>JAMWYP010000006.1:911121-1511121 GCA_025563575.1 Acacia pycnantha
CATATAATGAATTAATGCCTTTTTGCTTGGATTGAACGCAATTAAGCTTATGTTTGCCACACAATTCAGTCACAGGATATAGGGAAAACATGGCATAAATAGTGCTCATCAAATACCCCTACACTTAGCATTTTGCACTCCTGGGAAAAATAAAGACAGAGATAACAGAGCAGAACATTAACTAATAGCAGTAGTATGTCTATCTACATCATCGTATGCTTGCGTAATTGCATTTTTAGGTTACGTCCCCGTGTAGGCAATCCAACTGCCCAATACTAGTGGCTCATGATGCAAATATTGCTCTGGTAAGGAATTGTCAAGAGACTCTCAGGATCAGTATTTACGCTCTCTTACTCGAGTATTTAGCTTTCTCTCTTGCCATGCTAACCTAGCAGTTCTATAGCCTTGTCAAAATTCTAAGATGACTTTTTAGCTTCCGAGCTTTCATTCGTTAAAAGGACTTGTTTGGGTTGAAATGGATTGGATGGCCATATAGTGGTAGAGGTGAAGAACAATGGTTAATGCTATAGCAGGGAATCTAGACAGGTGCCTTAGCTTGGCTGGATGCCTCCATTAAACTTTGTGGTGCCTTATTTCCCTTTATTCGATTGATTGATTATATATATATAACGCAATCTAAAACCAACTTGAGCAGGACAACTTTCTTGTAGCATTCTTTCTCGAGACATCCTGCCATAGCATTTCATCAAAATTTATACTTGTCTGTCTAAACAAATTTTTACTATAGCATAACTCATTGGGCTCAATCATACCCAAACAATTCAGTATCGATCAATATTCACAGGCTTCCTACTCTCAGGTACTAGAACCTTAGTTCAACCTCATTCACATTTTAGATCAAATTCAAGCCTAGGCTCAATCATATCCTAACATCCTCAAAGCATCTCTAAGGATCATCATATGTGATTCCTCAAGGCGTGCAAGCCCTAAATCAAAGGAACCTCAAATTTCTATAATACTTCCCAGGAGGTTACCCATCCCGAGATTTTCCTTGCCTAAGCACACTTAACCTTAAAGCTCTGTAAGATTTGGGGATCTAAATCATATCTCAACTCATTATCAAGAGCCCTAGGATTGGCAACAGAGTATACAGTCTGTACTCCCTTAGCTATTCCCTAAAGTCTCATCTTTCGGAGCTTGAACCTTGCTCCTCAAGGTATATCTATAATGCTCTATTTCCGATACAACAGCTTGATCCTCCTACTACAATTCCTTCCTTCGTATTCATGTTACTCTTCCTTTCAATTCCATTTTCGGAGATTAATGCACTCTCGATTTTCTATATCGAGGTCTTAAAGTCAAAGAATGTAACCCATATTTGTGCTGTCTAATCTATCTGTGGAGATTTAACTCCCCGGAGCTTAACCCTCTTCCTTAGGGTATATATCCTTTCTGCTCCATTTTCCTAGACTATATCAGTACCGTCCAAACCATGCTCTGATACCAAACTGTTACACCCTTACCGGCCTCGCCCTTTCGGGTGGCGGGTTAGAGGGATATTTTCTACTTATTACCTTTCTCATGTTAATTAGTCCTTTTAATATACATCAGAGTATGCACAGCAGAACATATGATCGGTTTGGACAACTTACATTACACTGGTAAAGGTACATACAAAATCATAAAGTACTCCCCGTAGGGTAAGTGGTACATCGTCCAAAATAAATATTGAGCAGTAAGTACAAAGTATACTGTCAGTCCAGAAACAACTATACAAGAAGTGATAGGGCATCCCCTATTTTCTTCAGTCTCTGCATACCGTGCCCTTACCTTCTCAACCGTCCAACCGGCCTCCTCCTCTTACTTGTATCTTCCAGGTGAACTGGAGTTCAAAGTTGAATCCCAGAGTAACTGTTAAACTCAAGTATATTATGTGTACAGTGCATGCAAGTAACCACAATCAGGAAAACAAATCACATTTCATAAATGCATTTAGAATCACATCCAAATCACAACCACAACGACGTACCGTCGAGTTTCCATACCAAGTCAAGCCCCGGACGCCCATAACCTGTGTACCGTCGAGCTACCTACCAAGGCAAGCCCCATACGCCTGCGTACCGTCGAGTTTCCCCACAAGGACAACCCCAGATGCCTGCGTCCCATTGAGTCGTCACTCAAGACCGACCCCAGACGCAGAAAACATAGTCCACTAGGCCCTACTGCCTTGCATCCTCAATCATGGAAAACAGACATACAACAACAACATTGAATACGTGAGTTAACAGTTACTACCTGGCACTCCTTGAAAATAGTAAACTCCTTCCCGGTGTTCGAAATATGATCCACACATGTTACAACCCTAGATGACAGAAAAAAAAATCACACATTCAATCCCATATACAAGCTTAACTTCAAGTTCCATAAATTTCGCCTATCTCCAGAATTTCCCAGAACCACTGACCCAACTTCGCCGATTTTTGATAAATTCCAGAAAAATATTATTGAGATGAAATAAGATTCCATTTAACCCTTAGAATGTCTAGTTTACTATAAAAATAATTACCAAGGTCTTATTGGTTCATATCCTTTTATTATTTCCAAAACGAAGCCTCTGGTCCAGAGAAACGTCCAGGTTTTTAGGTCCTTTTCAACTTTAAATAACTATCGGTTGGAAAATCCAAATGACACAAAATATTATATCAGAATCATCATTAGGATGTCTAATTTCACCATGTACACTTTCAGAGAAAACGGAGTCCATTTACTATTTTAAATTCATTGATGAACACACGCTGCCCAGAAACCGTAAGAGTCGGCAGATTTACATAATTTGAAGACTTAAGCTTTTCGGATTCGGAACAAGTAAAATTGACTTATCCCCACACAAAATAACATTATGGAACCATTTAGAACCATAAAAACATGAGAATCCTACTGTAACTCTACGAAAACAATATAGGACAGAAGCGACAACTTCAAGTTTCTCGATGAGATGCTTACCTTGGAATTTCGGTTGCGTATGACTTCTTCTTCTTTTGGAACCACCACCTTCAGCTGGGCACCCTTCTCCAGCACATTAAGCACGTCCTTGGGCATGGAAAAATGAGGGGAGGAGGTGTCCTTATATAGACTCTAAGGGTGGGGCCCTTATCCAACTTGATTACGATCCAACGGTCGGGAAAATTATTCGGATTTAATTATAATTCCTTTACTTGATTCTCAAGGGTTCTAGAGGGTTCTTCGCTCAAAACTGGTGCCTCCCATCTGCCCCTAAGGTGAAATTCCATAGTTGTCCCTGATAGTGGTTTTTAGTATTACTAGTTGCAATGCACTTCTTCCAACCAGTGGGGCCCACCAAATCTGCCCCTAGATATGCCATAAATAATCTTTATGATTCATAATTACATGTCAATCTATGGTCATGTCAGTTTCAAAAGATGTGGTCCAGATTAAATCGGGTTATTTTATTCTTTCTCTCTCATCATAATTACTTGATGTGACTTTCTCTTTCTTCTTAATTACATGACATGAACTTTTCTTTCTCCTTTGGGCCCACCAAAATTTCATCCATTTTTAGTGTCCTAGGCCTGGGTCCGACTGGGGGAAACCCTAACCGGTCCCGCTTAGCTCCTTTTTGTCGGTTACACTTTTCCTCGTAACTCGTGCCCTTCAACTGGACTTGTGTGGGCCCGGATCATCTGTTACTTTTTCCCTGAGGTGGCTGCACGTTTTTACTTTATCGGTGCTTGCTCGAGATCCTGCCCAGGTTTACTCAGGTTTTCTTCACAAATACCAATGTCTTCCCAAAAACGCAGGGCATACCCAACTGCCCTGAAAGTGCCGTGTACTTACTTATACCAGTACATTTTTGCTCAACTAACTGTCCTATACCCTAGGACATAGTTAGGTGGCATCCTTTCCACCGGATTTACACCGTATAGGCCTTTTGTGCCCTCTTTCATTGGCACTTTAATTCCACAGCTTATACTTACTAGGTCCATTGACCCATATGGCCAAGTTACTTAATCCTAGAGAGGCTTCCTAACTCTTGACATTCTTGGGACTCTTCCCAAACTGGGCTTAATCGTCCGCCTACTTAAGGCTTATTCTCCATTCTCAGGGTCCAAAATTCGGGGTGTTACATTTCTCTCCCCGTTAAATAAATTTCGTCCTCAAAATTTAGCTATACATCAATCGTACTCTTAGACATAAAATTCAGATAATGCTTCTTCATCTCTTTAACTGTCTCACACGTTGCTTCCCTGGGAGATAATCCCTTCCAAACTACCTTGATAGAAGGAATACTCTTCTGTCGAAGCTGCTTCTCTTAACGACCAATAACCCGTTTAGGTTCCATTGCGAAGGTGTGGTTATCCTGAACATCAACATCTTTGTATTCCAATACATGCTCTGGGACCGGCTGATACTTATTCAGTTAGGAAACATGGAAGACGTCATGTAGTTTGCTGAGGTTCGGTGGCAATGCCAACTGATATTCGACTGGTTCCCGTTTTGGTAATATCTCGAATTGACCAATGTAACGAGGACTTAGTTTTCTCAACTTTATCGCTTTGCCCATTCCAGTAACGGGAGATATCTTTAGAAATACATTATCACTTTATTCAGACTCCCGAGGCCTCCTTTTCTTATCCGCATATCTCTTTTGTTTGCTCTGTGTTGCAACGAGCTTCTTTCGAATCAACTAATCTGTTCGGACGTCTCATCAACCATCTTCGGCTTGAACAACTTCCTTTCTGATAACTCAGTCCATCCTTGGGGCGATTTGTACCTCCTCCCGTACAGCACCTCATAGGGAGCCATCCGTATACTGGAATGGTAGCCACTGTTGTAGGCGAATTCTGCCAAAGGCAGATACCGATCCCAACTGCCTTTGAAATCTAGAATGCAGGCTCGCAACATGTCTTGTAATGTCTGAATAGTCTTCTTCGACTGTCCATCGGTATGGGAGTATTAGGTTGAATTGAACTTCAGCTTCGTCCCTATTGCCTCATGTAACGCTTGCCAGAATCGGGAAGTGAATCGGGGATCTTTATAAAAAATGATGCTCTTTGGTGTACCATGGAGTCATATAATTTCTTTGATATAAATCTCCGCCAACTTTACCGGAGAATAATTTACACCTATAGAGATAAAGTGTGCCAATTTTGTGAGTCGATCAACAATTACCCCAAATAGCATCATAGCGCCTTATCTTAGAAAGGCCTACTACTAGATCCATGGTAATGTCTTCCCATTTGTATTTGGGAATCCCGATGCTCTGCAATAACCCTCCCGGTTGCTGATGTTTGATCCTAACTTTCTGGCAAGTTAACATTCGGCAATAAACCTTGTTACGTCTTTCTTTATACCTGACCCCTAAAATCCTGTTTTCAGATTTCGATACATCTTCACTACTCCTGAATGAATAGTGTACTTACTTTTATGTGCCTCATTCAATATCTTCTATCTCAATTCCTCCACTGATGGGACATAGATCCTCTTCTTATACTAGTCCATTTGGTGAGAGGTCATAATCCATCGGTTCACCACGAGATATCTTTTCTCGAATGGACTTCACCAGCTCACATTTTCAATAAACCATAATCGCTGGCAGTTCAAATTTTCCAAAAAACAATTCACTGTCGGTCTATTTTCAGAAAACATTTGCTACCGACACACATTCTTGAGCGGGATTATTCATTTCAAAAATTCATCATTCGAAATCTCTCGCCACCACTTCAACCTCTCGGTACAGTGGCACATCCCAATCCTTTCAACACCTACCACCGAAGTGGCAACGCACTTGTCGACCAAAGTGGGAGAGTTTCTGTTCCCTCCAGGGACCCAGTGTCCGCACTGGCACATACAGTAACTGGCCACCCACCGGAATACCATACTTGGGACAAAGGACCTCTGTCCAGGAGCCTCGCTCCATCCGCCTGCGTGGGTGCCGGCCTGACAAGGCAAACAAACGCCCTTACAAGGCGAAACTACTCAAATTCGGTGCATACACTGTTGGTGCGAGTATCAGCTTCTCAAAAACTAATCCCCTCAAAACTTTCAACAATGGCCAGCGATTTCAAAATATTTTCAAAGCATAGTTCTGTATTGCTACCACCACAGACATGATTCACAATTTGGTTTTAAACATGGTTCACAATCCGATTTCAAATTGGGGTCCCATCAAGACCCTATCTATGAGACAACATGGTTCAAAAACAATCATTTCAAACTGTTCCCAAATTTTGAAAAGCATTTCATTCGAATTCAGTTTAAAAAACTCAATTTCAAAATTCACAAATACAGCAGGTGCATTGGTGAGTTCAAATTCAATTTTCACATATACTAGGAACCAGACAACTAACATAGAAGGTCGTCATCACTCCAATTACATCTCAAGCTTTATTTTTGGCTACTCAAGCCATCCACAAGATACTCAGTCCATTCATTTCATTTGTTCGATTGTCCCAGATACAATGCCTGTAACTCTTAGGCTTACAACTTCTTCGGCACTCTGCTGGTATTCAGGGTTTAAAGGTCATGAATTTCTGCCAGTCTATGGACATACTAGTCGCATAGGACTTAGACCTTTCATCAAACACATATCAAATTCAATCACCCCAAAAATCATACCAATCTAGTAGGTCTACTTACTTACTGAATATTCATGCCTCAAAAATACACATAGCACTGGAGCACCCCATGGCAGTACCTTGATATCACATCAAATAATCCACATTTGGGATCATTTCGTATATGAACTTTCGATAACAATCTAGCTCCAAGCATAGTCACAGATTTAACTTCCTCTATCAGGTATTTAATCCACATCTTTCTGGGAAACCACTAGCCACTATCGTATCTACAACTATCGATCCTAACCATAAGACCAAAACCTGTGGCTATCGAGGTGTATCTATCAACTAATTCTCAGTCAAACACTTCTCAGGGAATATTCTATAATCAAGATCTTTCCCTATGTTGAAACAACAACTAACAACCTTAAAATACCTTATATCATATAGGTAATATCCTCAAGTATACCTCAAATAACATCATCAATCATTATCAAGGTTTCTACTCTCAGTCATTCATTCTAAGGGAATATCTGAAAGACTTGGCTATCACCCAAGAGGGGGGGTGAATTGGGTGTTTGATTAAAAACTTAGAACTTTAAGAAACTTTCTGCAACTTATTGAAAGTAGTTTGAATGACAATAATAAGTTATAAAGTGATAAGCAATCATTCAAACATATATGCTGGAATGTAAGAGATAAGGGAAGAGAATATGCAAACTGTGATTTATATTGGTTCGGCCCAATCCTTGACCTACGTCCAGTCCCCAAGCTCCACTTGAGAATTTTAATCCATTATCTTCTTTCAACTTGATTACACGTTCTGTACTTGAAGTAAACCCCTCACTAGGATTGACTCCCCCTTACAAACTGTAATCAATACACCTGTTTGATTACACACTCTGCACTCTAAGTAATCCTCTCACTAGGATTCACTCCCCTTACAAGTTGTAATCAACACAATGTGTTTCCCACTCAAGATCACCCAATCTTGAGTAACTCACAGATATAAAGATTGGATGTTTACAATGAATCTTCTCTCTCAGAAGTGTATCGATGAATACTGAAGTACAATACAAAACATTTCACTCTCTATGATATATAGACATTGAAAATCAAAGAGTAAATGATAAGCAGATCAGAGTAATAGCATGTTGAAGAGGTAGGCTTGTTTCTCTGCTTGTTGTATCTCTTTGAAGGTTTGTATGCAGCTCTATATATAGCGGCAAATCTTCATATGACCGTTGCTTCTCCATTATGCATTGTCTCCATTCGAAATTCTAGTTGTTGTGGTCATAGATGGGGAATATAGCCGTTGGGTCATAATGTTTCTTGAATTTCCGATGATTGCTCTGGATTGATGATCATTTAGTGCTTTTTATTTGATTTCTGCAACAAATCATTCTGAGTAAAAGTTAATTGTTTCCAAATGAGGGAATTCATCATTTTGACTGATCCTCTGTTTGACGCGTGAGATTAATGCTTTTGATTATTTCGTGTGTCATCGACTTGCTTTAATTGACTTTAAAGCAAATTCAAATCTGTCATAATAGAAACTTTGAATGATGAATCCGTTGAGGCTTCTATTTCATCGTCTGAATGTTTGAATGTATTGGAGAACATCACAGATAAGCATTTGTTCAAGTTCCTCGTTGAAATCTGTCATCTTTCCCATTTCTGAAAATGTGCAGCAAAGTTCATCTTCACACTTTTGATAGATCTTGATTTCTTTCAAGATTGATGTTCTGTCAAGCTTTAATAATCTGAAGAGTAAATACCCTTTTTGGTCCCTGGAAAAACACGTTTGACCCTTTTTCGTCCCTGAGTAAAAGAAATGTCATTTTGGTCCTTTTCAGGGACTAAAAAGGACTAAAAAGGACCTTTTTGGGAATTTCTGAGGGATTAAAATGTGCAAAAAAAAATGATCAAAAGGACTAAAAGGGACCTTATTTTTCCATTTTAGGGACTAAAAGTGACTTATTTTTGTTCAGGGACCAAAAAGGGCATCCGTGTTTTTTCCAGGGACCAAAAAGGGTATTTACTCTAATCTGAAAATGTACAAAAATGATATAAATAATGTTAAGAAGAAGTATAAGTCATTTGGGTAATCATGTGATTGAGAAATGAGACTTTCGGAATGATGATTTTCTGCATCAGGGACGTGAACTCGAGTTTGCATAAGTAGGCTCGAGTTTGGTTCTCTCCAAAACCATATTCTGCTCTCTGTCTTGTCTAAACTCGAGAGTGTAACTTATAGGCTCGAGTTTGGATGATTTTCGCGACCTGGTAGCTCTCTGTAACCCGCGAACTCGAGTTCGCCAACTAACAGGCTCGAGTTTGGCTTTCTGCAGAAGTTCCATTTCCTCTGAATCCCGCGAACTCGAGCTTGTCAACTAATAGGCTCGAGTTTGCTTCTCTTTATAGCAAATTGTGCAACACCCAGAACAGATTGTCTACTTTTGGGGGCCATATCTCCCTGGTCTAAACTCCGTTTTGGTTGGTTCAACTATCTATTGGAAAGCCCTTTGAGTCTACTTTCCAATGCCACCAATTTCAGCTCAATTGGATTCTCCGTTTGTGAGATGCACTCAAAACATTGAAGGTTGGTCATTTGTGTGGCGTGGATATCACTGTCAACTTCATAAATTCATAGCTCCTTCATCTTGACTCCGTTTGGCTTGAATTATATATCAAAATGACGCATTTGGAGTCTAGTTGCATATGCCACTAGTTTCACTTCAATCCGATCTCTGGTTTAGGAGATATCATCGAATTACCAGACGTCACCCAAGTGAAATACTGAACAGAGGCTGAAATGCTGAAGACCGCTGCAAGCTCGAGTTTGCCAACTTATAGGCTCGAGTTTGGAGTTCCAAACCTGAGGTTTAAGTTCTAAGCTTGAGTTTCCCTTGTCCAGAGGCGCCAGAGTTGCTGAGGACATTACAGTTATGAACTCGAGTTTGCCGATCCTGGAACCGATTTTTGATGGTTTTAACTCGAATTGATCCGTTCCAGCTTCCATATGATCTTGGAGACTTCTAGCATCAATATAAGAACTTGAATAAAGATATTCCATTGCATTGCAAGTTCTTCCTTCTTCAATTTCTTTTCTCCTTCTAGATTATCCCCCAAAATCTTTTGATAACTTCTTGCTTTATGATATTCCCATTATATTGTGCAAGAGCTTCCTTCTTCAATCTTGATTATTCTCCATCAATAAAGTATACTCCATTGTAGCTCAAATATGATGAAGCTTCATTCCAACTTCTGTTTGATCATAGAGACTGTTAGGACTAATAGATAATTAGTGTCTTGTATATTTGTATAGGTGTACTAGCTGTCAAGTGCCACATGTATGGCTATGATTTATTTGTAAGAATATTCTGTTATACATTTATCCTATATAAAGCACAGTGACCTAAGGATACATTTATCCTTTGGGCAATTCATTTACACCTCTTGTCCTTTTCCTTTCTTGGTACCAGAGCCATACTTTTTTTTTTTTTCTCTTTCTTCAGGCCCGATGGCATCGTCCTCCTCACCCTCGTCTGGTACAGCTTTCTCCACACCCACACCTCCTTCCGCCGCACCTTCCTCCGCTCACCACACCTATGCCATCTTTCAATCTTCCAGCCAGACGTCGTCGATCAAGCTGGATCGGACGAACTACCTGGTCTGGGCGTCTGTCGTTTTGCCTCTTATCGAAGGCAATAGGCTCCAATCGCACCTCGACGGCGCTGCTCCTGTCCCACCGATGACGACGGTGGTTCCGCAATCTACTACGCCGGTCTCCAACCCTGCCTTTGAGGAGTGGTTTTCCGTCGATATAATGCTCCTCGGCTGGCTGCGCAACACCATGTCTCAGGATGTTGCGACACAACTCCTCCATTGTCGTACGGCTTATGAGCTCTGGGCTGAGGCTCGGTCTCTTACCTCTTCTGTGTCAAAGTCCCGTATCATGATTCATCGCTCTGAACTCCATAGTACCAGGAAAAATGGTCAGACTATGGTTGAATATCTTGCTCGGATGAAACGTGTTTCAGACCATCTTGCCCTGGCTGGAGCTCCTATTTCGACGGATGAGCTCATTCTCCACACTCTAAATGGCTTGGATGGTGAGTATAATGCTGTTGTGGTAAAACTTGTTGATCAAGTTGGCTTAACCTGGGTCGATGCCCAATCTTCTCTCTTAGCCTTTGAAGCTCGTTTGGAGCAATTGAACTTGTTCTCCTCTCTTTCTCTGCAACCCAGCGCCAATGTTGCTAGTGCTCATGTTGCTTTTTCTGGATCTGATGCTCCTAGGCCTTCTGCGCGTACTCCATGGCGTGGTGGCAGGGGAGGACGCAATAATCGTTCAAGAGGACGTTCTAATGGTTCTTTCGGTGCTCCTAATTCCGGACGTCCTTTCTGTGCCCTGTGTGAGAAACCTGGACACATCGTTGCTAATTGCTTTAAGCGTTTCGATAGGAGTTTTCGTCCTCCTACTCGCTCTCCTCCTCAGGCATATCAGGTAGATACCCTGGATGTCTCTGATTCTGATTGGTATCTTGATAGTGGTGCTAATCACCACATTGCTGCTGATTCTGCTCATCTTGACTCTGTTCACCCAGTGGGTAAGTCTCATTCTCGTCTCTTTACTTGTACTGGGTCTACAGCTGCTGTTCATGGAGTTGGTTCTGTCTCTATTCCATGTTCTGATTCTCATCTTCATCTTAATGATGTTCTAGTTGTTCCACATGTGACTAAAAATTTGTTAAGTGTGAATAAGCTCGTTTCAGATAATCCTGTTGCAGTTATATTTACTAATCAGGGCTGTATTGTGAAGGATCAGAACACAGGGTCCCTACTGATGAAAGGCACTCCAAGACAAGGGCTCTACCCAGTGACCAAAATTAAGGCTCAGGCCCTCTTTGCGTTTGTTTCCAAGAATGATGAAGATTTTAGGACTTGGCATTACAAGCTTGGACACTCAAGCAATAGGATTTTACAACAGATTTTGAAAGATTGTAATGTTAAAATTCATGTTAATGACAATTTTGTTTGTGAAGCTTGTCAATCTGGTAAATCAAGAAAATTGCCTTTTTCCAAGTCCATCTCTCATGCCTCTTTGCCCTTTGAACTAATTCATACTGATTTATGGGGACCATCTCCTATTCAATCTGCTAATGGGTACCGGTATTATATTCACTTTCTTGATGACTACAGTCGATATACATGGTTATACCCCCTCAAGAATAAAGGTGATATGGTTGTTGCTTTTCATCATTTTCAAAAAAATGGTTGAGACTCAATTTCACACTAAGATAAAATCCATTCAGTGTGATAATGGAGCTGAATATAAACCTCTTGTTCCTCTTGCCAACAACCTTGGAATTTTGATGCGGTTTACTTGTCCTTATACATCTTCTCAAAATGGTCGGGCAGAGCGAAAACATCGACATATTGTGGAAATGGGCCTCACTCTTTTGGCCCAAGCTCATCTTTCTCACTCTTATTGGACTAATGCTTTTCAAATGGCTGTTTATTTAATCAACCGTCTACCTACTCCAGTATTGAAAGGGACATCTCCTCTGGCTCGTTTACATAAAACTCAACCTGATTATTCTTCTTTTCAGCCCTTTGGATATGCATGTTATCCTTGTTTGAAACCCTACAACTCCCACAAATTGGAATATCATAGCAAAAAATGTGTTTACCTTGGTCCAGCTACTAATCAAAAAGGCTTTAAATGCTTAAGCCCATCTAGAAGACTATAAGTGTCAAGACATGTGATCTTTGATCCTAATGTATTTCCTTTTTCTACAGGACTCTCTACTATTCAAAGTCCATCAGGTGCTTCAGCCCATGACGTTTCGGCCCACGATGACTTGTCCCTATTGATTGATGGTTCTTCTAAAGCCCATGGTCAGCCCCTTCCAACAATTACTCCTTCTCATATTAATTCAGATGATCAAGCCCACTCACCATACTCAACCTCCTCGGCCTCACTCTCCTCACCCCTTCAGCCCCCAAATTCGCCTCCTCCAAGCCTTCTCCAGCCCAATGTCTCCTCGGCCCACTCCCCTCCCATGACCCAATCTTCCAATCTTCATTCACCATCAACCCGTGCCTCCCCTGGTTCAGCGTCTTCTCTACGCGTCTTGACCCCCGGTTCCCTCTCATCTTCACATCAATCTTCCCCTCCTTCTTCTCCGACGACCATCTCTCCCCCAAATATCCACCCCAAGGTCACCCGTGCTAAATCCGGCATAGTTCAACCTAAATATCCCTTCATTGGTCTCTTAACCACCGAAACTCCCTTTGCCATTTCTCATGCCGCTGAACCACAATCTGTTTCTGAAGCTCTAGCTTCAGCTATGGCTTCGGGCTATGCAAGATGAGTATGACGCTTTATGTCGCAACCGCACCTGGATTCTTGTTCCTCGCCAAGGTCAGAAGATAGTTGATTCTAAATGGGTGTTTAAGACCAAATTCAAGGCCGATGGATCCATTTTGAAGCACAAAGCTCGTTTAGTGGCTAAGGGTTTTCAACAATCGGCCGGAATTGACTATGGGGAAACATTCAGCCCTGTTGTCAAACCAACAACCATACGTCTCATTCTTACTTTGGCTTTCAAATTCAGATGGGAGGTTCGACAATTGGATGTGAACAATGCCTTCTTGAACGGGTTCTTTAAAGAAGAAGTGTTTATGAGACAACCTCCTGGTTTTAAAGATTCTGTCCATCCTGATTATGTTTGTAAACTCACAAAAGGCAATCTACGGTCTCAAACAAGCTCCACGAGCCTGGTTTGAGAGGTTGAAGCAGACCTTAGTCAGCTGGGGCTTTCGGAATGCATGTACTGATGTCTCTTTATTCTTTCTCCAGCATAAACGACTTATGGTATTTATTCTGATCTATGTGGATGATATTCTGATTACTGGCAACAACTCAAGTTGTGTTCAGAAATTCATTGTCAAATTAAATGAAGTTTTTAGTCTTAAAGATTTGGGTCCTATTTATTTTTTTCTAGGACTCGAAATCCATAGAGACTTTTCTGGTTTCTATGTCAATCAGACTAAGTATGTTCTTGATTTGTTAAGAAAGTTTCATACGTCTGATTGTGCTCCAATGCCCACACCTATGGTTACGGGTAGGCAATTCTCAGCTCAAGATGGGACAAAACTGAGAGATCCGACTCTGTACAGAAGGGCTATTGGTTCTTTGCAGTATTTAACTATGTCCCGACCTGATATAGCATTTTCTGTTAACAAGCTTAGTCAATTTTGTCTCAACCAACTGATGTTCATTTTCAAGGAGTAAAAAGAATTCTTAGATATCTCAAAGGTACTATTCATTATGGTTTGCATATCAAACCAATCGGTTCTCTTCAGTTGACCGCCTTTACGGATGCCGATTGGGCCACTGATCTTGATGATCGTAAATCCATGGGAGGATATTGTATGTATTTGGGTGGTACACTTGTTTCATGGTGCTCCAAGAAGCAACGAGTAGTCTCTAGATCAAGCTCAGAATCCGAGTATCGCTCTTTGTCTGATGGGGCTTCTGAACTCAAATGGTTGCACTCTCTCTTAACTGAAATTGGTCTTCATATCCGTCAGCCTTCTACAATATGGTGTGACAATTTGAGTGCTCAAGCTCTCGCTTCCAATCCTGTGCATCATGCTAGGAGTAAACATATTGAAATTGATGTTCACTTCATAAGGGATCAAGTTCTATCTGGATCTGTCAGAGTTCAATATGTTCCTTCCTCTCATCAGATAGCTGATTCTTTTACTAAAGCATTGTCTCATTCTCAATTCTCTCTTTTTAGACACAAACTTGGTGTGTGTCCCACACCCTCTCGTTTGAGGGGGGATGTTAGGACTAATAGATAATTAGTGTCTTGTATATTTGTATAGGTGTGCTAGCTGTCAAGTGCCACATGTATGGCTGTGATTTATTTGTAAGAATATTCTGATATACATTTATCCTATATAAAGCACAGTGACCTAAGGATACATTTATCCTTTGGGCAATTCATTTACACCTCTTGTCCTTTTCCTTTCTGAGACTTCAAGTTATTCTTTCTTTAGTCTCCTTTCTTGATCATTCTCCATTATTAAACTTTGCATCTACATTAAATATAAGAATTAGTCAAAGTAGAAGATAAATGTAGTATGCAACCTTTTTGCTCTTTAGATTGGCATCTATATAAGACATCATCAAAACTAATCAAAACCAACATTCTCCCCCTTTTTGATGATGGCAAATGCTTTAAGAAAATTATGTATGAATATGAAAAGCTAATAAACCCAGCATATTTTTCTTGCCATTCTCTCCCCCTTATTTGTCATCAGCAAAAAGTTGAGTTTAAAGAAGAGATGCTTGTAGAGAGACAAGTATATAACTAAATTAGACAGAATCAAAGAATTGATTTTCTCTCCCCAATTTGAAATTGTTTTCATTCTTAATATGATGCAATAATGTTTTTATGAAAGCAAGTTTGAAAGAGTTTGGAGAGGTTTCGAAAACATCTTTCACAATTAAAGCATATAAATACCAAACATGTGCAAAGTTTCTAATGAATATAAAAGATAAAGATTAGAAATGCTCATGTTGATTTTGCAAATTGATAAATGATCAATGAAGTCCATTTGCTTGCTTTCTTCTTGTATGAGATCATTTCCATCCTTCTCTTTTCCTTCATACAGCTCTTCTGCAGAACATGGCTCAGCTGGCTTCAAGAAGTTTTCTTGTACATCATATCACAGCTTCAGCATCAAAATATCTTTCCTCAATGTAATGGTTTCTCCTTTTAGTATGTTGAGGAATGTCCTAGTACATAACAGAATCTCCTGCTACAAATTGAACACTTTCTTTGCCAAAGAGATTTGTTAGTGCAACATGATATGAAGATATCTCTTTCTATATGATATTTTCAAATTAGGATAATGAAAGGAAAATATGATATTAATTCATCATGAAAACTAATACAACATAGTAGATGTTGATGAGAATGCTTAAAAGGTTTTCTTCCAATAAAGGAGATGAGCTTTTAAAGATATAAAACACATGAGAATGTGAAGCTCCCCTTAATGAATGCATGACTAAGGGTAACAACTCTTATGCTCTTATGCAATTAAATCATATGAAACTTGAGCAAAGAGCATAATAACCCAATCAAAGATCAAAACGAAATTTTACCCAATCAAATAAGTTTAAGACAATGAATCATAAAGGGTAACAAATAAATGATACCAAAAAGATATCATTGATAGAATGAATATAAGTTTGATCAATGTGCATAGAAAATCTTATCCATAATGTTAAGCATTTATCAAATCATAGTTCATGAATGAAATCAAATTTTTCAAGAATGATAATGAAATATGAAAATTGTTTCAAATCTTGAATGTTCTTTCAAATCATGATAATGAATTATGAAATCAAAATTTTGATGAATGAAAGAGTCATTTTTGAAACATGCTTGAAAATAATGCTTACTTTAAACATGGTGGAAATCAACATGTTTAATGAATAAATCAGAATGCTTCAAGATTAAGAGAACATGTTGAACATTGAAGTTAACATGTTGAAGATTTTCCTCAAAAGCAAAAGTCATGAAGGTAAGGCATTATCGAGACATGCTTAGCACAATAGAGATATAATGACTTTGCTATGACCAAAGGATAATCTTGCATCTTAGGATTAGAAGAGTATGAATGCTCAAAGCAAGACTATGAATACAGTTACTCACAATAAGGATGAAAGACACATGCTGATGTATTTGAGCAACTAAGTGAATGCTAGGATTCATGAATGATGAAGCACAAACTCATTAGTTCAAATGACTAGAGTTCCAGAATATTATCCTAGTAAGTTATTCCTTTAATGGTTATTGCATTAAGATTCAATACATTAATGAACATTCAAAAAGCTTAGAATAACTTGGCCAATAAGAATTTATGCATAAGGCATAATAGTTTCACAAATTGAGTTATTTTCTTGAAGGTAGGCTTGAAACTCATAGATAATCAACTTGTTGGACATGAGGTCCAATTAGTTAGAGAATAAAGAATGAGGAGTTCAAGCAACACAATGAATATCAAAGATCAATATGTGAATGATAGGAAACTTCAACTAGACAAGTTTGCAGCATATCCAACATTCAGAATGCAATATTAACTTCCAATTTTGAAACATCATTTGAATGCAATCAAAGTATGGATATGTTTTCAAAACATTGGTTTGCACTTTCAAAAAACATGTGTATGCATTTTCACAGAATGAGTGAATTGAAATCCAAACAAAACAGTGTGACTTGTACATTTCAAAAAAAAATATGAACTAGTAAAGTTATGCACAAATTTCACTTGTTTGATCATCAAAAACTCACTAACAAATTGATTAAATCAAGTTGAGAATATTAGTGATTGATGATATGGAATATATAGATCAAACAGTAAGATTTCACAAATTTCGAGCAAGATCATTTCAAAAACATGGTTGACTCAAACTGGAGTTTGGAAACTCAAACCGGAGGTTCAAGGCAAACTCTGGAGTTTGTAAATTTTTTCACAGGTACCAAACTCGAGTTTATAAATTTAAGCTCGAGTTTAGAGCTTTGTCGAGTAAACTATCGTGAAAACATTTGAAATTCATTTTGAGCAAACTCTGGAGTTTAATGTAAACTCTGGAGAGTTTGTTAATTTTCTCAAGAGGTGAACTCGAGTTCATAAAAGCAGGCTCGAGTTCAGAGCATTGTAAAGCATTTGTCGTGGAGTCCATCTGAAATCAAAACTTTACAATATGGGCAAACTCGAGTCCATTAGTGAGCAGGCTCGAGTTTGACACTATTCATGTCAAAACAAATTAAGCATTTAAGAGAGAACCGGAGGTTTAAACATAAACTCTGGAGTTTGGTTTTGACAGAAAAAAAAAATTGCTGATTGAAATTGAATAAGTTTCAAATCCTTTTAACTTAACCAAAAGCAAATCAAAAATGAATTTCACATAATCATAGTAAGAGGCAAGAATTAGATATCACCGTAATTCCTCTTATCCTCATAGAAGTTTGCTTGGTTGAGGTGGATTAATTAGATAACTCCTTTTCCAATGTTCACCATCAACATCCAGCAGCTTGTTTAGCTTTCTCAAGACTTGGATCATTTCTCTATGTTGCATCTTTGAGAAGCTTTCCTTAATCCTACAAAGCTGTATAAATCCTTTTCTTTCTTGGTATCCAACCTTCCTTGGATCCAATCATTGTTAGCTTGTAGAAATAAGATTCACATGCTCTAAAGAATACAATCAATTCAGCATAATTGAGCACAATGAATTAATCATGACTTTAAGCATAAAAGAGATACTTTGTTTTCAAATCATCATGTATGCATACAGAATTAAGTTATTAACACTGCAATCCCTTTGAAGAATAAACAGGATGTGAAAGCCCGATTTTAAAAATAGTTTACAATGTTCATTCCTAAGGATACAAAGTTTAAAACCTCAATGAATATTTCAAATGATAGGAAAAGGAGGTTTTACCATTGTATACCTTTACCTTAGGTACTTGGAGTATTTCCTTTGCTTACCCATTGGTTCTTCATATGTTTACCCATGGATATATGCAAAGTTCTCTCAGAGGATTTAGACTTCCAGAGTCTTCTATTTGAAACTTGAGAAATTCTCCTCTTCTTGTTCTCCTCAAGATAGTTGAATGGTACTCTATGGTAGTTTGTTCTTGAGGTGGAGGATACTCTTCTTACTTGTATCCATTGCTTCCTTTGATGTTTAGACTTTGTAGTTCTAGCAATGGATGCCCTGAGATTTCTCTTGCTTGATGCTATGATCTTCTCCATTGGTGCATGAGAAACTCTTGGCTTCTTGTTCATCTTTTCTGTACCTTGATGTCCACTAATATTCAAATCATCCTGCATACATGGAGTACTAGATGGACATTTCGGTACCCACTTATACTTGGGTCCTTGACTGTTAGTAGTGGACCTTACTTGTCCTTTAGAAACCCAAACAAATTTATTTCTCACATTATAATTTCTCCTAATACAGCATGTTTGAGAAATATGTCCAGATTTACCACAATAATTGCAAACAATAGAATGATGCTTATTATAAACAGTTTTGCAAGAATTGTGCTGGTCTAGAGGATGCAATGTCAAATGGCCCATATTTGTATATTCTTTCTTCCCACATGATTTTCCAGCATGATTTTCGAAAACATGTTTGTTTTTCAAAATAGAATTAGTAAATGGTTGCAGAACAATTTTATGCAAATGTTCAAAATCATTTTTCTTAACTGCACAAGAAGAATTGGAATTGTTTACCACATGTGCATCTTGAACTCTAGATAATGATTGATCATAATCTTCCATAAGTTCTTCCTGGGAATTCTCTTCCTCTTGTTCTTTTGTGTTGTCTGGATCATGGAAGTGTTTGCTGGATTCAATGATTTCTCCTTCTTCATTCTCCAGTTGTTCATCAGTCATAGATGTACAACATATAGTCTTAGATGAACTGTCAACACTTTCAACTTCAACACAATTGTTAGAAATATAAATAGAATCAAAAGTATCCCAAATTTCTTTAGCACTAGAGCAACATTTGATTTTCTCAAAATCTTTTTCGGTTAAAGACCTATATAATATGTTCATTGCTCTAATGTTCAATGAAAACATTTTCATATCTGTTTCTGTCCAATCCTTTCTTGGAGTAAAGTTAAAAACGTTTGTAAAGACTTTCCACATATCAAAATCAGTTGCTTTGATAAAACTAGTCATTCTAGCTTTCCAAAACCAAAATCAATATCTTTGAAAAGTGGTGGAATGGTAAAGTCAAAACCTTTAAAAAACGAGCAGCACCCAAAATTAGTCATTTGATAACTCTTGAGACTGTTAAGTCCTTTAAACAAGAGCCTAGCTCTGATACTAAATGAAAGACTTGGCTACCACCCAAGAGGGGGGTGAATTGGGTGTTTGATTAAAAACTTAGAACTTTAAGAAACTTTCTGCAACTTATTGAAAGTAGTTTGAATGACAATAATAAGTTATAAAGTGATAAGCAATCATTCAAACATATATGCTGGAATGTAAGAGATAAGGGAAGAGAATATGCAAACTGTGATTTATATTGGTTCGGCCCAATCCTTGACCTACGTCCAGTCCCCAAGCTCCACTTGAGAATTTTAATCCATTATCTTCTTTCAACTTGATTACACGTTCTGTACTTGAAGTAAACCCCTCACTAGGATTGACTCCCCCTTACAAACTATAATCAATACACCTGTTTGATTACACACTCTGCACTCAAAGTAATCCTCTCACTAGGATTCACTCCCCTTACAAGCTGTAATCAACACAATGTGTTTCCCACTCAAGATCACCCAATCTTGAGTAACTCACAGATATAAAGATTGGATGTTTACAATGAATCTTCTCTCTCAGAAGTGTATCGATGAACACTGAAGTACAATACAAAACATTTCACTCTCTATGATATATAGACATTGAAAATCAGAGAGTAAATGATAAGCAGATCAGAGTAATAGCATGTTGAAGAGGTAGGCTTGTTTCTCTGCTTGTTGTATCTCTTTGAAGGTTTGTATGCAGCTCTATATATAGCGGCAAATCTTCATATGACCAATGCTTCTTCATTATGCATTGTCTCCATTCGAAATTCTAGCTGTTGTGGTCATAGATGGGGAATATAGCCGTTGGGTCATAATGTTTCTTGAATTTCTGATGATTGCTCTGCATTGATGATCATTTAGTGCTTTTTATTTGATTTGTGCAACAAATCATTCTGAGTAAAATTTAATTGTTTCCAAATGAGGGAATTCATCATTTTGACTGATCCTCTGTTTGACGCGTGAGATTAATACTTTTGATTCTTTCCAGGGTGTCATCGACTTGCTTTAATTGACTTTAAAGCAAATTCAAATTTGTCATAATAGAAACTTTGAATGATGAATCCGTTGAGGCTTCTATTTCATCGTCTGAATGTTTGAATGTATCGGAGAACATCACAGATAAGCATTTTTTCAAGTTCCTCGTTGAAATCTATCATCTTTCCCATTTCTGAAAATGTGCAGCAAAGTTCATCTTCACACTTTTGATAGATCTTGATTTCTGTCAAGATTGATGTTCTGTCAAGCTTTAATAATCTAAAACATGTACACAAATGATATAAATAATGTTAAGAAGAAGTATAAGTCATTTGGGTAATCATGTGATTGAGAAATGAGACTTTCAGAATGATGATTTTCTGCATCAGGGACGTGAACTCGAGTTTGCATAAGTAGGCTCGAGTTTGGTTCTCCCCAAAACCATATTTTGCTCATTGTCTTGTCTAAACTCGAGAGTGTAACTTATATGCTCGAGTTTGGATGATTTTCGCGACCTGGTAGCTCTCTGTAACCCGCGAACTCGAGTTCACCAACTAACAGGCTCGAGTTTGGCTTTCTGCAGAAGTTCCATTTCCTCTGAATCCCACGAACTCGAGCTTGTCAACTAATAGGCTCGAGTTTGCTTTTCTTTATAGCAAATTGTGCAACACCCAGAACAGACTGTCTACTTTCGGGGGCCATATATCCCTGGTCTGAACTCCGTTTTGGTTGGTTCAACTATTGATTCGAAATCCCTTTGAGTCTACTTTCCAATGCCACCAATTTCAGCTCAATGGGATTCTCCGTTTGTGAGATACACTCAAAACATTGAAGGTTGGTCATTTGTGTGGCGTGGATATCACTGTCAACTTCATAAATTCATAGCTCCTTCATCTTGACTCTGTTTGGCTTGAATTATATATCAAAATGACGTATTGGGAGTCTAGTTTCTTATTCCACTAGTTTCACCTCAATCCGATCTCTGGTTTAGGACATATCATCGAATTACCAGACGTCGCCCAAGTGAAACACTGAACAGAGGCTGAAATGCTGAAGACCGCTGCAAGCTCGAGTTTGCCAACTTATAGGCTCGAGTTTGGAGTTCCAAACCTGAGGTTTAAGTTCTAAGCTCGAGTTTCCCTTGTCCAGAGGCACCAGAGTTGCTGAGGACATTACAAGCTCAAGTTTGCAAGTTATGAACTCGAGTTTGCTGATCCTGTAACCGATTTTTGATGGTTTTAACTCTGAATTGATCCGTTCCAGCTTCCATATGATCTTGGAGACTTCTAGCATCAATATAAGAACTTGAATAAAGATATTCCATTGCATTGCAAGTTCTTCCTTCTTCAATTTCTTTTCTCCTTCTAGATTATCCCCCAAAATCATTTGATAACTTCTTGCTTTATGATATTCCCATTATATTGTGCAAGAGCTTCCTTCTTCAATCTTGATTATTCTCCATCAATAAAGTATACTCCATTGTAGCTCAAATATGATGAAGCTTCATTGCAACTTCTGTTTGATCATAGAGACTTCAAGTTCTTCTTTCTTTAGTCTCCTTTATTGATCATTCTCCATTATTAAACTTTGCATCTACATTAAATATAAGAATTAGTCAAAGTAGAAGATAAATGTAGTATGCAACCTTTTTGCTCTTTAGAATGGCATCTATATAAGACATCATCAAAACTAATCAAAACCAACAATATCATCAGATTAAAATCATTCCCTAGCAGCTAGTAACCTCCACGTACCTCATACATATGGGTACTATGCCTCAATGCATTTAGATCAATCAAATGCCTAAAGAATCCCTCGTTATCAAATCAGATTCTTAGGTTCATTAACCTAATACTAAAACCTCGACCATACCCAATAAACATGCTACGATCATCATGATTCATAACTTATAATATTCAGTCATTATCCTCAAATAACCTCGAATCAATAATCGTCAGATTCACAATGACTACTATAACCTCAATATCAGTTAGGCTAAGGAATCGTATTACCTCCATAATACCCAGAATACAACTAGGATCATTATTCATATTCCTAGTCTAAACCTCATAGTAATCGAATCACATCAACACTATTCACAAGGTTCTAATCCTCAATATCACAGGGTATTTCCTAGTATCATTCTATTACCTCAAGGTTAATCCTCAATCATACCCAAACAATTCAGTATCGATCAATATTCACAGGGTTCCTACTCTCAGGTACTAGAACCTTAGTTCAACCTCATCCACATTTTAGATCAAATTCAAGCCTAGTCTCAATCATATCCTAACATCGTCAAAGCATCTCTAAGGATCATCATATGTCATTCCTCAAGGCATGCAAGCCCTAAATCAAAGGAACCTCAAATTCCTATAATACTTCCCAGGAGGTCACCCATCCCAAGATTTTCCTTGCCTAAGCAGACTTAACCTTAAAGCTCTGTAAGATTTGGGGATCTAAATCATATCTCAACTCATTATCAAGAGCCCTAGGAATGGCAACAGAGTATACAGTCTGTACTCCCTTAGCTATTCCCTAAAGTCTCATCTTTCGGAGCTTGAACCTTGCTCCTCAAGGTATATCTATAATGCTCCATTTCCTGATACAACAGTTGATCCCCTCCTACTACAATTCCTTCCTTCTGTATTCATAAGTTACTCTTCCTTTCAATTCCATTTCTGGAGATTAATTCAGACCCTGATTTTCTATATCAGAGGTCTTAAAGTCAGCAACAGAACCCATATTTGTGCTGTCTAATCTATCTGTGGAGATTTAACTCCCCGGAGCTTAACCCTCTTCCTTAGGGTATATATCCTTTCTGCTCCATTTTCCTAGACTATATCAGTACCCTTAACCATTTACCTTTTACCAGTACCATCCAAACCATGCTCTGATACCAAACTATTACACCCCTACCAGCCTCGCCCTTTCGGGTGGCGGGTTAGAGGGATCCCTTTTACTTATTACATTTCTCCTGTTAATTAGTCCTTTTAATATACATCAAAGTATGCACAACAGAGCATATGATCGGTTTGGACAACTTACATTATACTGGTAAAGGTACATACAAAATCAAAAAGTACTATCCATAGGGTTAAGGGTACAATCGTCCAAAATAAATATTGAGCAGTAAGTACAAATTATAATGTCATTCCAGAAACAGCTATACAAGAAGTGATAGGGCATCCCCTATTTTCTTCAGTCTCTGCATACCATGCCCTTACCTTTTCAACCGTCCAACTGAACTCCTCCTCTTACCTATATCTTCCAAGTGAACTAGAGTTCAAAGTTGAACCCCAGAGTAACTGTTAAACTCAAGTATATTATGTATACAGTGCATGCAAGTAACCACAATCAGGAAAACAAATCACATTTCATAAATGCATTCAGAATCACATCCAAATCACAACCACAATGACGTATCGTCGAGGTTCCATACCAAGGCAAGCCCCGGACGCCCATAACCCGCGTACCGTCGAGCTACCTTACCAAGGAAAGCCCCGAACGCTTGCGTACCGTCGAGTCGCCCCACAAGGATAACCCCGGACGCCTGCGTACCATCGAGTCGTCACTCAAGACCAACCCCGGACGCACACATCCTCAGCGCTAGGATCAACACAGTAGCTAGGGAGTTTAACCCTAATTACCCCGAATGCATCTCAAGCTCGGTAGCAACCTAAGGAGACACAGTCCACTAGGCCCTACTGCCTTGCATCCTCAATCAAGGAAAACAGACATACAACAGCAACATAGAATACGTGAGTTAACAGTTACTACCTGGCACTCCTTGAAAATAGTAAACTCCTTCCCGGTGTTCGAAATATGATCCACACGTGTTACAACCCTAGATGAAAGCAAAAAAAAATCACACATTCAA
Source organism: Acacia pycnantha (assembly GCA_025563575.1). Taxonomy (NCBI): domain Eukaryota; kingdom Viridiplantae; phylum Streptophyta; class Magnoliopsida; order Fabales; family Fabaceae; genus Acacia; species Acacia pycnantha. The sequence continues at coordinate 935,424 of JAMWYP010000006.1, forward strand.
TCCCATATACAAGCTTAACTTCAAGTTCCATAAATTTCGCCTATCTCCAGAATTTCCCAGAACCTCTGACCCAACTTCGCCGATTTTTGATAAATTCCAAAAAACAATTATTGAGATGAAATAAGATTCCATTGAACCCTTAGAATGTCTAGTTTACTATAAAAATAATTTACAAGGTCTTATGGGTTCATATCCTTTTATTATTTCCAAAACTAAGCCTCTGGTCCAGAGAAAAGTCCAGGTTTTTAGGTCCTTTTCAAATTTAAATAACTCTCGGTTGAAAAATCCAAATGACCCAAAATATTATATCATAATCATCCTTAGTATGTTTAATTTCACCATGTAAACTTTCAGAGAAAACAGAGTCCATTTACTATTTTAAATCCGTTGATGAACACACGCTGCCCAGAAACCGTAAGAGTCGGCAGATTTACGTAATTTGAAGACTTAAGCTTTTCGGGTTCGGAACAAGTAAAATTGACTTATCCCCACACAAAATAACATTATGGAACCATTTAGAACCTTAAAAACATGATAATCCTACTGAAACTCTACGAAAACACTATAGGGCAGAAGCGACAACTTCAAGTTTGTCGGTGAGATGCTTACCTTCGAATTTCGGTTGCGTATGACTTCTTCTTCTTTTGGAACCACCACCTTCAGCTGGGAACCCTTCTCCAGCACCTTAAACACGTCCTTGGCCATGGAAAAATGAGGGGAGGAGGTGTCCTTATATAGACTCCAAGGGTGGGGCCCTTATCCATCTTGATTACGATCCAACGGTCGGGAAAATTCTTCGGATTTAATTATAATTCCTTTACTTGATTCTCAAGGGTTCTAGAGGGTTATTGGCTCAAAAATGGTGCCTCCCATCTTCCCCTAAGGTGAAATTTCAGAGTTTCCCTTGATAGTGGTTTTTAGTATTACTAGGTGTAGGTTTTAGGTCTAGGGGTAAAACGGTCATTTTGCAATGCACTTCTTCCAACCAGTGGGGCCCACCAAATCTTCCCCTAGATATGCCATAAATGATCTTTATGAGTCATAATTACATGTCAATCTATGGTCATATCAGTTTCAAAAGATGTGGTCCAGATTAAATCGGGTTATTTTATTCTTTCTCTCTCATCATAATTACTTGATGTGACTTTCTCTTTCTTCATAATTACATGACATGACATTTTCTTTCTCCTTTGGGCCCACCAAAATTTCATCCCTTTTCAGTGTCCTGGGCCTGGGTCCGACTCGGGGAAACCCTCACAAGTCCCGCTTAGCTCCTTTTTGCCGGTTACACTTTTCCTCGTAACTCGTGCCCTTCAACTGGACTTAAGTGGGCCCAGATCATCTGTTACTTTTTCCCTGAGGTGGATGCACGTTTTTCTTTATTTAGGGGGAGCAAGAAATGTATATTTTAAGGTCTCATAATTACCTCGTACTTTGTGCTATCAAAAATCCAACTTCTGACCCCGAAACGCCACGTGTCCTACTAGCATTATTACTCTTGACTTTTATAATCATAGAGGGACACGTGTCACTATTCTATTTGGCCAACACAAAAGCATGTCATCATTAGTCATTATGACCTTACTTTATTACATTTACTTTATCGGTGCTTGCTCGAGATCCTGTCCAGGTTTACTCGGGTTTTCTTCACAAATACCAATGTCTTCCCAAAAACGCAGGGCATACCCAACTTCCCTGAAAGTGCCGTGTACTTACTTATACCGGTACATTTTTGCTCAACTAACTATCCTATACCCCAGGACATAGTTGGGTGGCATCCTTTCCACCGGATTTACACCGTATAGGCCTTTTGTGCCCTCTTTCATTGGCACTTTAATTCCAAGGCTTATACTTACTAGGTCCACTGACCCGTATGGCCAAGTTACTTAATCCCAGAGAGGCTTCCTAACTCTCGACATTCTTGGGATTCTTCCCGAACTGAGCTTAATCGTTTGCCTACTTAAGGCTTATTCTCCATTCTTATGGTCCAAAATTCGGGGTGTTACAGTGCCTTACTGCCTATATATATATATATATATATATATATATATATATATATATATATATATATATATATATATATATATAGGACAATTAGTTGAGCGGAAATATGCTGGTATTAGTAAGTATATAGCATTTTCAGGGCGGTCAGGTTTTCCCTGCGTTTTTGAGAAAACACCGGTATTCGCGAAGAAATCTCGAGTAAACTCGGGCAGAATCCCGAGTAGACATCGATAAAGTAACTTTAATAAAGTAAGGTCATGATGACTAATGATGACATACTTTTGTGTTGGTCCAATAAAATCATGACACGTGTCCCGTCATCATGACAAGAGAAAAAGCTACTTTTGTGTTGGACCAATAAGAGCATGACACGTGTCCCTTCATAATTACAGATGCAAAAGGTCAAATCAAGTCATCATGAAGAGAGAGAAATTGCTTAAAATTCGTGCAAGACAAGGAGGAGAGAGAAAAGTCAACAAAACTTGCAAAATAAGCCAAGTTAAGAGGATATTTTGTAGGGTACTTTGGTCATTTGGTTTGGGTGAATTTTAAGTACCCTCTTGACATATTTTAAGACATTTTTGCACTCCTGTTTACATGAGTATTCGGATCAAGAGCTCAAGGACCATAGGAATTAAAGTGACAATGCAGAAGGGCATAAAAACACTTATACGATGTTAATTGGTTGGTAAGAATACCATTTAGCTATGCCCTAAGGTTTGGGACAATTAGCTGAGCACAAATGTGCTAAAATAAATATGCAAATGATATTTCCTGGATGGGTAAGAGTTCCCAGCGTTTTTGAAGAAAACAAGGACGAAAGAGAAGGGACTGATGATCCGGCCCCACACAAGTCCAGTTGAAGGGCACAAGTTACAAGGAGAAGTGTAACCGGCAAAACAGGAGTTAAGCGGGACCGGTTAGGGTTTCGGAGTCGGGCCCAGACCCTGGACATAGAGGGAGGACGAATTGGTTGGTCCAGAGGAGAGGAAAAGGTCGTGTCAGGTGATTATGGAGAGAGAAAAATATCACGACATGTAATTATGAAGAGATAGAAGGGTCACATCATGTCATTATGATGAAAGAGAAATATAAAATAATCAGAATTAATCTGGACCACACGATCTAAACCTGACATGACTAATTGAAAGACATGTAATTATGACATTAAAAGGTCATTAATGGCATATCTAAGGGCAGATTTGGTGGGCCCTACTGGTTGGAAGAAGAGCGTGTGAAATGACTATTATACCCCTGCAGTATTAATTTAATTACTGGACGAAAACCTACCCCTAAAGTCACCATCAAGGGCAATCTTGGAATCTGAATTTTAAGGGCTAAGATGGCGCCACATGTCTTGTACCAGAATGAAAGACCGGGAAATCACCCAAGAGGGCCCCAAAACACTTGGGATTCCACTATCTTTCAAGAACAATTACACACTCTGTAAACGAAGGATGGTCCTCTCACTCTCAGACTCCACTCCCCCTTACAAGTTGTAATTTATACACTGCTTGATTACACACTCGTAAGCGAAGGATGGTCTACTCACTCTCGAGACTCCACTCCCCTTACAAGTTATAATCAATGCAATGTGTTTCCCACTCAAGATCACCCAATCTTGAGTAACTTTCAAATAAAATGTTTCTGAGATAAATCTTCTCTCATAGAAGTGAATGTATAATCACTGAAGTGCATAATCGATCATCACACTCTCTACTGATAACTATATAAGCATTGTGAAACAGAGAGTATATGAGATAAGTGTTGAATTCAGAATATCAGCATTTCGACAGTGCAAGCTCTCATCCGTCGTCATCTCCATTTTGAATGGTTGTCCTTTTATAGCCAATGAAGACCATTGAGCAATTCTTCCATTTTTGAATATCACCGTTGTGGCGTATATGACCGTTGGAAAATATTACCGTTGGAATATTACCGTTGGGATATTCAAATCGTAGCATTTGGATCGATGAACAAGTTGAGCATTCTAATTCATTGAAGAACATTATAGATGAGTATTCGACTTCATTTCTTCAAGCTCCTCATTGAATTCATTGAATTCGTCTTTTGTCATATTTACGAAAAATATGCGAGTTCATCTTCAAGCACAAATCAGTCATTTTGAGTTTTTCTTCTAATCCTTCAATTGATCATCTGAAACTTGCTAACAAACATGACTGCTCTCTATTCTTCAAAACGTTCCTCAGGTGACTCGAGGTGGAGAGGTTGGCTCGAGGTGAAAAATGTCCAGCCACTGACTCGAGGCATCATCTCTGACTCGAGGTGAAAAATGCCCTCAATTGTTCTATACTTTCTGTTTGGCTTTGGCTCGAGGTGATAAAAACTCTGACTCGAGGCAACCATGAATTAATCATTAATTCCAGAATCAATTCAACTCGAGGTGCGGTATATCTTGGCTCGAGTCTGGAGACTCGAGGTTGTATTTGAGGAGCCTCAAGTTAAAAACACTTCTCCAATCTTCAAGTTCTCTGGTTGGACGTAGATTGGAGGTAACACTGCTGGCTCGAGTTAATTCGCTCCTTCTCAATTCTTTGATCTTCAATCTCTGTTGCTTTCAGAATTTCGAGTGTCAACTTATAGATGAGTATTCAGCTTCATTTCTTCAAGCTCCTCATTGAATTCATTGAATTCTGTCTTTTGTCATATTTCTGAAAAATATGCAGAGTTCATCTTCAAGCACAAATCTGTCATTTTGAGTTTTTCTTCTAATCCTTCAATTGATCATCTGAAACTTGCTAACAAACATGATTAATAACATTGAGAAGTATAGCAAGTAGAAATTAACATTTATGAGTCATTTCTGAATTCCTCTTTGTGGTTGACTCGAGGTGAAGATTCTGGCTCGAGTTAAAAACTGCTCCCAATTCGTCTAACTCTCTGTCTCCATTTTGACTCGAGGCATATTGGTTGGCTCGAGTCAAATACTGCTCTCTATTCTTCAAAACGTTCCTCAGGTGACTCGAGGTGGAGAGGTTGGCTCGAGGTGAAAAATGTCCAGCCCACTGACTCGAGGCATCATCTCTGACTCGAGGTGAAAAATGCCCTCAATTGTTCTATACTTTCTGTTTGGCTTTGGCTCGAGGTGATAAAAACTCTGACTCGAGGCAACCATGAATTAATCATTAATTCCAGAATCAATTCAACTCGAGGTGCAGTATATCTTGGCTCGAGTCTGGAGACTCGAGGTTGTATTTGAGGAGCCTCAAGTTAAAAACACTTCTCCAATCTTCAAGTTCTCTGGTTGGACGTAGATTGGAGGTAACACTGCTGGCTCGAGTTAATTCGCTCCTTCTCAATTCTTTGATCTTCAATTGATCTCTGTTGCTTTCAGAATTTCGAGTGTCAACTTTAGAAGATCATAAATCCATGGTCCGAAGCCCTTTTTGTCTGGTGCAAGTCTTGATGGAAAGACCTTTGAGTCTTCTTTCAAATGGCACAGATTTTAGCTCCATTGGATCTGTAGCTTGTGAGATATACTCAAAACATTGAAGCTTGGTCAGCAGTGTGACGGTGATGTCACTGTCATCTTCAATAATTCTTAGCTATCGAATATGACCTCCTTTGGACTTTAATTTTATATCAAAATGACGCATTGGAAGTCTAGTTTCCAACAAAATTTATTTCACTTCAATCGGATCTCTGGTTTGGGAGATATCGTCGAATTACCAAAGGTCGCCCGAAGCTGAACGTGGAACGAGTGCTCGAGTTGCTGAAACACACCTTAACTCGAGGCAATTAGTGATTTGACTCGAGGCAACTCGTTCCAGAGGTAAAAATCACTGTAGCAAAGTGCTGACTCGAGGTAGTGATGTTCTTGACTCGAGGCAAGCTGTACCGAGCGCCCAAAACACTGTAGAAATCATTTTAACTCGAGGTAAGCTTCACGGCTCGAGTTAATTCATCCCAAAACGTGATTTTGCTTATTTTAACTCCGATTTAAGCCGTTCCAACTTCCATATCATCGTGGAGACTTCTAGAATCAATCTACTTGTATAATGATTTTATCATTCCATTTAGCAAGTCTTCTTTCTTTCCTCTTCTCTTGAACATTCTCCACAATTTAATTCTTCAATATCTCTTAACTTGACATTTTCTTCAATTTCTTCTTACTAAAATCTCTTATCTCCTTCTTGAGCTATAATTCAACTTGAACTAATCTACATTAAACATAGTAGTTAGTCAATGTAGGAGATAAATATACCAAACAACTTTTGCTCTTAAGAATGACACCTATATAAGACATCATCAAAAATAATATAGAACCAACACAGAAGACTCTAGAATGCCCTGGATTAGAAGACTCTAGAATGTATTGGAGAAAAAGTCAGCGAAAATGACCGTTTTACCCTTGGGCAATAACCCTAACCCTTGAGGTCTATATAAAGGACACTCCCCACCCATTTTTTATGCCTATTTCGTGCAAGATAAGGAGGTAAGAGTGAAGAAGAGCTGGTCCTTGGTTCTAGAGAAGAAGAAGCCATACGCAACCGAGTACTCAAGGTAAGCTCTTAACCGATAACTTGTTGCGTGTTGCCTCTGCCCTATCGTGTGGAACGTGGGGATGTAGTAGGATTTTTATGTTTCTAAGGTCTTCAATCAGTCCAAAACGTGATTTTGTGTGGGGGTAGGTCAAGGTTATCATTTTCACACACGCAAATCCCTAAGACGTAAACTACGTAAATCTGCCGATTCTGGTATTTTCTGGGCAGCGAAGACAAATCGGTGTATTTAAAATAGTAAATTAACTCTTATGGTTTTAAAATTTTACAAGGTGAAATTAGCCATCTGGGGCATCGTTTTCATATAATCTTTTGTGTCATTTGGATTTTCCAACCGAGAGTTATCTTAAGTTGAAAATGACCTAAAAACCTGGAGTTTCCTCTGGACCAGCGACTCGATTTTGAAACTAATAAAAGGATATGAACCCAGAAGACCTTGGGAATTATTTTTATGGTAAACTAGACATTATAAGGGTTAAATGGATTCTTATTTCATGTCAATACGATTTTTCTAGAATGTATTAAAAATCGGCAAAGATGGATCAAAGTTTCTGGAATTTTGGGTGTTAGGAGAAATTCATGAACTTGAAGCAAAGTTTGTCCATGTAACTAACGAGCATGGTGTTTGGCTGAATCTAGGGTATTAATGTGTGAGGGACGTATCTCCGTCTTGAAGAGAAGAGTTTACCATTTTTGAGGAGCGTCAGGTAGTAACTGTTGACTTGCATACTCTATGTTGCTTTTGCATGTAATTTTTATCATGCATGATGTAGGAGATCAGGTTGTAGTGCCTCTGCTACAGTACCGAGATCGGGCAGTAGAACCTATTGGGCTGTGTGTCCTTAGGGTTTCTGCTACAGTACCGAGGGCATGTAGGATCGGGTTGCGGTGCCTATTGGACTGTGTGTCCTTAGGGTGTTGTTACAGTACCGAGATATGAGTCTAACAGTTACTCTGGGGTTCAATTTTGAACTCCAGACTGGTTTCAAAGAATACAGGTATTAGTTGTTGGGCTGTTCAGGAACAAGGAAGTAAAGTCATGGTGCAGAAGACTGAAGAGATAGAGAAAGCCCTATCATGTTTTGTATAGTTTTTATTTTGGGATGATTGTATTTTACTATTCAATATTTATTTTGGGCGATTGTACATTAACCCTACGGGGATTACTTTATCTTCTTGTTTGTACATTTACCAGTATATTGTAGTTGTCCAAACCGATTATATGCTCTGCCACACACACTCTGATGCATGTTAAAAAGGATTAAAATACAAAGGAAATGTAATAAGTGTAAAAGGATCCCTCTAACCCGCCACCCGAAAGGGCGAGGCCGATAGGGGTGTAACACACTGCCAATCTCATGTGGGCCTACAGGGTCGCACACAAGAATAGCCCAACACGAGCAAAAGTGTCTAGATTCATTGAATCTTATATATGTCTAAGATTTAATGAATACTATATTTAATCTAGGATATATGTGTGTGTGCATGTGTGTGTATATATATATATATTAATTATTAAATTCAAAAATAATAATGAAATTATTATATAGTATTTAATTTATTTGATAAATTAAATAACTATAATAAATTGAGATATTGTATCTCAAATTTAATTTTTGAATAAAGATGTAGTATCTCATATTTGATTGAAGTGAGATATAGTATCTCAGATTTAAGTAAATAGATAGATATCATATCTCATATTTGATTTATAGAAATAAATTAAATCAATAGGCTTTTAATGTCGATTAATTAAATAGATTAGATTAGATCTGTTGGACAGATTTAATTACTATATTTAATCCAAATTTGAAATTCAATGATTAATTGATATTAGTCCTGAATATTTTAATACGGCCCAATTAGGGTTTTAGAAACTCTATAAAGAGATATTGATCTAAGTCGTATTATAAAAAAAACGAACTAACAAGCCTCAAAAGAAATCCTAGAGAGAAAAATGAGAGACACAAAGCAAGAAGACGCTAGCACGCTTCCATACGTGTTGGAGAGCTGTTCGGTGTGGATACCAGTAGAGGGAGTGATTCGTAGAGTCGGCTCCTAGAGATTGATCAAGCAAGAAGGAGTTAGCCCACGTGTTTGCAAAGGTCGCTCACGAGTTCGCATAGGTACGGTTTTCCTAACGAACCTTGATTTAAACGCCGTTGATAGATCCATCTTTGGGATTCATAAAATTTGAAATGGTTGAAACTCCTTCCGCTACGTGTACGGATCCCAATATAATGATGTTCTATGGTTTGTGTATGGGAATGAGGGGTATGATATGAATGCCTTCATCTTTCGAATTACTTGCTCAGGTGTCAACACAGTTTATCAGAGAATTTAGACAAATTAAAGATCGAACATAAGTTAGCTGACATGCACACTGAAATAAAAATAATTAGGCTCAAGAGAATCCTTCCATTTTGGGTTTTCTCTTTATATTTCCTCACCTTCACTTTACCACACACCACATGAACTAGCACTATCAATTTCCCAAGCCTAATTGTTCAATTCCCCTCAGGCAATCATGCTATTTTGAGTTCCACAGATATTCATCCTACTGCTATAAGTTTATGTTCATGCCCTATTATGTAATTTCAAAAATAATTCCCTTTGCATGCGAAACTAACTGTGCGAGCACAGACTCCCCCCCACACTTAAAGGATGCAATGACCACATTGCAGCATACCAGTGACGCAATAAACATATAGGGGCACGGGGCAAACAGGGGCATCAGAGGTGAAAGAACGCAATTAAGGGAAATATCCACAAAAGGGGCTGAGGTAAACGCTCGGGGCTATCATCATAGAGTTAATAAAAATAAAAAAAATAACATAAGAAAACTAAAAAAAAAAACTACGGGGTGCAAGGGCACTGGTAGCCGTATCATCATTGGAAGAAGTGTCACTGACTCCATTGGCGATCGGAATCGCCGAGTGGGAATGCGACAGGGAGACGACTTTAGGCGAGCCACGGTGATAGGTGGCAGAGAAGTCACGCGGGTCGCGGTTGATGGTTTTGAGTTCCCTGCGCAGGAGACGAAGACGACGGAGGAACTTCCTGGTGGAGTTCGTATCAGTGTCCGGCCGCCAGTAGAGGGGAGCATGTTCGAGGATGTAGGCCTTATCGTATGAAGTGGCAGGGCCTAAGGAAGCGGAAGAGTCGGAGGACTCGGAGGAGGAAGAAACATCGATAGGGGCAGGTGGAGCTGGCGCCAATGGTGGTGGAGCTGGGGGATGACGGGCGTATAGCGGTTGGGGCATGCCGCTGCGCCGCGCAGTCTGTTTAACTCTAGGCATGGAGGGATTGGGAGGGGTACTCTGGTTGGGGTGAATAGACGTAAGGGAGACAAATGCAATGGGTCGACGAAGGGATTGATTAGAGTCTTTTAAGTTGGATTTGGAAAGTGAAGAGTTGCAACTTGTGGGAAATAGACGCGTGTGCTTTGGCGCATAAGTGGGCCCAATATTGGTGACTCGTAGAAACAGAAATATCTTATTGCACCCGATCCTTGTTTACAGATATGAGTGTACCTGGATTATGGTCTTTGTGGGCCTGATTCAGTTGGTTTTGTTGGGGCCAATATGCTCCTTGTCATGTTGTAGGTCGACCAAGCTCTGCTCCACTCCTGCGGCTGTGAAACAAAAGAAAACAAAAAAATTAAAATGCTGGGTTGCCTCCTAGTAGCGCTTGGTTTAGGGTCTTCAGCCAGACAATGCTATAGCATTTCAGTGCTGAGGCAATGTAAGATTATTGTCTGCTTCTTCATTCCCGCTTCTGTCCTTCTCGACGGGTAGCTGTTTTTCGACTGGGTCCGTGAATTGAATTGTCTTTAGGATAGAAAATGTCACATGATCATCATTAACCCTCATGGTCAGTTCCCCTTTTTCCATGTCAATTAGTGTTATTCTGGTTGCCATGAATGGTCTTCCCAGAAAAATTGGGACTTCGCGATCCGCTTCGAAGTCAAGGATAATGAAATCAATTGGGAAGATGAATTTATCGACTTTTACTAGGACGTCTTCAATTTTTCCTTCCGGTAGGACGATGGAGTGATCAGCTAACTGTAACGTAACCATTGTAGGACTTGCTTCTCCCATAGCTAATTTTTTGAAAATAGACATGTGCATTAAATTGATACTGGCTCCAAGGTCACATAAAGCTTTACCTGAGTACTAAGGTCCGATTGCACAAGGAATCGTGAAGCTACCAGGGTCTTTTAATTTTGGTGGTAGTCGATTAAGTAATAGAGCACTACAGTCCTTGGTTAATGCTACCGTCTCACATTCTTCCAGTCTTCGCTTTTTGGACAAAACATCTTTCATGAATTTGACGTAACTAGGCATCTGTTCTAGTGCTTCTACCAAAGGGATATTAATATGCAGTTGTCCAAGCATGTCTAGGAATTTTCAAAATTGCCTATCGTGGCTCTGTTTTTGTAACCATGAGTTACGGTTCTGGTGAGATGACAATAAAAGAGCATTATTCGGTAAGTTCGGCAAGTGATTGTCTACAACAACGAATGGAGGGTCTACCGTAGCATCGATGTCTTGTTCTGTTTGTAATGGCTTTGAATGCTGCTACTCTTCGTTGAGGAGTTGTTCGGTATCCTCTGTTCCTTGTTTAGATTGTCCAGTTTCTGGAGGGTCATCGTTAGCAGGTCTTTGCGTCACCCTCATGGGCTCCAGGCTCTTGCCATTTCTGAGCTCTATTAATTTAACTTCCTCCTTCCCATGGATCCTAGGAATTTCGATGTCACTTGGTAGAGATCCTGAGGGTCGATTGTTGAGAGCAGTTGCTAATTGTCCAACTTGGTTTTCCAAGTTTTGGAGGGTCACTTGCTGATTTTGAATAACTGCGTCATTCTTTGCCATGTATTCTTTCATAAGGGTTAACATGGAGTGTTGTGTGTCTGGATCGCTACCTCGCTGCCTTGCTTGCTGAGTAAACACTGGGGGGTTTGATGGTCTGTTTGAGTATGGTGGGCCAGACAATTATCCTCCTGCTTGTTGACCTTGGGAGCTCCATGAAAAATTGGGGTGCTTCCTCCATCCGGGGTTGTATGTATTAGAGTATGGATTGTTGGTCGTGCTACCCCTGTTAAAATTGTTAACATAGTTGACTGATTCGGGGTTAGCAGAGCACTAAGAGTAGGGATGTTCTCCTCCACAGCAAACACAGGCTACTTGTGATGTATTGCTTGAGGGAAGGGTCAGTCCTTTTACCATGTTGGTTAGGGATGACACCTGAGCTGTAAGAGCGGTCATAGCATCTAATTCATGTATTCCAGCAACCGTTCTGGTGGGTACGGCTCTCTCTGCTTGCCACTAGTGGCTATTCATGGCCATTCGTTCTAATAATTCATGAGCCTCTTCGTAAGATTTCATCAAAATAGATCCGCCGGATGAAGCGTCTACAATTGATCGTGTTTTTCCATCGAGACCTCTGTAGAATGTTTCCAGTTGAACCCATTCACACAATCCGTGCTGAGGGCACCTTCTGAGGAGGTCTTTAAATCTATCCCAAGCTTCATATGTGGATTCACCTGAATTTTGTTGGAAATTGGTGATATCTCCTCTAAGCTGGGCGTTTTTGGTCGGTGGGAAGAACTTAAGCAGAAATTTACTCCCCAAGTCATTCCAGGAGGTGATTGAATTGGCTGGTAGGTTGTTAAGCCACGTTCAAGCCTTGTCGCGTAGAGAAAATGAGAATAGTTTAATCTGGAAGCATCGGGTGTGACCCCTGAAATGACGAATGAGTCACACACCTCCATGAAGTACTTGAGGTGTAAATGAAGATCTTCAGACGGGAGTCCTCCAAATTGCCCGACCGCATTCAGCATTTGAATCATGACACCCTTAATCTCAAAGTGTCCTGCATTAAAGGCCGGAGGTGTGATAGCTAAATTCAATTTGTTTAAGTTCGGAATCTCGAATTCCATGATGCCTTTGTTCAAATCTGGGTTTGGAGACGGTGGTGGAGGGGCCTGGTGGTCCTTGTTGAGCGCTTGCTCCCCTTGTGCCTGATCACGATTGTTCTGCCCATCCTCCATGTTTGCGGAGTCAAAGAGTTGACTCCCTCGCTTCTGCTTCCTGCGCCTTTGCTTGTAAGTGCGTTCAATTTCGGGATCGTAGGGCTCTAGGTTGACTGAAGGCGAGTTACGCATACACTACAAAATGTGCCTGAAAATCAAGAAAAGGAAAGGGGTGAGCCTTATTGAATGAATCACAACTATTCAATGATAAATGTTGGAAATTATGCCCTAGGGGCAAGTCATTGTACTTATCAACGATCCCCATATGAATTGGGTAATCGCAATGTCTTGCTAGAGGCCGCTTGCGACTTGTGGGTTGGTACAGTATTGGCCCGCTGCCAATCTCATGTGGGCCTACAGGGTCGCACACAAGAATGGCCCAACACGAGCAAGAGTGTCCAGATTCATTGAATCTTAAATGTGTTTAAGATTTAATGAATACTTATTGAACTGAGATATCGGATCTCATTTTAAATTAAATATAACGATATCATATCTTGATTTAATTTATAAATATATACACGCACACACATCCTAGATTAAATAAGTATTCATTAAATCTTAAACACATTAAGTACAATGACTTGCCCCTAGGGCATAATTTCCAACAGACTCCCACTTGCACTAGGTGCAATCATTAATTACCTTAATTTCCATTGCCCTAACATGACGTTCATGTTTCACTTGTGCAAGCGGCTTAGTAATGAGGCATGGAAAATGTCCTATCATTGTTTATGCGATATAACCTATCGTACAACCATGTCACATCCCTTTTGTCACGCGATAATTTGGTCAAGAATGAGGCATGGAAAATGTCAACTTCCTGTTCTTGACCATTACTTTCTCGATTCTTGAGTAGTCTAACAATTGAGATGGAAACTCCTTTCCATCGTCGTATGGCCATACATTTCTCAGACTTACTCATCGAGGGCCCAGTATTATCTCTCTACAAATGTGAGGGACAAATTCCATCTTGACCATTCACATTCCTCCGCATGAAAAGCATTGATCCCGATCATAGCCTTTGTCATCACCCGGTCAAAGGTGACTTTTGACTAGGTCAAAGACCAGCGACTCATCATGTAGGAATCCATGATGATCTCAGGTCAAAGGGCGTTGTGACGCGGTTATACATGAGAAAAGCTTATGACTTATTCCATGCAACTTTCTCATAGTGGGTCGGTCCAGCACCTTGTACTCTTACAAGTGCCTATGACTTTGATTCGTATCTCCATACCTCATCAAAGTCACACTGGTCTTATCTCATCTTCGCTTCCGCGTAGATGGTCGACCGAGGACATTTAGGATAATCTATTAGATATATCCGAGGATACGATTATCAATGTAAACATGTAAACGAAATGATAACTAAAAGGAGAATACTTTAAATAACATAAATGTCTAAAGTACAATGACTTTCTTTCTCCTGCTACTTTGCATAATTTTTTTTTTGTATCACCTCTATCATTGATTTCTCTGATAAGATGAAATCGCTTGAGTATATGGTGGTCCTTTGATGTGACCTAGGCTCCTTGGTCTGCGCAATAACGCCGCTATTGTCACAGAGCAAGTCTATTGGATCTGAGATGGTAGTAACCACCCCCAATTCAGTAATGAACTTTCTGATCTAAACGGCTTCCTTAGATGCATCCGATACTGCTATATACTCAGCTTCTGTTGCAGAATCAGCTACAATGCTCTACTTAGAGCTCTTCCAGCTCACCGCACCACCATTCAACAGGAATACATATCCTGATTGCGATCTTGAATCATCTTGGTTAGTTTGGAAACTCACATCTGTGTAACCAGTCACACAGAGCTCATCTTCCAAGCCACCATATACCAAGAATAAGTCCTCAGTCCTTCTCAAGTACTTAAGGATATTCTTGACAGAGATCCAGTGACCCTCACCGGGATCTTGTTGATATCTGCTGGTCATACTCAAGGCAAATGTCACATCGGATCGAGTACATAACATGGCATACATGATAGATCCAATGGCGGAGGCATATGGAATCTTACTCATGCGGTCTCTTTGATCTTGTGTACTAGGACACAGAATCTTACCGAGATGGATGCCATAAGACATGGGCATATTGCCCTTTTTGAATCATGCATACCGAATCTATGCGTATCTTGTCTATATATGTGCTCGACTTAGGCCTATCGGCCTCTTAGATCTATCTCTATAGATCATAATCCCAAGGATGTAAGTGGCTTCGCCTAAATCTTTCATTGAGAAAGACTTTCCTAACCAAGACTTGACACTCTGCAAGGTAGGAATGTCATTCCCAATGAGTAGGATGTCATCAACATAAAGCACTAGAAATACAACTGTGCTCCCACTAACCTTTTTGTAAACACAAGGTTCATCTATGTTTTGAATGAATCCAAACTCTTTGACTACTTCATCAAAACGATGATTCCAGCTCCGAGATGCTTGCTTCAATCCATAAATGGACATTTGAAGCTTGCAAACTTTACCAGAGTCCTCTGGACGCACAAAAACCTCAGGTTGTGTCATGTACACATCCTCAAGGAGCTTTCCGTTAAGGAAGGCTGTTTTGACGTCCATCTGCCATATTTCATAGTCATAATATGATGATATGGCAAGAAGGATTCGATTGATTTGGCCATTGCAACGGGGAAAAGGTTTCATCATAGTCCACACCATGAGTTTGAGTGAATCCTTTTGCAACCAGTCGTGCCTTGAAGATATTTACTTTGCCTTCCATGTTAGTTTTCTCTTTGAAAACCCACTTGCACCCAACGGTTTTTACACCTTCAGGTGGATCGACTAAGGCCCATACCTCATTGTCGTACATGGATTGCATTTCAGACTTCATGGCACCAAGCCATCTTTCGAGTTGGGTCCCACCATGGCCTCGCGATAGGTAGTTGGCTCATTGTGCTCAATGAGCAAAACATCACGGCTTCCGAATCGAAATCCATATCTCTGAGGCTGTAGTCGTGTTCTATCGGACCTTCGTGGGTCTTGTGTTACATGAGTAGGCTCAACAACTTGTTGCGAGTCTTCTCCGTTTTCCATCTGTGGTTCTATGTCGTCTTGTGACTCTTGAACTTCTTCGAGGTTCACCTTACTCCCACTGGTTCTTTTAGAGATAAACTCTTTTTCCAAAAAGACACCATTCCGAATAACAAACATTTTGTGATCGGTGGGATTGTAGACATAGTATCCTTTAGTTTCCATAGGATACCCTACAAAAAGGCATTTTGAGGATCTGGATGATAATTTATCAAAGGCTTGATGTTTGACATAAACCTCACATCCCCAAATTTTGAGAAATGACAAACTGAGTTTCTTCCCAGTTCATATCTCATATGGTGTCTTTTCAACTGCCTTTGACGGAACACGATTTAGTGTGAACGCAGCTGTTTCTAGGGCATGGCCCCAAAAAGAAGGTGGAAGATCTGTTTGACTCATCATAGATCGAACCATATCTAATAGAGTTCGATTCCTCCGCTCAGAAACACCATTCCATTGAGGTGTTCCTGGAGGAGTAAGTTGCGAGACGATCCCACAACTCCTTAGATGGTCAATGAACTCTTGGCTCAAATATTCACCACCCCGATCAGATCGAAGTATCTTAATTGTTTTGCCAAGTTGATTTTGCACTTCATTTTGAAATATTTTGAACATTTTAAAAGATTCCTACTTATATTTCATTAAATAGATATATCCATATCTACTGAAATCGTCTATAAATGTAATGAAGTACAAATGACCTCCTCTAGCAGATGTATTCATTGGTCCACGCACATCAGTATGTATGAGGCCCAATAAATCTGTGGCTCTCTCACTGTGTCCAGTAAAAGGTGCATTTGTCATCTTTCCCAATAAACAAGACTCGCATGTATCAATTGATTCAAAATCAAATGAGTTAAGAAATCTATCTTTATGGAGTTAAAAATGCGTTTCTCATTTATATGGCCTAGACGACAATGCCATAGATAGGTCAGATTCAAATCATTTGACTTGAACCTTTTAGTAGTTATGTTATAGATATGTCCATTCAATTTTCTACTGTCCTTGAGATCCTACATTTATTCAAATGTGAGATCCACATGTAGTATCCAATACCCATGTTGAGGAAGTAGAAAAGTGAATATCTATGACATAGATACTTGAAGCGATAGCCCCGCTATCCTTCTTGTTCTTGTCCAGATCTTCGAGGTAGAGTTTGCAATTTCTTTTCAAATGACCATGTTCATTGTAAAAGAAGCAGACTCTATCCTTTGAAGGTTTTGCCTTCTTGGCTTTCGGTTTCATACCCCTTCCTTTTTGAACGGACAAAACAGAATTGGGCCTCTCTAAGGCTCAGCTTGGCAGTTTTGAGCATCCCATGCAGTTCAGAAATTGATTCCTCCATGTTGTTCATGTTGTAATCCATGACAAAGTTATCATAACTTCCTGGGAGTGAGTTCAAGATCACATCTGTAGCTAACTCCTAGGACATGGGGAATCCAAGCCTCTCAAGCCTTGCCTGTTACTAGAACATTTCCGTAGGATGAACAATCATCTCAGAAGCCTCCATATGTTCTAGATCTCTATTGAGGTCTAGAAGCATAGTGGCAAGCATCAGGCATCCTGCATCCACAGAGTCATCTTTATGCTTCGTATAAGCATCAGTCTGAGCTCTTGGATCAGCAGCTGAAGGCTCGTCAAGAATGGGTTGATTGATGGGATACTCTTTTCTTTCATGTTTAGGATCAATGCTTAAGTTCCCAAACATGTCAAGAGAGTTTGTCTCATCGAGTTTGTCCTTCTCAAGGACTGATCGCATTGATGGTGTTGAAGTGTTACTAGACTACATGATTCTACAACTAAAGATATGCAAAGTTTAAGTAGTAACCTCCCACTGAATTAACAACCATCATTATAATTAGTGGGCTAAGACCCATATTTGGCTTAAAATTAAGTCTGCTTTGGCAGGACGCTTAAATTTAAGTTATTTAGGTAGGCAAACATTTACCAATTACATCACATGTAATTCTTAGATCTTTATGGGATTCGATCATCATATGACCGGCACGTTTAATGCCATCTAATGCCTTGAGATCCAAAACCGTTTTGATGATCTCAATTAAGTCAAGACAATTAATGAATATTGAGTATCACCATTACTCACTCTCGTCTCACCAAGATAACTCAGATGCATCCACTTTGGTGGAACATACAAATGGGCGATCTAGGTTTTGACAAGTATTCATTTATTGATGGCATTATGACTTAAGATTTTATTTAGAGGGTATATTTTAATTAATCCTATTAATTCTACTTATATGAATGCAATCACTATTGTATCTCATATAATATCTAAATTAATTATGAGTGATCAAATAAAAACATAATTAAAACTCTAAATTGATTATGAGTGATCTAATCAAATCATAATTAAAATTCTAAGTTGATTATGAGTTATCTAATCAAATCATAATTAAAACTCTAAATTAATCATGCAACGACCAAATCAAGACATAATTAAAATTGTGACACAACATGGCTCAACCTTTACCTAAAATCCTCTCAAGCCAATGAGAGGACTTCTCTAAAAACAAAAAGAAATACATCAGGAGAAACCTCGTTTCAACATACGAGGAGAGTGGGATGAGAAAAGAATGTACATCAAGAGTATTTAGAGAGAGAGACATGGCTCGCAGGCCATATTTAAAAAGAGACATGGCTCGCAGGCTATATTTAAAATTTACAACAATTGTAAAACTCTAGAGCCATGTTGTTCACCATATCCAAACAACTTTTGAAAGGTAAATCACAACATACATTAATTCATACAATTATGAAATAAAATATTATGATTAATATTATCATGATTTAAATTCTCTAATTTAAATTATATTATATACTATATATAATATAATATCATGATTAAACTCTCTAATTTATATTATATTATAAATATAATATAATATCATGATTAAATTCTCTAATTTATATTATATTATAAATATATAATATAATATCATGATTTAAATTCTCTAATTTAAATTATATTATATACTATATATAATATAATATCATGATTTAATTCTCTAGTTTATATTATATAATATACATAATCCATGATTTTTTTTTTTTTTGGAATTGCAATTACGATTTGCAATTTCATTCGAAATTGCAATTATTGCAATTCGAAATGCAATCTCAAATTGCAATCAATTATTGCAATCTCAAATTGCAATTGGAATTGCCATTACGAATTGCAATTCGAAATTGCAATGACCGTGTATAGTCATTGATGTGAAAGTTTCAGAATCAGCCGCCATCACCGACGGGCTATCCTGAGAAACTTTAACGCGAACTAGGTTTTTAAAACATACAAGATTCAATTTCTTGCATACAAAGATGTTTCTTGCATATACATATCTGACATATATATAATCAAACATGAAAAAGCCTAATTTAAACGCACGTTGAGTTGGCTCTGATGCCACTGTTGGGATTCGTACACGCAACGGAATAAAACTCTTACCGAATCCCTTAGGCGGATCGTTCAATAGCGTTTAAATCTGGATTTAGGGTTTTTGAATCGTACCTTTATGCGAACGATTTGAACTGGTGGGCTACCTTCTTGATCAGCAGAAGCCGACTCTTTAGAATCGCCTTCCTCTACCGGTATCCACACGAACAACCTTCAGAAACACGAACGGAGGCGTGCTAGCGCCTCTGAACTGTGCGTCTCTCTACTTTCTATCTAGGGTTTCTCGCGGCTTTCTAATACGCTCGACAAAATGTCCCATCGGTTTTTCTAAACCTAGCAGTCGTATTATATTCAAAACCAATTTTGAATCTGGATTAAAAAGTATATTAATTAAATCTATCTGATAGATCTAATCAAATCTATTTATTTAATCCGAATTAAAAGCCCTCTGATTTAATTTATATTTATAAATTAAATCAAGATATGATATCGTTATATTTAATTTAAAATGAGATCCGATATCTCGGTTCAAATTAAATCTGATATGCAATATCTTTATTCGAAAATTAAATCTGAGATACAATATCTCAATTTATTATAGTTATTTAATTTATCAAATAAATTAAATACTATATATAATAATATTATTGTCAGTAAATAATATCATTATTATTTTCGAATTTAATATATATTAAATCAAGATATGATATCATTATATTTAATTTAAAATGAGATCGGATATCTCAGTTCAAATTAAATCTGATATGCAATATCTTTATTCGAAAATTAAATCTGAGATACAATATCTCAATTTATTATAGTTATTTAATTTATCAAATAAATTAAATACTATATATAATAATATTATTGTCAATAAATAATATCATTATTATTTTTGAATTTAATATATATATATATATATATATATATATATATATATATATATATATATACACGCACACACATCCTAGATTAAATAAGTATTCATTAAATCTTAAACACATTTAAGATTCAATGAATCTGGACACTCTTGTTCGTGTTGGGCCATTCTTGTGTGCGACCCTGTAGGCCCACATGAGATTGGCAGCGGGCCAATACTGTACCAGCCCACAAGTCGCAAGCGGCCTCTAGCAAGACATTGCGACTACCCAATTCATATGGGGATCGTTGATAAGTACAATGACTTGCCCCCTAGGGCATAATTTCCAACAGTTAATCCCCCAGTTGCCCCTTGCACAATGCTATAGCTGTTGGATATGATTAGTTTTGATGATGTCTTATATTGATGTTATTCTTAAGAGCAAAAAGTTTATATAATATATTTATCTCCTACATTGACTAACTACTATAATTAATGTAGATTAGTCCAAGTTGAATTATAGAACAAAAAGGAGATAAGAGATTTCAGAAAGAAGAAATTAGAGAAAATGTTAAGTTCAAGAAAAAGAGGAAATATTGAAGAAGGAAGAACTCACAAAGAATGATTAGTTCAAATTAAATTATGAAGAATGATGAAGAGAAGAGAAGAGAAGAGAAGAGAAGAATTGTGGAAAATGATTAAGAGAAGAAGAGGAGAAGAGAAGAAAGAAAGAATTAAATTATGGAGAATGATCAAGACAAGAGGAAAGAAGGAATAACTTGCTCAATGGAATGATAAAATCATTATACAAGTTTTTAAGATTGATTCTAGAAGTCTCCATGATCAAGTGGAAGTTGAAATGGCTCAATTCGGGGTTAAAATAAGCTACAATTGTATTCCTCAAGTCATGCTCGAGTACACCAATGTCATGCTCGAGCACGATACATTTCCAGCTCCAATCACACATAAATTCCGCTCATGCTCAAGCATAAAAATGCCTACTCGAGCAGCATGCTCGAGTAGAGAAAATCTGGTGCTCGAGCAAGGTCATTTTTCAGCACTCTGTTCACCTCTGTTTCACGTTTCAGCTGGTGACCTATGGTAATTCGATTATATCTCTCAAACCAGAAGTCCGATTGAGGTGAAACAATTTTTGTATGAAACTATACTCCCAATGCGTCATTTTGATATACATTTCAAGCCCAAAGGAGGTCAGATGAAGGAGTTATGAATTTTTGAAGATGACAATGAAATCAACATCACACAGCAGACCAAGCTTCGATATTTTGACTGTATCTCACAAACGACAAATCCAAATGAGCTGAAACCGGTTCCATTGGAAACTAGACTCAAATAAATTTCCAAAAACATCAAGATCATAGAAAAAAATATCAACTGAAGGAGATATGATGTTTTGAAGTTGACTGTTAGTTCAGGATGTTGCAAAAAAATACTGATCAAGAACAACCTCCATTCATCTGATGATAATGGACGAAATACAAAGGGTTTAAAGCTGATTCTTCTTGCATTGGAAAGAAGACTTAAAGAGCTTTCTGAGCATGGGTGGTTTGCCAAATTTGGAATTATATCGAAGACGTTGCTCACTGGAAATTAACTATCGTGCTGCCAATATTCTTGTATCTTGAAAGTCACTACAATCTAGAAGTTGAGCTTTGTATTGGAGAGTATTATACTTATTCGCACATGATCAAAAGCCTCAAAGACAGAAGCTTACTCGAGCAAGGCAATTTTTTGTGCCCGAGCATCATCGAGCTCAGAGCGAAGATTTGCAAACTGGAAAGGAATGCTCGAGCAACACATTTGTAACCATGCTCGAGCAGCACCAATTTCCTTCTCATTCTTCACCTCTAGAAGACGCTTTCCCGAGCATGAAAATGTCATGCTCGAGCACCATGCTCGAGCAGAGGAGAAATCGTGCTTGGGCAGCATCGCTGAATTCTTAAGTTCTCACCTCTATATGTGTCTTGCTCGAGCAAGAATGATAGCTTGCTTGAGCATCAGCGAGTCTGAACATTTTTCAACTACTTGTGAAGAAGCTTGCCCGAACATGAATTCTTCATGCTCAAGCACCATGCTCGAGAAGATGAAAAACCTTGCTCGAGCATCAACGACAATGATCATCTTTAAACTTGTTCAAGAGAAGCTTGCCCGAGCAAGCATGGATTGTTGCTCGAGCAAGATCCCTTTGTTTTGAAATCTCCGTCTGCGTAATTTATGAAATCACTATGTATATTTGATTACTTCTTAATGTTACTCATTACTACTTCTAATTGTTTTTAATCAGTTTGTTAATGAGTTTCAGATGATTTTATCATGGATTAACAACGAATTTTCCTAAAGCAATTTGTGTGTCAGAGAAGCATTAAATGCAGTTGCCAAAATGAGTAATATCTTCTGCAACCATCTCTCTGATCAATGTAAAGCATTTACTGATATTCCGCTCACGCATTAAAAGCTGTTTCTCAACGGGAAAAACAAAAGGAATGAAGAATGTTTTGCGAAGACCAAAATCATTAACGGCGAAAGTGACCAACAAAGCTTTATCTGTCTAACGGCTATATTCAAGAGTCACAACAATTAATCTTCAAGCTTCTTCAATGGTTGAATGCTTGCAACGGTCGAAACACAATAACCTATAAATTGCAAAGTATTCAAACCGGAAGTTACAACGATTGATGAATGAATCGACGAAGCCAACGAAATGATATTACTACTTCACCGTCGATAGTTCATACAGTATGTTTCTCAATGTTTATATAGTATTCAGTAGAGAGTGTGATGATCGATTATGTACTTCAATGATTATTATTCATCTACTCTGTTAGGGAGTCTAAACACTTATTTGATTATCTGTTTAGTGATCAAATCTCAAGGTTGTGGAACCTTTGAGTGTGGGTGTATAGTTACAACTTGTAAGGGAGAAGTGAGTCCTAGTGTGAAAGGATCATCCTAAGTACAGAGTGTGTAATTGTATCCTTACAGTGTGAAAGGAGGAGTATCTCGGTAAGAGATTGTAATGGTTGCACAAGTGCCCGACTAAACTTGTGAGGTTGTAAAGGCTTTTCTCTTGTGCCCGGTTAGACAAGGAGATAGTGGATTGAAAATCTCAAGTGGAGCTTGGGGACTGGACGCAGGTCAAGGATTGGGCCGAACTAGTATAAATCTCAGTTTGCATATTCTCTTCCCTAAACTCTTAAATTTCCAGCATATATGTTTGAATGACTGACTCTTGCTTTATAAACTATTTATGTCATTCAAACTACTCTCAATAAGTTGCGAAAAGATTTTCAAAGTTATCTAAAGTTTTATCAAACACCCAATTCACCCCCCTCTTGGGTGATAGCTAGGTCTAACAATAGCATCTATATTGTACAACTCTCGCAATTGCTACAACATAGACACCTTGACACAACTATTCCGTTAACCCACCACTCTTGTCTATCGAAGCTCTCACGTCCGATACATGCAAACCTAACTTACTTCTCCCATACATCTATGGCGATTTTCTAGTTAGGTTGATCACTACAATTCAAGGTGTTATGGTTATGAGAGGTAGACCCATCTCTGAAGCCTACAATAATAGGTCAAGCCTTGCACCAGAACTAGCTAGGCTCGAGTGTTCAATTGTATCTTTCCTTCCGCATCTCGGTAGATTGATTCTGCTGATATTGTGGGATTCTTCAAATCTTTAGTTTTGATACTCTGCATTCCCATATGACAGCAATCTAACCGTTTATTGATCTGCTCTTTGTTTCCTGAAATAACCTTGACGAAAGATCAGAACAAATTCCGAATAGCATCGCTTCATTTACTCTGCTATAGCTTCAGAGAATACATTGTATTAGGCTTCGAGGGAGCAATCCTGATGCTATAGCATTTTATCGGCCATGCTGTGCGACTTTTACATAAAACACGATATTTTTCTCATCACTTGTAAAGGATGCTTATGTGATTTATTCATGTATATAAACTTCATCCTTAAGTTCCCCATATAATGAATTAATGCCTTTTTGCTTGGATTGAACGCAATTAAGCTTATGTTTGCCACACAATTCAGTCACAAGATATAGGGAAAACATGGCATAAATAGTGCTCATCAGTTCGTCGAGTCATTCATCTATTGTCACCTCTTTTGGTTTGAAGACTTTGATATTTATAGGCAATTAATATCATTTTACTATTGAGCACATTCTTTTGTTGAGTAATTCTTCTCGTTGGAATATGACCGTTGTGACTTGCTCAATGTTACCGTTGTGAGCTCTGATGTAATCATTCACTTTTTGATAATATGATATTAATCCTTCATTTGATCATTTGAAACTCATTAATAAACTGATCAAATATAGTTAGGAATAATAATGATAGATGATATGACAACTCAGTGAGTTTAGAGATTCGAACACATTGTTTTTCAAACTGAGAGTAATTGGCTCGAGTCAATATTCTCTTGGCTCGAGTCAAATTGATTTTGATAACACAGAGAATAAGGAAATCAAGATGATTAACTTGAGTCAAATATCACTGGCTCGAGTCTAGGCTCTAACTCGAGGCAGATAATTTGTGGCTCGAGTCCATCTTCAATTGATCACTTAGCTCTGGATGATTCTTCAACTCGAGGTAGAAAAGACGTGACTCGAGTCTATATCCAAACTCGAGGCACCAAAATCCTGGCTTGAGTTAGATGCAATAAACCTCTCTGAGCTGTTTTTGAAAGAGACCTTGTTGACTCGAGGTTGCACTACGTGGCTCGAGTCAATTTGTCAGATTGGTTCTTCATCAAGTTACGTCGGCTCGAGTTGACACTTAATGGCTCAAGTCAAAAACCTTCTTTTTGTCATTCCTTTGCATCCAGAACTGGCTAGGCTCGAGTGTGGACTTTGCTTGGCTCGAGTCAAAAAGTCTTCTCCAATTGCTTAACTCTCTGCCTTCGTCTGCCTTGAGGCACAACGCATATGAACTCGAGGCAGAAGCTCTTCTGATTTGTGCTCTGCTTCTTCTTGACTCGAGGATATAACTAATGAACTCAAGGCAATAATTCTTTTCCACATGAATTGCTCTCTATGCAAGCATATTATCAACACAAGGGTCAATTTCCAGTAAGTGTAGCGTCTTTTATATAGCTCCAAATTTAGCAAACCACTTATGCCATATAGATTTTTGATTCTTCTTCGAACATAAAAAGAATCAGCTCCAAACTCATTGTATTCTAACCGTTATGATCTGATGAATGAAGGTTGTTCTTGACCAGCGTTTTTGCAGCATTCTGAATTGTCTGTCAACTTCAAAAAATCACATCTCCTTCAATTTATCTCTTTTTTTCATGATCTTGATGTTTTTGGAAAGGTATTTGAGTCTAGTTTCAAATGGCACCGATTTCAACTCATTTGGATTTTCTTTTTTGTGAGATACACTCAAAATACCAAACCTTGATTTCTGATTCATCTTCTACAATTCATAGCTCTTTTTTATGAAATCCTTTGGGATTTAATTTTATATCAAAATGATGCATTGGAAGTCTAGTTTCATAAAAATTTGGTTTCACCTCAATCCGATCTCTGGTTTGAGAGATATCATCGAATTACCAGACCTCACCCATGTAAAACATGAAACAGAGGTGAACAAAGTTGATGAAATCACTTTTGGCTCTAGCCAATTAGTGGCTGACTCGAGTTAAGACCCTGGCTCGAGTCAACTCCTATCAGATGCGCAAAATACTTAGAAAAACGTTCTAACTCGAGTTTAGACCTCCTGGCTCGAGTTAGTTCATCCCGAAGCTTGATTTTGCTTATCTTAACTTCGATTTGAGTCATTCCAACTTCCATTTGATCGTAGAGACTTCTAGAATCAATCTAAGAACTTGAATAATGATATTCTCATCCCATTCAACAAGTTCTTCGTTCCTTTCTTCCTCTCTTGATCATTCTTCATAATTCAACTCTTTCTTTCTTCTCTTCTCATAATTCAACTCTCTTTCTTCTCTTCTCTTGATCATTTTCCACAAATCAATTCTTTCTTCTCTTCTCTTCTCTTGGTCATTTCCAAAATCCTTTGATAACTTCTTTCTTCATTGACATTCTCTACAATTTCTTCCTTTTGTAATCTCTTATCTCCTTCTTGATTAATTTCTATTATTCAACCTAGACTAATCTACATTAAATACACAGTAGTTAGTCAATGTAGGAGATAAATATATTATACAATCTTTTTGCTCTTAATAATGGCAGCTATAAAAGACATCATCAAAACTAATCATATCCAACACTGTGCTCATTGCATTTTCCCATAAGACTTGTGAGGTCTTATTCTCGTGCAGCATTGCATGGGCCATTTCAATGAGCACTCGATTCTTCCTTTCAGCCATGCCATTCTATTGTGGTGTTCTAGGAGTCGAGAAGTTGTGACCAATACCATGATCATCACAAAATTCTCCAACAGCTTGATTTTCAAACTCACCTCCATGATCTTTCCGAATACTTGAAATGCAAACACCTTTCTTGTTTTGCACTTTCTTGGCAAACACAACAAACAGATCGAATGTTCCATCTTTAGAAGATAAAAAAGATAGTCCATGTAAATTGAGAGAAATCGTCGACAATGATCAGAGTATACAAATTGCCATCAAGGCTCTTAACTCTTGCCGGTCTAACTAGATCCATGTGGAGTAATTGAAGAGGTCGATTGGTTGAGATTTCTAACTTATTTTTGAAACATGATTTAGTTTGTTTACCTTTTTGACAAGAGTCACAAATCATATCATTTTTAAAACGAAGTTTAGGTAATCCAATAACTAAATCTTTTCTCAACAACTTGTCTAATTGGAACATGTTCACATGAGCTAGATGCTTATGCCACAACCAACTCTCATCCAAGTTGCTAACAAAATATTTTTCAGAATTAACTTTGGGTAAATCTAAAAGTATAGCAATTACCTTCTCTAGGTGCTTTAAATAACACCTTAAGTTTACCTTATTGATTAGAAGATCATCCTTGTTGACAATGAGGCATTCTTCTGAATCGAAAAGAACCCAGTTGTTCTTGTCAGTACTTTGACTTACACTTAGAAGGTTGTGACAGAGAATTTCCACAAGATATACATCTTTTATCTAAGGTCCATCCTTTGCACCAATCTCGCCAATTCCAGCGATCTTTCTAGATTGGTTACCTCCAAAGGTGACTCTGCCACCATCTTTTGATCTCATTGCAACAAATTTGGTTTGATCCCTCATCATGTGTCTGGAACATCCACTATCAATATACCACTCATTGGTTCTTGATGCTCTTAGACAAACCAATCAGAAGAGATTAAGTTTTAGGTACCCATCTTTTCTTGGGTCTTTTGGGGTTAGTTTGGACCTTAGGAACATAAGTTCCCTTTAGTACCCATTGATAGTTACCAACAAGTTTATCTCTTTCCTTTCTATGAAAACAAGATGAAGTACTGTGTCCCTTTCGATTACAGTAATTACAATGAGCAAAGGAATTTGAGGTGTGAACTGACTTATGAAAATAGTTCAAATAAGATTTTCCTCTAGTTTTCTTTTTCCCTTTCTTTTTGTCCAATATAGGATTGTAACCAATGCCTGATCGATCATATGTAAATCTTTGAGCTTTCAAAATTACATTGAGTATTTCACTACCTTTAGTGAACTTCTGAAGAGTTTTCGTAAGATAAATGTTTTTCTTTTCAAGATCATGACATTTTTCGCAAACTAAGTTTTCAGAAATAGAGGGGATATCTCTAGCCTGTTGCTCAAGTAATTTGATTTTTCTTTTTGAAGAAATAAGCTTTTTCGCAATTCTTTTTGAACTCAGAATGCAGTTCATTATATTCAGAAAGTAATTCATCATAGGTGGGTTCAGAACCATATACCTCATCTTTTTCAGGTTGTTCTTCCTCTTTTGCCACCAGACAGACATTAGCTACTTCCTCTTCTTCACTTTCTTCCTCATCCGAGGAGCTGTCACCCCATATGGTAGAAACGCAGGCTTTCTTTTTGAAGTGATTGAACTTCTTATTCTTCTCCTTCTCTTTGCCTTTCAATTCAGGACATTCTGATTTGTAATGTCTCAGCTTTTCACACTCGTAATAGATGACTTGTTCCTTATCCTTGAAATCACGTATGTTACTTGATCCTTCTTATAAAACTTCTTGAATCTACATACCATCATGCCTAGCTCTTCATCTTCTTCTTCTTCTTCTTCTTCAACATCTGATTCTTTAGCTTCTTTGACAGCTTTAAGAGCAATTCCTTTACTCTTGCCATTTATCTCATCAAGTCCCTTTCTGAACTTGATCTTTCCATCATACTCAGATAGACTGCCAAAAAGAGATGCCACATATGCCATTGATTCTCCACGAGCTTCTTCGATCGCAGTGACTTTGGCTTCCCATTCCTTGCTGAGGACATTTAGAATTTTCCTCACTTGGACAGGTTGATCATAGTGTTTACCCAAAGAAGCAAGTTGGTTGATCAGATTAGTGAATCTAAGTTGGAATTTCCCAATGCATTCCCCAGACTTCATACGAAGTAAATCATACTCAGTCATAAGGGTATTTACATGATTCTCCTTGATTCCAATTGTTCCTTCATGAGCAATTTCCAAGGCATCCCACATAGCTTTTACAGATGTCAAAGTGCATATGCGAAAATATTCACTTTGACTTAGTGTACTTCGAAGCATAAGAATAGCTTTGTTGTTGAGAGTGACTTGCCTTCTATCATTCTCGTCATAGTCTTCTTCTAGTTTTGGAATTCTAACACCATTTTCGAGAACTGATGATGTGTAGTATCCTCTCTCAAATACTCTCCACAAACCATACTCAGTAGCCAAGACGAAGACTCTGAACTTGGCTTTCCAAAAGGAATAGTGCTCACCACTGAAGCCAGGTGGTCGGTTAATTAAAGCACCGTCAAGTAATATTCCTTCCATGATCTTTCTCGGGATGTTAAGCCCAACTGAGAAACCTTGCTCTGATACCAAATGAAGGTGGAATATCACCTAGAGGGGGGGTAAAGAGGTGATTATAAAATCTTTTTCGCTAAGCGTTCTCTGACATTAAAAACTGAGAGAAATATAAGAAAATTAACAAAGAGTGATTTATACTGGTTCAGTCTAACTCTTCGACTTACTTCCAGTCCCCAAGCACTTTGGGATTTTCACCAACTCTTCAAACACATATACAATTACACACTTTGTAACTCAGGATGATCCTTTCACACTAGGACTCACTCCCCCTTACAAGTTGTAATGGTACACCCACTCTTAAGGTTCCACAACCTTAAGATTTAAGAACTAACCAAGTAATAAAATAAACGTTGAAACTCCTCACTGAGTAGATAAATAATGAACACTAAAGGACAATGAGAATATCCGAAGATATTAGCTTAGATAATGAAACAATAAGAAGTAGTTGAGTCGAATTGATTGCACAACGTTTCAGTAGTTGGAGATTTAAAGCTTCCAATATTTATAGTTGATTTCATTTATGACCATTGAGAAGCTTAATGAATTATCCATTGAGACTCTACTAAATGTCCGTTAGAGATGAAGCATGAAAAGTCTGTAAAATCACCGTCATAATTATTCTTTAATTCTTTTGTTCATACGATTATGACTGTTGGAGAGCCTAATAAAAGGAAGACTAAATACCCTTTCTGGTCCATGACAAAAAACACGGACCCCATTTTGGTCCCTGACAAAAAAACTGACTTTTATTCGTCCTTTTTATGGGACTAAAAATGACCTTTTGGAAATTTGTGAGGGATCAAAATGTCCACCAATCAACCCTTATTCGTCCTTTTTATGGACTAAAAAGGACCCCTTTTTTGTCAGGGACCAAAATGGGGTCCGTGTTTTTTGTCAGGGACCAGAAATGGTATTTACTCTAAAAGGAATGAATTAATCTTGCTCAAAATGTCTTTTTGATGAGCAGAAGTATGTCTGTTGGTTGAGTGTCTCGAATAGGTAAGTGCATTAAATGCTCTGACACATCGGATTACTTTATTTGAAAAACAGAGTTAATCCGTATTCTAATCATCTGTAACTCATTAACAAACTGATTAAATGCAGTTAAGAGCAGTAATGATAAAAGATATGAAGAATCCAAAAAAAACATACTTAGAGATTCTCAGAATGTCGTTAAGCATTTTCAAAATAGAGATACATTGGCTCGAGTCAAGGCTATCACTGGCTCGAGTCAATCCATGGTTCAAGGCATAGATAAGTTTTAAAAATACTGTCTGACTCAAAGCACACAAAACATTGACTCAAGCTTAGGCTTAGGCTCGAGTCATAGAAAAACAAGGCTCGAGTCATATTCAAATGATCATACAAAAATATAGAAGATATTTAACTTGAGGCAAAATAACGAGGCTTGAGTCAACCTCTAGACTCGAGGTAGGAAAACAGGCTCGAGTCAATCGCGAAGGAAAACATTTGAAATCCTGAAAGATAAGTCTCTGGCTCGAGTCATCAAGTAGAGGCTCAAGTCAATCTTGATTTTTAAGTATAACGGTCAAGATTCTAGCTAGAGTTAACACACAATAGCTCGAGCCAAGAGAACTGAAATTCGAAATCTTTTTAAGTTTAAAACCAATTGGCTTGAGTCAAAGGATATGCAGGCTCAAGTTAAGTTCCAAACTCGAGGCAGACTTCTCAGTGGCTCGAGTCAACGTTTCATTTTGGCGATATATGATTAGCACTATTTATGCCATGTTTTCCCTATATCCTGTGACTGAATTGTGTGGCAAATATAAGCTTAATTTCGTTCAATCCAAGCAAAAAGGAATTAATTCCTTATATGGGGAACTTAAGGATGAAGTTTACAAACATGAATAAATCACATAAGCATCATTTACATGTGCTGAGAAAAAGATCGTATTTTATGTAAAAGATGCACAACATGGTCGATACAATGCTATAACATCAGAACTGCTCCCTCGAAGCGCAATACAATGCATTCCCTGAAGCTATAGCAGAGTAAATGAAGTGATGCTATGTGGCATTTGTTCTGATCTTTTGTCAAGGTTATTTCAAGAAACTAAGAGCAGATTAGTAAGCGGTTAGATTGATGTCATATGGGGATGCGGAATATCAAAACTAAAGATTTGAGGAATCCCACAATATCAATAGAATCAATCTACCAAGATGCGGAAGGAAAGATACGATTGAACCTCGACAGATTAGGAAAGGTCCAGCTCGTTGGACGTACACAGCAAGTAATCCCGACTATATAAGGAAACGAAAGCCAACCCTAAAAGTGTCGAAGTACTTCTGAACCAAAAGGAGACCACCTTTCACTGCCAAATTCAAGAGGATAGTGGGAGAAGTTACAACGCACGAGACAGTCAGGAGAACCCAACATCCGCCCTTACGAGTGAGGCGGAGAGAAGAAGACGTGGAGCTGTAACGTGACAGGGCTTCTTCCATAACGTGACAATATGAATAGAAAGAGTTGAACATGAGACAACGTTAAATAAAAGGTTTCAACCTAGAAATTAAATATCATCTAGGGAAAACAAATTTCTTCGCGAATGCTTTGAGTTGGCAAGTTGTCATACCCCTTGTAATTATGATATTTATCAGAGTATTACAATGAATACAATGAGCAACACAGGTATAGCATAGTATACTGATAGATGAAACTATTCTTGGTTACTAACACGATTATACTATAGAGTTCCCAATACAGTGATCCAAAACACCAGTGTCATAGTATTACAGTTCCAAACTAACTTTAACTAAATAACCTATAATATCACAGTCCTATCTAAAATACAAATTGCAGTCATCAGATTTCTGTGTTTGTTGTCTTTCCTTTGGGACTTTGTTCGCCACCTTGACCATGTCCAGCTCCTCTGGGAATGTCTGAGATTTTATAGGCAGTAACAGGGGCTGGAAACCTGGAAGATCTCAAAGTAACAATTTAATCTCACAAGTAAAGTATAAATAGTATATGACTGTTAACCATAAACATAAACACTCCACAATAGCATGTATAACATTCAGAAATCATATAATATGCAGCTAAATTAGCATACACATATCACATAACCATAGTGCTAGGTATAACCATGTGGCATGTGTCGAGAGTCCTCTTGTACATTGGTGTTCTTAATCGATACACCAATAATGAGTTGACATGTACCGAAAATCTTATTGTACATCGGATTTCTCAATTGGGACACCCAACTAAAACTAATTGAATAGAAAGTCCTCCTGTACGTCGGGTTCTTAGCCGGCAGTGTCCTAAGTCGCCTGAATGAAACTACGTTAGCCACCTAAGGACTACTAGTCCAAAAGGCCCTAGTTCTAGTTCTAACCACCGAGAAGGTACTCCAAGGTTAGCCCTTTCGCTCAATCGAGCCGTGAGTGGTACTGGTCCCACACGGGACGGGGCATTCACATGTCTGATTCAAATAGTCATACACAATCATACAAAGCATGTGAGATTAGAGTTACTACCTGGTTGCTTTATAATTATCTGAGTCGTTTCTAGGTACTTTGCTTGTTTCGGGCGATTATAAGTTCCTATAAGAGCATGTTATGGACAATGGTATTTACTAATTCCAAGTATTGACATTTAAAATTTTATCTAATAAGTTATAACAAAACATGGAATTACTAGACTTATGTTATGTCCATGATTCCATTGTTTCCCTCATTTTCACGTATTTGACCCTATTTTCCAGAATTTTGTGGTGTAACTTTGACAAATCATATCTCATAGAACAAATGTCAAAATGAGGTTATTCTAATGTATATGGACTCCTTATTAAGTCTATTTTCAAGGAAAACTTCTTCCACCAGCTGTTCATGCGCATATCATTCCCAATTTGATAAAAGCAGTATTTGTTGCCAGATTCATTCCACAATTGCAGGCCATTTTTCAAAAATTTATAACTCAGTGTACACAAATCTAAATTTGACCAGTGACCTATCAAATTAAATATTATTATGTTTACTTTAATTCTAAAAAATTTTATTGCAATTGGACATCATTTTCTACCCCAAAATGTGTTACATAATGGCTGCCCAGACAAGATTTTCAAACAGATTTTTGGGCTTTGGCAAAATTTAATCTTAAAGCTTCCAAAATTCCTATCAAACCTCTACCCTACACAATTTCACGTTTTGAGCAAAATGGGACCATAAAAATGGAAAAATTCCAGCTCCTCAAGTCTACCCTTCACCCAACCTAAACTAGGATTCAAGGTGCCAAAATTATTTTTGTCAATTTCACTTTGCAAATACCCTAATTTCAATTCCTATCTGCATTGTTGTTGTTGTTGTTGTTGTCGTTGTCATTGTCGTATATTCATTTTATCATTCTTATGACATCCCTAAGGATAATCATTTAACCTTTCTCAGAGTAATTAGAAAAAAACAATTGTTGTTTAACAATTGTTATTTAACAATTGTTGTTGTTATTGTTAGGAAAAACAATTATTGTTGTTGTTATACACATACCTCAGGGTAATTAGTCCTCAAATCAAAGGAATCTAAAATTCCTATGATATTTCCCAGGAGATCACCCATCCCGAGATTTCTCTTACTTAAGCACGCTTAACCTTCGAGTGCCAATCTGTTATGGAGGTACTAATACCAGTACAAGTCCACATATTAATGGATACTGGCAACCTATAGATGTACTAATCCAAGTACAACATATTCGGCTTCCCCAGAAAGGCTAAGTACTATCCCCTTAGGGAAACTTGTTAGTTCTATAATTGGTTTTGATGATAACGGACAATTGTAAACACAAATGAAGTTTGTCTTTGTAAGTTGAAAAACTTACTGTCAAAAGCAAACTCGAGTTTCACTTTGGAAACTCGAGTTTTCACTTGACAGAGAAAAGCTCAAGTTTTTGCAATGAAAGACAAACTTGAGTTAAGAAATGAAAACTCGAGTTTTGACCATACAAAGAGCTTTTGAGTTTTTCCTCAGACAAATCAAACTCGAGTTAAGAATTGAAAACTTGAGTTTTGACAAGACAGAGAGCTATTAACCTTTTCAAAGTTAGCAAAACTCTAGTTCACTTTTGGAAAATCGAGTTTTGGCTAAACAGAAAGTTCTCTAAGTTTCCACACTTTGTTGGAAACTCGAGTTTACTTTGCAAACTCAAGTTTTCATCCTACAGAGAACAATGCTCGATTCTGAACTTGTGAAAACTCCATTGTTCATTTCAACAAAGCTTTTTAATGTTTTCTCATAAACGAGAAAACTCGAGTTTACTTTTGGAAACTCGAGTTTCGCCCTTATAGAGAAGTTTCCATAGTTTTCAAAGAATGTGAAAACTCGAGTTAAAATATGGAAACTCGAGTTTTAGTTAGGCAGAGAGCTCTGCTATCTTTTGAACATTTGAAAACTTCAGTTATGATTTGAAAACTCCAGTTTTGATCTTTTGGACTAAAACATAATTTTTCATCAAAAGTCCAAAACTCGAGTTACTCACTTAATGACTCGAGTTTTTCACTGTGCACTAAACTTGTCCAAATGCAAAATCGTGATGTTCTTCTCTGGAATGAGAAAACTCGAGTTAAGTTTTAAAACTCGAGTTTCGATCTTTTACTGAAAGTTCACTGAAGCATGAAAACTCGAGTTTGGAAGAACTGACTCGAGTTTGCATCGCAGAATTTGAATTTCGAACTGAACGAATTTGCGAAATGTTTGTGTTTGATCTCAATACTCTATATCATCACTCATTACTATTCTTAACTATGTTTAATCAGTTTGTTAGTGAGTTTCAGATGATTTAGACAGGATTAAATGGAGATTAGGCAAAAAGCATAAAGCATGTCAACACATTAAATGCAAAGTGCAAAAACCTTGCATGCTTTTGGACAATCATTCTCCACACGTTTTGTAGGAGTTAATGTTTCCTTTCTACATCCAGCATCTGCTTCTCCAACGGATTAATTGTCAGGAAGTCAACTCTGATATTCTGCAAAGCTGGATTAACCAAAGAGTAGAGAGAAGAAGACCAAAACTTCAACTAATCATCCTCTAATGTCTCCAACGGTTATATGAGGATTTACAACGGTCATTTAATGATCTCTAGCTATAAATAGAGATGCATTCAATTCCTCTCAACAACAAATCTGTGCAAGAACGAAAATCATTAAAGTTTCAACTACTTTTTGAGTTTTCTTATAAATTATCTGTTGATACATTTATTCTTCAGTGTTTATCTTATCTACTCTTAGAGAGAGTTTTCTTGATTTTAAATCATTCATTATAAAGTATCTCAAGTCAAGGGGACTTGGAGATTGGGTTATTGATTACAACTTGTAAGGGGTAGTAAGTTCTAGAGAGAGAATTACTCTTGAGTGCAGAGTGTGTAATCAATCTTGATAGTAAGAAATCCCAGAGAGTCTGGGGACTGGACGTAGGTCAAGAGATTGGACCGAACCAGTATAAATCCTTGTGTCTTGCTTCTCTACTCTATACTCTGTTTTACTTCAGTTTTACCACACAAATACAGAGTAGTTCGAAAAGATTTTTTAGAATCCCCAATTCACCCCCCTCTTGGTGATTCAACTCCACTTTCAAAACTTAATTAGTACCGACTTCTCCATAAAACTCCTTTTTTAATTCCCGTAACACTGAGTAGGGATTCTATTCAAACCTTGATTTCCATATCAGAGGCCCTAAGGTTAGCAACAGACCCCATATTCTATGCTACCTCGTTCATCTGGAATGTGTCACTTTATTGGAGCCTAAACCCTCATCCTTAGAGTTCATATCACTACTGCTCCCTCTCCCGTTACCATGTAATCAAATATCAATATGCTATTCTGTTGCTGTCAGAACCTATGTTCTTATTGGGCTTCTAGCTTAGAGCTGACATGAAATCAATTTTGTTAACCATATCAGTTGGCCAGGTAAGTATGAATCTAGTGGGAGTCTCTCCGTGCTTTTTCTATGGTGACTAATTAAATAACCACTAAATCAAGGCTTAGCCTTTTAACCACCTTCCTTAGATACCAATCTATGAATTAACTTTATCTGATTCCTTTGCCAAAAACTCTACTCTGATACCACCAAGTGTGACAGCCCTTTGATAACCCCAATAATTATCAGAGTAACAGCGGGCAGCACATATGGGATTATCAGAGTACTAACAAAAATAGCATTTATGTACTCATATAAAATTTGACTTGATTACAAACAAGAGTGTTTACATGGGTTGATACCCTTTACAGATGTTTACACTCAGTTATAGACAGTGCAAATTAAACAAATTAAATTAAACAAATTTAATTTGTAATCCTCTTTTTTTTTAAAGAAAAACCATAATAGCATTTGTAGCGGTTCTATAACCACTACAAATTAAACCCAACCCCCTACAAATGTACCAATTGCTACAAACATAGTCACCTCAATTGCTACAAACAAAAACTGCTACAAAAAACGTCATATGAACCATTACAAGCGTTACGCAAATATCCCTATAAATACCTCCATCACACCTCATTTTATATACTTCATCATCTCTTCCCACACTCGTTTTCTCTTGTTTTCTCTCATCTGTCAACGTTTTTTTTGAAGAGGTTAAGTGTTGAACAAGCGGATCAAATATAATGAAGATCTGTTTAAATTTTTTTCTCTTCTAATTGTGTGATACTAATTTTTTTTATTCACAATTTGAAGGACCTTGTTCAACATTTCTTCTACTTTCATATACATTATTTTCATAATTAAATATTATTTAAATGGCATCATAATTAGTTCTTATTATATGCACATTCTCATTTTTATACATCTATATAATAACCATATATAATCAAATATCATACACTAATATCAATTATTTTTAACATTAATATTTATCATTTATATTGAAAATATTAATTAATAAAATAATCTAAGACGACTCTATGAATTTTTTTTTTCAAAAAAACAAGTTATTCATTTGTAGCGATTTTCTAATCGCTACAGATTCTGACATATAAATTTTACCGTAAGTTTGTAGCGGTTGAATTGGATAAAATTTTTAAAAAGGCGAAAAAATTTTGTAGAGGTTAAATATAATTTGAAACATTTGGTGCATTTTTTGAAATGTCATCCAATTTAGTAGCAGTAAATAAACCGCTACAAAATGTTGTTGTCACATTTAAAATTTTTGGTGATGTATTTAGTAACGGTTAACCAATGTGGTTAATTTCAGATTGTAATGGTTACCAAACTGCTAAAAAGTCTTCACACACAACATTATCCCAGCCTCATGTCATAGTGGTGGTTACAAACCGCTACAATTACAATAGCGGTTAAGTATATGTAGTAGCGGATTTAGTAAACCGCTACAAAGTTGCATGCAATGGTGTGTTTTGTAGCGGTTTTGACAACCGTTATTAATGTTGTTTGTAGTGGTTAAAACTGCTACAAAATACGCCATTTTAATCGCTACAAAGTATCTTCCCTTTTTTTTTTTTTGTGTATTTGCTCTTAATTTACAGGAAAATATACCTTAATTTCCAAATATTAGTTTTAAAATTTATCCAGGCTAAGGTTTCCATTCCATAATTAATTCTTCATAATATTTCTAATTTCTAGATCCCGAAATTTGGGATGTCACAGTTTCCTCAATTGAAATATGAACATGATACTGTACAAATAATTTAAGTATATCATCATTGATATAGATATAAACATAAAAATACATTATGATATTTTTTTTAAAAAAAAAAACTGTCTAACTTCTAAAGTTAAAATAACATATGCACGTTGATTATATTGAATATTTATTAATTAATTTAAGTTAGATGAAGACTAATTTATATATCCTTTTTTGTCCTTTTTAACTATCTTCAATTTTCTTTTTAAACAACATAAGGACATTATGGTCTTTTAACAACATTCAGAAATCCCTAATTAAGCCTCTTGATCTCATTAAGAATTGGAAAAATTACGTTCAGGTCCCAAGGAAGAAAAAAAATTGCAAAAAAGTCCCTTGAAATCACAAAATTACCCAGAAGTTCCAAGGGAATTTTTGTTGTAAATACATGCATTTCCTGTTGTAAATGGTTTGAGACTTTTTTGATATTATTTGTACGGAATTTTTTAAATGTTGTTGTAAATACATACATTTTCTGTTGTAAATACATACATTTCCTGTTGTAAATGGTCAGGTGTTTAAATGTTGTTGTAAATATATACATTTCCTGTTGTAAATGGTTTGTGACTTTTTTGATATTATTTGTACGGAATGAGAAAAGTCCCAGACCATTTACAACAGGAAATGCATGTATTTACAACAACATTTAAACACCTGACCATTTACAACATGAAATGTATGTATTTACAACAGAAAATGTATGTATTTACAACAACATTTAAAAAATTCCATACAAATAATATCAAAAAAGTCCCAAACCATTTACAACAGGAAATGTATGTATTTACAACAGGAAATGTATGTATTTACAGCAAAAATTTCCTTGGGACTTTTCTGTAATTTTGAGATTTCAAGGGACTTTTTTGTTATTTTTTTCCTTCTTTGGGACCTGAGTGTAATTTTCCCTTAAGAATTTGTTAAAAGTGTAGGCCCAATTTTAGTTTTGATAATTTCAATTGATTTAATTTGGATTTTTCCTCAAATTTTTTCACTTTATTATAATTATAATTTTTCTCTTATAATTATCACTATATATATATATATATATATATATATATATATATATATATATATATATATATATATATATATATGATTTAATAAAATTCACATCATTTTCAGTCATTTTCCACCTAAATTTACTTTTGAAAATAATCATCCAAACACATTTTAGTTTCAGAAAAAGCCATTTATATTAACACTAATCTAAACATAAATCACATTATACAATCTGACTTTACCCATTAAGTTTGTAAAAGTTTTATTGAAAAAAAGTCACTTTTATCATCATGCTAATCAAACTCATGAGGATGAATTAGATACTATTAATTGATCCATAATGTGCCCATTCATTTGGGCTTTATCACTTTCTTGTAGCCCATAAAGTTCTGAAAATCCAATTCCAAATTAGATACAACGTGGGAGGGGTATGAACCACTAATGGTAAAAGCAAGGGCCAGTAATGAAGAACGGCCGAATGGTGAGTGGGCCAATGTTGGGCCCATGATAGTACTCGAAGAAGAATGTGAAGCGGCATAAAAAACAAGTGGCTGAAATGACGAGACGCAAACTATATTCTCTTCTCAAAGCAACACAAACATATTTTGAAAGCATTATTAATACTATACTATTCATCAGAATCTTCCTGCCTTAGTTACAAGTTGGCTTATTAGTGAAAAATAGGAAGAAAGAAAAGTGAAACACACACATGCAAAAAGATATGAAGAGAATAAAAAGCGAATTAAAGTGGTGGGAACCAAATGTATAAGAGAGCGAATAAGAGTCTCTCGTATTGTTGTTTTTGTTTTGTTTTGCTTTTTATTAAACAAATGAAAAGCTATACTCCACTTTGCTTAAGTTGCATGGAGTTGATCCCTTTCTGTTTAACCAAATATTTCTTCTTATCCCCAAGAAAGAATTTCTTAGTGGGAATTTTTCCTTTTTCTCTCCATCAATTTTTTCTTAATTTGTTGTTTATGTGTACTGTTAACTCCACTCTCCAAAAGTTTAGACACAACAAACTTTTTAATTAAAACTAGATGCAGCATATATATACTCTGAGAAGATAGTGATTCTTTTATGAAAATTTCTTATAGAATAAGTTTTTAGTTTTTTACTCCATTCCTCAACAAATATCTCTCTAAGCATGTTCTCAGCTCCCATAGAGATTTCTCACAGAAATTGTACCAAGGAAAAACTATACATGAGAAAAAAGAGGGGGTCGGTTTTAATCTCAAAATGCCATGTTTTCACTATGATATTTGACAATTAAACTTAATTAAAACTTTCCGTTCCAAAAAAATATTCTTACAAACTTGAGTATTGTTGAGTTGAAATATGAGTAAGTCTTTCAACTTGATTTTTTTGAGAAACCACTTTGTACGTACTTGTGCTTTCCGTCAATTTTTAATCGGGCACCTAAATTTTTGTTTCTTTAAATTAAATCCTTTAACTATAGTCTGTTAATACCATTAGCCCTTGTACTTTAAGAAACACCCTTGTGGCCCAATAGACACCGTTAAAATAGAAAAACGAAGAGAGAAAAAATGGCGATTGTTATGGATTCATATAAGAGTAAATACCCTTTTTGGTTCCTGGAAAAACACATTTGACCCTTTTTCGTCCCTGAGTAAAAGAAATGTCATTTTGGTCCTTTTTAGGGACTAAAAATGACCTTTTTGGGAATTTCTGAGGGATTAAAATGTGCAAAAAAATGATCAAAAGGACTAAAAGGGACCTTATTTTTCCATTTTAGGGACTAAAAGTGACTTATTTTTTTTCAGGGACCAAAAAGGGCATCCGTGTTTTTTCCAGGGACCAAAAAGGGTATTTACTCTTCATATAATGGACCTGACAGATATACAGCCCAGCAAGGGTACTTTATGACAAGATCCCTCCATAATCATGTAAATGCTAATCACCCTTTGATCGTGCCTATAATCCTGTATAGTACAGATAATGGAGCAGGCATGTTTGCAGAACATGGAGGCACACCTTGCCTGAATAGTGGACCCATGTCTTGGAGAGGGAAACCCTAGGCAATCTCTATAAATAAGAGATTGCCCATAAGGTGCACGATTCCTATTCATTACCTTTTTACAATACAATTACACTGAGCACACACCCCACCCCCTATTAGCGATCAGCCATTCTTATGTTGCTCGATGATCTCTCATCCTTACTAGTATATTCCCTATAGATATCTGCGAGGATATATTGATATTTCCTTCGGTACATCTTTGATAGTTACCGTCAGGAATCCTTTGATCCAACATAAACAACCTACTAGTCCATTGAGACTAGACGTCTGTGTTCTACACCAGAACATTGGCGCCAACTGTGGGGACCCAAAAACTTTGATTCCCAAACCACTGAGAATAGATGCGCAAACTAGAAGCCGTAGTCAGAACCTTTGGCAGGATCAGTTGCCAGAGGGACAACAACAGCAATGCCAGCAACCAACGGTTCAAATTGCTATGCACCAGGATCACCCCATGAGGACGACGTAAATAATGCGGACGAAAGCCTGTCCGGCCAAGGCCGGGTTGAAATGGCCAAAGAGGATACCAAAAGAATTTAGTTGTTGGAGGAATGCATTAGGATGCTGGAGAACCCTACACGAAATACTGGCCGAGATGCCAGCGATTCCAGCAGGGATAGCGTCACAACTGCTACTCAATGGGGTGCTGGGGGCCTGCAAGTTAATGATACTAAACCGGGTGGGGCTCAAGCCCAAGAAGGTCAAACCTTGGATGTAGTATTGACAAAGGGCAAGAAACCTCTAGAAAGCCGAGATGTTGCTAAGGAAGATATGAGACCTCCATCACAAAGCGTGCCCAGAACATCTAGAGGAGGAAATGTCGGTGAAAGACAGCGAGTTCCTTTCTCGGATGAGATCATGGCGGTCGTATATCCTAAAGGACTTGATTCAAAGGACCTGCCAAAGTATGATGGAACTCAGGACCCGCAAGTCCATATTGACAATTTCTACATGGACATCATGGTAAAGGGGTTTGAAGGGTACATCGTACCTCGACTTTTTGCGGGAACATTGCGTGGGGCTACCCAGTTATGGTTTACCTACTTGGTACCAAAATTGATCCCGAACATGGCTAGCCTGGAACATAAGTTTTTGCTAAAATTCGCAACCAGCAAAAAGCAGCCTAAAACCGCATTCCAACTCGGCCAGGTGAGGCAATCACCAGGCGAAACACTGCAGAAGTATTTGGATCGTTTCAAGAACATAGCCTTACAGGTTCCGGGGCTGAAGGAAGAACTACATCTTCATCTAGCTATAGCCACTTTCGAT
Source organism: Acacia pycnantha (assembly GCA_025563575.1). Lineage (NCBI taxonomy): Eukaryota > Viridiplantae > Streptophyta > Magnoliopsida > Fabales > Fabaceae > Acacia > Acacia pycnantha. Next base: position 977,252 of record JAMWYP010000006.1, read on the forward strand.
ATTTCATCACGGTTGAAGAAATCGATTACGAAACGACTTGTCAATTCGTTGAATGATTTCCCAGACCGGTCCAGGCAGTACCTAGAATTGGAGGAGATGGAAATTGCAGGTCGGAAAGAGAAGGCTAGAAGCCCACCTCCAAAGGGAAAAGGGCAGCGTGGGGGCACTAAGCAAGATTTTCGCGGACGCTTCACAGACAATAAGTCTCGAGGAAGTAGGGCAGAGGGAAAATACAAGAATTATACCCCTCTTAAGGTATCTCGAGAGAAGCTATGGAAGGAAGTATGCTCGACCGAGATGAAAAAGGTTGAGCGACCTCGGCCACTTCAGCATAAGGCCACACTGGATAAGTCTCGGTATTGTGAGTTCCATGATCAACACGGACACACAATTGAATAGTGTTGGGAAGTTTATCCGTGAAGGGAAAACTTCGCCGATATGTCATTCAGACCCAAGGGCGACAAGGCAATAAGCGCCAAAATGGAGGTCGGAGCAAGAGCCCACCCCCAAAAAAGAAAAGAAGAGATCAGAAGAAAAAGTCTTAAGATAGTGAAGATGTGTTTCTTGAGGCAAAGTACAACTACAACATGATCAGTGGAGGTTTCAGAGGTGGTGGGGACTCAATGAGCCAAAGAAAGAAGTATCTGAGGGAAGTCCTGTCAATCTAGGATCACCTAAAGTTCAAAGAAGGGTCCAGCAAGCCAGAGCCTCTCGTCCTTTGCTTCACCAAGGAAGATTTAAAGGACGTTGCTCCAGGCCATCACGACAGTTTGGTAGTCATAGGTACTCTGGTAAATTGCTGGGTAATGAAGATCTTCGTGGATAATGGTAGCGTTGTAGATATCATCTTGTGGGATGTATTCAAACGCATGAAGTTTAATCAAGAAGACATGAAACCATGTAAGACAACTCTGACGGGTTTCATGGGCAAGATACACGTCCCAAAGGTTATATAGACCTGAAACTGACGTTAGGCACACAAGAGGCTTTTAAGACAGAAAATGTTAGATTTGTGGTGGCTGACTTCCTATCCCCTTATAACATAATTTTGGGAAGGCTGATAATCCATAATTGGGATATGTTGGTGTCCACGAAACATCAAAAGTTGAAGATGGTAAGCAGGAAAAACAAGGTTGTTAATGTTAGTGGAGATCATAAGGAGTCTCGACAGTGCTATTTCAAGGCGGTTAAAGAAAGCAAAGATAATCCGACTTCGCCATCACGAATGGGCAAAAGTGAAGCTTTAAAGACCGAGTTGCAACGAAGGTCAGTAAATCTGGTCGAACTGGATTTACGTGAGGAAGAAAATATCAAAAAATTGAGCCAAATGAGGAGTTAGAGGATCTTGTCTTGGGCAGTGACCCAGGGTAGGTCACGAAAGTCGGAACGATGTTAGATCCAGAAGTTTGGCCCGAGTTGGAGGAGTTCCTCAAAAGGAACAAGGACGTGTTCTCTTGGAAACCGTTCGAGATACAAGGTGTAGATCCACGCCTTAAGCAGGAGTGCTTCTTTATGCCATTTGTCCTTCTGGGCATTGGAAGGTTGCGACTCCTCTCGGGCCCGATCTCTCTCCCTAGTGACTTTGTTCAGATCGCCATTAGATTTCAGGGCGTCAAGTTCCTACCTCATTTGGTCTCTCTTCTTCGTCTGTTGGACCAAATGGGCACTAGTTGTGACATATTTGTTTTTCAATGCCGCGTATGGCCAGAGTAGAGAGAGAGCTTTGAAGCCATGTTCCTCCAATGTTGCGATATCTTACTTCTTGGCTTTGGAAAGGACCGATGGTTCTTGAAATCGGGCAGGAGGATGAGTTATGTCGAACACTTCTTGGGTCACCCCAGTCTCCCAGAGGAGTCCCCCAGACAACCTAGCGTGGGAGACCAACGTCTCCATAGAGGTTGGGGAGGAAGTTTTATGAGTCTGGGAAGCAGGGTTTGGAATTTCAGGAGGTGGAGCATCCACGACTTGTTTTCCCTTGGATTTTTTGGACGGCCCTTCATCAGGTCTCGTCCCGGTCTTGGGCGCTGAATGCTTCTGGGGAGCTCCAGGGGCAATCACTTCTTTGCTAGGAGCAGCGTTCACAGCCATGATGGGGCTATCCGAGGTCAGCACGGCTTGGGTAGTCGAGGTGGCCGAAACGCTCTCTAGAGCGTGATAAAAAACGCGAAGAAATCCATGCCTCCCCATATTTCAATCTACAAAATAAAAGCAGAGTATTAGTGGCTTGGTCAGCAAAGGAAAAAGAGTAAGCAATACTGCATACAAACAATATTCGTACTCGAGGTTGATTGTTTTCTAATCACAGATGTGGGGATATAGTCGGCTGAATCCATGAGGTTATCCCGCTCACTAGCAAGCTTTATAAGGGTCATTATGGCCTCATCCTCGGCTTCAGTGAGACTATTGGCCAACAGGGAAAAGGCCTTGGGTGAAAGTTTGTGGTGACCTGTACACTAGTACAGGGGGAATCGTTCTTCCACTTCCCCGAATTTTCGAGTTTGGAGGAACCAAGGCAGTTGCCCAGGTTCGGTGATAACCTTAAAAAAGGACGTCTTGAAACCTTTCCATGAGTCGGTAAAAGGTTTGAGAAATTTGTGGCCGTGGGAAACTCAAAGCGAGGTCCAGCCAAACCATATGGTGTTTCCCCTGGAAATGACATTGGTTTCTAAAGGGGAGAAGAAATGACAAAAAACTTGAACCGTGCAGGCGATGCTACTCTCTTTACAAAAATTCTCAAAGGCAATGGTGAAAGCCCAACCATTGGGATGAAGTTGTGAGGGGGGCAGATGCAAGTGGTTAAGGAGACATATTTGGAAGTCGGTGAAAGGAAATCGCAAGCCAAGCCAAGTAATAATCTCTTGGTAAAAGTAGAAATAAGGGGATCTTTATCACTTGATTGGCATGAGGCAGCTGACTCATCTGCTAGCAACAAACGTATGACATATCCTTCCCCACCTCGGATGACTTGTACAACCTCTTCCGTGGTCATTGCACTCTTATACAGGGTCATGGCAGAACTAACCGAAAAACTCGGAGTAGTGGGGACTTGGGGGGAATCAGAAAGGGTTGACTCTCCCGTCATGGACCGTTCGGTATAATGTGACGACGAAGCCATCTATACCTATCATAAAGGAAAAAGGTAAAGTCAGAATTTGGGAGTATACCTAACACAACAGTGTTGTCGAGATGAAAATCAAAAGAGGCTGGGCCAGGATGATTCAAATGAGCAAAAGCCGGATTGGCTTGAGGAGTAAGGTTGCATTGGCTGTTGACCAAAACCAGGTCGGCCTCCCTATCACGATCCATTCTTGCGAGATCCATGCTTTTATAGCAACACTTATCGGAGGGTGTTACACCCCGAGTTTGAGGAGCCGGTATAGGGATCTTTAAACCTAAGAGTGGATGTGGAACTCGCGAAGAAGATCCTGCAGCATTGAGGTTTAGTTTAGGGGATGGAGGAAGTGGAACTTGGACATTTCCCTTGCTTTCCCTCCCCTTGGGATTGCCGAGCAAGGCTTCCTCTTTCACTTTTTCGGAAGGAAGTATTGACTAGAACCATAATTTTTTGGGTTCAAAGAGTTTCTTAGTTATCTCTCTATCTTCTTCGGGAATAGGCCTACTCTACATGTCTAAAGGCACGTCAGATTGTTGATCCATTAGGCTATGGAAGAGAGAGGAAGGAAAATGGTACCCCTAGAAAACTCAGAAACTTACCCAGAAAACTCAGAAACTTACTCAGAAAAACCTAAAAACTTATCGAGGAACCATCCAAAAAATTGGAAAACTGGAATTCTGGAGAATGCAGTCAAAGACAGAGAAGAAAAGTAAGGGGAAACAGTAAAGAATACCTGATTTTAGTAAGATTTGAAGGAGGCTAAAAGAGCTTTTGTGAGAAGAAAGTTTCTTGCTAGGACAAATTTATTTTGAAAGATCGAAGAAAACTCCTGAGCGTAAAGTAGTAAAATGATGAAGCAAGTGCGAATATATAGGCGTTTTGAACTTGAAGAGTTAGGGGAAATACCGTTATGCGCGGATATATAGGCGTTACGAATTTGAAGAGCCATGGGTAGTAATGCCAACAGGCGCTGAGAATTAGCGTTAAAACCCTAAAGGTGCAATGATGATTGATAGGAAATGACGTGAGCATTAAATGCGCACGAATATCAAAGGCGACAGAAGAGGCCAAACCGCATAAGGTGACATTTGCACGTCATGAAGTGGATACGCATACAACTGTCAGTGGTAACAGGAGTTCGTTCAAATTCAACATTTTTATGACACCCCGGATTGAGAGCAACACGTTACAGGGATAAGAGAGTCCGGAAACTCGGATTCTAAAAGAAAGCCCAGAAACTTGGATTCTAAAGTGCAAACACAATCCCGACTGACATAAAAAGGGTTGTCAAGTCATATCAAACTCGGCATGCGCACGAGAGAATAGTTTGAAAACAAACTCGGACAGTATATTAAATAAAAGCTGGGTTAAGTCATCGGTTAACCTTGGCAGATCAGAGATTTGAAATATCGAGAGGACATGTGTTCAAACAAATAAGGCATTATCAGCGGGAAAGCATGCTATCAATGACATGCCGACATGCATTCGAAGTGTGTAAGTTACACAACGAAAAGTAAGAGCAAAGCAGAAGTTGTTTTCACATTAAAAGTTGAATGGTTTACATGACATTCTTATAGAGAAGTAAACTAGGTTATCAACTCAAAGAAGAGATTACAAGATCAAAAGTACAGTAGTTAGGCAAAAATCATAAATTCGTAATATGAATTTCCTAACTAGTCACAAATAATTTGCATCCAAATTCATTAGCAACAGCATGAGCTTCTCGTTTCTGGATAAGTTGCAGAGGGTCATCGTGTGGTGAAGATCCCTGTTGAACTTGATTGAGCTCCTAGATGCTCATTGAGCAACGTGGATGCGAACTTGATTGAGATCCCAGATGAAGTTGAACCAGGTGGGTGAAGACTGGAAAATACATCTGGGTTCCTAGACGCTCATTGAGTGACGTGGATGAAGACTGGAAAATACATCTGAAGATGGAAGCTGGCAAACAACAACTTATGTTGAAATTTTTTTCCCATATCTTTACTTTCCTCCCCACGTCGTCAGAAGGTTTGAAGCTTGGGGAGGATTGATAGAGCTTGATTTTCTCGTCGAAGATGATGTCATTTGTCCAAAACTGCTACCCATTAATACGTTGAGAAGATAAAAGTGGGTTAAGAAAGTAGAGCAAGTTATGAAGAAAAAGTGGGAAGAGGAAGGTGAATATATAGGCGTTTTGAAAACGAAGTGTCAGGGTTAATAAATGCCAATATAATCATTTTTGAAAGCGATTTCCTTCCAAGAAAAACAATAATGATTATTATTAAAGGGTGTGAGCATTATGCGCACGGAGACCAAAGGCGGCTGGAGTGACCTGTAAATGAAAAGTGGCGGTTGCACGCTACCACGCGGGCAAACGAACGGTCATCAAGTTCAAAGAAAAAGTTAAATCTGTGTATATCACGTCTGCATGATACCCCGGATTGGGGGCCACACGTGTCAAGAGACTGCAAACCCAGAAAGACGAGTTCAAAATGCACATAATCCTGGCTATCATAAAAGTGAATGGGTAATTATGGCAAACTAACTCGGCATGTGTGTCAGACTAACTCGGCGTACATGTTTTTAAATGGTAGCAGACTAACTCGGCGTACACGTTTTTAAATGATAAGTCGAAAGCCAAATCAGATTCAATCAATCTTGGCAACAGTTGAGTAGAAAGCAACTCGAATATACAAAGTGCGGGTTAAGCGGTCAACTAATCTCGGCAACTCAGAGACCTGAACTACCGAGCTTGGGGGCAACTGTTATGAATTCATATAATGGGCATAACAGATATGCTGCCTAGAAAGGGTACTTTATGACAGGATTCCTCCATAATCAGATAAATGCTAATCACCCTTTGATCGTGCCTATAATCCTGGATAGTATAGATAGTGGAGCAGGCATGTTTGCAGAACGTGGAGGCGCACCTTGCCTGAATAGAGGACCCATGTCTTGGAGAGGGAAACCCTAGGCAATCTCTATAAATAGGAGATTGCCCATAAGGTGCACGATTCCTATTCATTACCTATTTACAATACAGTTACACTAAGCACACACCCCACCCCCTATTGGCGATCAACCATTCCTGTATTGCTCGGTGATCTCTCATCCTTGCTGGTATCTTTCCTATAGATATCTGCAAGGATATATTGATATTTTCTTTGGTACATCTCTGATAGTTACCGTCAGGAATCCTTTGATCCAACATACTAGTCCATTGAGACTAGACATCTGTGTTCTACACCAGAACAAAGATGCATACACTAACAATTTTGAAGACAAAAGCATCGAGCGAGGGGGACAGAGAGTGTTATTAGGATATCAGATATTTTGTATTTAAGTAGTTGCGCGTGGTTTGGATTATGGTAGTTGTGCATTAGGATATTTCTTAGATACTATTTTGTTATTCAATTAGTCTCACGATCGGGTTAACAATCTAGCTATGTAAGCACTATCTATAGAAATTCCTTTTATCATCAATAATAATCAAGTCTTTCAGTTCATTCTTATTATCCCGACTACACCTAAAGTAACAATACCAAAGCATTCTCCTCCAAATTTTTTGTCATCACATGAATTCATGAACCCCGACTCATTGTGATATCTCTTATTGTTTCTCTTGTCTTGTGTGAGAGGGATTTCTTGGAGGGGAGAGAAGTCGAGGGGGAGAAAGCTCAGACAACTATGATATGTTAAAGGATTTAATTGAAAGAAAAAGGTATAGGTACCAAATTAAAAATTGAGAAAAAGTATAAATGCAGAAAAAATGATTTTCCTTTTTTATTTTTACCAAGAGTCTCCCAAACCGATAGTTAAGACCTAATCCCTTTTGAGACGTAAATATCACGTAAGTAGGTTTCACCTATTCTAGCAAGACCTTTTTAATGCACATTATTGGGAATTAAAGCTTTGATATATTTAAAAGGCACAACTATTTGCCAACTGTGTTGGACCTTGTTGATTTTCTTTTCGCACAATCCATCCGCAAGTTGTGTTGAGTTGTTTTAATTTATTCATCACTAGTGATTTCTATACTTCCCAATAGAATATAAATTAAAGACATATGCAAATGCAATGTGAAAGATTACCAACTAATATATTAATATTTTGGAAGAATTGAATGGAATAAGCTTAAAGTCAAGTCAGAAATTATTTATTTTTGTAGTTATAAAAGTAGGTTAAATTTTTTTTAAGTTTAACATATGAAAAAAAAAAAGGTTAGTGAATATGGCGGGTAGTACGTATCTATGAAGGATATAGGAAGTATAGTAGTGGAGGGAAATGAAAAGAATATAAAAAAAGAGGAAGTGGACATGACGACGTAGAGAACTTTGGTGATGTTATTAGTCACGCAACTTGAATGTCTTGATAACCTTAATTATTTTAACATTTGGGATTATCATTAATCAATCAAGATTATTAGATTAATAAAAGTTTAAAGTTGTTTGTAGTCATGCATGCTGAATTTCTTAGCATGTTATGTAGGACATGCATGAAATTGTGTTTGGATGCGCTTCCCATTACATGAATCAAATGGATTTTTCTTTTGTCTAACGATAAAATGGTTTGCTACTTGAAAGTGACAAATAAACAAAATAAGGGTTATTTGATTCTATTATTATTTTCTTATAATAATTTTTGAAAATACAAGTTAAAAAAAATGCTTGCTTGAATCATTATTTTTAAAACATATCTAAATGGTGAAGTAAAGGGTGAAAGATTAATGTCTAATATTTACATAATTTCTCTTAAGGAAAAAATATAATATTTTTCGTCTCTTCTCTAATTTTATAAAAAAGTAATAAAACATTAAAAAAATGTTATGATTTTTTTTTTCTAAAACAACTTTCAACTTCTTATTTTTCACATCATGTAATATAAAAAACTTTTTAAATAATTTAGTTAATTTTTCGTCTTGAAGAACTATTTTAAAAACAGGAAATCAAATATGCCCTGGATTGTTTTTGGACTCAATAATACTCGGTGGCTTCTATCAAGCATAAACTATTGCCCTTAGCTACGAGCCATACATTCTCATATGATAGAATTAACAAGTATTTTTTAGTGGAGATGAACGGAGTGTTTATAAATTTTTAAAAGTTTTTTAAAAAAGAGGAGGCTAAAGGGATAATTTTTTCTTATCTTGAAGATATAATTTATTTTCAATAAAGCTAAACTAAATCAATTTTATAATTTCTTTAGTTGCTGGCTACGTAAGCTAGATACCTCAAAAAAGTCATCATACTTCCATAATACAGGGCATTGTTGTACTGCATGATGCATGGAATATATATTTTTAATTTTTTTTCTTTAAAATGTTCCACAATATCTCGAAAACTTATTTTCATTATTCACACATTTGCTCTTGAAATTAATACTTTTTTAAGACTCAAATATTTTATATGGTTTATTTTTATTGGTTTAATTTGTTAAATATATACATAATTGCGTGCACACACACATATATATACAGGGGCGGAATTGGGGGGCTAGGGGTAGCCTTCGTCCCTCTAAAATTACAGAATTCGACCCAAAAATCTAGGAAATTATATTTTAGCCTTATAAATATTTCAACCTTTTCATTTTAGTCCTCACTAAAAGTTTTATGGAGGAACTAAACTGAAAATATTAAAATATTTATGAGGCTAAAATATATTTTCCTAAATTTTTGGGTCAAATTCTGTAATTTTCACCCTCTAATTTCAAATCCTGACTCCAATATTTTCTATTATATAATTTTCGCCCCCCCTAATTTCCAATCCTAGCTCTGCCCCTATATATATACATATACATGTATGGTGGTGTATCCCACACAGTATATATCTTTAAAGTTTTAAAATTTGATGGACAAGACATAGTGCATCGTGCCGCACCTGATTGTGCATTATACATTTTGGGAAGTATTGTATTTTTGAATATCCAAAGGAAAAGTGTCCATATTTAGTGTCTAACCATACTTTGAACATGATTACCTCCTAAATGGGGATACATGCACTTTAAAAAAAACAAAAGGAAGAACATACAAGAGGAAACTAAATTTTCAAAGTAATTATAATTAAGCACGTAAACAACGCATAACATAGAAATATAAAGAGAGAATAATTATACCAACATAATGCAAACTTACTATATTTAGTTTTAAAGTTGTCACTTGATTTTTCCCCCCACTATTTTACAAATATAAACCAGACATTGATTTGTGAACCTATGCAATTTCCATTGTTTATATATACAACAAAAGTTTTCCTCGTAAAGAAATATTTACTCTTAATTGTCAAGGGATATATTGACTTACAAATGAATTGAAGGAATAAAATTGCATCGAAAATTTCTCTCAAAGAGTGTATGTACGTATACAATGAAATTATTAGAACACCAATGAAAAATGCAAGTGTTGGATCCGGTGATTTTTTTTAATTTTTATTGAAGACATATTTAATGAGTTAAATATTATTTCTTCATTTCAATGGGTTCGTAAAGAGACCTATATTGTGGACATGTGGGGGTAATCAATAAGGATAGTTCGAAAATAAATTTAAATAAAGTGTATTGAAGTTTTACATTTATAATCAAAATTGGAAATATTATTACTCCCCTAGGATTGTTGTCTCGTAAATTTATAATTTTTGCCCTAAAATCTCCCTATTCAGTGCACATTAATTAGGGGGATTTTTCATTAAAAGTACTGCAGTTTTCAATGCAAAATCATTAAAAGGGACACTTTATAGAAACAAACAAGCTATATCTCCCTATGCATTGCATGAGGAGTGTTGCTCAAGGTGAAAGATACCATAACATTATTTGTTTGATTTAGACTTATAAGAACAAAATTTAGTAAGAATCTCTATTCATTTAAAAAATTATGAATTTATTCTTTAAAAATCCAATTGGCTGCTTATGAAGGTAATGACTATCATTCTTAAAAAAACAAAAGAAAATTTGATTTAAAAGTTATCAATATCTCCATTAATTAAAATCTAATTATCATCAAAAGTTGAATTATGTTATGAATATTATGATTGTATAGATGTCCACAACATCCAAGAATAAGGCTCTTCACCTCCATCCATATTGAATGTCATCAGATCTTGCAACCCCCAAATTGAAGAGTCTCTAACCTTTTTTTTTTTTTTATAACATCACTGGTACAATTATATTACTTAATTCTCCTCTTTATGTATTGTAATTCATAGGGTTAGTCTTCAATATTGGGGCTCTATAAGTAAAGGCATGTACACACATTTGAGATATGCAATGGAATAATAATCACTCCCCCTGTGCTCTCCCAGCTCTTTCTTGTCTTGCTCATCTCTCTCATCTCAAATTTGTAATATTCTAAATTTTGGGCCTAGAGACTTGAAGATAAATTTATATCAGGTAGACGACTAGAACCAGTTCAGAAAGTAAGAGATTAAATTTTGAAAATATTATATGAGATTTTATTATAAATAATCGGGCCTAAATAGTTTTAAAACTATTATTTGGGTATTTGGGCCTAATTTTTCGGATGTTCAAGGGGAAATAGTTAGAGAATAAATATTGGTCTAATTAATTAGTTTAGAGCCAATATTTTTTGGACTATAGAAGCTAATTAAGGAAAGAAAAATGGGGCCAAATGGAAAATTCCTATTGATGTTTATAAGAATAAATAAGATTAGGCAAAGTGCCATGTGAACCAAGAATGAGGCCATATGCAATTTAATATTCTCCATCTCCTTATATCTTGCCGACACATGCCTACCTAGCCATCAAGTAGGAAATTTCAAATGGTCATGTGAACATATTTCTTTGGTCAACATGTGTAATGAAGAAGCAACAAGTCCATGGTCTTGGTTGATGCCAAGTGTCCTCAAAATTAAGGAGATAAATAGTCCAAGAGTAATTAATACAAGGTAATCAATGAGATTTCTAAGTGAATATAATATTTTGGCTTGGTGGCAAGAAGGGAATATTTAATAATTATGGAGCATGTGCCTTAAATAAACATTGAGTAATCTCCAAGAAATTCTAGAAAACCTTGGAATTGTGCCAAGTGTGCATCTAGAGAATTCAAGAGAATTGGCTACATGTTGAGATATATCAAAAAACTTCATGAGCATGTGCAAATCGAATTGCTTGGGAAAAGAAGTGTTTTTGACAAGATTCTTGAGCATGATTGGAATTGTGACAAGTGTATATATGGGATAGGCAAGGAAGTCAAGAAAGTTTGACTTAATCTTGGGAAGCATTTATTAAGTCCTATTAGTGTGATATTTTTGACCAAGGAGGGAAGAAGAAGAATAGATGAAGTCTTGAATTCTAACACATGATAAAAACCATGCAATCAAGTCATTATTATCCAAGTTGCCATGTGTCACATTAGGGAAAAATGTTGACTTGTTATAGGACACCTAAGCTTAAGCATTTATGGCATATTGATGAGTCATATTCTTGGCAAATAAGACAAGGATAAGGTTAAGAAAAGTCTAGAAAAGGGTAGAAAAACTCTTGCAAAAATATCTAGATAATTCTTAATGTTTCTTGGCCAACAAGGGGGATCTTGAACTATGGAAACTTGACACATGTCAAGACAATTTGGATCCCCAAATAAAATGTAAAATTCGTCCAAAAATAGAAGGGAAAGAGAAAAGGCATGAAACTTGAAGAATAAGCCAAGATTAAGGGATATTTAGCAAGAGTATTTTGGTCTTTAGACTTGGAAGACTTTTAAGATGACATAAGTGTTGGAAATTATGCCCTAGGGGCAAGTCATTGTACTTTGAACGTTTATGTTATTTAAAGTATTTATCCGTTTAGTTATCATATCATTTGCATGTTTATAGTGATAACTGTATCCTTGGATGTATCTTATAGATTATCCTAAATGTCCTTGGTCAGTCATCTATGCGGGAGCAAAGATGAAATAAGACCAGTATGACTTTGATGAGTATGAAGATACGAATCAACGTCATAGGCACTTGTAAGAGTACAAGGTGTTGGACCGACCCACTATGAGAAAGCTGCATGGATTTAGTCATAAGCTTATCTCATGTATAATCGCGTCACAACGCCCTTTGACCTGAGATCATCATGGATTCCTGTTGGAAATTATGCCCTAGGGACAAGTCATTGTACTTTAAACGTTTGTGTTATTTAAAGTATTCTCCTTTAGTTATCATTTCATTTGCATGTTTATATTGATAACTGTATCCTTGGATATATCTTATAGATTATCCTAAATGTCCCTGATCGGTCATCTATGCGGGAGCGAAGATTAAATAAGACCAGTATGACTTTGATGAGTATGGAGATACAAGTCAAAGTCATAGGCACTTGTAAGAGTACAAGGTGCTGGATCGACCCACTATGAGAAAGCTGCATGGAATAAGTCATAAGTTTTTCTCATGTATAACCGCGTCACAACGCCCTTTGACCTGAGATCATCATGGATTCCTACATGATGAGTCGTTGGTCTTTGACCTAGTCAAAAGTCACCTTTGACCGGGTGATGATAAAGGCTTGGATCGGGATCAATGGTTTTCATGCAGAGGAATGTGAATGGTCAAGATGGAATTTGTCCCTCACATTTGTAGAGAGATAATACTGGGCCCCTCGATAAGTGAGTCTGAGAAATGTATGGCCATACTACGATGGAAAGGAGTTTCCATTTCAATTAAACTACTCAAGAATCGAGAAAGTAATGGTCAAGAATAGGAAGTTGACATTGTCCATGCCTCATCCTTGACCAAATTATCATGTGACAAAAGAGATGTGACATGTTGTACGATAGGTTGTATCGTAACATCGATCCCATATGAATTGGGTAGTTGCAATGTCTTGCTAGAGGCCGCTTGCGACTTGTGGGCTGGTATAGTATTGGTCTGCTGCCAATCTCATGTGGGCCTGTAGGGTCGCACACAAGAATAGCCCACCACGAGCAAAAGTGTCCAGATTCATTGAACATTAGATATGTCTAAGATTTAATTAATAATGTATTTAGTCTAGGATGTGTGTGTGTGTGTGTATATATATATATGTATGTGTGTGTGTGTGTGTATGTATATATGTATATATACATACATACATATATATATATATATATATATATATATATATATATATATATATATATATATAATAATGTTATTATATAATATTTGTTTGTATTTAATTTATTTGATAAATTAAATATCTAAAACAAATAGAGATATTATATCTCAGATTTAATTTTCGAATAAAGATATCATATATTTTATTTAAATTGATATATAGTATCTCAGATTTGATTAAGTAGATAGATATCATTTCTCTGATTTAATTTATAGAGATAAATTAAATCAGAAGGCTTTTAATTCAGATTAAATAAATAGATTAGATTAGATCTATCAGATAGATTTTAATTAATATATTTTTTTAATCCAGATTCAAAATTCAAAATTAATGAGGATTAATTTTGAAGATAATACGCTTACTGGGTTTAGAAAAACCTACAGGACTATTGTCAAGCGTATTAGAAAGCCGCGAGAAACCCTAGAGAGAATATAGAGAGACCTGAGAATATTGAAGGCGCTAGCATGCTGCCGTCTGTGTTCGAGGTTATTCATGTGGATACCGGTAGGGGAAGGCGATTCGAAGAGTCGACTTCTGCTGATCGAGAAGGTAGCCCACCAGTCCATATGGTTCAGCATAGTGCTCTCAAAGTCAGTCCTGTTTGATTGAACTAGATGGCACGACGTTCGAGACGTACGACGGTCGAGACGCACGACGTTCAAGATGCGCACCAGGCCGAGTTGAACGAAACGTTGAACCTTTCGCATAGGTACGATTCGAATTCTTTTAACCTTGATTTAAACAACGTTGATGGATCCTCCGATGGGATTCGTAAGTTTTTAATTCCGCTACGTGTATGGATCCTAACATTTCCTACATGAGCGTCGTTGATCTTTGACCTAGTCAAAAGTCACCTTTGACCGGGTGATGATAAAGGCTTGGATCGGGATAAGTGGTTTGCATGCAGAGGAATGTGAATGATCAAGATGGAATTTGTCCCTCACATTTGTAGAGAGATAATACTGGGCCCCTCGATGAGCGAGTCTAAGAAATGTATGGTCATACTACGATGGAAAAGAGTTTCCAGTTCAATTGTTAGACTACTCAAGAATCGAGAAAGTAATGGTCAAGAAAAGGAAGTTGACATTTCCCATGCCTCATCCTTGACCAAATTATCGCGTGACAAAAGGGACGTGACATGGCTATACAATAGGTTGTATCATATGATCGATCCCCATATGAATTGGGTAGTTGCAATGTCTTGCTAGAGGCCACTTGCAACTTGTGGGCTGGTACACTGTTGGCCCGCTGCCAATCTCATGTGGGCCTGCAGGGTCGCACACAAGAATAACCTAACACGAGCAATGGTGTCCATATTCATTGAATCTTAGATATTTCTAAGATTTAATGAATACAACATTTATCTAGGATGTGTATGTATGTGTGTGTGTGTCTATATATATATATTAAATTCGAAATTAAATATTATTATTTTGATAATGATATTTGTCATGGACCTAGTCAAGGCCCACTAGCCAACCCACGTTGGGATCACAACCTCCTAACTGAAGGACCTAGTCACCAGGGTGATTAGCTAGATCCTCGGGCACGCACGACGTGGAAGCCGGAGATCTAACCAACAAGGTATACTCTCTATATATACGTATAGGAGATACGCGACCAAGGTACAAAGTTCTAATCCCTGAACTAAACTAAATACAGTCACATTGTGCACACACCCCACCCCTTAGGCGAAATGCCTGGTTGTGTACAGTGATCTACTCTTCTCCTGTACGTTTGTCCCCTAGACATATAGGAATAGCACACCGATCCTAGATCAAACTCCCAGCCTACCACTAGGCTGGACATCCATGTTCTACACCAGAACAGTGGCGCCTGTTGGGTTCGACTAGTTTTGATGATGTCTTATAGATGTCATTCTTAAAGAGCAAAAAGATTGTATGATATATTTATCTCTTATATTGACTAACTACTATATTTAATGTAGATTAGTTCAAGTTGAATTATAGCTCAAGAAGGAGATAAGAGACTTTAGAAAGAATAAATTAAAGAAGATATCAAGTTCAAGAAGAAGAGGACATATTTGAAGAACGTAATATAATTAAGAGAAGAAGAAAGAAAGAAGACTTGATAAATGATAAAATCATCATACAAGTTGTTAAATTAGATTCTACAAGTCTCCACGGTGACATGGAAGTTGGAATGACTCAAATCGAAGTTAAAATGATCAAACACGAGCTTCAGGATGAATTGCCTCTAATTCCCATTGATACTCGAGTATCAGGCTCCCATTCTCAAGTATCAAGCATCAATACTCGAGTATGTAACCTATATACCCGAGTATGACACACTGTTCAGCTCTGTTTTTTTTGGAAACTAGACATCCAAACGGTTCTATTCGCACAGGATTCAAGTCCAAAGGAGGTCATATGAGAGAGCTATTAATTGTTTAAAATGAGAGTGACATCACCGTCACATTCCTGACCAAGGCTCAATGTTTTGGGTATATCTCACAAACTAGAAATTCAATTGAGGTGAAACCGATGCCATTTGAAAGTAGACTCAAAGGGCTTTCCAAAAAGACTTGAACCGATCAAATCGAAGTTTATACCAGGAAGTTATGATCTTCGAAAGTAGACACTCACACAGGATAAGTTATACCCGAGTATGATATTCACATACTCGAGTATTGACGGAGAAAACCAGTTCGCCTTGTCAAGATATCGATCATGATTTTGATATTCAATTCAATTTAATATACTCTTTAATGATTTGATTCCTAACCATTGACCTCAGTGATTTGTGAATACTAATATTAAAGTGCAGGATTATGAGGAATCAAATTGGGCAATTCGATTTACGCGTTTTGAGAATATCTCTGCAAAATGGAAGTTATCAACAAATTGATGCGGGAATAATGAAGCAGACGAGTGGAATTCATACACAGCAAAAACGAATTCATTGCTAACATTATGACCATTATGATATTGCCAAAGAATCCTCAAACGAATTGAAGTGTGATCATGCGAGAGAAATGGAAAGATTTTTGAATTCAAATGGTGGAGCTCCTCAACGGACACCTTCATCCAACCAGTATAAATAGAGGAAGGGATCACCGGTTGAAACTCACCCAAGCACACAGCAAAGAAATCACACGAAGCGAAATAAACTCGCAAGAGATTAGTTCCGCTAAGCTCTTGTAAAGATACTTTCGAATACTTTCGGACAATACTTTCGAATACTTTCTAAGGTTTGTGTCACATATTGTTCTTCAGTGCTTATGTTTATACTGGACGTAGGTCAAGGATTAGGACCGAACCAGTATAAATTGCCTTGTGTCCATCTCCTTCTTCCTCCTTTTCTATTTTTGTTTAACTTGCAAGAAAATTTAATATCCCCAATTCACCCCCCCTCTTGGTAATATTCCGGCTTTCATTTGGTATCAGAGCCTGGTTTCTCAGTTGGGCTTAACATCCCGAGATAAGATCATGGAAGGAATATTACCTGAAATTGCTCTCAGTCAAAAGGAGTATTCCCGCATCTGCAATCTATCTACTGCCAAGGAGATGAGGAAAGTCTTAGAAACTTCATACGAAGGAATCTCCGGCATAGAAGAAGAAGAAATTACAAATATATGTTTGGTTGCAGAAGAGGAACATTCAGATAGCGACAAAGAGGTATGTGATTCTGAACCCACTTATGATGAGTTACTTTCTGAATATAATGATTTACATTCTGCATTCAAAAAGATTGCAAAAGAACTTATTACTACCAGAAAGGAAAACAAAATGCTTAAACAACAAACAAAGAATTCACCATCAACTTCTTGTGAAAATTCGGTTTACCCAAATTGCCCTGATAATGATGCAAAGCCCACTTATGATGAATTGTTTGTTGAATACAATCTTGTTCAAAATGAGTTTGAAAAACTTGCTGAAAAATATATTGTTTTGAAAAAGAAGAATACAACTCTTGAACAGCAAGTAGAAAATCTCTCTACCCCTGAAAATAACATTTGTGATGAATGCCTTATTTTGAAGAAAAAGAATGAGTGTCTTACAAAAACTCTTGAGAAATTCACAAAAGGTAGTGAAATGCTAAATGTTATTTTGAAAGCTCAAAGGTTTACTAATGACCGATCAGGCATAGGATATAATCCTACTTTTGATAAAAAGAAAGGTAAAAAGAAAAATGGTGGAAAATATTATTTAAATTATTTTCAGAAATCAGTTCATACCTCAAATCCATTTGCTCATTGTAATTACTGTAACCGAAAGGGACATAGTACTTCATCTTGCTTTCATAGGAGTGATAGAAGAGATAAACCTGTTGGTAACTATCAATGGGTACCAAAGGGAACTTATGTTTTCCCTAAGGTTCAAACTAACAGTGAAGGACCCAAGTATAAGTGGGTACCAAAATGTCCATCTATTGCCTTGTGTGTGCAGACTAATTTCAAAAATAATAGACACAAAGGTGCAGAGAAGATGAGGAATCAAAGAGTTTCTTATGAACCGAAAAGGAGATCCTCTCAAGTGCCAAGCAAAAGACACATGAAGTCTATACCCTTTAAGAGAACTTTGCGAAACCCATCGAAAGACATAAGAGGCAATGGGTAAGCAAAATTGATCCCCCAAGTATCTAAGGTAAAAGGTATACAATGATAAAACCTCATCTCCTATCATCCGAAATATTCATTGAGGTTTTACTTTTGTAGCTTTAGAAATGAGCATTGCAAACTATTTTGAAATCATTTTTTTTATCCCTTAAAAATCCACTTAGTAAGTTTATAAAGAGATTGCAATACTCAATAGCTTAATTCTTTATGCATACATGATGATTTGAAAAGAAAGTATCTCTTTTATGCATAAAATCATGTTTAGTTCATTATGCTCAATTATATTGAATTGATCATATTCCTAAAAGCATGTGAATTTTGGTTCCTACAAGCTAACATTAATTGGATCCAAGTAAGGTTGGATACCAAGAAAGAAAAAGACTTATATGGTTTTGTAGGATAAGAAAAAGCCTCTCAAGAATGCAACATAGAGAAATAATTCAAGTCTTGAGGAAGCTAAAATAGGCTATGCTTGATGTTAATGGTGAAAGGAGACGTCTACATCAATCTACCTTAATCAAGCAAGCTTCTACAAGGACAAAGGGAATTACGGTGATATCTAACTCTTACCCTATTCTATGCTTATATGAGATTAATATTTGGGTAATGAATAACTGTCCATTATTGCATTCCATTAGCAATCAATCATTTATGTCTTTCAAAATGTTTTTCAGATTGCTAAATGGACCAAAAGTTAATCTGTGCATTATTTTCTGATTTCATGTGTTTGAAATGTACAATTCTAAAAATGGTTTGATTCACCTTGTTTTGTGAAAATGCAAACAAACATTTTGAAATATTCATACTTTGAGGGCATTCAAATGATGTTTCAAATTGGAAGTTAATGTTGTATACTGACTAATGAGATATGCTTCAAATTTGTTTAAAATAAACATTTTCTATCCCTCACATATTCATCTTTAGAATTCAATGTATTGATTGAACTGTCTAGTTTCACTCTTGAACTAGTTGGACTTCATATCTATTAAGTTATTCATATATCAGTTTCAAGCCTATCTTCAAGAAAAGAATTCGATTTATGAATCGTTATGCTTAATTCATAAATTTTTCAAAGGCCTAGTTATTCCCGACTTTATAAATGTTTATTAGTGCATTGAATGATAATGCATTAACCTTTAATGGAATAATTAACCTACTAGGATAATCTCTCAAAGCCAAATCATTTGGATTAATATGTACTTCATCTTTCAAGAATCATGGTATTCTCTTAGTTGCTCAAGTACATCAGCATTTGTCTTCCATCCTTATTTTGAGTAATCGTATTCATAGTCTTGCCTTGATCATTCATTTCTAATTCTAAGATGCAAGATTATCTTCTGGTCAATAGCAAAGTCATTGTGCTTACATATGTTTCGTTGTGCTAAGAATGTTTCTTTAGTACTCTCCTTCATGACTTTTGCTTTTGAGAAAAATTCTTCTACATGCTAACTGCAATGTTCAACATGTTCTCTAATCTGAAGCATACTAATATATTCAAACTATTGACTTTCGTTTTTAGTATGCACTGATTTTCAAATATACTTCAAAATGAATCTTTCACTCATGAAAGTTTTGATGCATTATTTTAGTTTGAAAGAACATTCAAGATTTGAAACAATCTGCATGTTTCATTATCATTTTTGAAATTTTAATCTTATCCATGGATTACATGAGATTCATTTCAATGACATCTTTTCTACTTAAAGTGTATTTCCAAATTGTCATTGAGGAATGACATTCTTGACATGATTATTACCCTCTTGAATCATTGGCCTAAACTTATTTGATTTGATAAAAATTATGCTTTTTGATCTTTGAAGTGTTTTGCTCTTTGCTCAAATATTATATAGTTAAATTATAATAGCACAAGAGTTGTTGTGATTAATCTTATGTGCATTCAAAGAGATATTGGGTAGCAAGGAGTGTCTAGTACTTTGTTTTGCGGGATGTTCAACAAGTAGCTTTGATCCGCTAATACCCGAGTATATGTAGCAATACTCAAGTAATATCGGGATTTTCATATCATTAGAAAGGGAAATAGACCAATACTTGAGTATCCTGGATTCATACTTGAGTACTGTCAAGGCAGAGACTAAATGCAATAACTGAGATAACTGATGATACTCGAGCACCCTCAAGCAATACTCGAGTACTGACGAACTGAGGAAGCTATTGCTGATGGATCATACTCAAGTAGGTAAGTGCAATACTTGAGTACTGTACACTATCATCTTCGAAAATCATCCCTGAATCATCCACCTGATGCTTAATGATCAATTTGCACATCATATAAATTCAAGTGTTCACAATACACACTTGAAATGAGGTATTTCAGTACTTATTTTAATTAATTAAAATATCTAAGTACTGCATACTTGAGTATTAACTGTTGTTATACAAGTAGCGGGCAATACTCAAGTATTCAAGTGGAGTACTCAAGTACCGTCGAATGCCTCTCGATTTAATGCAGCATTTGACAAAGTTGTGTGTCATTTATTCATTCAAAATCATGCTGCACTATTTTGTAGATCTTACAAAAGCTAGCATTGCTTCATCTTTTCTAGTACTGTGCGTGCTTGTTATGTATTTTAAAGATCACTGCATCATTTCAAAAGTGGTTCATTCAATGCAATTCTCTTCTATGTGCATCACTTAAATCAACAAGTATTCTATTCCAATTGGGAAAGATGCGTGAATACTGTGTGTCATTCACTTAACAACAAAGTTCTCTTTAATAATGTCATTTTCCCTAAGAATGCTTTCACTATGCTTAATCTTCATCACATTATTATTTGGTATTACTAGAGATAATGCATTCATTAAGGGGAGTTTCACATTAACATGTGTTTTATCTTAAAAGCTCATCTCCTTGATTTGAAGAAAATTATCTATAAATAATGCTCATCCGCACTCACTATGATTTATTAGTTTTGATGATGAGTTATTATCATATTTTCCTTTCAATACCTTAATTTGAAAATATCATATAGAAAGTGAGATATTTTGATAGTTGAATGCACAAGGCGTGAGGCAATGCATAAAATTAGGAACTGAGATACCATGTAATAGAGGTATCACTACGGAATTACATTTGGTATGTACTAACAAATCTCTTTTGCAAAGAAAGTTTTTATGTGGCAGGAGAATCTGTTATGTACTAGGACATTCCTTAATGTGCTACAAAGAGCAACTCTAAATTAAGGAAAGATGCTTTGATGATCAATCACTTTGAAGCTACACTAAGCTCTAAAAGGAGGAGGAAAACTTCTTGATGCTAGCTGCCATATATTCTACAAAGTAGAAGAAAACTTCTTGAAGCCAACCGAGATATATTCAGCAGACGAGCTATATAAAGGATGGAAATGATCTCATACAAGAAGAAAGCAAGCAAATAGCCTTCATTGATCATTCATCAATTTGCAGAACCTACATGAGCATTTCTAAACTTTACCCTTTTATATTCAGTAAACTTTGCACATGTTTGGTATTTATATGCTTTAATTGTGAAAGATGTTTTGAAAACTTCTCCAAATTCTATCAAATTTGTTTTCATAAAAACATTTCAAATTGCAGCATATTAAGAATGAAAACAATTTCAAATCGGAAAGAGAAAATAAATTCCTCAACTTACTATAATTTAATTTCTTATTTGTCTCTACAAACAGTTCTTCTTTAACTCAACTTTTTGCTAATGACAAATAAGGGGGAGAGAATGGCAAGAAAAATATGCTGGGTTTATTAGTTTTCATATTCATACATATTTTTCTTAAAGTATTTGCCATCATCAAAAAGGGGAGAATGTTGGGTTCGACTAGTTTTGATGATGTCTTATAGATGTCATTCTTAAAGAGCAAAAAGATTGTATGATATATTTATCTCTTATATTGACTAACTACTATATTTAATGTAGATTAGTTCAAGTTGAATTATAGCTCAAGAAGGAGATAAGAGACTTTAGAAAGAATAAATTAAAGAAGATATCAAGTTCAAGAAGAAGAGGACATATTTGAAGAACGTAATATAATTAAGAGAAGAAGAAAGAAAGAAGACTTGATAAATGATAAAATCATCATACAAGTTGTTAAATTAGATTCTACAAGTCTCCACGGTGACATGGAAGTTGGAATGACTCAAATCGAAGTTAAAATGATCAAATACGAGCTTCAGGATGAATTGCCTCTAATTCCCATTGATACTCGAGTATCAGGCTCCCATTCTCAAGTATCAAGCATCAATACTCGAGTATGTAACCTATATACCCGAGTATGACACACTGTTCAGCTCTGTTCTACGTTCAGCTTCGGGCGACCTTTGGTAAATCGACAATATCTCCTAAACCAGAGATCGGATTAAGGTGAAACCAATTTTTTTGGAAACTAGACATCCAAACGGTTCTATTCGCACAGGATTCAAGTCCAAAGGAGGTCATATGAGAGAGCTATTAATTGTTTAAAATGAGAGTGACATCACCGTCACATTCCTGACCAAGGCTCAATGTTTTGGGTATATCTCACAAACTAGAAATTCAATTGAGGTGAAACCGGTGCCATTTGAAAGTAGACTCAAAGGGCTTTCCAAAAAGACTTGAACCGATCAAATCGAAGTTTATACCAGGAAGTTATGATCTTCGAAAGTAGACACTCACACAGGATAAGTTATACCCGAGTATGATATTCACATACTCGAGTATTGACGGAGAAAACCAGTTCGCACTGTCAAGATATCAGATCATGATTTTGATATTCAATTCAATTTAATATACTCTTTAATGATTTGATTCCTAACCATTGACCTCAGTGATTTGTGAATACTAATATTAAAGTGCAGGATTATGAGGAATCAAATTGGGCAATTCGATTTACGCGTTTTGAGAATATCTCTGCAAAAATGGAAGTTATCAACAAATTGATGCAGGAATAATGAAGCAGGACGAGTGGAATTCATACACAGCAAAAACGAATTCATTGCTAACATTATGACCATTATGATATTGCCAAAGAATCCTCAAACGAATTGAAGTGTGATCATGCAGAGAAATGGAAAGATTTTTGAATTCAAATGGTGGAGCTCCTCAACGGACACCTTCATCCAACCCAGTATAAATAGAGGAAGGGATCACCAGTTGAAACTCACCCAAGCACACAGCAAAGAAATCACACGAAGCAGAAATAAACTCTGCAAGAGATTAGTTCCGCTAAGCTCTTGTAAAGATACTTTCTGAATACTTTCAGACAATACTTTCGAATACTTTCTAAGGCTGTGTCACATATTGTTCTTCAGTGCTTATGTTTATCTGCTCTTAGAGAGAGTCATTCATCTATTGTTATTTCTTGTAAGGAACTCAAAGTATTGGGACTTTGAGACTGGGTCATTTGATTGCAACTTGTAAGGGGTAGTGTTATTCAAAAGAGAGGAATTGCTCCAAGAGTTACAAAGTGTGTAATCAAGCGGGTATAACAATTACAACTTGTAAGGGGGAGTAGAGTCGAGAGTGAGAGGACCATCCTTCGTTTACAAAGTGTGTAATTGTTCTTGAAAGATAGAGAGTGTGTCTGGGGACTGGACGTAGGTCAAGGATTAGGACCGAACCAGTATAAATTGCCTTGTGTCCATCTCCTTCTTCCTCCTTTTCTATTTTTGTTTAACTTGCAAGAAAATTTAATATCCCCAATTCACCCCCCCTCTTGGTAATATTCCGGCTTTCAGCGCCGACCGTCGGGATTGGTAAATTTCAATTCCCGTTACCAATGAGGGTTAATACCCGTAGCTCAAGCCTGAAGCAGCCGGAGATGGTTTCACCGACAGGCCAGCGTCAACCACATCGGCAACCACACAACACTGAGTAGCCGATCGACACTCTCGGTGACAATGAGCAGGACGCAGAAGACCGGTTATCACAGCCAAAGCAACAATTAGATGAACCTATCATCCCCAACAATGACCAGCGGATGGAAGACAATCCATCCAACACGGAATCCTCTGCTTCACAAAATCAAGGCCATGATCCTCAGAACTCAAACCCGGTTGTCGACCCAGAAGTCCCGCCAGCCAAT
This sequence comes from Acacia pycnantha, assembly GCA_025563575.1. NCBI lineage: Eukaryota > Viridiplantae > Streptophyta > Magnoliopsida > Fabales > Fabaceae > Acacia > Acacia pycnantha. The sequence goes on from JAMWYP010000006.1 coordinate 1,001,073, forward strand.
CCAGACTTTCTCCTCCTCCAAAACGCGCAACTCGCGATGATGAGGCGTATGGAGAACATGGATAAATGCCACACCCTCTACTTCAAGCGATTGGAAGAACGTCTCGATAAAAGGGATTCAGCTTCTTCCAACGAGAACCGGGATGACAAGACATGGGAAGAAAACCAAGACGAGAACCAAAGCACGCAAGAGACGGAAACCGACCAAAGCAGAGGATCAGCCTCCTCAAACAAGGAATCTAAAACCAAGAAAGGAGCCCGGGTCGATAGGCCACCCCGGCCTCACCCAGCCGGGGATCAGAGGAGAAGGTATGTCGGCCAAATGGATAACAGCCCCTTTGTCGACGAAATCCTAAACGCTCGTTTCCCGGAGAAGCTCAATCTTACCGAATTCACTAAATATGATGGTTCTCAAGACCCGACAATCCACCTGGAAGACTTTGAGATGATCATGATCATAAGAGGGCTAGGAGAACCCATCATGTCTCGGATCTTCGCCGCAACTCTTAAAGGACCGGCATAAAAATGGCTCCACACTTTGCCCAGCGGATCGATTCATAAATTTGATGACCTAGCCGAGGCCTTCGAGCTGCACTTTGCAACCAGCAAACGGAAACCGAAGTCCCAGTATACCTTGTCCAAGATTAGGCAACGTCCCGGTGAGACACTTCAAAGTTATTTGGATCGCTTCAATCATGCGGCCCTTCAGGTGCACGGTTTAAGCGAGGCTGTATACGTCCATCTTTTAGCCGACAGCCTAGACGGAGAGTCCCGCCTGGCGGAATCATTCTTTAAGGAGCCGGCTAAAAGCCTTAATGATTTTATAGTTTGCTCCAAAAAATACCTTGAGGTGGAGCAGATGCGCATGGCAAATAATCTAAGGCGAGACCGAGACAGAGCCACCTTACCCAGAGACAAGGACTATGCGGGAAGCAGGAAAAAGGACACCCACGTAAGGGGCTCAGATAACAAAAGCCGAAGAGGCAGGTTTGACCCTAAAAGCAAATACGACAAATACACGGCCCTGAATGTGCCTCGATCGCAGATTTGGAAGGAGGTGGCGATGACCGAGATGAAAAGAGTTGATCGACCTCGGTTGTCCTACCGCAGATCTGGGGTAGACCAAACGAAATATTGTGCATTCCATGACGGCCAGGGTCATACAACGGACGAATGCTATGAGCTCCGTGACGTAATCGAAAAGTTTGTCCGCGATGGAAAGCTTCAACAATACGTAATTGAGCACCAGGGAAAAGGTGGCAAACGCAAGCCCAGAAGCCGTAGCAAGAGCCCCGCCCGTAAATACAAAAAGCAGGATGAAAAACACAAAACAGACAAGGGGGGAGGATGAAGATGGATATCCCGAGACTGAGTTCAATTGTAATGTGATAAGCGGCGCAATGGGTAGAGACGGAGATACAATGAGCCAGTGAAAAAAGTATCTACGAGAAGTCCTATCTGTTAGAGATCGTCCGAGGTTCAAAGAAAGTATCAACGACCGTCTCACTCGCCACTGCATTTCACAAATGACGACCTCAAGGATGTCGTCCCCGGGCATCAAGATGGCCTAGTCGTGACCGGGATCCTAGTCCATTGCCGAGTAAAACACATTTTTGTGGATGCCGAGAGTTCTGCCAACATCATCAGTTGGGAGGCATTCAAAAAAATGAACCTGGACCAGGAGGATTTGAAGCCATGCAAGACTACCCTCATCGGGTTTAACGGGGAGCATTCGCGCCCCAAGGGGTTTATCGACCTCAGGTTCACCCTTAGAACTAGGGATGCTTACAAGTCAGAGCGTGTGCGCTTTATAGTGGCAGAGTTCCTATAGCCATACAACATAATACTGGGCAGGCCAACGATCCATAAGTAGGACATGCTTGTCTCCACTAAGCATCAAAAATTGAAGATGGTGAACAAACAGGGAACCGTGATCACGGTTAGGGGAGACCAAAGAGAGTCTCGACAGTGTTACTTTGAAACTTTCAGAGTGGGCCAGGGCGGGCCTTCATCGGAGCCACAAATCCAATACGAAGAGAGGTATCTGAATCAGATGAACCCGGATTCCCTTGACCGAGATGTCAATACAGTCGAACTGGACCTTCGGGATGAAGAGCTGCTCCCAGAACCCGCCGGTGACTTGGAGGATCTAGTGTTGGGAGACCCCCTCCAGACCACAAAAATCGGAAAGCAATTATCCCCAGAGTTTAGAGACAGCTTGATCGATTTTCTGAGAAAAAACCAGGATGTCTTCGCCTAGAATTCATCACAAGTACCCAGAATAGACCCGAAGTTTTGCTGCCACAAGTTGTAAATCTACCCGGGCTCAAAGCTGATATCCCAGCGAAAGAGGAATCTCGGCCCAGAAAAGAGGAAAGCATTGGAAACTCATGTTCAAGAGATTTTGGAAGCTGGATTTATCCGGGAAGTTCAATACACCACTTGATTATCCAACGTGGTTATGGTCAAAAAGCCAAACGGAAAGTGGAGGGTCTGCACGGAGTACAAAAACGTAAATAAGGTATGCCCCAAAGACTCATACGCAATGCCGAACATCGATCAGTTAGTAGACAATTCATCGGGTTTCCAGCTTCTCTCCTTCATGGACGCGTATTCTGGGTATAATCAAATACCAATGTTCCCGGGTGACCAAGAGAAGACATCCTTTATTACAGAAAGGGCTAATTATTGTTACAACGTCATGCCTTTCGGACTAAAGAATGCAGGAGCTACATATCAAAGAATGATGAACAGGGTCTTCGCTGACCAACTCGGTCATAATGTTGAGGTCTATATCGACGACATGATTGTGAAGACTTTGGATCCGCGATGTCATATCCAGGATTTGGAACAAACGTTCGACAAGCTCCGGACTTACCAAATCCGCCTGAACCCGGCTAAGTGTGCCTTTGGAGTCTTGGCTGGAAAATTCTTGGGCTTCATGTTAACTAACCGAGGCATTGAGGCTAACCCGGACAAATGCAGGGCAGTTCTCGAAATGAAGGCTCCAAAGAACAAAAAGGAAGTTCAGCAGCTAACTGGAAGATTGGCGGCCCTCATGAGGTTCCTGCCTAGATCAGCCGAAAAAGCTTTACCTTTGTTCAGACTTCTGAAGAAAGAAGCGTCGATTGAATGGAATGCAAAGTGCGATGCGGCGTTTGAGGAGATAAAACAATGCCTGGCTAATCCTCCAGTTTTATCCAAACCTGAGCCCGACGAGAACCTTTACATTTACTTATCTATCGGCGAGGAAGCCGTCAGTGTGGCCCTAGTAAGGGAGGTAGATCACGACCAAATATCGGTATACTTTATAAGTAAGACTCTATAGAGCTCGGAAGTCCGATATCAGAAGATGGAGAAAGTGGCATTCGCACTACTCACCTCAGCTCGCCGTTTGCGACCTTACTTCCAAGGACATCCTATCATTGTTAGAACTAGTCAGGCGATACGACAAGTTCTACATAAACCAGATTTGGCGGGAAGAATGACAAATTGGGCGATTGAGTTGTCTTAATTTGACATCACCTATGAAGCTCGCCATGCAATTAAGTCACAAGCATTAGCCGACTTCGTCAGGGAGCTAACCCCGACCAACCAAACAGGCAGCGAGGCGGCCGGAGACTGGAAGGTATATGTCGACGGATCGTCGAATATCAAAGGAAGTGGAGCTGGTGTCCTCCTTGAGAGTCCAGAAGGTGTCACCATAGAACACTCACTTCAGTTGAAGTTCCCAACTTCAAATAATCAAGCAGAATACAAGGCCCTGATAGCTGGGCTCCTTCAAGCAAAGGAGAACGACGCCACAAGAGTTAAGGTCTTCACCGACTCGCAACTTGTGGTGGCTCAGATTGAGGGAGCCTATCAGGCAAAGGGCCCCCTAATGGAAAAATACCTTTTCAAGGCTAAGGAGATAATGTATGAGTTTGATGAGGCAACTGTGATTCACATTCCAAGAGGCGAAAATACGAGAGCCGGCATCCTGTCAAAGCTAGCAAGCACCAAGAGCGCGGGTTGTCACCGGACCGCGATCCAACAAAACTTGGAGGATCCAATCTGTACGATGGCTATCTTAGCGGAAGATGATTGGAAAAAGCCAATCAAGGATTACTTGGAGCGAGGTATTCAACCAGATGATGCTATGGAAGCCAAAATACTGATCCGGGAGGCAGCAAAATATACGATGGTGGAAGATCAGCTCTATCGTAAGGGCCTCCATTCTCCCATGTTGAGATGCTTGAACCCAAATGAGGCGGGATATGCTCTAGCCGAGATACATGAGGGAATCAACGACCAACACATGGGCGCTAAGGCACTCGCCAGGAAAACTCTATGAGCAGGGTACTACTGGCCGACGTTGGAGGCCGACTCCAAGATCCTCGTTAAAAAGTGCAATGGCTGCCAGAAACACTCAAGGGTTATTTGGTCACCTCCGACCGAACTTCATTTCATCTTGGCTCCCTGGCCGTCCTACAAATGGGGAATGGATATCCTGGTTCCGTTCAAAACAGCGCCAGGGCAGTTACGATGGTTAATCGTGGCGGTGGATTACTTCACCAAGTGGATCGAGGCCGAGCCTCTGACTACAATTTCTTCGGCCCGCGTGCAGCGATTTGTGGAGATCAACATTATCACAAGGTTCGGAGCGCCAGCCGAGGTAATTACAGACAACGGCACCCAATTTACTGGCGTCGGCTTCCGTGATTTGATGACCGAGTTCGGCATCCAGCACCATTTCACGTCGGTAGAGCAGCCACAGTCTAACGGACAAGCTGAAGCCGCCAACAAGGTCATTCTTGATGGCCTCAAGAAACGCATGTTGGAAGCCGAGACCGCATGGGTGGATCAATTACCCTATGTACTTTGGGGAATTCGGACCACGTCCCATACATCCACTCAAGAAACTCCATACAGGCTGACCTACAGCTGTGAGTCTATGATTCCAGTTGAAATAGGTCTACCCTCGTGGCATCGGAGAAGCATCCTTTCGCAAGGAGACACGGCCAATAGCGAGTCCTTGTTGGCCGAGTTAGATCTGGTTGATGAGGTCCGAGTTACGGCGCACTGCCGGGACATCACCGCGAAACAGCTGATCGCAGCTCGATATAATAAGAGGGTTCGACCCCGGTCTTTTCAACTCGGCGACCTCATTCTCAGAAGAGCCGACATCAGAAATAAGAATGCCAAAGACGGCAAGTTAGCGGCCAACTGGGACGGTCCCTATCGTATTCGTGAAGCACTGGAGAAAGGGGCCTATATTCTGGAAACCTTGGACAAGAGCATAATCAAGCGAACGTGGAACGCCGACAAGCTCAGAGCTTATTACAGTTAGATTTATCTTCTTTTGTCGTCAATTACCTCTTTCCAGTTTTTGTTCATTTTCGTTAGTGTTTGAATTTGAATGTTGGCCTTATGGCCTTTCCCTTGTTAGCAATTCGTTTGTTGAATAAAAATGGAGCTCTTATTACAAGGGCGTTTATTAAATTCCAAACATTGTTGTTATTCAACCCGGCTTTTCAGTCGGATGAAGATGTTTCCAAAGAGCTATCGCAGCCAAGACATCTCTCAAATTACTCCGGGGTATCAAGAGGAATTGTTATGTCGACCCTGATCAGGTCAAAATACTCGGACATTTCGGTGAACAACTGAACCCGGGTAGGTGACAACTTCCCTTTATCTTAGGATGACCCGGCGAACAGGCCCGGATTTATATGAAACAGTGTCAACACTGACCGATCAATACGCTAAGGTATTATGACCTGATGCGTGTTCGCAGACTCTGCATACTTCTTTGCGACCTTGGCCCGGTCGCTCTCAATGACATGCAAATTCAAGTTGTTATACGATACAGGGTTAGCAAAAACCATTGATTGCATTTAAAACGGCCGGATTGGCCAATCTGTTCACAAAAAGAAACACCGGTAACAAACCCGGTCAAAACAAACAAAATAAAAAAAAAATATTCAGCAGACAGGGGGAAATCAGCTCGCAGGTGGCGGGGAAGTCGAGGCTTCTTCTCCCTTCTCAGTCTCTACCCCAGATGCATCGCCATCCAGACGGGTCTCAGAGGCAGCCGGGGGCTCCACGAAGGCGACAAACTGATTGCCCTCAACGTAGGACTGGAAGTGATGGCCTGCGGTGTTAAGCTCGACCCCGGGGTTCAAAACCTGGATCTGGGCCAGCGAATTCTTAAAGGCCTCCTCCACGGACTCTTGCAACAACCCTTGAAGTCGTGTTATCTCTGCAATCAGGATTGATGAGGACGCCTCTCCCTCAGCCTTAATCCTATCCCTCTCGGACGCCATGGCCTTCAACTCTTCTTCGTCTTTCGCTCGAGCTGCCTTCAGGGTCGCGATCATCACGTTGGCATCGGCCAAGATCTCCTGGGTCTGCTGCAACTCATACTCCACCTTCTCCAGCTTGACCTGGCCGGCTTGGAACTCGTTAGAAGCTTTTTGCCACTGCTTCAACGTCTCGTTGCGTTCCGTCCTGGCACGCTTCAAGTCAGCAGCCGACTCCACGTAACTATGATGAAGGGTGATGAAAGCCTGGGACAAGCCGGCCCCTCTCAGATGAGCATTGCCCATAGCCTGGATGTCCCTCAGATCGGCTTCCAGCAACGGCACTGGTTTATTGTAACGACACGAGGCCAGGAGAGCAATACTCAATTCTTCAGTGATCCCCTTACTCCATGAATGGGAGCGCGGAATCACGGGAGATGGAGGCGGAAGGACCTTAGAATTTCCGGCAGAAGAGGGTCCGACAGCAGCCGAGCTGGTAAGCGGCGTCACTGCAGTCAGAGATGGTAGGCTTACTGAGACCGACGGAGTAGTAACCACAAGGTCGGCTTTGGCTTTCTTAGACTCGGCCACCTTCAAGGAGTCACCGGCCTTCGACTTGTTCAGATCTTCGGCCGACCTCTTTTTGCCCTTTCCGGGTTGCGCAGGGATTCCCGTAAGATACTTCGGTCCCTTCATCTTGAGATCTGCAAAGAACACAAACATCAGACTAGTTATGGAAGGAAGCAAAATTTTCATTGAACTAAAAGCAAGTTAATATATGAACAAAGGAAGACCCATACTCCGCCTTGATCTCATCTCTTCCTCGTTTTGGGTCTCGGCCCGGTACTGGGCCACCAAGGAAGCCGCCCCAACGGTACCGTGCTCCTTCACATTGTCCACTATGCTGTCAATAGCTTTCCTCTCGTGTTTCAGCAGTGTGGCCCGTTCCACCTTATAAGCACTAAGCGAGACGTCGTGGTGATCCTTAGACCAGTATAAAGGGAAGCGCCTTTTGACGTTTGTAGAGTCAGGGCCTTTAAGGAACCAAGGCTCTGCGCCAGATTTAGCGACGACCTTAAAAAAGTCGGGCTTGAAGTGCTTGAAGGAGTCTGAGACCGGGGTAAACAACCGCCTATTTGCAATACCCCGGATAGAGGTCCTGCCTTTCAGCTCGGCTGGCTCTTTCCCAGATCGAGCGGTATGGGGGGTGAAGAAATAAAAAAACATAGAGGTGGTGCAAGGCAAGCCTATGCTTTGACAAAACCACTCAAATGCGATTACATACCCCCACCCATTAGGATGCAATTGCGAGGGAGCAAGCCCAAGGGATTGAAGAATGGATATCTGGAACCCGGTGAACGGAAAGCGAACACCGAGCTTGGTAATGTAATCAAGGTAAAAGAAAAAGAAAGAATTATGGCTTCCCTCCCTAGCGGAGCAAACCGGCCCCTCCTCCTCTGGGAGACAAAAAGAGTAACTGTCAGCCTCTCCTATGGGAAGGGTCTCTAAGTCAGCTGCGGTCAACTTCGACCGGTAGGACAGCACCTCCCGAGTAACCCAGGGGAATTTCTCAATCAGACCCTGTGAAGGGCTAGCACGGTTCCCGTTACCAGACTCCGACTCCGCGGTATGAGAAGAAGAAGACGAGGCCATTATACCTACCACAAAAATAAAAATAAAGCAAAATCAGAATCTTCCTAGCATACATGATGTCAAAGATTGAAGGCGTGTTTCCACAGCCAAAGTAAGATTGGAAGCCAAGTCAACAGGATCCGGGGTTGTGGCCTGAGAACCCGGTACAAGATTGTGACGGCAGGAGCCCAAAATCAAATCGGCGATTGCTGAATCCCCGGTGGAAAGAAGTCAGGTACATTTATACAGACAATCATAACATGGGCCGATGTAGTCGTCCACCTCAGCCCTAGGACCCGGCCTTACCACGTCATCACATTGGTTAATCGGGAGGGCCAGAATAGCAGCCACATCAGCGCGCCTGGGCGACCTCCCCGGATTGGGCATGAACGAGGAGGGAACGTTTGAACTTCCCCCAGTGGATAGATGGCCTTCTCGAACTCTCGACACCCTTGGCTGGGCAACTCCAGAAGTTTTCCCCTTGCTTTCACTATAATGAGCAGCGAGCAGTGCGGCTTGCCTTTCTTGAGGAGAAGGCTCATCACCCCAGAGCCACCAACGGGCCTTTCCCTTCACAGTCTTACTCAATTCTTGGAGTTCCTCGGGGGTCATGTCTTTGATATCCTTAGACATTTTTGATAACACTCCCCAAAGGCACGACAGTCGAACCCAAAATTGGGTAAGATTTTAAAGAGAAGATAGGGGTTTTTAGAGGTGGAGAGTGAAGGCAAGCAGGAAATCACTCAGAAGCCCGACAGATGAAACAAATTACCCAGAAACTCGAGGAAATACAGACTTAATTTCTCAATTCACTAAAGCAGGTTGGAAGTATAACCAGAAATAGGGCAACAAAGATGCAAGGAGAACAGAGTTAAAGAAATGATGGGAAAAGCAGCAATACCTGTCTAATAAGTGGAAGATCGCTCAGAAAATGCAAAAAGGACGCACGACAATGAATCCCCTCGCAATGCAGAAAGTTGAGTGGGAGAGAAAACTCCTCAAAGCACAGTCGAAGAAAGGGGAAAATGAAAGACCAGGCGGGTATAAAACTTTTGAAAACTCAACCGTCGGGGGCAAAAGTGCCAATTCACTCATAAAGTAAGGATGACGTGACATGCGCATTAAGTGCGCACCCAGTTGTCACTTATCACGCCAAGGGCCGTAGTAACTAGCACGCCTCTATTTCGGCTTCACGACAGTCGAGGGGTGCCAATTGTCAAGCAGTCATGATAACCGAAGAAGAGGAAGCGACACGACAGTAGACGGCTACCCCGATATTCAGAATAGCCAACGTCATACCCCGGCTATCTGGAACCTCGGTCTCCTCATTCCGCTGAAATACGCTTGAATAAGTCCGGGTCATGCGTTGACGCACCCCTCACTATAACTCGGTTCTCACCAGGCTTCGTTCACCTTAAATATCCAAGTCACGGACATCCACGTCAGAGGCAACAACAGCCTGGATCGGTACGGCCGACAAAATAGTCGACGCGAGAGTTTAAGAGATACCTCGGCCGGTAGAGTTACCTCATGTTTATAACCAGGTTAGCAAACTTGCGAAAATCAGAGGTAGCCGGGGTAGGTCGACGTGAATGATTCGGTTTCATTGTTTGCTTAACGTATGCGACTAAAGGGGTAAGTCGTGAACCCGGATGAAACACTTAGTCAACCTCGGTTACTTTCAATCAGTGTTTGCACGCATTCAACCTATTTTGAGACATGAAGGAAATACAGAAGCAAGCCTTGTATTGATACTTGAACGGGTTACACAATGCTCTTACAAGGAAATAAACTGGCGTACATGTACACAAAGGCAATTACAAAGATCAAAATACAGGAAATTAGGTTGCATTGGTAAAGATAGTCCATGAACCCTCTAATGACAACAGGTGATGCAGATCAACTAGATTCCTCCTGCTATGGCGGGGACGGCTGGAGCTGGAGATCGAACAGCTATCCAACAAAGAGTCCATACTGGTGCACGTCTTTGTTGGATGCGCAGGAAACCCTGGAGAAGTTTAGACAAGTCCAGGAAGACCGGAAAATAGGTCTAGGGCTTCCTATGGTGGATGAAGAAGTTCATATGCGAGCAACTCCTAGCCCAGGAACCCATACGAAGTATGTGAAGACTGGCAAATACATCTGGGATCCCAGGCGGCCACCGAGTGACGTCAATAAAGACTGGAAAATACATCTGAAGGTGTAGCCATAGTGATGCACACGAGTGCACACGAGGACGCTGCTGTGAGACTCCGAAAACGCACCTTTCTAACCCACATGGCTGGAAAAATGAAAAATAGGCAACGCATAATGGAGTCCGAAGCTCGCCTCAAAAAGTTCATCGCCCTTAGGGGAAAACTCACACAACATAAACAAACCAGACGAGGGGGAGAAGCAAGTTCTGATGGTGAAATTTATAGGCCAGATAAACTGCAAAGGCCACGTACAATTAATGATATTTCAATTCCAGCAGCGTTTCTTTTTTCAAGAAAGGAACAATGACTGTTGGAAAGTACGAGTATTAATTGTGCGTGAAGACCCTGGAGGGCTAACGGTTCCCAATAAAGGTGTAGAGGTTTCCGCAGTACGTGACATAAGTAAGCTGAATAGACATCAAGTAAAAGAGTACTACGTGTCTCCCCATCGCTGAAGTTGGGGGTAGCACCCACAGGTAAAGAAGTCAGACACCAGTCACGTCGGCTCCTTGCAAAGATCATCGAACCCGGCTTCTCAGTCAAGCGAATCCGCCATCATGAGCTTTCACAACTCGGTCACTCGCAAGGCTTAGCCAGCTTCCTATATTACGTGAGGCCACTGTCATCCGCCCTTGCATGAACCAAGTCCGCTCCTTTTCAGGACAATTCGGATTTGGGGAATTCAGTATTTCAACAAATAAACCTGGATACTCGGGTGATCGAATATGAAGAGATCTCGACGATCATAAAAGGAAGCAGACAAAGTTTCAAAGAATAATTAATCCGGACTACATGTCTGGGGGCAATTCAATCAAAATACAAGTAAATCCAGAGTTCTTTGAAACTCGGATAGGCACGTTGTCAAAATCAAACGAGTGGTAAAAACTATGATACGATATACAGAAGCATCAACAGATCCAGCCCGGCAACCTAGAGACCTGGACCACCCGGCTGGGGGGCAATTATACTATTCAGTTGTCAATAACCGGGATCAATGCAAACTCGAACAATCATGCGAAACGATAAATCGAACGCTTTGCGCACATCCGTATTTCAGTCAATCAAGCAATTGATCTCGGCAGCTCAGAGACCTGAACATCCGAGCTTGGGGGAAACTATTATGGACCTAGTCAAGGCCCACTAGCCCACCGACGTAGGGATCGCAACCACCTAACTGAAGGACCTAGTCACCAGGGTGATTAGCTAGATCCTCGGGCACGCACGACGTGGAAGCCGGAGATCTAACCAACAAGGTATACTCTCTATATATACGTATAGGAGATACGCGGCCAAGGTACACAGTTCTAATCCCTGAACTAATCTAAATACAGTCACACTGTGCACACACCCCACCCCTTAGGCGAAACGTCTGGTTGTGTACAATGATCTACTCCTCTCCTGTACGTTTGTCCCTTAGACATACAGGAAGAGCACATCGATCCTAGATCAAACTCCCAGCCTACCACTAGGCTGGACATCCGTGTTCTACACCAGAACAATATTATTTGTTTTGTATTTAATTTATTAGATAAAGTAAGTAGCTAAAATAAATAGAGATATCACATATCTGATTTAATTTAAATTGAGATATAGTATCTCAGATTTAATTTTCGAATAGAGATATCATATATCTGATTTAATTTGAATTGAGATATAGTATCTCATATTTAATTAAATAGACAGATACCATATCTCAGATTTAATTTATAGAGGTAAATTAAATCAGCAGGCTTTTAATGTAGATTAATTATATAGATTAGATTAGATCTGTTGGATAGATTTAATTACTATATTTAATCCAAATTCAAAATTCAAGGATTAATTGATATTAGTCTTAAATATTTTAATACGACTCAATTAGGGTTTTAGAAACTCTATAAAGAGATATTGATCTAAGTCGTATTAGAAGAATGAACTAACAAGCCTTGAAAGAAATCATAGAGAGAAATGAGAGATACAAAGCAAGAAGGCGCTAGCACGCTGCCGTACATGTTGGAGAGCTGTTCGGTGTGGATACCGGTAGAGGGAGTAGATTCGTAGAGTCAGCTCCTAAAGATGGATAAAGCAAGAACGTGTTAGCCCACGTGTTTGCAAAGGTCGCTCATGAGTTCACATAGGTACGGTTTTCCTAACGAACCTTGATTTAAACGCCGTTGATAGATCCTCTTTGGGACTCGTAAAATTTTAAATGGTTGAAATTCCTTCCGCTGCGTGTACGGATCCCAACAATAAGTTGATTTTTGAAAAGGACATCTAACCACTTTTATGGCATGTTGAGGACTTAATACCTTCCCCTATAAGTCATAAGTTTTGGCCAAATAGGAATAAATAGATGGATTACATATTTGTCAAAAAGATAAGTCTTGAACTTGCCAAGTGTCTTTATGGGGATTAAAGTGGACTTAAAGGTGGATGTTTTGGCATGCTTATTTAATGCAAATGAAGACCAAAATCCTTCTCCCATAAGCATGGTTATTAAACCCAGACCGGACCGGCCGGTTCGGACCGAAAACCGACAAACCGGCCATGTAACCGGTCAGGTCTGCCATAGAAACCGGGGTCAAGTTTTTTTTTTCATCAGGGAGCTCCTATGCAAAGAGAGAGAGAGATGAGCAAAGAGATGGAAAGAGCCTGCAGCTAGATCTCAGATCGACGACATTTCTAGGCTCATATCAGTGGAAAAAAGAGAAGCAACGAAGTACAAAGATCACCGGAATAGGAGCGACCGCTATGTCTTTCCCCTCAGAAACCGCCGGAGATCGATGAGGAGGGAGGCCACCAGAGATCGATGATTGCAGATGCGACGAGGTGCTGATCACGGCAGACAACCGATGAGACTAGAGAACAAATAGGCAGAAATAAGAGGGAGGGAAACCAACAGACTACATCGACGCCGATGAAACTAAGAGGTGAACATGGGCAATGGTCAGAACGAAATCGAAGTCACAGGCTCACAGCTCTTCTCTCTAATACTCAAACTTTTTTTTCTCTCGTGACTGACTGTTTCACACTTTCAACTTTTCTTATCTCAAAGACTCAAAAAGGAGCAAATGTCAAAGCTCATCCTGACATAACGTATTCAAGACTTCAAGCTAGAAAAGTTTGGCACGTTTTCCCATCCATCAAATCACCTTAATTATATATAAATTTTAAAATATAAATAAAATCTTCACTGACCCTTATTTTCTTCCCTTAATAAAGTTTTCATTGACTCAACAATTAACATTACCATATTTTTTTTATAATTTCATATTAATAACTTGGAATTTTCATTTCCTTACCGGTTTAACCCCGGTCTGACCCACTAACCCTTGACCCAGTGCTGCGACCGGTTTAGTGATCGGTCCGGTTTTAATAACCTTGCCCATAAGCTTTAATTTTTGTCCACCAAAGAGACAAGGACAAAAGAAGTATGATTTAAGCATTAAATACATGAAAACAAGGACAAAAAGTCAAGGACATATGGATCAATAAAGAAGGGCCAAGGAAGAGGCCTAAATATGTATCAAAAGGACACTTAAGCAAGCTCATTATTGTATCAAGATAAGAGGCAATTTCGTCCAGAGAGAGAGCTTAAGAAAAATCTAGAATTTTGTAGAAAAACACATGTTAAAAAGGAAATAAATACAAGGGAAATTCGGTAAAAATCAAGGGAGATATTTATGCATGCCTTTTACCTATTATATAAGACTTCTTTCTCTCATATGCATGCCAAATTCAAGAAGAGAGAAGAGAGACAAGAAGCTCACAAAGAAAGAAGGAAGGAAAAAGAAGAAGTTGATAGTCAAGGTAAGCTAAGTCATGAAATTTTGCTAGGCTTCCTTCTACCTCCGTAGATGCATCTACGGTCCTAATAAACTATTCCTATATGTTGTTTTGGATCTAAGGCTGAAACCAATAAGGAGTTTAAGGAGAAGTAAATTCAAGGAGAGTTAAGCACAAGTCAAGTAAGTAGCTATATTTTAGCTCTTATTCTTGTTGGTTTAAGTCATAAAATCTGTTATCCATTGGTTTTTTGGAATTTTGAAAGATTAAAACCCTAAGAGGGGTTGCTGCCAAACTACTAAAAAAGATATAAATATGTTGGAGGTTGAAATAATAATACGCCATTCATAAATATATGGTTATAGGTATCAGTATTTATTAGAGCAAGGAAAAGAATCGAGAGCCAAATTGATAAAGTGATAAAGCGTCCAGGTAGTAACTCTAACTCTCACTTATTATGTATGTTTGTATATATATGCTTAACCATGTTTACGTGTTATGTGATTTGTTCAAAGTAGATACTGCATAATACTAGTGTTATGTGTTTTTAAATATTTTGTATGCCTTTGTGAAATGTTTTATGTGCATGGTTAACTATCATGTGCCTTGTATACATTCTATGTGAGGTTAATATGTTACTCTGGGAACCTTCGAGGTCCCAATTATTGTTGCTACCTGTAATAGTACAGTGTATTGGACGTGATTCCTACAGCAAGGTGTCAAATACTGGCAGGCGGAGGATCTGGTTGTAGCTCTCAGAACAGGGTGATGGGTGATATCAGGTGAACATGCATGTCTTATTTAGTTTAAATTTTAGTTGAGTCTGTAAGTCCGGGATCTATAATTAATGTGTAGATTTCTGTGAGAACTATGTAATGTAAATAGGAAATTTTATAGAGTAAATACCCTTTTTGGTCCCTGAAATAACACGTGCTGGCCATTTTGGTCCCTGAGTAAAAAAAATGTCATTTTTCGTCCTTAAACAGTAAAAAAAAGGTCCCTTTTAGTCCTTTTAGTCATTTTTTGTGGGCATTTTAATTCCTCACAAATTCCCGAAAAATCGTTTTTAGTCCCTAAAAAGGACCAAAAATGACATTTTTTTTACTTAGGGACCAAAATGGGTAGCGCGTGTTATTCCAGGGACCCAAAAGGGTATTTACTCAATTTTATATCAGTGTAACATTTACTATTTCTGTTTTTGCCCCACACTACGTACAGTTAAGGTAAAAATCGCTGAACTGCGCATTATTACTCTGATAAACAGTGAGATAATGGAAGGTGTTAAAAAATCTCTCTTATATTTTTCTCATTTTCATAACACGTTATCAACACGAGTTCACTCTGAACGTCTATGATCTAGTTTTATACTTCTTCTACTCTCTAACTTTCTCACTTTCATACTATATTTTATGTTGTTTATTCTCTACTTTATTTTATTTTTTCTAGTTTACGTTATTTTTCGTTTCATATTATGTTTGTTAATTTTTTACACTACCTATTATTTTCCTTGATTGTATTTCACTATGCAATTTTATATATCTTGTTCCTCTCTTGTCCTTTAATTGCGATCAATCTATAAGTATGAGCATTACTGACCAGCCACTAGTCCAAAAAGGGCTTTAAGACCACCTCATTTAGACCGGACTATCGACGGCCCGGTCTTAAAGGTATGACCGATGACATTTTTGTAAATATAAAGAACTTCTTATACCGGATCATTTTTTCATAGGTCTTAAATATATTATCCAAACCTGTAAAAAAAACAACTGGTCTTAAAAATGTTATTAAAAAAATTGAAATATCAATTACTTTATGGAGAAATCTCATACGGCCAGACTTATATTGTCTACATTGCAAAATAATACGGAAAAATTTAAATATAAAGGTATTAAATTTTTAGAGTAAATACCCTTTTTGGTCCCTGGAAAAAACACGGATGCCCTTTTTGGTCCCTGAAAAAAAATAAATCACTTTTAGTCCCTAAAATGGAAAAATAAGGTCCCTTTTAGTCCTTTTGATCATTTTTTGCACATTTTAATCCTCGTAAATTCCCTAAAAAGGTCCTTTTTAGTCCCTAAAAAGGACCAAAATGACATTTCTTTTACTCAGGGACGAAAAAGGGTCAAATGTGTTTTTCCAGGGACCAAAAAGGGTATTTACTCAAATTTTTAAGACCGAACATATATAATAGTTGGTCTTAAAAGTTAGACTTTTAAGACCGGGCATAAAATGAGGCCGGTATTAAAAGTTTAAATAAAAAATTAATTAATTTTAAGATCGGAGTTATAGAAAGACCGGTCTTAAAGGTTAACTTTTAAGATCGTGTACTAATTTGTCCGGTCTTAAAAATAAGGCGCCAAATATATGTTTCTTCGCGCGGAAGCCTTTGTTACTCTCACTAAAGAAACATTGTTCACGTTGCGAAACCCTTCCTATTGCATTACCTCTCTTCCTCGCCCACGTACCATTAGCCTCTGTTACTCCCTCATTTGCTCAGGCATTCCTCTCTTACTGTCTCGAAAATGAACGGTGAAAACGATTCCAGTCGTGTTCCTGAAACGCCAGTTAGTGGTGTGACTGATGTGTGTCAGAACGAACCCTCTTCATCTCACAATGAGCCTCCTAACCGCCGTGCACGCTGTGGTAGAAGTGGCACACGGATGATGGATGTATCCCTAAGTCGAACTTCTGGGACAAAGCTCAAGATTCAGTTTGATGAACATTTGCAACTTGTCAGTCCTAATAAAAGCTAATATACTAGTTTTGTCGGCTGTCTAGCACGCAGCAAGGTTAGCATATTGACAGATGAGTGGAAAAATGTGGACCTTCGCATAGTAAATAATCCTATTTGGGACACTATCCAACTTACATACACCGTCCCTGACTGTCAGAAGTTGAAAGACTCAACATTGTCTTATTGTGCTGATTGGTAGAGGAAGTTTAAGACCTTTCTGTTGGAAATTATGCCCTAGGGGCAAGTCATTGTACTTTAAATGTTAATGTTATTTAAAGTATTCTCCTTTAGTTATCATTTCATTTGCATGTTTATAATGATAACTGATCCCTAGATATATCTAATAGATTATCCTAAATGTCCTCGGCCTGGTCATCTACGCGGAGCAAAGATGAGATAAGACCGCATGACTTTGATGAGGTATGGAGATACGAATCAAAGTCATAGGCACTTGTAAGAGTACAAGGTGCTGGATTGACCCACTATGAGAAAGCTGCATGGATTTAGTCATAAGCTTATCTCATGTATAACCGTGTCATAACGCCCTTTGACCTGAGATCATCATGGATTCCTACAAGAGAGTCGCTGATCTTTTACCTAGTCAAAAGTCACCTTTGATCGGGTGATGATAAAGGCTTGGATTGGGATCAATGGTTTTCATGCAGAGGAATGTGAATGGTCAAGATGGAATTTGTCCCTCACATTTGTAGA
Organism: Acacia pycnantha; assembly: GCA_025563575.1. Taxonomy (NCBI): domain Eukaryota; kingdom Viridiplantae; phylum Streptophyta; class Magnoliopsida; order Fabales; family Fabaceae; genus Acacia; species Acacia pycnantha. The sequence goes on from JAMWYP010000006.1 coordinate 1,018,387, forward strand.
GAGATAATACTGGGCCCCTTGATGAGTGAGTCTGAGAAATGTATGGCCATACTACGATGGAAAGGAGTTTCCATTTCAATTGTTAGACTACTCAAGAATCGAGAAAGTAATGGTCAAGAACAGGAAGTTGACATTATCCATGCCTCATCCTTTATCAAGTTATCGCGTGACAAAAGGGACGTGACATGGTTGTATGATAGGTTGTATTGTATCATCGATCCCCATATGAATTGGGTAGTCACAATGTCTTGCTAGAGGCCGCTTGCGACTTATGGGCTGGTACAATATTGGCCCACTGCCAATCTCATGTGGGCCTACAGGGTCACACACAAGAATAGCCCAATACGAGCAATAGTGTCCAGAGTCATTGAATCTTAGATATGTCTAAGATCTAATGAATACAACATTTAATCTAGGATGGATATATGTGTGTGTGTATATATATATACATAATTTCGAAATTAAATAATAATAATATTATTTAATAATGATATTATTATATAATATTTGTTTTACATTTAATTTATTTGATAAATTAAATATTTAAAACAAATAGAGATATTGTATCCCAGATTTGATTTTCGAATAAAGATGTGGTATCTCATATTTAATTGAGTTGAGATATAGTATCTCAGATTTAATTAAATAGATATATATCATATCTCTGATTTGATTTTCGAATAAAGATGTGGTATCTCATATTTAATTGAGTTGAGATATAGTATCTCAGATTTAATTAAATATATATATATCATATATCGGATTTGATTTTCGAATAAAAATGTGATATCTCATATTTAATTGAGTTGAGATATAGTATCTCAGAATTAATTAAATAGATATATATCATATCTCAGATTTGATTTATAGAAATAAATTAAATCACCAGGCTTTTAATATGGATTAATTAAATAGATTAGATTAGATCTGTGGGACAGATTTAATTAAATTATTTAATCCAAATTCGAAATTCAAGGACTAATTGGTATTAGTCTTGAATATTTTAATACGGCCCAATTAGGGTTTTAGAAACTCTATAAATAGATATTGATCTAAGTCGTATTATAAGAACGAACAAATAAGCCTTGAAAGAAATCCTAGAGAGGAAAACAAGAGACACAAAGTAAGAAGGCGCTAGCACGCTGTCGTACGTGTTGGAGAGCTGTTCGGTGTGGATACCGGTAGAGGGAGTGGATTCGTAGAGTCGGCTCCTAGAGATTGATCGAACAAGGAGGTGTTAGCCCACGTGTTTGCAAAGGTCGCTCACAAGTTGATTGAACAAGAAGAAGGTGTTAGCCCACGTGTTCAAGAAAGGACGCATACAAGCTCATATAGGTACGGTTTCTCTAACAAACCTTGATCTAAACGCCGTTGATAGATCCTCTTTATGGGATTCGTAAAATTTAAAATGGATGATCGTGATAGTCATAGACAATTGTTGCTAATGGGACTGTCCACAAATTGGGATCAACTGTACAACACCAACAAATGGCTGATGATGAAGTATGAGTGTCAGTTGAAGAGGTGATCATTGATGCACCTGTCCCTCTCCCAACTGATCAGCTGAAGCTTGTGAGTGATATCAATGGAACCTTCATCTCTTGGCTAGTGAAGCTTGTAGATGTCTCTACTCCTCCTCAAGCTCCATCCCCTGCTCAAGCTCCATCTCCTCCTCAAGCTTCATCCTCTCCTCAAGTTCCATCCCTACTACTAAGTTGACTGCCGAGGAAAAACTATCTGATATGGTATCCAACGGATATTTTAAAGATAAATCTTGGCCTATCAATGAAGTAGTAGGCCTCCCTAATATTCTACTGGTTTACATTGACCCCGAGGATTTAACGTCCTTGCTGCTTCCTGGACAGGAGGTTACTAGTGCAATTATTCAAATGTTTACAAAGTAAGTATCTTCTTCCTTGATTACATAATTTAAATGCATCGTTTAGACACACATACATATATACGAATTCCCTGATCGATGTCATTCTTGTAGGTTCATGCATGATGAACTAGTTCAACAAGCCAGAATCAATGATTTTGGATTCTTGTGCCCAGTCTATGCAAGTTCAACAACGTTGGAGGAGAGACAGGAGTACATATCAAAGAGATTGTGTGAAGTGAGAAGAAAGGTGTACTTGTTTCCATACTACCTCGGGTACATATCATAATTCTTGTCTGCAATGCACTTAATTCTGCTACATATATCACTGAGCACTTTATTGCTGTGAATTTTCAGCCACCACTGGCAGTTGGTCCTCATGTGCATGGAGGAACATACATTGGTCTTCTTATGCTCCACTCACAACAGTCCGGGGCCTACGTTGAAGCAGACCATAAACGAGTAAGCATGTCAATTTGATTGTCTTGTCTGAAATCTCTTCTGTCTTAATTCAGTGAACATTATTGATAAATTTGTGTTTTTGATGATAGTGGCATGAGGACCTTCCAAATCCAGGTAAACAAAAAGCATGTGTATGGTGCCAAAGATCCTAAATGGCTCACACCAAAGGTTAGTACATATTTGGACACTGGCATAACTGCCTTGTGAACTTGGTTAGTAAGCTATATATGCTCTTATATATATTTCTTGTTCTTTTTAGACTCGTCCTCAACCAAAGGGATCCAACTTATGTGGCCCGTACGTCATGAAACATATATATGATATTGTGACGGAAGGAAGGACTAAATTCTCTGCAAAGGTAAATGTTATGGCTGAATTTAGTCTCTGGCTTAATGTTACATATGAAATATGCACGCAAGTTACTTTTGTTTCTGTCTTTGATGTTACAGAGGTTTGCCTGTCCTGAGCCATTTTCTGATGATGAAGTGGAGCACATACGCAATGTGTTTTGTGAATATCTGTATAATGAGCTCTTAAAGTCAGGACAATAATTAATGTCCTAAATTAATTCATTTGTAAATATATGTTGTAGCAACAATAGTCTTCTGTAAATTTGTTTATTTTTTCGACCAATTCATTCATTTGTAAATATAACGCAATGTGTAATTCAATAATAAATTTGTTTATTTTTTCGAACAATTTTTGTGTGTCCATTTTGGGTTTATGAATGAATGGGATAGTGGATAAATCTATTTAGTACTTGAAATTTGAGGTACAGCCGGATATTGTAAATGAGCCGCAAGAGACTCTGAAAAGTATTTGTGACTTTTAGGACGTATATTTGTTAAAAGTTCGGTCTTGAAAGTCTTCATCTAATTCTAAAAAATATGGCTAGACTTTTAGGACCGTATATATGTTAAAGATTTGGTCCTAAAAGTCTTCGTCCTATTCTAAAAAATATGGCTAGACTTTTAGGACTGTATATATGTTAAAGATCCGGTCCTAAAAGTCTTTGTCTAATTCTAAAGAATATGGCTAGACTTTTAGGACCGCATATTTATTAAGCGACCGGTCTTAAAAATCTTCATTTATTTTCAAAGTATGGCGAGACTTTTAGGACCGTAGATTTGTTAAAGTTCCGGTCCTAAAAGTCTTCGTCTAATTCTAAAGAATATGGCTAGACTTTTAGGACCGTAGATTTGTTAAAGTTTCGGTCCTAAAAGTCTTCGTCTAATTCTAAAGAATATGGCTAGACTTTTAGGACCGTATATTTATTAAGAGTCCGGTCTTAAAAGTCTTCGTTTATTTTAAAAGTATGGCGAGAATTTTAGGACCGTAGATTTGTTAATTGTCCGCTCCTAAATAGCGAATTTTCATTTATTTTAAAAAATATGGCTTAACGTTTAGGACCGTGCATTTGGTAAATGTCCAGTCTTAATAGTCTTCCTTTAAATAGAAATGGTGACTCGATTTTCAGAAAAATCATTAGGGTTCAAGACAACCGGAGTTCTGGTGTTATGCTCAAGCTTTGTGCTTCATTGTCGTCGTTTTTACCTCTCCTGTTTTTGAAGATCATTATCGGTGTCCCTTTTCTTTGTCCTTTTTCTTTTTGTCGAAAAAAGAAGGAAGATAATGAAAAGGACACTGAAAATGTTCAAAGCAGGGCAAGGTAAAATCGACGATAAGGATGGTCCAACCTTGAGAAGAATTGCCACTCTGTTTGTTTTTATTCGAATAAGGTAAACAATGTTTTTTGTTTTGTTTTGTATGGTCTTAACTGTTAATTGTATTCTGCGAATTTTTAATGTTGATCACATATGATGAGGAAAATGTTTTGTTTGTTTCCTTTTTTTCGGAAAAAACAAAGAAGATAAAGACAAGTAAAAGGCAATCGAAGATGGGAACTAAAAGTTTTATTTTATTATATTTTTTTGCTGCCTTGTGAGGGCAGCAATAGTACAAAAAAACATAAAATATCTAATCCTCCCCATCGTTGTCGGAGGGGAGGGAAGGGTCGGAGACGTCGTCATCAAAAGTATGGTATTCAACGTCATTGGCGTCAAGTACCGCGTTCAGCTTGTTGTTGACGGCGTGATAGATCTAAAACAGTTGGCCCAAGCGTCGGTCTATATGATCGACGCGGGCTATGAGGTACTCCATCATCTAGTAGAATGACGGGTTCGGAGGCAACAGAGGAGGGTACGGAGGTGGCAGAGGATTACGCCGAGAAGGAGGACCTCGTGGTGGTGGAGCGCCATTATGGTGGAGGTTGTAAAAGTGATGAAGATGAATGTGAAGAAAGTCAAGTAACAACAGGTTTAAATAGAGAACCCATCCTGAACAATGTGAAACGCCGGAAACATTAATGAGGAGACGCATAGTTCCTCAGAATACGAGGAGACGCCTAGTTGGGAAGTTTATGTGGAAGCCGAAGAGACTCTGAATCATTCATGTCAACATAGGGTAAGGATACGACTCTGCTATCTGAGTATTTTGAAAAGAATGAACTTTTAATACCGGATACTGTAAAAGATCCGTTCTTAAAAGTAATATTTTTTAACAAAAAATTCTTACTTTAAAAAAAATTGAATTGAAAAAAAATGAGTTTTAGGACCGGATACAAGATAAAAGGTCGGTCTTAAATGTAATTGAATTGATTGAAAAAATAAATAATAGACTTTTAGGACCGGATATTTATAAAAATACTCTCTTAAAGTAGAAACACTAAAGTCATTTATACCAATTGAATCCGAATTCTCATCATCAGATGTGTGTATCTCCTGATCTCTGTCCTTATTAACTCCTCACACTACCTCTATGTCCTTATTAACTCCTCACTACCTCCTAACTCCTCACTACCTATCTCTCTGCGCCAACTGCTCAAAGCCTCAAACCATGGTTAGATACAAGAGAACTCCTCGTAGGGGTGCTCTTACACCTGAAGCTTGTTAGTTCTCAATGTGTTTTGATGATAACTGACAATTGTAAACAAGTATGAATATTTTTGATAAGCTAAATGAATTGATTTCAAGCCAAAAATATTCTGCCAACGCCAAACTCGAGCCTAGATGTGTGAACTCGAGTTTGCTACTAACAGAGAAGAAGACAGGCTATTTTGCATTTTGAACTCGAGCCTGTATATTTAAACTCCACCCTAAAACCTCCAGAGTATGTGTTCAAAAGAGTTTACAAATGTGTAAACTCGAGTTTGTGGTTGCAAACTCGAGTTTGCCTCTCAGCGGAAGCCTTTTCAAAATGAAACTATTTCTTAAACTCTACAGTATTTATTTTTGAGTAGAGTTTGTTATTTGTTGAAAATCTACAAGAGTTTACAAATCATGTAAACTCGAGTTTGCAGTTGCAAACTTGAGTTTTCCATTGACAGAGAGCAACCAAGTTTTTCAAAGATACCAAAACTCTAGTTTCCATTTGGAAACTCGAGTTTAGGTCATCCAGAGAGTTCTCTAAGTTTCCAACGTTTTTATGGAAACTCGAGTTAAAGATTGAAAACTCGAGTTTACATCACCTGAGAACAATACTCGCCTCTGACCTTGTGAGAACTTCACTTATCATTCAAACAAACTATTTCAAAGTTTTCTCATAAAAAAGAAAACTCGAGTTTCGCTTTCAAACTCGAGTTTCGAAATCGCAGAGAAGTTTCCAAAGTTTTCAAAGAATATGAAAACTCGAGTTCTGTTTTGAAAACTCGAGTTTTGGTCAGGTAGAGAGTTCTGCCTATTTTGAACCTTTGAAAACTCGAGTTATGTTTTGGAAACTCCAGTTTTAAGCTTTTGGACTAAAACATGATTCTTCATCGAAATGTCCAAAACTCGAGTTAGTCATTAATTGACTCGAGTTTGACACTATTCTCTTAACATGTCCAAAATGCCAAATCGCGATGTTTTTCTCAGAAGAGAAAACTCGAGTTTAGTTTGAAAACTCGAGTTTCACTCTTTTGATAGAAGTTCACTGAACGAGAAAACTCGAGTTTCAAGAACCAACTCGAGTTTGCATCGTAGGATTTGAATTTCGAATCAATCGATTTGCTATATATTTATGTTTAGTCTCAATACTTTGTATCATCACTCACAACTATTCTTAACTATGTTTAATCAATTGTGTTAGCGAGTTTCGAGATGATTTAGACAGATTAAATGGAGATTTAGCATAAAGCAAAAAGCAAAGTCGGAACATTAAATGCCAAGCCTTAAAAGTTGTATACTCGGTTAATCCGCCCGCACACGTTTGGAAAAGGTAAAGGATGATTTCCACTTCCAAGATTAACTACTCCAACGGATTAATTCGCAGAGAGTCAACTCGAACATCTATACACTTGGATTAAGTGAAGATTAGAGAGAGAAGAAGGCCAAAGCTTAATGCAATCAGCTCCCAACACCTCCAACGGCTATATGAGGATTTACAACGGTCAATTAATGATCTCTAGCTATATATAGAGCTGCAATCAAGTCTTCAAGAAGAGAGACAACACACAGAAACGAAATACACCTCTGTAGTTGATTCATTCTTTAGGTTTCTGTCTCAGACAGATCTTTGATACTTAGAGCTTCAGTGTTTATCACATATCTACTCGCAAGGAGTCTTGTAATCATTTAATTATCAAACTATCTGTAAACCTTAAGGTTGTGGAACCTTAAGTGTGGGATATACAATTACAACTTGTAAGGGGGAGTGAGTCCTAGGGAAAGGATCATCTCTAGTGCAGAGTGTGTAATTGTGTTTGTAAAGTCCTAGAGGTGTCTAGGAAGAGAAAGTCCTAGAGGTGTCTAGGAAGAGAAAAATCCTAGAGTGTTTCTAGGTGGTGAAAAGTCCTAGAGGTGTCTAGGCAAGGAAAATCCTAGAGTGTTTCTAGGTGGTAAGAAGTCCCAGAGTGTTTCTGGGCAACTGTAAAAATCCTAGAGTTTCTAGGTGTGATAGTGAAATCTCGGAGTGTTTCGGGACCTGGATGTAGGTCAAGGTTTGGACCGAACCAGTATACATCTCTGTGTGAATCTTCTCATCTCTATCTCTACATTGCCTTAACTTGCATCTGTTGTGTGGGTGACATTGTTCTTGAACATTCAGCAAAAGGTTCTTGAGCAATCAAGAGAAAGAATTCTGTAATCACCTATTCACCCCCCCTCTAGGTGATATTCCACCCTTCAAAGCTCGTGCTATCGTTAGATCGTTATACGGTGCGCCTCCTCCAGCGAGAGTGCATTCTATTGTCACCGAAGAGTCTCGGGTCATTGGACCCATTGTTATTTCCGATAATGAAGAGATTGCCGGACCCCTCCAGCCTTCAGACCATGAAGAGGTTCGTGCTCCCCCTCTCCAACCTGTTGGCCCCAGCGCGCCTACCTCTGACCCCTCTCATTTTTCCTCTAATGTTACATTGTGGGTGCTACAACAAAGACAGGAACTTGTTGAACTCCTCTAATGTTGTTCTCCTGTAATTAAAGAAGCTTATTCTCTAATTTTCCTTTATCTGATTCATTGAGTTGCTACTGCGCTCACCAAGACCGTTAAGACCGGACACTTTATAAGTAACTGGTCTAAAAAGTATTTGACTTTTAGGACCGGATGTTTTATAAAACTCTGGTCTTAAAATTAAATGAATAATAAAACTTTAGGACCAGATACTTTTAAACCTCCGGTCTTAAAAATTTAATTATATCTTTAGGACCGGACAATTAATAATTAACCAGTATTAATAAAATCCAAAAAGATAAATAAGTGTCTTTGTCGCGCGGAAAATTAAATTTCCCTCTTTGAATATCTCTTGTCGCGCCGAAAGTGATTACTCAGGTTCTGACTTCAGTGTTTGTGTGTTGCTTCGTCGCTGCTTTGCGTACCTCTCTCGACAATCACTTTCTGGTTCCTTAGCTAAACGTCTATAAACCAAGTTGTAAGAGGTGTTTTGGTTATATAACTTTATGATTTTCCAGCTTATCGTTCTGGGTTTTTCATGGTTTTAACGAAATCGATGAAATGTTCTTGTGGGTATTCTCTGTTGTTAATGAATATTGTATTTTGAAGATTATATTTTCACTTTAGACCTACCAACTGACCAACAAGTGTTTTTAGGTTACTCTTGCTATCTGCAACATCAACGTTCGTGGCCGGAGAAGTAAGACTCAGCAAACGCTTTTGAATTTATATGCTACAGGTGAGTCCACAAGACCTTCCTGCCATGCATTTAATTTCCTCGTCATGCATTTATTTTGGTTTTTGGATTCACTGTGATGCATTTATGACCAAAAGTGATTCTTTGTTATGCACTTAATGGGCAAGATCCTCCGTAAAACAAAAAAATAGAAGACATAACCGACATTGAGCATATATTTGCATTTGGAGTTGGCTTATTTTATATGCAAGTTTCAATTATTTTGGATTATGTATGATCAATGTTTTCCGTCTATATATAGGAATTCTACTATGGATCACAGTTGGATAAATGCTTTACGAACGTGTGTTGAATATCAGAATGGGGTAAGGGAATTTATAGAATTTGCTAAAAAAAATGCCCATGATGATAGGGGAAGTTTTATTGCCCTTGTGTAAAATATTTGAATGAGAGGCGACTAAGTCCTGAAGTTATACACACACATTTAATTTGTGAAGGATTTTGTAAGACTTATACAGTATGGGTATGACATGGTGAAAAAGTGCCAAGTGAGTCTCAACATGGGGAAGTGGCCTTTTATGATAATGACACGGATATGGATGATCACATATAGGACATTATCTGTGATGTAGGAGAAGAGGTTTTTGAGCGATCACATGCATATGGTAATATGTGTAGTGATGCAGAGACGCCGCTATACCCTGGGTGTAAAAAATACCAATTGTTGAACGCTGTATTGAAATTGGTAAGCTTGAAGGCACGTCATGGATGGAGCGACAAGAGTTTTTCAGAAATGCTTAAGGCTTTTAAGGACATGCTTCCAGATGATAATGTGTTGCCGCATCGATACTATAATTCTAAGAAAATACTTTCTCCATTGGGGATGGAGTACAAAAAGATCTATGCATGCCTGAATGATTGCGTATTGTATAGAAAAGAGTTTGAAGAGAAGCAGACTTTTCTGATATGTCAAACCCCACGGTACAAGACAGGTAAGGGGCCTGCAAAAGTGTTGTGGTATCTTCCAATCATACCAAGGTTCAAGTAGTTGTTTGCGAATGAAAATGATGCAAAAAATTTGAGGTGGCATGCAGATGAGAGGATTTCGGATGGACAGCTTCGACATCCGGCCGATTCTTCTCAATGGAAGAAAATCGATCAATTATTTCAGAACTTCGGTGAAGAACCTAGGAACCTTAGGCTTGCCCTTAGCACAGATGGCATGAATCCCTATGGAAGCCTAGTAGTATACATAGTTCATGGTCTGTACTCCTGATTATTTACAGCTTATCTCCTATGTTATGCATGAAACGAAAGTACATCATGCTGTCTATGTTGATTTCGGAACCAAAACAACCCGGAAATGACATTGATATTTACCTTGAGCCCTTGATCGAAGACTTGAAGGAGTTGTGGGAAGAAGGTGTCGATGTTTTTTAATCTTTCAAGAAGGAGGTCTTTAAAATGAGAGCCACGATATTTTGTACTATAAACGACTTCCCAACATATGGGAACTTGTCAGTGTATAGTGTAAAAGGCCATAAAGCATGTCCGGTTTGTGAAGAAGGCACACTCTACCATCAACTTCAACATGGAAGAAAGACGGTGACGGGACCACCCATATCGTCGATTAAAGAAGATCTTTTTTGGTGGCCAAGAGTATGAAGATGCTCTGGTGGCATTGACTGGGGAGCAAGTGTATGAAAAGGTTAAAAATATCAGTGTCATCTTCGGTAAGACTGGAAAGAGTATAAAAGAAACAAATATATGGAAAAAGAGATCTGTATTCTTCGATCTTCCATATTGGTGCAATCTTGATGTGAGACACTGTATTGATGTCATGCATGTGGAGAAAAGCGTATGTGATAGTATTGTTGGCACGCTTCTCAACATACAAGGTAGTTCTAAGGATGGCGTGAAGACAAGATTGGATTTGCAAGCAATGAGAATACGTGAAGACTTACATCCAAGGCCATATGGGAAGAGAACTTATTGTCCCCTGGCTTCTCATACTTTGTCTAAGGATGAGAAACGAAGCTTTTGTGAGTATTTACATGGCACAAAAGTTCCCTCGGGGTATTCTTCAAATTTTAAGAGGCTTGTCTCGATGAAGGACTTGAAATTAATAGGCCAAAAGTCTCATGATTGTCATGTCTTGATGCAACAGCTACTCCCAGTAGCTATTCGAGGCATCACTGAATATGATCTTCGGGTCGTTTTGACTAGACTTTGTTTCTTCTTCAATGCAGATTGTAGTAAATTTTTCGAGATTGAAAAGTTGGATGAACTGGAGAATGAAGGATATCTTATCTTGTGCCACCTTGAGAAGCTTTTTGTTCCTACATTTTTTGACATCATGGTTAATCTAATTGTTGATCTAGTGAGAGAGATAAAGTTGTGCGGCCCTATCCATTTACGGTGGATGTACCCTATTGAAAGATCTATGAAATTCCTAAAAGGGTATGTGAAGAATGCATACCATCCAGAAGCATCAATTGTTCAGAAATATGTTTATGAAGAAGCCATGGAATTCTGTCAAAATTACTTGGCCAAAGTAAGACATATTGGGCTTCCAAAACGTTGGCATGCTGAAAGGGGTAGACGAGGGGCTTCGGTAAAGAGTGTGGATCTTGATGAATTGTCACAAGTCCACTTATACATCTTGAATAATGTTGATGAAGTTCAAGCCAGCATATCTTCACATAAAGAAGCTGTAAGGAAAGAAAACCATCGAATGACCCGAACAAAGGTTGATTAGGGAGCATAACAGAACTTTTGCAAACTGGTTCATACAAAAGGTCGAAGGATCTGAATGTGTTTCTGATACAATGAAATGGTTAGCACGTGGTTCTGAGGTTGATGTCATAAGTTGGAATTCGTATGTGATCAATGGTTATACATTTTACACGAAGTCCCTAGATGATTGGAGCACAGTTCAGAACAATGGTGTTATGTTAGAGGCTGAATCTATGCACTTCTCCAGTTCGAAAAACAAGAGATTAAATTGGCAGTCATGCCATATTATGGGGTTATTGAAGAGATTTGAGAGGTGGGCTATGTCAAAATTATATTTCTCATCTTCAAATGCAAGTGGGTTAATGTCAATAATGGTGTTCAGATCGATCGGCTAGGATTTACTTTAGTCGATGTCAATAGTAGAAGTTTTGGAGATGAACATTTTATTATGGCAGACCATGCGAAACAAGTGTTTTATATCATCGATCAAGAAAATAAAATGAGGTCTGTAGCTCTCCAAGGAAAGAGGGTCATTGATATTGATGAGGAAAGTCATTCAAATTATGGTCTTCCTGAGAGTACTCCTTTTTCAAGGGGTCTACCGGACATGAACAAAGAAGATGAAGTGATAATGAACCCGGCATAATAAATGATCATCTAGAAGGGATATGGGAGGATATCACTTTATAAAAGAGTCAATTTATAAGGTAATATTCATATGCAGAATTCTTTGAAAACTTTAAGGTTTTAACTATATTATATTCCTTCTATATTCTTAAACAATGTCACGCTGACTATGAATTTGTTCTTGTTTAATTTTTGTGGCAGGATCCGATTCAAAGGGGCATGTATGTTATAAAAGAGGATGTTACGTTGTTGGGTGAGAATCAGATGAAGGCATGGTGAATAATATATTGGGCATGTATGTTGATTTACGTGCTGTATTTGTAACTCATTGTGATTGTAAGTTATCTTATTGTATAAATTAATTTAGTTGTTGTAGTCATAGTATAATCATTAATTAAGAAGCCACATAACTCATGGTGAATAATATTTATATTCTTTTTCCCAATTCAATTTATTCATAATTGTTCATAGCTTGTAACTTAAAGTATCGCCTTTTATGTGCTGTTTTGGGTGGTGGATTTGTGTAAATATATATGATCAGGAAGAACAGAACAGGAAAAAAATTCGGGAAAATTTAGACCGGAAATAAATAAGCTGGTCTTAAATGTTCAATTGTTAAGACCAGATGTATTTCTATGACTGGTCTTAAAGATCAGGTGTACATATTTGATATTAAGCCGGTTTTAAAAGTTGGTCTTTTAAGACCGGTCTATTTATAAGTCCGGTCTAAAATTTGAATTTTAAGACCGGATGTATATATCATCCGGTCTTCAAAGTCGGTCTTTTAAGACCGGGTAATTAGTCATCTGGTCTTAGAATCCGCTATTTTTTGGACCAGATTGATTTTTGTCCGGTCTTAATATTCGAATCTTTTAAGAGCGGTCGAGTTTTTGTCTGGTCTTAAAGGTTGAGTTTTAGGACCGAACAAAAAATATTTCAGATCTATTTAGTACGACTTTTAAGACCTAATGTTTAAAATGTCCGATCTAAAAGAAACTCTTTAAGACCGGTTCATGTCTGGTTTTAAAAGGGAGACTTTTAATACCGCCTAGAACAAGACCTGACGCGGGTCCGGTCTTACGATACCTCTTTTGTCCAGTCTTAAAAGCTTTTTTTCCACCCGTGAGCATCACCAATTATAATATTGTATCTGATATTATTCATATATTATGATGCTCTATTAGTTTTCTTTTACCTAAATATCCTCTTGTTCAATTGTCATATGCAATGTAAATTTTCTATTCATCTGCTCATCTCTAATTTGCTATTCCATTATCATAAGCTATTATCTCTTTGTCGTTTGCTATTTATATTATGTTGTTATTTTATATTTATTGAGTTGTTCTTTCTCGTACATTAAATCATAACGTTGTTTTATCTTTCCTTTCTTTGTTTTATATTCTATTGTTATTTTGTTGCTATTTTATACCATTTTATTATGGGAAAATTACGTGCAGGTCCCAAGGAACAAAAACAATTACAAAAAAGTCCCTTGAAATCAAAAAATTACACAGAAGTCCCAAGGAGCTTTTTTTATATTATTTGTATTAACAACAGGAAATATCATATTTACAACAGGAAATGCCTATATTTACAACAACATTGAAACACCTGACCATTTACAACAGAAACAGTCATATTTACAACAGGAAATGCCCATATTTACAACATTTAAACACCTAGATTTTGAACGTAGAGAGGTCATTTATAACAGAAAAAAGCTAGATTTACAATAGGAAGTGCTGTATTTACAACAAAATTTAAAATCTTGACATTTACAAAAGAAAAAAACCATATTTACAACAGAAAATGACTATATTTACAACAGCATTTAAACACCAGGATTTGAATGTAGAGAGGTCATTTACAACAGAAAAATGCTAGATTTACAATAGGAAGTGTTGTATTTACAACAAAATTTAAAATCTGGCTATTTACAACAGCAAAAGCCATATTTACAACAGGGGATGTATATATTTATAACAACATTTAAAAACCTGGATTTTATTTTCATACAAATAATATCAAAAAAGTCCATTGGGACTTTTGTGTAATTTGGTGATTTCAAAGGACTTTTTTGTAATTAATTTTGTTCCTTGGAACCTACGCGTAATTTTCCCTTTTATTATGGTGTTTATCTCATATATTGTGCTATTTTCATATATTATTTTTGTTATTCTTAGTTCACATTATATATTTTATCTTTATTTTTTTCTATGTTAAAGCATACTTTTAGTTCTTTAGACTTTATATGAGGTACACTTTTGATCCCTTAACTTTATAAAGTATGCTTTTTGTCCTATATTTCTAACATTGTTAATGTTGCTAATGGAAATTGTTTACACAACAAACTCAAGTGATTGTGTATCCGACAAATCATATTGGGGAAATTAAAATAAAGGACCTAGAGAAAATAATATTTATTATAAAGGATCATAAAAGTTGTAATTACTTAGAAGGACCAAACATCATAATTTAATTTAAAATTACTAAATTTCCCCTAATCAAGCCTCCTATATTATCTCTTGTATTAGTAATTTGAAAATGACTAAAATTAAAACTAAAACTAGCCATCATGATATGATCTTCAATATATTATTTAATTAACAACGGTTAAACTCATTCTTTTTCATTTTTTCCACCAATTCATATCATTAAGTTGATCGATTTATATTATCAACGTTGATATCAATCAAGCTCTTTTTTTTAAGAAATAAAAATTATACTTATTTCAAATTTTCAGAATATAATAGGTTAATTAGATTTTTAAATTTTACAAACATTACATGAATTTTTTGACCCACATAAATTTCTTCTAAAACAAGAATAATGTTGGAAATTATGCCCTAGGGGCAAGTCATTGTACTTATCAACGATCCCCATATGAATTGGGTAGTCGCAATGTCTTGCTAGAGGCCGCTTGCGACTTGTAGGCTGATACTCATGTGGGCCTACAGGGTCGCACACAAGAATGGCCTAACACGAGCAAGAGTGTCCAGATTCATTGAATCTTAAATGTGTTTAAGATTTAATGAATACATATTTAATCTAGGATGTGTGTGTATATATATATATATATGCATATATAAATATATTAAATTCGAAAATAATAATGATATTATTTATTGACAATAATATTATTATATATAGTATTTAATTTATTTGATAAATTAAATAACTATAATAAATTGAGATATTGTATCTCAGATTTAATTTTCGAATAAAGATATTGGATATCAGATTTAATTTGAACTGAGATATCGGATCTCATTTTAAATTAAATATAACGATATCATATCTTGATTTAATATATAATAAATTTGAAAATAATAATGATATTATTTATTGATAATAATATTATTATATATAGTATTTAATTTATTTGATAAATTAAATAACTATAATAAATTGAGATATTGTATCTCAGATTAAATTTTCGAATAAAGATATTGGATATCGATTTAATTTGAACCGAGATATCGGATCTCATTTTAAATTAAATATAACGATATCATATCTTGATTTAATTTATAAATATAAATTAAATCGTGGGCTTTTAATTCGGATTAAATAAATAAATTTGATTAGATCTATCGATAGATTTAATTAATATATTTTTTAATCCATATTCAAAATTGGTTTTGAATTTAATACGCCTACTAGGTTTAGAAAACCTACGGACATTTTGTCGAGCGTATTAGAAAGCCGCGAGAAACCCTAGATAGAAAATAGAGAGACGCACGCCTCGAGGCGCTAGCACGCTCCGTTCGTGTTTCGAAGGCCGTTCGTGTGGATACCGGAGAGGAAGGCGATTCTAAAGAGTCCTGGCCGCGATCGAGAAGGTAGCCCACCGCTCAAATTGTTCTGCAAAGGTACGATTCGGAAACCCTAAACCTTGATTTAAACGCCGTTGAGCGATCCGCATAAGGGATCTGTAATTTTTTTTTCGTTAGGGTTTGAAATTTTTGAAAAAAAAAATCACGTTTTTTTTTTGGAAATTATTTTCGAAAAAATCACGTTTTTTGGGGAATTATTTTTGAAAATAATATTTTATTTTGAAATTTCTAACGAGACCGCCGTAGGGATCCCACTGATTGTCGTAGCGAGAATTTAAATCATGATATTATATTATATATTGTATATAATATAATGTAAATTACATAATTTAAATCATGATATTATATTATATATAGTATATAATATAATATAAATTAGATAATCTAAATCATGATATTATATTGTATTTATAATATAATATAAATTAGAGAATTAAATCATGATATTATATTATATATTGTATATAATATAATGTAAATTACATAATTTAAATCATGATATTATATTATATATAGTATATAATATAATATAAATTAGATAATCTAAATCATGATATTATATTGTATTTATAATATAATATAAATTAGAGAATTAAATCATGATATTATATTATATATAGTATATAATATAATTTAAATTAGAGAATTTAAATCATGATATTATATTATATTTATAATATAATATAAATTAGAAAATTTAAATCATGATAAGATTAATCATAATATTTTATTTCATAATTGTATGACTTAATATATGTTGTGATTTACCTTTCAAAAGTTGTTTGGGTATGGTGAACAACATGGCTCTAGAGTTTTACAATTGTTGTAAATTTTAAATATGGCCTGCGAGCCATGCCTCTTTCTTAAAATACTCCTGATGTACTTCTTTTTGTTTTAGAGAAGTCCTCTCATTGGCTTGAGAGGATTTTAGGTTAAGGTTGAGCCATGTTGTGTCACAATTTTAATTATGTCTTGATTTGATGATTGCATGATTAATTTAGAATTTTTAATTATGGTTTGATTAGATCACTCATAATTAATTTAGAATTTTAATTATGTTTTGATTAGATCACTCATAATTAATTTAGAATTTTAATTATGTTTTGATTAGATCACTCGTAATTAATTTAGAATTTTTAATTATGTTTTGACTAGATCACTCATAATTAATTTAGATATTATATGAGATACAATAGTGATTGCATTCATATAAGTATAATTAATAGGATTAATCTAATTATACCCTCTAAATAAAATCTTAAGTCATAATGCCACCAATAAATGAATACTTGTCAAAACCTAGATCGCCCATTTGTATGTTCCACCAAAGTGGATGCACCTGAGTTATCTTGGTGAGACTAGAGTGAGTAATGGTGATACTCAATATTCATTATTGTCCTGACTTAATTGAGATTATCAAAACGGTTTTGGATCTCAAGGCATTAGATGGGATTAAACATGCCATGTCATATGATGATTGAATCCCATAAAGATCTAAGAGTTACATATGATGTAATTGGCAAGGGGTTTGCCTACCTAAATAACTTAATTTAAGCGTCCTGCTAAAGCGGACTTAAATTTAAGCCAAATATGGATCTTAGCCCACTAATTATAATGAGGGTTGTTAATTCGGTGGGAGGTTACTACTTAAACTTTGCATACCTTTAGTTGTAGAATCATGTAGTCTAGTAACACTTCAACACCATCAATGCGATCAGTCCTTGAGAAGGACGAACTCGATGAGACAAACTCTCTTGACATGTTTGGGAACTTAAGCGTTGATCCTAAACACGAAAGAAAAGAGTATCTCATCAATCAACCCATTCTTGACGAGCCTTCACTGCTGATCCAAGAGCTCGACCGATGCTTATACGAAGCATAAAGATGACTCGTGGATGCAGGATGCTCGATGCTTGCCACTATGCTTCTAGACCTCAATAGAGATCTAGAACATGTGGAGGCTTCGAGATGATTGTTCATCCTACGGAAATGTTCCAAGAATGTGCAAGGCTTGAGAGGCTTGGATTCCCATGTCCTAGGAGTTAGCTACGATGTGATCTTGAACTCACTCCCGTGAAGTTATGATAACTTTGTCATGGATTACAACATGGAGGAATCAATTTCGAACCGCATGGGATGCTCAAAATTGCTAAGCCGAGCCTTAGAGAGGCCTAGTTCTATTTTGTCCATTCGAAAGGAAGGGGTATATGAAACGGAAAGCCAAGAAGGCAAAACCTCTCAAGGATAGAGTCTCGCTTCTTTTACAATGAACTTGGTCATTTGAAAAGAAATTGCAAACTCAACCTCGAAGATCTAGAGAAGAACAAGAAGGATAGCGGGGCTATCGCTTCAAGTATCTATGTCATAGATATTCGCTTTTCTACTTCCTCAACATGGGTATTGGATACTACATGTGGATCTCACATTTGACTAAATGTAGGATCTCAAGGACAAGTAGAAAATTGAATGGACGAATCTATGACATAACTACTAAGAGGATCAAGTCAAATGATTTGAATCTGACCTATCTATGGCATTGTCGTCTAGGCCATATAAATGAGAAACACATTTCGAAACTCCATAAAGATGGATTTCTTAACTCATTTGATTTTGAATCAATTGATACATGCGAGTCTTTTTTATTTGGAAAGATGACAAAGGCACCTTTTACTGGACACAGTGAGAGAGCCACCAATTTATTGGGCCTCATACATACCGATGTGTGTGGACCAATGAATACATCTCGCGAGGGGGTCATTTGTACTTCATTACATTTATAGATGATTTTAGTAGATATGGATATATCTATTTAATGAAACATAAGTCGGAATCTTTTGAAATGTTCAAAATATTCCAAAATGAAGTGCAAAATCAACTTGGCAAAACAATTAAGACACTTTGATCCGATCGGGGTGGTGAATATTTGAGCCAAGAGTTCATTGACCATCTTAGGAGTTGTGGGATCGTCTCGCAACTTACTCCTCCAGGAACACCTCAATGGAATGGTGTTTTTGAGCAGAGGAATCGAACTCTATTAGATATGGTTCGATCTATGATGAGTCAAACAGATCTTCCACCTTCCCTTTGGGGCAATGCCCTAGAAACAACTGCGTTCACACTGAATCGTGTTCCGTCAAAGGCAGTTGAAAAGACACCATATGAGATATGGATCGGGAAGAAACCCGTTTGTCATTTCTTAAAATTTGGGGATGTGAGGTTTATGTCAAACATCAAGCCTGATAAATTATCATCCAGATCCTCAAAATGCCTTTTTGTGGGGTATCCTAAGGAAACTAAAGGATACTATGTCTACAATCCCACCGATCACAAAGTGTTTGTTATTCGAAT
Organism: Acacia pycnantha; assembly: GCA_025563575.1. Taxonomy (NCBI): domain Eukaryota; kingdom Viridiplantae; phylum Streptophyta; class Magnoliopsida; order Fabales; family Fabaceae; genus Acacia; species Acacia pycnantha. The sequence continues at coordinate 1,037,399 of JAMWYP010000006.1, forward strand.
GGTATCTTTTGGAAAAAGAGTTAATCTCTAAAAGAACTAGTGGGAGTAAGGTGAGCCTCGAAGAAGTTCGAGAGTCACAGACAATGTAGAACCACGATGGAAACCGGAGAAGACTCACAACAAGTTGTTGAGCCTACTCACGTAACACAAGACCCACAAAGGTCCGATAGAACACGGCTCAGCCTCAGAGATATGGATTTGACATCGGAAGCCGTGATGTTTTGCTCATTGAGCACAATGAGCCAACTGCCTATCGCGAGGCCATGGTGGGACCCAACTCCGAAAGATGGCTTAGTGCCATGAAGTCTGAAATGCAATCCATGTACGACAATGAGGTATGGGCCTTAGTCGATCCACTGAAGGTGTAAAAACCATTGGGTGCAAGTGGGTTTTCAAAGAGAAAACCGACATGGATAGCAAAGTAAATATCTTCAAGGCACGATCTGGTTGCAAAAGGATTCACTCAAACTCATGGTGTGGACTATGATGAAACCTTTTCCCCGCTTGCAATGGCCAAATCAATCGAATCCTTCTTGCCATTACATCATATTATGACTATGAAATATGGCAGATGGACGTCAAAACAGCATTCCTTAACGGAAAGCTCCTTGAGGATGTGTACATGACACAGCCTGAGGGTTTTGTGCGTCCAGAGGACTCTCGGTAAAGTTTGCAAGCTTCAAAGATCCATTTATGGTTTGAAGCAAGCATCTCGGAGATGGAATCATCGTTTTGATGAAGTAGTCAAAGAGTTTGGATTCATTCAAAACATAGATGAACCTTGTGTTTACAAGAAGGTTAGTGGGAGCACAGTTGTATTTCTAGTGCTTTATGTTGATGACATCCTACTCATTGGGAATGACATTCCTACCTTGCGAGTGTCAAGTCTTGGTTAGGAAAGTCTTTCTCAATGAAAGATTTAGGCGAAGCCACTTACATCCTTGGGATTAGGATCTATAGAGATAGATCTAAGAGGCCGATAGGCCTAAGTCGAGCACATACATAGACAAGATACGCATAGATTCGGTATGCGGGATTCTAAAAGGGGTTACATGCCCATGTCTCATGGCATCCATCTCGAGAAGGATCTGTGTCCTAGTACACAGGATCAAAGAGACCGCATGAGTAAGATTCCATATGCCTCCGCCATTGGATCTATCATGTATGCCATGTTATGTACTCGACCAGATGTGTCATTTGCCTTGAGTATGACCAGCAGATATCAACAAGATCCCGATGAGGGTCACTGGATCTTGTCAAGAATATCCTTAAGTACTTAAGAAGGACTAAGGACTTATTCTTGGTGTATGGTGGCTTGGAAGATGAGCTCTGTGTGACTAGTTACACGATGCGAGTTTCCAAACCGACCAAGATGATTCAAGATCGCAATCGTGGTATGTATTCTGTTGAATGGTGGTGCGGTGAGTGGAAGAGCTCTAAGCAGAGCACCGTAGTTGATTCTCGCAATAGAAGCCGAGTATATAGCAAGATCGATGCAGTGAGGAGGCCTTTTGGATTAGTAAGTTCATTAATGAACTAGGGTGGTTCCTACCATCTCAAATCCAATAGACTTGCTCTGTGACAATAGCGGCACTATTGCGCAGACCAAGGAGCCTAGGTCACATCAAAGGACCAACCATATACTCAAGCGATTTCATCTTATCAGAGAAATCAATGATAGAGGTGATACAAAAAGAAATTATTATGCAAAGTACCAGGAGAAAGCAAGTCATTATACTTTAGACGATTTCACTATTTAATAAAGTATTCTCCTTTTAGTTATCTTTTTGTTTGCATGTTTACATTGATAACTGTATCCCTGGATATATCTAATAGATTATCCTAAATGTCCCTGGTCGGTCATCTACGCGGGAGCGAAGATGAGATAAGACCAGTGTGACTTTGATGAGGTATGGAGATACGAATCAAAGTCATAGGCACTTGTAAGAGTACAAGGTCCTGGACCGACCCACTATGAGAAAGCTGCATGGATTTAGTCATAAGCTTATCTCAAGTATAACCGCGTCACAACGCCCTTTGACTCGAGATCATCATGGATTCCTACATGATGAGTCGCTGGTCTTTGACCTAGTCAAAAGTCACCTTTGACCGGGTGATGATAAAGGCTATGGTTGGGATCAGTGATTTTCATGCGGAGGAATGTGAATGGTCAAGATGGGATTTGTCCCTCACATTTCTATAGAGATAATACTGGGCCCCTCGATGAGTGAGTCTAAGAAATGTATGGCCATACTACGATGGAAATGAGTTTTCATCTCAATTGTTAGACTACTCGAGAATCGAGAAAGTAATGGTCAAGAACAGGAAGTTGACATTTTCCATGCCTCATCCTTGACCAAATTATCGCGTGACAAAAGGGACGTGACATGGTTGTACGATAGGTTATATCGCATAAACAATGACGTTGATCCTCTTACTAAGCCGCTTGCACAAGTGGAACATGAGCGTCATGTTAGGGCAATGAGAATTAAGGTAATTAATGATTGCACCTAGTGCAAGTGGGAGTCTGTTGGAAATTATGCCCTAGGGGCAAGTCATTGTACTTATCAACGATCCCCATATGAATTGGGTAGTCGCAATGTCTTGCTAGAGGCCGCTTGCGACTTGTAGGCCGATACAAGATATTGGCCCGCCGCCAATCTCATGTGGCCTACGAGGTCGCACACAAGAATGGCCTAACACGAGCAAGAGTGTCCAGATTCATTGAATCTTAAATGTGTTTAAGATTTAATGAATACATATTTAATCTAGGATGTGTGTGTATATATATATATATATGCATATATAAATATATTAAATTCGAAAATAATAATGATATTATTTATTGACAATAATATTATTATATATAGTATTTAATTTATTTGATAAATTAAATAACTATAATAAATTGAGATATTGTATCTCAGATTTAATTTTCGAATAAAGATATTGGATATCGATTTAATTTGAACCGAGATATCGGATCTCATTTTAAATTAAATATAACGATATCAAGATAGATTTAATTAATATATTTTTAATCCATATTCAAAATTGGTTTTGAATTTAATACGTCTACTAGGTTTAGAAAAACCTACGGACATTTTGTCGAGCGTATTAGAAAGCCGCGAGAAACCCTAGATAGAAAATAGAGAGACGCACAGTTCAGAGGCGCTAGCACGCCTCCGTTCGTGTTTCTGAAGGCTGTTCGTGTGGATACCGGTAGAGGAAGGCGATTCTAAAGAGTCGGCTTCTACTGATCGAGAAGGTAGCCCACCAGTTCAAATTGTTCTGCAAAGGTACGATTCGGAAACCCTAAACCTTGATTTAAACGCCGTTGAGCGATCCGCATAAGGGATCCGTAAATTTTTTTTACTCCGCTGCGTGTACGGATCCCAACAAATAAATCATACGAACTTTCTTGGTTTAACATATACGATAAAATATAAAAGACCTTGAATTTTATTAAAATTATCTAATTTCATTTTTAATTAAAAATGTTTTTGATTATATTTACAAATTGAAGAATGTGTAATTTTTTTCATAGATATTTATATATTCAAGTTGTGAAAAATGAAAATTGAGAAAACTATTGTTTAATTTAATGAAACTTAGAATTTTGTATTAGTTTTAAAAATAGAATGTGGAAGAGAATATAGAAGATTTTGTTAAGGAGATTTTAATACTTTTAATTTTATATTTTTATATTCAATTCTCCTAAATAATTACAATTTTTATGGTCTTTCTCTATAAATACCTTTTCCTCCAGTTCCTTCATTCTTATTTTCACAAGCTTATGTAAGTTTCAAATTTAATATAGTATATTTAGACTATTAAACCAAAATAAACTGACAAATCCCTATAAATGAAATCGAGGTTTTGCTATTTAGATTATTAAACTAAACGTTTTTAATAAACTAATGTATTTAGATTATTGAACTATAAGTTTTTAGAGTAAATACCCTTTTGGGTCCCTGAAATAACACGCGCTACCCATTTTGGTCCCTGAGTAAAAAAAATGTCATTTTGGTCCTTTTTAGGGACTAAAAACGATTTTTTGGGAATTTGTGAGGGATTAAAATGCCCACAAAAAATGACTAAAAGGACTAAAAGGGACCTTCTTTTTACTGTTTAAGGACGAAAAATGACATTTTTTTACTCAGGGACCAAATTGGGTAGTGCGTGTTATTTCAGGGACCAAAAAGGGTATTTACTCAAGTTTTTAATACAACTAAGGTTTTGAAATTGACTGCTTCATTAGGCTTTTAGATATTTCTCAATTTACATATATATTTTAAATTTAAGATTAATAACATTTAATTACATAGTCATTACTTGAGTTTGTTGTGTCAATGTTTTCCATAGCAACATTATGTTAGAATTATTGGACCAAAAGTATACTTTATATAGTTAAGGGACCAAAAGTATACTTTAACCTTTTTAAAATCATTTGTTATTTATTTTTATGTTATCTTATATGTTGTTTGTTATCATGTTCACATTACTATAATTGATATATTCATCATTTATATTGCTGGTGTTGTTACGGATGTAACATCCCAAATTTTGGGATTTTAAAGTTTGAAAAATATATGGGGATTAATTATGAAATTTTGGTTTAGAACAATTATTTGGAAAAGATTGGGAATTATTTTCCTTGTAACATTTGGAAAATAAAAACAAGGAAATAGTTGCAAGAGAAAACTTTGGAATAAAACCAAACATGCAACCTTCTTCATTATTCAAAAATACCCAACTCATTAACTCCCTCAACCCAGCACGTGATAATAGCCAAACTCCCTCAGTTTATTTAATCCATTCAACAAGACAAGGCCGAACAATTAAACCAACCCATTTTATTTGCACCAAAACGCAGCAGCAGAAGCAAAATTCATTAAATCAGTTTTCCCTTTTCTTTACTTGCACACTTCAGCCTAATCACGTAAGAAGTGCTGAACACAGTCAGCAAATCAGCCGTTAGCCATACTTCTTCAGCGTGATTATCACACACTCCGTACACGCAATATCAGAAACACCATACTCTTCCAGCGGCTTAAACGCTCAAACACTCATGACAACAAACTCTCCATACATTCTTATTTAAGCATTGTTCCTTGATCTTCATTCATTCACTTTGCTCAGCTCAAGTGAAACTGAGAACAAGAGAGAAACATGAGAGAGTGAGAAAGAGAGAGGACCACGACTGGAGGAAAATGAAGGAGCTGATCGTGAAGCTTGAGGAATCAACTAAGGAGAGTTTTTTAAGCATTATCCTTCCTATTTTCCTGCAAGTGGTTTATTTAGAAGAAAAAACGTGATCATACTCTCTTTTTCTTGTCTAAAATAGACAACCTTGTGTGTTTCTGTTTTATAGTCAAACGTTTGAGTTTTTCCACGAAATTATTACACTAGATAGTAGACTCAATAAGGTTTAAAACAAGCAAAAGAAAAGCCAAAACGGACGTGTAGATTGGGAGTTATGATTTTTCAAAGTTTGACAGCAAAACTGGAAAACTTCATTTTCCAGAAATGAACAGTGATTTTTGTGTTACGTTTTGAAATAGTAAATAACCAAGTTTTCTCATGAAAATTTCCAGAAATAAATTAGACACAACAAGGTTTAATTTGATAGGTCACATGCCTTATTTAGAGTTGTATCCAGAGAGATATGAATTTTTGAAATTAACCTATTAAATTTGGAATTTTTCTGGACTATATGTTTAAGTGTGTGTGTGTGTATGGCGCTGAATATGTATAAGTGTAGGGAAAAACTTGGCCTCAACCTGGATCTCGGATCACTCATCCCTAATCTCGGATGCCTTACCCCTCAACCCGGATCTCAGACCACCCATCTCAGATTCCAACACTCTATCTCGGATTCTGATACCCTACTTTGGATTCTGATACCTGATAATTGAATATTTTATACACTTCTTTTTATCTATTGATTAATAATTTAGGACTCTTTAGTTAATAAATAATGGCTTTTATATTCATTTGGGCTTTGGGCCTTTGATTACATTTTAGCCATTTTTAATGATAAAATTCCAGTTTTACATTGCTTCACTATTTGTACCATAACTCTTGAACCAGACATCGGATTTGCCTCATTTTTTTCTCATATTTTAAATGATTCAGAGAGCTACAATTGTTATGAAGACATAAAGAGAAAATTCGGACAAGAGGGCGGTCAATTTTGGAGCCGAAGTCGGATGTACAATTCTGGATTTTATTTGGGCTCGAATTTTGTAATTTAAAACCCACTTTTATTTTATTTATGTTTTGTGCTGAACCATTGGAGCCCATTTCCATTTTAGGTTAACTTTAAGTTAGTGGCAGCCACAAACATACATTCATTCATGTTTTTTCAATTTGGTGGATCAAAATAGAAGTTTAGAAATTCTCTCAACTGTTCTTCAAATGTTCTTCGCGTTCTTCGTCTATTCTTCGTTTTTCCCAGCCATGCTCGGCTAAACTTCTGTGATTAACCCAACGTTGAGGATTCCATGATTCGTCCAGAGAGCTTGTGCTTAATCGGTAACTTTACTCGATTCTGTTTTCATCTTATCGGATTCGATTTCTGGAAATAGTTCGAATATTAGATTTAATATTCGGTTTGGTTCATCCCAAGGCGAGTTCGAACTAGGTTACAGTGTTCTTTGTGCGATTGCACAGTGAGACGCCACTGTTCGGACATATGCTAGGCGATCGTCTAGTCGAGGGATTCTCTGGATGAATGCAGAGATTTCGATTCATCCAGAACCAAACGTGAGTTAGTTATATTTCGTTCAATGACGAAAGTTTTTGGAATCTAAAGGTTGGGTTGATCGTTTTTAATCCGTTTCTACATATTTCGTTCTGTTTCAGAATATTATCATTTTTAATATGTTTCTACATATTTCGTTCTATTTTAGTTTATTTTCATTTTTAATTTGTTTGAATCAAAATCCCCCATTTTTACAGTTTCTGTTTCGCTGTTGTTGTTAATCAAACCCGCTGCAAGTTCGTTGGGGAAACGACCCAGGTTCCCTATTTCTGCAAATCAATTTCGAACTTGGTTATTTTGGGAGACACAGCAAATCTCTTTCCAAAAATGGGGAAACGACCCAGGTTCCCTATTTCTGCAAATCAATTCAAACTTGGTTATTCTGATACCCTACTTTGGATTCTGATACCCCATCTCAGATTCCAACACCCTACCTAGGATTCTGATACCCCATCTCAGATTCCAACACCCTATCTCGGATTCTGATACCCTACCTCAGATTCTGATATCTCATATCAGATTCCAACACCCTATCTCGGATTCTGATACCATATCTCGGATTCTAATACCATATCTCGGATTCTAATACCCCATCTCAGATTCCAACACCTATCTCAGATTCTGATACCCTATCTCGGATTTTGATACCCCATCTCAGATTCCAACACCCTATCTTGGATTCTGATACCCTACCTTGGATTTTGATACCCCATCTCAGATTCCAACACCCTACCTCGGATTCTAATACCCTACCTCGGATTTTGATACCCTATCTTAGATCCCAGCACCCCCATCCCGGCGTCTTATCTCAGCAACCCCAACTCGAAACCCCTTAACCCAGAGAAATGATTACAAAGAAAATAATAATAATAATAATAAATGAATATTATTACTATTATTAGGAAAATGAATAAATATTATTATTTAGAGTAAATACCCTTTCAGGTCCCTAACAAAAAACACAAACACTATTTGGGTCCCTTAGAAAAAAATGTCCTTTTTAGTCCATAAAAATGATGAATAAGGGTCGATTGGTTGACATTTTGATCCCTCACAAATTTCCAAAAGGTCCTTTTTAGTCCCTAAAAAGGGACGAATAAGGGTCAATTTTTTTGTAAAGGACCAAAATGGGGTCCGTGTTTTTTGTCAGGGACCAGAAAGGGTATTTACTCTATTATTTATTAAGAAGGGTATTATTATTTTAGGGGTTGATAACCACTTTTACTCCTCTAAAGAAAAAACTAATTCGCGTAGCTAGTTACGTTGCAAGTGACTAATGACAATGATAAACGTTTATAGGCATACTTTGACACCTCTACTGATCCCAAACCTACTGGACAAAGTTAAGAATTCAAGCTTGAGGTGGGTAATTGTTATCTTATTAGCTTGTATGTATGTATTCATGTATGACTGATCATGGTTGCTAGATAATCTACATGTTTGTATCCTAGCTATGGATTGCGGCTGCATGTCCTAAAATGGAGCTGCGTGTTCCACAGGGCTGCGGTCCTTGGCCGATAACTGCAGTTTCGGTGCGACTTGTTTATTGTGAATTATTCTATGCTTATATTGTGTTATACTATCATTCACATTTCATACCTGCATATGAGATTAACTCTTACCCCTCGGGTTTATTCATTTGAACTCCAGATTGCATGAAAGAAACAGGTAGTGGATCAGGATCAAGAGGGAAGACGTAGCTGTAAGGGTTACAACAGATGGAACGTTTTGGAAAAAATATGAGTAGATAGATTGTATTGTATCGTTTATCATTTGTCTATTTTTGGATTATTGTTTATTGAAGCGTAAAGCCGATGAACTTGCGGAACATCTATCCGTAGGAGACCTCGATGCTGAACCTTCTAATACCAAGAAGCCTACAATGTTCCAGCTCATAGATACTGAATTGCGGAGTCATATTGAAGAACTTCATACGCAGGCTCATAGGGAGGCAACCGACCCAGCTGGCCTAAATGCGTCATACCTAGAGATCCAAGCTGACCTATATAGGCTATACCTAGAGAAGGTCAACTTCCTATATGCCAACAAGAAGAGACAGGGTCATGAAGATTATGATCTTGACACTTGGATACAGATAACCATATTTTTCTTTCCCCATACCGAGGCTTGGTGTGATAAGATAGAGGAAATTTTCAAGGAGTATGCTTTTAATGATTTTGAGATCTTTATTGATTTCATGAAGACCTTTGTAGCTAATCACATGTAGCTAAGGGTTAGGAGAAGAAGGAAACTCAACCTAGTATTAGATTAAGTGTAATAGGCATGTATCAACTATCTCTAAAGTCCTAGGGAAGTTATATTCAAAGAATGGCATTTTGTAATAGCAAGTACTTCATATTATGACAAGATTATGGAATGTTAGTAACAATTATGATGTATGCTTTAAAAGCATATGAATATCAGGAATTATTGTTATACCTCTGTTATTAACAAAAAATTTATTTTTGACTTAAAGTACTAAAGTAGCACCATGACCAACACAAGAGCAAGACGAAGACCAATTCTTGAGTGGGCGCCCCAACAAGAAGAAAATCCACCTGCACATGGAAGGGGTAGAGGCCGAGGCTGAGGTAGAGGCCGAGGAAGAGGAAGGCCCAACCAACAAGTACCTCTAGCCCAGGATCCCATACAACAAGAACTGAATGAACATCGAGATGCATTAAGATAACTCAGGGAGGAGGTATTTTTGTTGAGAAGTGAGATAAACGAAGAAAGGCAGCGTGTTGGAGCTGTGGAAGCACGACTAGCCCATAGGGTGGAGACAGAGGATGAGGAAGAACAAGAAGTTAACCTTCCACAATTAGAGGCTCCACCTCCAGCCCGACCGCAATGACAGAGGGCTGTTGGAGAATCCCAGTTCTGGACTGTACAGTTCTACAAGCATAGACCACCATCATTTATTGGTGAGATTAATGCAGAAGCTGCTGAGAATTGGCTGTTCAAACTAGAGAAAATCTTCGAAGTCATGGAGTGCCTTGGAGAGTGAAAGGCACAACTGGCTATATACAAGCTGGAAGGTGATGCAGACCAGTGGTGGAAGAGCATGGCCAAGGCTCTGCGTACACAATACTGGCCAATTACTTGAGAACTATTTCAAGAAAAGTTCAATAAGAAATACTTTCCCCACTCAGTCCAAGTAGAGATGGAGTCTGAATTCCTGACTATCAAACAGAAACCGGGAGAGTCTTTTGACAAGTATCTCTCAAGGTTCGTCAATCTGTCCCGCTAATCCTCTTACCTAAAAAAGAATGAAGATGAGGAATGGAAGGCATATATGCTCATTAAAGGACTAAAATTTGAGATGAGGGATAGACTGGTCTCCCGAAGATTTCTTACATTCCACCAAGTTGAAGAAGAATGTAGGATAATTGAACGCAACCTGAAGGAGATGCATACGAGTAGGATGAAGATGACTCATAGCGGGAATAGCCGTGGGAATTCCACGAGTAGTCAAAAGAGGAAATGGAACTGGTCTGGTTATAAGGGCGGGAACAAGAAGCCCAATCACTTCAGGCAGAACAACCCAAGACCACCAGTGCCCTCACCTTGTGAGAAGTGCGGGAGGAGCCAGCTGGGGGCGAGGTGTGACGGTAAGCTAATATGCTTCAAGTGTAACCAACTGGGACACTTCAGTTTTAACTGCCTACAAAATGCCAGGGAGAGGAGGCCACAAAATACAGGAAAGGTCTTTGCTTTAACCCACAAAGAGGCCAGGAAGTCTCTCGACATGATCCAAGGTACAATCTCACTAAATGGTAATTCTTTGCAAGCATTATTTGATTCGGGTGCTAGCCATTCTTTCATTGCTTGTTACTGTGCTAAAAGGCTAGGGATGAACACCCATAGATTACCATATGATCTGATCATATATACACCACTTGGTGTTAAGTCTGTAGTATCTGATGCATGCTTGAATTATGTATTGATTGTAAATGGACATGAGTCCACATTAGATTTAATTTGTCTACCATTGGTTGATATTGACATCATATTAGGACTGAATTGGTTGACGACCAACAATGCTTTGATCGACTGTGGTAACAAGCGAATCCTGTACTCACAGTCAACAGCTACTACAACAAACGGTTTGAATCTTCTTACTGCCCAAGAAGCGAAGAAATGTCTGAATCAAGGTTGCCTAGGGTACATGGTGTTCTTCTCAGTGCAAGCAGAGACCGAACCTTCATTTTTAGATATACCATTAGTGAGTGAATTCCCTGAAGTATTCCTAGAAGACATTAGTGGATTGCCACCGGTGAGGGAAGTTGAGTTTACTATTGAGCTAATGCCTGGCACGGGACCCATATCTAAACCACCCTATAGAATGGCACCTAGTGAAATGGCAGAATTGAAAAAGCAAATCAAAGAGTTACTGGAGAAAGAATTCATCCGACCCAGTGTGTGACCTTGGGAGATCTAGTACTATTTGTGAAGAAGAAGGATGGGAGTCTTCGACTCTACATTGATTATAGGGAGTTGAACAAAGTGACAGTCAAAAACAAATATACATTCCCAAGAATTGATGATTTGTTAGATCAATTATCTGGTTTCTGCATTTTCTCGAAGATTGATTTGGGCTCGGGATACCATCAGTTGCGTGTAAGAGCTGGGGATGTTCCGAAGACAGCCTTCAGGACCATATATGGGAACTATGAGTTTATGGTGATGCCCTTTGGTTTGAATAATGCACCTACAATATTCATGGACTATATGAATCGAATCTTTCGAGAGTATCTAGATCGATTTGTAGTAGTTTTCATCGATGACATTCTGATATACTCCACGAATAAGGAGGAACATGAGCACCATCTGTGACTAGCACTTAAGGTACTGAAAGGGAAGCAACTCTATGCCAAGCTGAGCAAGTGTGACTTTTGGCTTTCAGAAGTTAAATTTTTGGGTCATGTGATATCACAAGATGGGGTCGCTGTTGATCCTAGTAAAGTGGAAGCAGTACTAGACTGGAAGAGACCAGAGATGGTAACCAAAATACGAAGTTTCTTGGGTTTGGCGGGATATTACCGCAGATTCATAAAATTTTTCTCCAGACTTTCCTTGCCATTAACAAATCTGACGCAAAAGAACCAATCATTTGTTTGGGATGAGCGTTGTGAGGGTACCTTCAAGGAGCAGAGGGAGAGATTGACTACAGCACCAGTGTTGATTATCCTGGATCCAGGTGAGACATATGTTGTCTATAGTGATGCTAGTAAGCATGGATTGGGATGTGTCCTGATTCAACAGGGTAGAGTGGTGGCTTATGCCTCTCGACAGCTGAAGTCTCATGAGTCAAACTATCCAACTCATGATTTGGAGCTTGCGGCTGTTGTTTTTGCATTGAAAATTTGGCAACATTATTTGTATGGTACTACCGTGGAACTGTACTGTGACCACAAGAGTCTCAAATACCTCTTTGACCAGAGAGAGCTAAGCATGAGGCAGCGTAGATAGATGGAGTTGTTGAAGGATTACAACCTGGAGATAAAGTACCACCCAAGGAAAACCAATGTTGTCGCAGATGCTTTGAGTAGGAAAGTAGTACAGACAACATTCATGATGATCCACAAACAGAAATTACTAGAAGATTTTAGGGATTTGAATCTTTCAAATCAAATTGTTGTAGAACCGAAAGAGCCCCATGAGGCTTATCTTGCGAGTCTTCTTGTTAGTCAAGGAGAGTATGATCTGAGGGATGAAATTGAAGAAGCTTAGATGCAAGATGAACAAGCAAAGGTTATGAGAGAGTTTATATCTCGAAATGAGACTTAAGATCACGACCCATCACCCAGTGGATTGGTGAGGTATAAGAAGAGAATTTACATACCACCAAATGCTGAGTTGAGATAGAAAATACTAGATGAAGCTCACAAGAGTAAATACACCTTACATCCAGGCATGGTCAAAATGTACCAGAATCTGAAATCTGAGGTCTGGTGGCTAGGATTGAAGAAAGAAGTAACCCAGTACGTGGCCAAATGTTTAACTTGTCAGAAGGTGAAAATTGAACATCAACGGCCATCAGGACCACTGTAGAGAATTGAAATTCTAAAATGGAAGTGGGAACATGTTACTATGGACATAGTGGTGGGATTGCCCAAGATCAGGCATATTGATGCAATTTGGGTAATTGTTGATCGTTTAACTAAGTCGGCACATTTTATTCCCATCAGTGCTAGTTATTCTCTCGAACGATTGGCTGAGGTCTACATCAAGGAGATAGTGAGACTCCATGGTATACCGAAGAGTATTATTTCCGACAGAAATCCACGATTCACAACTTGATTCTAGAAAGCTTTACATGCTCTGGGGTCAAAGTTAAAATTCAGTACAGCTTATCACCCCCAGATTGACGGTCAATTTGAACAGACCATACAAACGCTAGAAGATATGTTGAGAGCATGTGTATTGGACTTCAAAGGAAATTGTGATCAATATCTCCCATTCGCATAGTTTGCATATAATAATAGCTATTATTCGAGCATACAGATGGCTCCATTTGAAGCACTATATGGCAGAAAATGTCAATCACCCATCTGCTGGACAGAGTTGTTCGAGAGGAGGCTAATTGGGCCAGATGTGGTAGACAAAACCTCTAAAGGTATTGAGTTAATCAAGAAGAGGCTCCTAGTAGCGCAAAGCAGGCAGAAAAGCTATGCAGATAAAAGGAGAAGACCTCTGGAATTTGAAGTAAGAGATCACATTTTTCAAAAGATATCCTTAGTTATAGGGGTAGAACATTAAAGAGGAAAAAGTTAAGTCCTCGATATGTTGGTCCATTTGAAGTATTAGCGAAACATGGACTAGTAGCCTATCAACTAGCCCTACCCCCGAACATGGGTAAACTTCATGATGTATTCCAAGCATGTCATAGAGTATGAGGATGTCGAACTCCAACATGATAATACCTTCATGGTTGAGCCGATACGAATCATTGATCATCGGGAAAAGCAGCTCTGGCACAAGAGTATCCCAATTGTGAAGGTGGTCTGGAAGGGTTTATCTCCTGGAGAAGCAACATGGAAAACAGTGGAAAGCATGGAGGAGAAGTACCCGAAATTTATGGCTCAGAGTTTGTAATATGTATAGCAAATTTCAGGGACGAAATTTAAATTAAGGGGGGAGAAATGTAACATCCCAAATTTTGGGATTTTAAAGTTTGAATGATATATGGGGATTAATTATGAACTTTTGGTTTAGAACAATTATTTGGAAAAGATTGGGAATTATTTTCCTTGTAACATTTGGAAAATAAAAACAAGGAAATAGTTGCAAGAGAGAATTTTGGAATAAAACCCAACATGCAACCTTCTTCATTATTCAAAAATACCCAACTCATTAACTCCCTCAACCCAGCACGTGATAATAGCCAAACTCCCTCAGTTTATTTAATCCATTTAACAAGACAAGGCCCAACAATTAAACCAACCCATTTTATTTGCACCAAAACGCAGTAGCAGAAGCAAAATTCATTAAATCAGTTTTCCCTTTTCTTTACTTGCACACTTCGGCCTAATCACGTAAGAAGTACTGAACACAATCAACAAATCAGCCGTTAACCATACTTCTTCAGCGTGATTATCACACGCTCTGTACACGCAAGATCAGAAACACCATACTCTTCCAGCAGCTTAAACGCTCAAACACTCATGACAGCAGAATCTCCATACATTCTTATTTAAGCATTGTTCCTTGATCTTCATTCATTCACTTTGCTCAGCTCAGGTGAAACTGAGAACATGAGAGAGTGAGAAAGAGAGAAGACCACGGCTGTAGGAAAACGAAGGAGCTGATTGTCAAGCTTGAGGAATCAACTAAGGTGAGTTCCTTAAGCATTATCCTTCCTATTTTCGTGTCTTTAATCTCCTGCAAGTGGTTTAGTTAGAAGAAAAAACGTGATCATACTCTGTTTTTCTTGTCTGAAACAGAGAACCTTGTGTGTTTCTATTTCATAGTCAAACGTTTGAGTTTTTACACGAAATTATTATAGTAGATAGTAGACTCAATAAGGTTTAAAACAAGAAAAAGAACATCCAAAACGGACGTGTAGATTGGGAGTTATGATTTTTCAAAGTTTGACAGTAAAACTGGAAAACTTCATTTTCCAGAAATAAACAGAGATTTTCGTGTTAAGTTTTGAAATATCAAATGACCAAGGTTTGTCATGAAATTTTCCAGAAATAAAGTGGACACAACAAGGTTTAATTTGATAGGTAACATGCCTTATTTGGAATTGTATCCAGAGAGATATGAATTTTTGAAATTAACCTATTAAATATGGAATTTTTTTGGATTGTATGTTGAAGTATATATATATATGGCGCTAAATATGTAAAAGTGTAGGGAAAAACTTGGCCTCAACCCGGATCTCGGATCACTCATCCCGGATCTCAGATCTCGGATGCCTTACCCTTCAACCCTCAACCCTCAACCACTCACCCCTCAACCCAGATCTCGGACCACCCATCTCAGATTCCAACACTCTATCTCGGATTCTGATACCCTATCTCGGATTCTGATACCTCAGATTTTAATACCCCATCTCAGATTCCAATACCCTATCTCAGATTCTGATACCTTATCTCGGATTATCTCTTTGATGGAAAGCGCTCATTAGCTATTTGATGAAATTCTCCTCAAAGACACCCATACACGGTCCATTCTTGTATCAAGTTATGCTTGATCTAGCTCTTCCCTTATGGTCTTTACACTTTTCAGAAATACGACGGCATCATCTAGAGCTCCAAATCAATATACATTATCCAGTGGCTTCAAGTGTTGCTCCTTTGAAAACAATCTTAGGCTCGAGATTTTCAATACGCAAACATATTTTTAAGGTGAAGGAAGAGTGAGATGTCGTGTCATGGAACATAATGATTTCTGTATATATGCAAGCAGGGGATGTGGATAAATCTGACAACACGAGGAGTACTGAAAACTTCGCAAGTTTATCATGAAAAATCCAGGCGCAAAATCTTCCTTCTCCACAACTTTGCCACAACTGCAAAAGGGGACCTTCAAAATCCAATGCATGAGGAGTGCACACCAGACATGCGAGTTTGAGGAATGCACTCAAGTTTGCGAAAGTAGCTTAACAAGAACCTCGCTAAAATACCCAACTAGCAAGGAACCATGAGAACGATCCAGCTCTAAGAAGAAGAATAATAAGTGCGCCAACTCTTCTTCCTCCACCAAGGTCTTCAAAATAACGTCAATTTCACATGTGAAAACCTCACAAGCAATGAATGGAAACTTGAAGATCCCCTGCCCTACCAGAGAAATTACAATTCAACAGACTACAGAATTAAAGGTTCTACTCAAGTATCATGCTGGATTTGGAGTTCAGACTCTAATAGGAGGAATCCAATTCAAAGACGACCAAAAACGTCTTCAATCAGATCCATCGCAGATCATTGTTACTACTCTAGGTAGGTTGCTGGATCATATTGAGTACAAGTCTGAAATATCTCTGCGGTTGATGGGTTTGCAGATGCTTATACTTAATGAAGCTGATCCTTTATGGGCTTTCGAAAGAGTGTAGAAAAGCTTGTTGATTGTTTGCTCCTTCAAAGGCAATCCTTGCTATTCTCTGCAACCTTTCCAAAGGAGGTCTGGCATGTATCTCAACTGGTTTTGAAAAGGGATCACACATATATTGACACAGCCAAGATAAATAATGTGGAAACTCCTGTTAAAGTAAAGCAGTCTTATCTTGTTGCTTCTCATGAATCTCAATTTCAAATAGCGCACCATATTTTGAAGGAGCACATCTTGCAAGCACCTGATTATAAGGTTATCATCTTCTGTATAATTGGGATGGTGATTTCATTCTCGTATCAACTTCTTTAGGAAATGGAAATGAATGTTAGGGAGATACATTCCCCATAACCTCAACTCTATCGAACTCGCATATCGGATAAGCTCAAGGAATCCACACAACCAATTCTTATCTCATCTGACATTTCATCTCACGGAATGAATTATCCTAATGATAGTTTAGTTATCCAGGTGGGTATTCCTACTGACCGAGAGCGATGTCATTTATCAGATATCATCAAAATCAATTATTGGCGTCCACGATTTCTGTCTCTAGCTTTGGACAAGCTGTCGACTACCTCCTTCTTTGTGTTCCCTCTACCGTCGGAATTCTGCGCGTCGCAGCTGGTTCTTCATTTCAGACCACCGAGTTTTAATCTTCTCCAACACCCACGTGAGGAACTTATACTTTATATTCATAAACTCAAGAATCTTAAAGAGTTGAGTTTGGCAAGGTGCAAGCGATTGAAGTCACTACCATAAATCACTCGGGAACTCTAGAAGATCATAAACTTTGACTTTTGAGCACGGTTCCCAATTGCAAGAGCTACTACCAAAGACTACTGAACTTGAGAAGCTTAGAGAGTTGAGGTTTGCAGGCACTTCAATTTTTCCAACAAGCAAGAATGAACTTGCAGGCACTTCAATTTTTACATCAAGCAAGGAGCGAGAGTTGATCAATTTAGATAATTACTCACCCCCTCTTCTTCTGGATATTCTAAGCATAGAAAATGTTATCATCAGGACAACATTCACAATGACTTAAAAGAACAAGGAGGTTGGAAGCAAATCCAAACAAATAACCACTTCTTGTATAACAGCAGGCTCTCCT
Organism: Acacia pycnantha; assembly: GCA_025563575.1. Classification (NCBI taxonomy): domain Eukaryota; kingdom Viridiplantae; phylum Streptophyta; class Magnoliopsida; order Fabales; family Fabaceae; genus Acacia; species Acacia pycnantha. Next base: position 1,054,831 of record JAMWYP010000006.1, read on the forward strand.
GACAACTGAAAATCACAAAGGCAGCAATTTATCTTTTCATTCATGTTCTCGGAGGAAAGGACCTGCTACTGTTAGTACCGGATGGTGCACCAGGATAGTGAATACATCGACCTTCAATGATATTTGAGCGTGTTAAATATCTCTTCACTATAGGTCAATCGGCAGGTCCCAGTTCCTCATCATCTTCAAGCTCACCAAAATCCTCTACTACTGTGTTCAACATTTCATGTGTTGAGTACTCAAGGGTCCACTCCTTAGTTGATAAAGGCTTATCCATATCTAGGAGGTGCAAAATAAGCTGTGTAGTCAAAGCATGTACAACCAAAGTCAAAAACACGATTCCACCAGTGAAGAAAACGAACAGTGTTCCTCCTCAAGATTATTCAGGAAATGGCATTTGTACAATCATACAATCATTGGTTCCACAAAGAAAAATCATATTCTGTCCCGGCAATTCAGACACAAATATGAGTTGCCGCCTTTGTGTGAATCTCTTGTCTTTTCTCCGCGATCAAAGACCAAGTGTGTAACACCCCAAATTCTGAACCCTAAGAAATGAGAATAAGCCTAAAGTAGGCGGACGACTAAGCCCATTTCGAGAAGAGTCCCTAGAATATACGGGTCAGTAGACCTAGTATTTATAAGCTGTGGAATTAAAGGGCCAATGGAAAAGGGGCACAAAAGATTTATACGGTGTAGATCCGATTGGAGAAGATGCCACCTAACTATGTCCTAAGGTATAGGACAATTAGTTGAGTGGAAATATGCCGATATAGGTAAGAATGCGACATTTTTAGGGCAGTCGAGTATGCCCTACGTTTTTGAGAAAACACCGGTATTTGTGAAGAAATCCCGAGTAAACTCGGACAGGATCCCGAGTAGACACCGATAAAGTAACTTTAATAAAGTAAGGTCATGATGACTAATGATGACATACTTTTGTGTTGGTAATAAAATCATGACACGTGTCCCGTCATCATGACAAGGGAAAAAACTACTTTTGTGTTGGACCAATAAGAGCATGACACGTGTCCCTTCATAATTACAGATGCAAGAGGTCAAGTCTAGTCATCATGAAGAGAGAGAAATTGGTTAAAATTTCTTGCAAAACAAGGAGGAGAGAGAAAAGTCAACAAAACTTGCAAAATAAGCCAAGTTAAGAGGATATTTTGCAAGGGTACTTTGGTCATTTGGTTTGGGGGATTTTCAAGTACCCTCTTGCCATATTTTAAGACATTTTGCACTCCTGTTTGCATGAGTATTTGGACCAAGAGCTCAAGGACCATAGAAATTAAAGTGACAGTGCAGAAGAGCACAAAAACACTTATACAGTGTTAATTGGTTGGTAAGAATATCATTTAGCTATGCCCTAAGGTATGGGACAATTAGCTTAGCACAAACGTGCTAAAATAAATATGCACATGACATTTACATGGTGAAAGTAGACATCTTAGGGATGATTTTGATATAATAGTTTGTGTCATTTGGAGTTTCCAACCGAGAGTTATTTATTGTTGAAAACGGCCCAAAAACATGAACTCTGTCTCGGACCAGTGGCTATGGTTTGGTTATAATAAATGGATATGAACCCAGATGATCTTGGAATATATATTTCCCATAACCTAGACATCCTAAGGGTTCAATGGCCGCTGATTTTGTGTAAATACGAGTTTTCTAGACTTTATTAATAATCAGAGAAGTTGGGTCAGAGGTTCTGGGAAATTCTGGAGTTAGGCGAAATTTATGGAACTTGAAGTTAAGCTTGTATATGTGATTGAAAGTATGATATTTTTCTATAACTAGAGTGCTAACACGTGTAGGACATACTTCAAGCACTGAAGAAGAGTTTGCTATTTTTTGAGAAGTGCCAGGTAGTAACTGTTGACTTGCATACTCTATGTTGCTTTTGCATGTGTGTTTTATTATGATGTCGGAGATCGGGCTGTAGTGCCTCTGCTACAATACCGATATCGGGCTGTAGTACCTATCAGACTATGTGTCCTTAGGGTTTCTGCTATAGTACTAAGGGCATGTAGGATCGGGCTGCGGTGCCTATTGGACTGTGTGTCCTTATGGTGTTGCTGCAGTACCGAGATATGTGAGGCAGGTAGGGCCTATGTGACTGTGTGTTCATAGGTTGCTACTGAGGCCTCAAGAAGGGTAAGTGGTTAGGGTTTGGCCACCCTGACTACTGAGGCCCCTGAGTGCGCTGTTCCAAGGGGCTTGTCTTGACCAGGCGGTCCTACGGAGATGCTACATGTCAGTTTATTGTTCCAGAGGCAGGTTTTTTGTTACTTCCTGATTGTGATTCGCATTGCATGCATTGTATACATATTGTATATAAGTCTAATAGTTACTCTGGGGTTCAACTTTGAACTCCAGACTAGTTTCAAAGATATAGGGGTAAGGCGGTAGGCCGGTTGGACTGTGGGAAAAGGTTAGGGAATGGTGTGGAGCATTGAAGAAATAGGGGATGCCCTATCGCTTTTTGTACCTTATACTTTAGGGATGACTATAAGATATACTTACTTCTCAGTATTTATTTTGGACGATTGTACCCTTAACCCTACGGGGATTACTTTATGTTATTATTCTTACCTTTACCAGTATATTGTAGTTGTCCAAACCGATTATATGCTCTGCCGCGCACATTCTGATATTTGATTAAAGTGATATATGTTAAAAAGGAAAGGTAATAAGCGAAAAAAGGATCCCTCTAACCCGCCACCCGAAAAGGTGAGGCCGGTAGGGGTGTAATCTCTAGCTTTGGTATGATATCAGGTGCAATCTCAAGGTCGGGTGCTAGGGGAGGTACAGGTACATAAGGGGGTATTTTCTCTGGAAGGGGTGGTAACTCTGGCTTAGTTACAACTGGTAGAATAGGAGGAAAATCAAGAACTGGTGCCAGAGGGGGCAGGGGTGGAAAATCGGGTTCAGGCGCAAGTACAGGTGCAGGTACATAAGCTCTATGCCTTGCTCTTCCAAGTACCATTGGTTGTCTCCTCCTTCTCTGCTGGTACGCTTGTCCGTATCGGGGATATGGGTCCATATCCACCTACTTCATCATACCATTATGTTTGTACCCTTAACCGGAAACTTTTACCTGTACTGTCCATACCAGGCTTTGATACCAAAACGGTTACACACCTACCAGCCTCGCCCTTTCGGGTGGCGAGTTAGAGGGATTCCCTTTTATAGATTACATTTCCTTCATTATTAGTCCAATTAATTATAAGTCAGAGTACGCATAACATTGCACAGGATCGGTTTGGACAAACTAACGTACTGGTAAAAAGTAAAGTCAACAAAAAGTAAAGTCCTCGGAGGGTTATGCTACAGTCATCCAACGTAAATATCAAAATATATACAGTAATCCCAAAAAAAAAGGTAGGTACAAAATATGATAGGGCATCCCCTATCCTTCAACAGCAGTGCCATCCCTACTGTTGGAAATTATGCCCTAGGGGCAAGTCATTGTACTATAAATATCCCTGGTTATAGTGATAACTAATCCTTGGATATATCTTATAGATTATCCTAAATATCCCTGGTCAGTCATCTCCGCGGGAGCGAAGATGAAATAAGACCAGTATTACTTTGATGAGTATGGAGATACGAGTCATGGATTACAACATGAACAACATGGAGGAATCAATTTCTGAACTGCATGGGATGCTCAAACTGTTGAGCTGAGCCTTAAGAAAAGGCCCAGTACTGTTTTGTCCATTCAGAAAGGAAGGGGTATGAAACGGAAAGCCAAGAAGGCAAAACCTCCGAAGGATAGAGTCTGCTTCTTTTACAATAAACTTGGTCATTTGAAATGGAATTGCAAACTCTACCTCAAAGATCTGGAGAAGAAAAAGAAGGATAGTGGGGCTATCGCTTCAAGTATCTATGTCATAGATATTCTCTTTTCTACTTCCTCAACATGGGTATTGGATACTACATGTGGATCTCACATTTGAATAAATGTAGGATCTCAAGGACAGTAGAATATTGAATGGACATATCTATGACATAACTACTAAAAGATTCAAGTCAAATGATTTGAATCCGACCTACCTATGGCATTGTCTTCTAGGCCATATAAATGAGAAACGCACTTCGAAACTCCATCAAGATGGATTTCTTAACTCATTTGATTTTGAAATCATTTGATACATGTGAGTCTTGTTTATTGGGAAAGATGACAAAGGCGCCTTTTACTGGGCACAGTGAGAGAGCCACTGATTTATTGGGCCTCATACATACCAATATGTGTGAACCAATGAATAAATCTGCCAGAGGGTGTCATTTGTACTTCATTACATTCATAGACGATTTTAGTAGATATGGGTATATCTATCTAATGAAACAAAGGTCTGAATCTTTTGAAATGTTCAAAATATTCCAAAATGAAGTGCAAAACAATCAAAGCCTTTCGATCCGATCGGGGTGGTGAATATTTGAGCCAAGAGTTCATTGACCATCTTAGGAGTTGTGGATCATCTCACAACTTACTCCTCCAGGAACACATCAAAGGAATGATGTTTCTGAGTGGAGGAATCAAACTCTATTAGATATGGTTCGATCTATGATGAGTCAAACAGATCTTCCTCCTTCCTTTTGGAGCCATGCCCTAGAAACAGCTGCGTTCACACTGAATCGTGTTCTGTCAAAGGCAGTTGAAAAGACACCATATGTGATATGAACTGGGAAGAAACCCAGTTTGTCCTTTCTTGAAATTTGGGGATGTGAGGTTTACGTTAAACACTAAGCCTCTAATAAATTATCATCCAGATCCTCAAAATGCTTATTTTTGGGGTATCCTAAGAAAACTAAAGGATACTATGTCTACAATCCTACCGATCACAAAGTGTTTGTTATTCGGAATAGTGTCCTTTTGGAGAAAGAGTTAATCTCTAAAAGAACCAGTGGGAGTAAGGTGTACCTCGAAGAAGTTCGAGAGCCACAAGACGACATAGAACCACAAATGAAAAACGGAGAAGACTCACAACAAGTTGTTGAGCCTACTCAAGTAACACAAGGCCCATGTAGGTCCGATGGAACACGGCTACAGCCTCAGAGATATGGATTTCTGATTACTAGAAGTCGTGATGTTTTGCTCATTAAGCAGAATGAGCCAACTACCTATCGAGAAGTCGTTGTGGGACCAAACTCCGAAAGATAGCTTAAGGCCATGAAGTTTGAAATGATATCCATGTACGAAAATAAGGTATGGACCTTAGTCGAGCCACCTGAAGGTGTAAAAACCATTGGGTGCAAGTGGGTTTTCAAACAGAAAACTAACATGAATGGCAAAGTAAATATCTTCAAGGCACGACTGGTTGCAAAAGGATTCACTCAAACTCATGGTGTGAACTATGATGAAACCTTTTCCCCAGTTGCAATGGCCAAATCAATCAGAATCCTTCTTGTCATTGCATCATATTATGACTATGAAATATGACAAATGAACGTCGAAACAGCATTCCTTAACGGAAAGCTCCTTGAGGATGTGTACATGACACAACCTAAGGGTTTTGTGCGTCCAGAGGACTCTGGTAAAGTTTGCAAGCTTCAAAGATCCATTTATGGATTGAAGCAAGCATCTCGGAGCTGGAATCATCATTTTGATGTAGTAGTCAAAGAGTTTGGATTCATTGAAAACATCGATGAACCTTGTGTTTACAAGAAGGTCAGTGGGAGCACATTTGTATTTCTAGTGCTTTATGTTGATGACATCTTACTCATTGGGAATGACATTCCTACCTTCCAGAGTGTCAAGTCTTGGTTAGGAAAGTATTTCTCAATGATAGATTTAGGCGAAGCCACTTATATCCTTGGGATAAGGATCTATAGAGATAGATCCAAGAGGCAGATAGGCCTAAGTCAGAGCACATATATAGACAAGATACTGCATAGATTCAGCATGTAGGATTCCAAAAGGGGTTATATTCCCATGTCTCGTGGCATTCATCTCAGTAAGGATTTGTGTCCTAGTACACAAGATCAAAGAGACCACATGAGTAAGATTCCATATGCTTCCGCCATTGGATCTATCATGTATGTCATGTTATGTACTCGATCGGATGTGTCATTTGCCTTGAGTATGACCAGCAGATATCAACAAGATCCCGGTGAGGGTCATTGGACTGCTGTCAAGAATATCCTAAAGTACTTACGAAGGACTAAGGACTTATTCTTGGTATATGGTGGATTGGAAGATGATCTCTGTGTGACAGGTTACACAGATGCGAGTTTCCAAACTGACCAACATGATCTACGATTGCAATCTAGATATGTATTCATTTTGAATGGTGGTGTGGGAAGCTGGAAGAGCTCTAAGCAGAGCACTTTAGCTGATTCTACAATAGAAGCTGAGTATATAGCAGCATCGGATGCAGCTGAGGAGGCCTTTTGGATTAGTAAGTTCATTAATGAACGAGGGGTGGTTCCTACCATCTCAAATCCAATAGACTTTTTTTTTTTGTGACAATAGCGGCGCTATTGCGCAGATCAAGGAGCCTAGGTCACATCAAAGGACCAACCATATACTCAAGCGATTTCATCTTATCAGAGAAATCAATGATAGAGGTGATACAAAAATTATGCAAAGTACCAGGAGAAAACAATGTCGCTGATCCTCTTACTAAGCCGCTTGCACAAGTAAAACATGAGTGTCATGTTAGGGCAATGGGAATTAGGGTAATTAAGACTGCACTTAGTGCAAGTGGGAGTCTGTTGCAAATTATGCCTTAGGGGCAAGTCATTGTACTTTAAACGTTAATGTTATTTAAAGTATTCTCCTTTAGTTATCATTTCATTTGCATGTTTATAGTGATAACTGATCCTTGGATATATCTTATAGATTATCCTAAATGTCTCTGGTCGGTTATCTTCGCGGGAGCGAAGATGAAATAAGACCAGTATGACTTTGATGAGTATGGAGATACGAGTCAAAGTCATAGGCACTTGTAAGAGTACAAGGTGCTGGACCGACCCACTATGAGAAAGCTGCATGGAATAAGTCATAAGCTTTTCTCATGTATAACCGCGTCACAACGCCCTTTGACCTGAGATCATCATGGATTCCTACATGATAAGTGATAATACCGGGCCCCTCGATGAGTGAGTCTAAGATATGTATGTCCATACTACGATGGAAAGGAGTTTCCATTTCAATTGTTAGACTACTCAAGAATCGAGAAAGTAATGGTCAAGAACAGGAAGTTGACTTTCTCCATGCCTCATTCTTGACCAAATTATCGCGTGAGAAAAGGGACGTGACATGGTTGTACGATAGGTTATATCGTATCATCGATCCCCATATGAATTGGGTAGTCGCACTGTCTTGCTAGAGGCCGCTTGCGACTTGTGGGCTGGTACAGTATTGGCCCACTGCCAATCTCATGTGGGCCTGCAGGGTCACACACAAGAATAGCCCAACACGAGCAAAAGTGTCCAGATTCATTGAATCTTAGATACATTTAAGATTTAATGAATACTGTATTTAATCCAGGATGGATATATATATATATATATATATATATATATATATATATATATATATATTAAATTCAAAATTAATATAATAATATTAATTAATAATGATTATAATATTATTATATAATATTTGTTTGTATTTAATTTATTTGATAAATTAAATATCTAAAAAAATAGAGATATTGTATCTCAGATTTAATTTTCGAATAATGATATCATTTCTCAGATTTAATTTATAGAGATAAATTAAATCTGAAGACTTTTAATTTGGATTAAATAAATAGATTAGATTAGATCTATTAGATAGATTTAATTAATATTTTTTTTAATCCAGATTCAAAATTTTGAATATAATACGCCTGTTAGGTTTAGAAAAACCTACGGGACATTTTATCAAGCGTATTAGAAAAGCCACAAGAAACCCTAGATAGAATATAGTGAGACGCACAGTTCAGAGGCGCTAGCACGCTCCCGTTCGTGTTTCTGAAGGCTGTTCGTGTGGATACCGGTAGAGGAAGGCGATTCGAAGAGTCGACTTCTACTGATCGAGAAGGTAGCCCACCAGTCCAATTGTTCTGCATAGGTACGATTCGGAAACCCTAAACCTTGATTTAAACGCCGTTGAGCGATCCTTGGATGGGATTTGTAAGAGTTTTACTTCGCTGCGTGTACGGATCTCAACACCTACCTCTCCAAAAAGGTCTCTATAATTCAAACACGTCCCCCTGTATCACCAAAAGCTTCTGGAGTCTGACAGTGGCCCCCAGAGTAACCATCAATAATATGCACTAAATGTGAGATGTGTATGTATGCAACCATAAAATATGTAGAATGTGTAAACACAGATAATATGCCAAATACCACATATGCAAACAGACACAAACATCACAACACGTCTTCAGACCGTCGAGCCGCCTTACCAAGGTAGGCCCCGAAATTACCGGAATCACAAGCCAATCCCGTTGGGCCCCTAGATAGGCAGACCCTGATAGGCATCCTTAGCGCTAGGAACTCAATCACAACATTGTTTTGTGTGCATATTTGGCCAACACAAAACAACAACATATATGGCAAACAACACATACAACAAAACACATAAAAGTGTCTGAGTAAAGTGGTTACTACCTGATGATTTCTTACTGAATTTGTAGGATTTTACGTGCTTGTTGATTTTTCCAAAAATACCCTTGGCCTTTTGGGAAATTTCCTTATCCTAAATAATAATAAAACAACTTATTTTTAGTCTTTACGAAATTGCCCTTACATATTTTGCCAAATCCGAGCTCTTTTCCAAATTCCAGAAAATTCAAGTGAACTTGGTCTAGATTCAAACATTTTTAGTAAATTCTAGAAAAAATCATATTTTCATGGAACCAGCGCTATCCAAACCGTTAAAGTGCCTATTTTCCAGGAAATATTTTTTTATAAACCATGAGTACACCTATTTTGGCGTGGAGTTCAAATTTCACTCTCTAGTTAAATTCGCCTCCCTATTTCCATACCCTTTTTCAAAAATTTATTTCACCCATTATTTTTATCCAAAAGTTATCGTATTTTATACCAAAATCATGCCCCAGATGTCTAGTTTCTTCATCTACACTTTCAGATCAAAAAACGTTCGTTTACTATTTTAAAAACGTTTTTGAAGCTTTTCTGCCCAGATTCCCAAAAACTGGCAGCAATCCCTTACATAGGGTTTTTGGTGTTTTTGACTTCGAAAACTTAAGCCATGACTAAACCCTACACAAAACCATGTTCTAGAGCCATTGGAAGCCTCAAAAACTCAAGAATACAACCAAAACCCTAAGCCCTTACTCCCTGGACGAAAATACCATAGTAAGAACTTAGAGTAAGGTTTTTCGATGTTATCTAAGATCGGAGAATCTCGGGTGTTCTTGGGATCTTGGAGCTTGAGCTTTGGATATGGAGGTTGCTGATCCTTCTCTCTTGTTGTGAAAAATTTTGTGCCTCTAGGGTTAAAATGAGGGGTTAAAACACCTTTAAAAGGTAAATTTGATCTGGTAATTTAGAATTAACAGGCGTAAGTTTATGTCCATTGTGTAATAAACTGGATCTGATTCTTGACTTTTTCTCCAAGTTATTCCAGAAAATTCCTGGGTTATATAGGGAGCTGACAAGTGGTGTTTTCCCCTGAAAATATCTGGATATTTTCGTTGTATTTGAAGAAAATTACCTACTTTGGGCCTACGAGACTTGAGGATAAGCTTGTATCAGGCAGATGACTAGACCTAGTTCAGGAAGTGTGACAATATTATGAAAGAAATTTTTCTTGATGTTTTAATGGAATGAAATAGTGGAATTTAGCCGAATATTTAGTTTTCCAAAATTTAAATTTTGGGATATAACGTGAAATAAAAATAATTGGTATGGGATTAATATTCCAATGACCAATTGAGGTCATGATTGTGGTAAAAGAAGATCATGTGAAAAATTTCCTTAATAAATATGCTTGAGGAATAAAAATGTTAATAATGGTTATTATTTGCCTAAGTTGGAAATCACTTGTTGATTTTGGTGACCAAGTAGAATTTAATAATCAAGTGATCAAAGGCAATATGAGATAACTTTAAAACCATTTTTCTATGATCAATTTCAGCTAGTCAGGGACAAGGAAGACACATGGGAAAAGCTAAAGTCATACAAGCATGTGTAAGTCAAAGAGGTTTAAAGATGAAGTTTCTCGTGAGTGTTGGGATTCGTACACGTAGCAGAAGGATTTCATCCATTAAAACTTACCAATCCCATAGAAGGATCTATCAACGGCGTTTAAATCGGGTTAGAAAGGAACCGTACCTTTGCAATCTCATGTGTGTACTACGCGAACTCATGTGCGTCCTACGTTCGATCAAACAGGAGCCAACTCTGTGAATCCACTCCCTCTACTGGTATCCACACCGAACAACTCTCTAACACGGACGACAACGTGTTAGCGCCTTCAAGCTCTGCATCTCACGTCTCTCCACTAGGATTTTTTGCAGCTCGTCAGTTCATTATTTTAATACGACTAGATCAATATCTCTTATAGAGTTTCTAAAACCCTAATTGGACCGTATTAAAATATTCAAAATTATTCTCAATTAATCTTGAATTTGAATTTTAGATTAAAATAACATTAATTAAATATGTCCAACAAATATAATCTAATCTATTTATTTTAATCCAAAATAAAAGCCTGCCGATTTAAATTATTTTTATAAATTAAATCTAAGATATGATATCTATTTATTTAATTAAATCTGAGATACTATATCTCAATTTAAATTAAATCTAAGATACTATATCTCTTTCAAAAATTAAATATGAGATACAATATCTTTATTTGATTCAGTTATTTAATTTATCAAATAAATTAAATACAAAACAAATATCATATAATAATATTATAATCTATATTAATAATATCATTATTATTTAATTTCAAATTTATATTTTCTTATTATATATATTTACACACACATCCTAGATGAAACACTGTATTCATTAAATCTTAGACATATCTAAGATTCAATGAATCTAGACACTATTGCTCGTGTTGGGCTATTCTTGTGTGCGACCCTGCAGGCCCACATGAGATTGGAAGCGGGCTAATACTGTATCAGCCCACAAGTCGCAAGCGGCCTCTACCAAGACATTGCGACTACCCAACTCATATGGGGATCAATGATACGATACTACCTATCATACGACCATGTCACGTCCCTTTTGTCACGTGATAATTTGGTAAAGGATGAAGCATGGATAATGTCAACCTCTTGTTCTTGACCATTATTTTCTCGATTCTTGAGTAGTCTAATAATTGAAATGGAAACTCCTTTCCATCGTAGTATAGCCATACATTTCAGAGACTCACTCATCGAGGGGCCCGGTATTATCTCTCTACAAATGTGAGGAAAAAATTCCATCTTGACCATTCACATTCCTCTACATGAAAATCACTGATCCCGATCAAAGCCTTTATCATCAGCCGGTCAAAGGTGACTTTTGACTAGGTCAAAGATTAGCGACTCTCATGTAGGAATCCATGATGATCTCAAGTCAAAGGGCATTGTGACATGCTTATACATTAAAAAATCTTATGACATAATCCATGTAGCTTTCTCATAGTGGGTCGGTCCAGCACCTTGTACTCTTACAAGTGCCTATGACTTTGATTCGTATCTCCATATTCATTAAAGTCATACTGGTCTTATTTCATCTTTGCTCCCGCATAGATGACCGACTAGGGACATTTAGGACAATCTATATGATATGTCAAAGGATACAGTTATCACTATAAATATGAAAATGAAAGGATAACTAAATGGAGAATACTTTAAATGACATTAACGTTTAAAGTACAATGACTTGCCTTGGGACATAATTTTCAGCAGTAAGTGGTTAGGAATTTTCCAAGTCGTCAAAAGGAAGACCAAGACATTTTGATATGTTAGGTGAAATTTGTGGAATAAAAAGGGGCCAACAAAGCAAAGAGAGAAAAAAGGGTAAAAGGATGACATGGTAGGTGAAACTTGTGGAATAAAAGGGGACAACAAAGCAAGTAAGGAGGAGGTAAAAATGGATGACTTTACCCTCCCTCCAACCATTAAATTTCGGACCATATGTGGGGGGGACAAGTAGAATAAATATTTACCGTAGAAGCAAGGTGAAATTGAGAGCCAAGAAGGGCCAAGTTTCGGCCAACACAAGGGAAGAGAAGGAAAAAATATAAGGCAAGCCAAAAAGAGACGTATAAGCAAGGGTAAATTGGGCAATGGACAAGGAGGATCTTTAGGTCATTTACTATCAATTAAGTTTGAACTTTATTTCATGTAACAAGGTTAAAAATCAACCAAGTTCACCCTACTGTGCCACATGTCCTACTTAGCCAACAAGTAGGAGTTGTTGTGATCATATTCTATGGTTAGCAAAGGGGGAATTTTTAAAGCTTCACATATACCCCATTATTTCGGTCCACAAGAAAGGAATATGTAGAAATTATTTTTCTCACATGATTTAAAGAAAGAGAGAGACGGTGTTGAGGTGGTCTAGGATTACAAGTTTAATATATTTATCCAATGCTCCATTCTCTTTTCATTTAGTTAACAAAGAGAAAAGAAAAGACAATTGTTCAATAAAAAGGACACCTCATCATCTCTCCTTTATTGACTTATTCTCCAAGCACCTCACCACCTCCTTAATATTCATTATTTCATTCTTACCTCATATAATTAAGTCGGCCAAGAAGGGACCAAAGAGGAAGAGTAGAAAACCAAAAAAAAAAAGGAAAAAAAAGAGAGGAAGAGGTGAGTATGGAAGCTATGTTCTTCATCTCTTCTAATCCTTCAATCTTAGTAATTCCTAAGCCCTAATAACCCTCTTGGGGTGGTGTTCTATGGTGTTGTAATGGAGGTTGAAAGTTTGAGGAGCTCAAGGAAGAAGTAAGATTTCAAGAACTGTAAGATAGTAAGTATCATCTCTAACCTACTTACACTTACTTGTGATATTGTTGATCTTGGATTAATTCTCCCATGTTTCTTGTAGATTTGGAGGTTATAAATCCTAAAGGGATATTTTGCCCAAATTTCTAAAAAAAAAGGGTTTAAAATATGTTGAAGGGCCAAATAATAAGTTAGGAAGCCATTTGAAACATAAAATCATAAGATTGACCAAAATCTAAAATTGCTTCGGTGGTTGTTGTGTGGCAGTGAATTTATGGACAGTTTCTGAATAAGTAAATGATGTCCAATGGTTTCGAAATTTTCTAGATTTAAAGAAGACACATAGAGCTTTAATTTGATAGCTAATTCGTAATTTTTGGAGTTGTATACGAAAAGATATGAATTTTTGAAAATGACCCTTAAATCTGAAAAGTAAACCTGGACAGTGGTAAAGTTTAAGTGAAACTTGACCAGTATGCATGTAACTGATCACCTCGGGTATTTTTTGTACAAAAATAGGCATATCAAGGGTCAAATATCATTTGGAATCATTTTAATTGGATTTTTGTACCATTAATTATGAATTTTCAAAGTTGTCAGGTATTCCAGGCAAATCTGAAGCAAGTACGAAAATAGAGATGATAAAGGCCAAAGTTTATTGTTCTGGCATTTTTGCAATTAATAAAGGACTTTTAGTTAAGGAAGGGTTAAATGGTAATTAATTCAAGTATTATTTGAATTATGGAGAGTTTACATAAGTGATGAATATTATTAATAATTATAAGAGGTGTCGTTGCCAGGAGCTTTTAAAAGAATTTGGGAATGATTGTCAGTTTAAAATCTGCTAGGTAGTAACTTTAATCTCAGACACTCTGTATTTCTTTGTATGTCTATTCGTACAATGATTGTGAATCCGTGTCTATGAAACGCGTTTATTGCATTCAGTTGTTTTGGGTTCAAGGCCCAGTTACAGTTGTTATTTTCCCTAGCGCTATGGATTCGGAACTTGTTGTGTGCTCTATAGTCAACACTGTGTGCATTATGTGACTGCGTGTTCTGGGAGTTGTTGTGTGCATTATGTGACTGTATGTGATATGTACTAAATGTCATATTGTTTATTTTCATTATTGTGGTTGATTGTCATACAATGTTTATGTTAGGATCTGTACACGCAGTGGAAGGATTTTATCCATTAAAATTTTACGAATCCCAAAGAGATCTATCAACGACGTTTAAATCGAGTTCATTAGAAAAACCGTACGTATACGAACTTGTATGCGTCCTTTGTAAACTCATGGGCTAACGCCTTCTTGCTCGATCAATCTCTAGGAGCTGACTCTACGAATCCACTGCCTCTACCGGTATCCACACCGAATCAACTCTCCAACACGTACGACAGCGTGCTAACACCTTCTTACTTTGCGTCTCATGTCTTTTTCTCAAGGATTTCTTTCGTGGCTTGTCTCTCTTATTTCAATACGACTAAAGTTTCATTTTATAGAGTTTCTCAAACCCTAATTGGGCCGTATTAAAATATTCAAAATTAATCTCAATTAATCTTGAAATTCGAATTAGGATATTAATTAAATCTGTCCAACAGATCTAATCTAATCTTTTCAATTAATCCAAATTAAAAGCCTGCTAAAATCTGAGATATGATATCTGTCTATTTAATTAAATCTGAGATACTATATCTCAATTTAAATTAAATCAGACATATGATATCTCTATTTATTTTAGTTATTTAATTTATCAAATAAATTAAATACTATATAATAATATTATTATTGTTTTCAAATTTAATACACACACACACGCACACACATACATCCTAGATTAAATGTTGTATTTATTAAATCTTAGACATATCTAAGATTCAATGAATCTGGACACTCGTGTTGGGCTATTCTTGTGTGCGACCCTGTAGGCCCACATGAGATTCGCAGCGGGTCAATAATGTACCAGCCCACAAGTCGCAAACGGCCTCTTGCAAGACATTGCGACTACCCAATTCATACGGGGATCGTTGATACGATACAACCTATCATACGACCATGTCACGTCCCTTTTGTCACGTGATAATTTGGTAAAGGATGAAGCATGGATAATGTCAACCTCTTGTTCTTGACCATTATTTTCTCGATTCTTGAGTAGTCTAATAATTGAAATGGAAACTCCTTTCCATCGTAGTATAGCCATACATTTCAGAGACTCACTCATCGAGGGGCCCGGTATTATCTCTCTACAAATGTGAGGAAAAAATTCCATCTTGACCATTCACATTCCTCTACATGAAATTCACTGATCCCGATCAAAGCCTTTATCATCAGCCGGTCAAAGGTGACTTGTGACTAGGTCAAAGATCAACGAATCTCATGTAGGAATCCATGATGATCTCAGGTCAAAGGGCGTTGTAACGTGGTTATACATGAGAAAAGCTTATGACTAAATCCATGCAACTTTCTCATAGTGGGCCGGTCCAGTACCTTGTACTCTTAGAAGTACCTATGACTTTGATTCGTATCTCCATGCTCATCAAAGTCATACTGGTCTTATTTCATCTTCGCTCCCGCATAGATAATCGGCCAGGGACATTTAGGATAATGTATAAGATACATTCAAGGATACAATTATCACTATAAACATGTAAATAATATGATAACTAAATGGAGAAATACTTTTAAATAGCATAGATGTTTAAAGTACAATGACTTGCCCCTAGGGCAAAATTTCCAACAGTTTATACATTGTGCATGAGATTAACTTGTTACTCTGGAATTCTTCAGGATTCCATCCCTTGTTACTACCTGTGAATTGTAGTGTTTTGAACGAGGCTCCCAAGACAAAGCGATGGATGTCAGTAATTGGAGGAGCCGAACTAGTTCTAGATTGTTCCAGGTTTATTTGTAAAAAGGTTTATGTAATTATGTTTAGAATTTATAACCAAGATTTGTAATATATTGTTAGTATACTACACCCAAACTGTTTTGCTATTGCGCTGTGCTATAATGCTCTAATGTATGACATATTATTGGAAGGGTGTGACATGCTGCATGTTCTTAAATAAAATTTATTATCACTAATTATGATTTGAAATGGATTCCCACATTTCTGGAAATATATCAAACTAAAATATATGGGCTCATCCATTCAAATAGCATGTAACCATATAAGTATTCAATAATTTTGGTAAATGCATATATAAGATGGCCTAAAGCTTACAATAATGTTTGAATTAATTATTATGCTAAGCATGCAATTTCCATATTATATGATCCAGAACTCATTTATTGAAGCCTCCATAAATAGCTTGATGCTTATGAGAACAAAATTTATATTTCAGTGTTGACATATTTGGTCTTACATATTGCAGTTGTAATATCCTAAAATTTTCTCTGATAAATTCCATGTATGATGTTGTGTAATTGGAGAAATGAAATAGTGAAATTTTGACAAAAGTCAAATTCTACTCGAAATACCCGATTTTGTCGAAACTGAAAGTTTTGGGATATATGTTGGCACCAGTGGAACACATGGAATTAACACTTATTTATTCCATTTTAGTGTATTGAATTTTACTAGAAAGGGATGAAAAGAAGTTGCTTGAGTTCCACATGAAATTTTGAGAAAAATTGAAGGAAGGGAAAATTGCACCTTTTGCAAATTTGTGTTGTATGTCTCATAATTATTGAAAATTTATGGGCATATGAGCATGAGTTATAATCTAACAAAATGGATTAAAATAATCCTAAGAGAGGCCCAAAATTTCAGCCAAAAAGGGGCTAAAAGAAAAGGTTGAAATCCAATTGAATTATAACAAATAGCATGGATCATAATTTCTCTACAATTGAAGGGCAGAATGGTCATTTTCCCCTTAAAACGACTTTAACCCTTTAATATAAGATATCCTCTTCTCCTTTGATCCATTCAGTTCGGCACTTTGACCCTAAATCTCTCAAGACACCGAAACTTCAAGGCAGAAGAAGAGACGCGAAAACTTGCGATACCGAGGTAATCTCTCGTACTATAGACCTATAATCTCCCGTTCTTCCCTCCTTCTACTCCTTAATCTCATAAATAATTTCCTTTTAGTGAACCCTAAGATTTGGCCGAAACTTAAAGAAGCCAAGAGAGGAAGAAATTTTCACGAGAAACATTGAATAAAAATTAAGGCAAGCAACTTTAATCCTACTAATTGTGTATTGGAGTTTACTGCTGATTTATTTGGTTTCTATGAATTTTGGACTGTTAAAATGACATAGGGGAGGTTCTGTCCAAAATTTTAAGAGGGTTAACATGAGAATATGATCTAAATAACAAGATAAAATGTGGTAAGAAATTGAAATTAGGGTGTTTACAAAGTGAAAATCGTGAAACTGGGACATCCACACTAAGCCCTAGATTTGGCCAGTACAGGGCAGACTAGGGGAGTTGTAGTTTGGCCATTTTAATGGTTTCATTGTTTTTAAAATGAAAAATTGTGTAGGTTAGAGCCTCGATAGGAATTTTGGAAGCTCCAAAATTGAATTGTGATAATGCCTAAAAACCGCCTTACGAAGTTCTGTCTGGGCTGTCAGATTGTGATGAATTGTTGGGGTAGTAAATGATGTCCAATTTTCATACACTTTTCAAGGATCAAAGTAAATATAATGAGATTTAATTTGATAGGTGATGAGTGCTAATTATGTCATGTTTTCCTTATAATGTGTGATTGTTCTGCATAGTGAATATTGTAACATCCCATTTTCAATTTGAAAAGCGGAATTTTTTTTTTCAATCAGAGTAGAGCATTGGAGCGAAAGAGTAACTGATACAATTCAAAATATAAACCAGAGTGTAACATAGTATTGAATACAGTCATCCTACTGTTCGAAAGTAAATACAGAAAACAGTAAAGGGATCTCCGGCTATTGGCCTAGTCATACTGCTTCCCTCGCTCTCCAACCCTTGGTCCTCAGGACCCTGAAGCTACAGCTGAGATCCAATTTACCACATTGGATCTCAGGTAACGGTTAATCTTATGCTCAAACAATACAATGTATAGACAACAGATATTCAAGACAATACAACAGTATATCAATACATAAGCATACAGCAGATGCAAGATCAATATGACGACAGAAGATAAGCACAGAGCAGTATGTAAAGCCCCATAAGGTCAACAATAACAATAGCTTGCAAAAAAACCAGTGCCACGATAACCACTCGTGTCCTCAGCGCTAGGAAAACATAACGGCATTATTATGACTATAACCCGTATAAACTGTCTGTATATCAATCTCTGAACGTATCTATCACATATATGTACTTAAGCAGCACAGGATTAGTGTTACAGTACGCGTCCGTACCTTCGTTGACGAGCGTAGGTACTTCTGGCGGAAAATCGTACTTTTGACGGAAAACAGCGAAACGTCATGACAGCGGCACGTCGGACAGCGTAACGACAGCGGTATGACGACGGTTCGTGATCAAATATTTCCTATAGAAATAATATCACGTTTATCAACATTTGGCATCATAAGAGGCATTTTAGGTACAAATTAAATGACCATTTTGCCCTTATTCCCCTAATCGCCTAAATTTCGCCAGCGCTTCGCTACTTTGACTCCGACTTTCCAAAATTTTGCCAGAACTCTGACTCCATCATGATTTTCGAAATTCACCCTTAAAATACCCCTAGCATATGATAACTAATCATACTTGAAAAATAAAGATCTAACTAGAACTTCTACTAAAACTACCGAAAGAACTTAAGACTAAGGACCGAAGAACTTACTCAGAGCTTCGCTACAGAATTCCCCGGACTTTTTCCTTCCTTCCTTGCTGCTCCAATTCGAAAATCTCAAGTGATTTTTGGTGTGAAGAATGCAATGAAGGCAAGGCTATTTATAGGAAAAATTCGGGCACAACTTGGTAATTTTTCCCCTTCAACTTAGTAATTTTCCATTCCATATTAACCAAGCATTTTAGGTTTTTTGAAGAATGATTCTTGGCCACAAAACACATCACAACCGGCCAGCTCCCCCCATGAGTCACCAATTCTTTTTTTTGCTTTTTGCCTCCGGTCTGATAGAATTCCCCGATCGGTGTCCGAATCGCGTAATCTCGCAAAATCTCAAAGATTCAGAATCAAAACTTTGAAGATCCTTTCTTACTCACTAAAAATGCCTGGGCTAAATAAAGTTTTGATCCCTTCAAGGTCTTCTCCGGTCCCGCTGAAGTTTTACGGAAAAACGTGCCGGTTACGGAAATAACTTCCGGAATCATCAATCTTAGGACAAAAATTCACTGATTCCAAATATGTCCAGATAATTCTCAACCCATCCCCAGATGTTGAGTTATAATTTATTTTCTTCAAATTCCAACTTGTGACTATCTGCCTCTTTCACAGATTACCCTTTTTCGTCTTATTACTTAAGTATTCTACCGATCACGGAAATGACTTCTGAAACAGTCCAGTCCGAGATAAAAATTCACTCTTTAATAATCTTCTCTGACTTTAGAAACCTTGCTCATGGTTTTCTAGATAGAATTTAATTTCAATCGGTGGTCATTTATCCTAATTGCTTTTTACATAAATTATATTAATATTTAAATGCAAGTTGCAAATAAAATATCATGATATTTTTCATTCCATCTTATCTTTTTTTTTTTTTGTTGCTTCCATCTTTTTTATTATTATTTAATTTCGTTTTTATTTATTTATTTAATTAATTATTTATATAAAATAATTATTTAATAATTTTTTTATATAATTTTTTTACAAAATTTTCCTATTGGTCCATACTTGTTTTTAGGCTTAAAATTTCTTAACATCATATATTTTTCTTCATATTATTTAATTAATTAGAAAATATATTTTATGCTAATTTTAGCCATAAACCACTAATTATAGGGTTTTACATAATTATCTTTGGATTTTCCTTTGTTTATGCTCAAATAATTAGCCAATAATTACTTAATTAATTACTCACTAATTTTTGATAATTTTCTTAATTAGAACAACTCCATACCTCATAACTTTTGCACTGACATTAGTGTTTTATGTCTCATGCATTATATTAAGATTTACGGGGGCATTTTGGTCATTACAATACTTTTTGATTCTTCCCCCTTTATTTTTCCAAGGTTATATTTTATCAAATTACCAAAATTAGAGACAATATACTCTCTTAATTTTAATAATTATTTTACTGCCTCCTAGGATTTTTCATAATTTCCTTAGGTCATTATATGCACCATAAGGGCATTTTAGTCATTTTGACTCCTTATTATTTTTCCCTAATTTCTAAGAGATTTCCCCCCATAAATACGATAAATATAACATAGAAATTGAGACCAAAATTTTACTTATCAGAAATGGCCATTTTATTTATCCGGGTATTACATTTCTCCCCCCGTTAAACAAAATTTCGCCCCGAAATTTACTCTATCGTAACTAAACTCCGGGCCATGAACTTCGGATACTTCTCCTTCATCTCTCTCACAGTTTCCCAAGTTGCATCTTCGGGTGATAAACCCTTCCAGACTACCTTCACTATCGGTATGGTCTTGTTTCTAAGTCGTTTCTCCTGGTGTCCGATAATTTGTTCCGGCTCGACAACAAAGGTATTATCATGCCGTACTTCAACATCCTCGTACTCGATGACATGATCACGGTCTGGTTGGTACCTCTTCAATTGTGACACGTGGAAAACGTCGTGGAGATTACTCAGGTTCGGGGGTAGGGCTATCTGATAAGCTACTTGTCCTCGCTCAGCCAAAATTTCAAATGGTCCCACATACCGTGGACTAAGTTTCTTCCTCTTAAGCGTTCTGCCGACACCGGTTACTGGGGATAACTTTAGAAACACATGGTCGCTGACATAGAACTTCAGAGGTCTCCTCCTTTTGTCAGTGTAGCTCTTCTGTCTGCTTTGTGCTGCTAGGAGTCTTTTCTTGATCAACGCGATTTGTTCGGAGGTCTGTTCTAGCATATCTGGCCCAAGTAACTGCTTCTCGGACGAATTTGTCCAGCATAAAGGTGACTGACACTTCCGCCCATACAATGCCTCGAACGGGGCCATTTGTATACTAGCATGATAACTGTTGTTATATGCAAACTCAGCTAGCGAAAGATGTCGATCCCAATTTCCTTTGAAATCTAGGGCACATGCTCACAACATATCCTCCAGCGTTTGTATCGTTCTCTCTGATTGACCGTCGGTTTGAGGGTGATAAGCCGAACTGAATCTCAGCTTGGTACTCATACCTTCATGTATTGCCTGCCAGAAACGGGATTGGAATCGTGCATCTCGATCAGAGATAATACTCTTAGGGACTCCGTGTAGCCTCACGATCTCTTTGATATAAATCTCCGCCAATCGTTCCGGAGAGTAATGGATGCTGATGGGAATGAAGTGTGCTGATTTAGTTAATCGGTCAACAACTACCCAGATCGTATCATGATTTCTGATCTTGGGCAAACCCACCACAAAATCGATGGTTATGTTCTCCCATTTCTATTCCGGCAATTCTAGTCTTTGCAAAAGACCAGGGGGTCGACGGTGTTCAATCTTCACCTTTTGACAGGTCAAGCATTTGGCCACGTAGTCGGCTACATCTTTCTTCAACCCGGGCCACCAGAGTCCGGATTTCATGTTCTGGTACATCTTGACCATGCCTGGATGTAGAGTGTATTTACTCTTATGAGCCTCATCCAGTACTTTCCGCCTTAATTCATTAACTGGCAGTATATAGATTCGCTTCTTGTACCTGACCAAACCACTAGGTGATAGGTCATGGTCTTGGGTCTCACCTCGAGAGATCTTCTCATGTATCTCTTTAGCCCAATCATCTTGCTTCTGAGCTTCGTCAACTTCATCCCTCAGATCATACTCCACCTGACTCACAAGAAGAGTTGCAAGATAGTCATCAGCTGGTGAGTGGAGACCCATGCAGATTTGATTGGATAGATTCAGATCTCTGAAAACTTCAAGCAATTTCTGATCCTGAATCATCATATATGCCACCTACACCGTCTTTCTGCTAAGAGCATCAGCAACGACGTTTGCTTTACCCGGATGATACTTGATCTCCAGGTTTTAGTCTTTAATCAGCTCCATCCAGCGACGCTGTCTCATGTTGAGTTCTCGTTGATCGAAAAGGTACTTCAGGCTCTTGTGGTCACAGTACAGTTCTACGGTCACACCGTACAGATAATGCCTCCATATCTTCAAAGCAAACACGATAGCCGCAAGCTCTAAATCGTGTGTAGGGTAATTTAACTCGTGAGGCTTCAGCTGACGAGAGGCATAAGCCACCACTCTGCCCTGTTGCATTAGGACACATCCCAAGCCATGCCCACTGGCATCACTATAGACAACATACGTCTCACTCGGATCTGGGATGATCAATACCGGTGTTGTAGTCAACCTCTCCCTCAGTCTCTGAAAGCTCTCCTCACAATCGTCTCCCCATACAAAGGGTTGGTTCTTCCTTGTAAGCTTCGTCAATGGTAAGGCTAGACGCGAGAAATCCCGTATGAATCTGCAGTAGTATCTCGCCAGACCCAGAAAACTACGTATCTCCGTCACTGTTTCTGGCCGCTTCCAGTCCAGAACTGCTTCCACCTTGCCTGGATCTACAACAACTCCACCACTTGATATCACATGGCCCAGAAATTTTACTTCCGGTAGCCAAAATTCGTATTTGCTAAGCTTAGCATAGAGTCACTTCTCTCTCAGTATACTCAATACTTGTCACAGATGTTCTTTGTGCTCTTCTTTGCTCTCAGAATAGATGAGGATATCATCAATGAACACGACCACAAATTGGTCTAAGTGTTGTCGGAAGATACGGTTCATGTAAACCATGAATACCGCAGGTGCATTTGTTAATCCGAAAGGCATCACAAGGAATTTGTAATGCCTGTATCTGGTCCTGAAAGCTGTCTTGGGAACATCATCATCTTTAACTCGCAACAGATGGTATCCCGAACGGAGGTCAATCTTTGAAAAGACAGTAGAACCAGATAGCTGATCCAAAAGATCATCAATTCGGGGAAGTGGGTATTTGTTTTTGACTGTTACTTTGTTCAGTTCACGGTAATCGATACAGAGTCGAAGGCTCCCGTCTTTCTTTTTCACGAACAGCACTGGGGCTCCCCATGGTGATACACTGGGTCAAATGAACCCCTTTGCTAGCAATTCTTCTAGTTGCTTCCTCAACTCCTGCATCTCGTTTGGTGCCATACGATACGGTGCTTTTGATATTGATCCTGTACCAGGCATCAATTCAATTGTGAACTCCACTTCTCGGATAGGAGGTAGCTCAGTGAGATCCTCCGGAAATACGTCAGGAAATTCATTGGCTACAAGAATATCCTCGAGAGAAAGGTCAGCTTCTGCTTTCACCGAAAATAATACCATGTACGCTTGGCATCCCTGCTTCAAGCATCTATCAGCTTCTGTAGCAGAGAGAAAGTTCAGGCTCACATCAACCTTGTCTCTGCTAGGTGAATCGGGAAATGATATCCGCTTGCTACCACAGTCAATCATTGCACCATTTGCCGTTAGCCAGTTTAAACCGAGTATAACGTCGATGCCATGAAGTGGTAATCGGATAAGGTCTACTTTTGAAACTCGCCCATCCACATTCGCAGTATAATCAAAGCATGCATCAGAAGCTAAAGATTTTACACCAAGGGGTGTAGACACTACTAGATCATATGGTAACCTATAGACATGCATCCCTAAACGTTTTTCACAATCATAGGAAATAAAGAAATGACTGGCACCCGAGTCATATAATGCCTGCAATAGATTTCAATTAAGGTAAATTGTACCTTGGACCATTTCTGGGGACTTTCTGGCCTCTGAATCTGTTAGCGCAAAGATTCGGCCGGTGCTCTGAGGTCTTGCCTCTGCAGCCTTCTCAGGGCAATCCCGGCTGAAGTGTCCAGGCTTCTGGCACCTGAAGCAGATTTGCTTCCCATCATAGTTGACTCCCATATGGTGCTTCTTGCATTTTGAACAAGTTTGGGATCCCGGCTGCCTGGGATTGTTGTGTTGCCCAGCTTGATACGGCCTCTTGTTCCCACCCTGGTTATTGTTCTAAGGTGCCTTCCTTTTCTGCGAGGAACCTCCGCGGTTAGACCCACCACGACCAGCATTGTTCCCCTCCTAGCTTCGAAATCTGCGCAGTTCTTTCAAGTTGCGCTCGGTCTGTCTGCAAGACTCCACAGCTTGAGCCATGTTAGGGAACTGCTGAGACACCAGTCTCGCCCTAATGTCATACTTCAGTCCGCACACCAACCTGTTAGCCTTCCATCTTTCATTCACGTTGCTTTTTAGATACGATGAGTATCACGATAAGTTGGTGAATCGAGCGAAGTAGTCATCAAATGATTCTTCATTTCCCTGCTGGATATGCAGAAATTCCTCCTCCTTAATCACCTGTATCGAGGGAGGGAAATATTGCTCGTTGAATTTTTCCAGAAACGTCTCCCAAGTAACAGGGCTCTGTAGGGTTGTGGAAACGCTCTTCCACCATCTGTGTGCATCGCCTTCTAGCTTGTAGATTGCCAGCTGAGCCTTCCGATTCCCCAGGAATTCAATGACTTCAAAAATCTTCTCCAAACTTAGAAGCCAATCCTCAGCTAACTCATTCTTTCCACGGAATCCGGGTGGCTTTAGCTTGCAGAACTGGTTGACCCAGCTTTCTGTGGTCCTTTCCTTTCGTCCTCGCCTAGGTGGTGATTGGAATCTCTCAGAACCCTCAGACTCCTCATCATGTTCTTCATTTTGATTTTCATCATACTCTTCTTCTTCTTCATCATTGTCATCGTTATTTTCCTCATTTTTCCCTTCCTCGTGTTGTCGTGCTTCTAACTGTCTTTAGGCTTCCTGGTCTTGTCTGTTTTGTCTTTCTAAAAGTGCATCGATCAGAGCTCTCTGCTCTTGTAGGGTTCTTCTCATTTCTTCTATTTCGTTTTGATCTGGTTGGTTTGGTATTTGGTTCCGTCCAACCTGAGGCTGTCTGCCTCCACTTCTACCTCGGCTTCGTCCTCGGCCTCTTCCTCTAGGTGCACCGGCACCTCTTATGTTGGCCATATTTTAACTTTTCCTTTATTTAATCATAACAGATATAAATATTAGAAAAATAGCACAGCAATTGGAACTAAAAAATATATATTTATTGCTTAAAGTTTTGAGAAATTGGATCGTGGTTCATCCTATGGCCCACCATTCCGGGCACTACCGACCTTCTCGCGGTACGTCTCATCTTTCCATGATAGAGGGTATATGGATTTGCATCCCTATCTATCTCTACACATTACACCAGGGTTATATCAGTACTCATTTTCAAAATGTGCTCAAGGTTTAAAAGGCTTTTGAACATAACTCCGCTATCCGAACAGAATGGCCAGGTAAGTGTCTACCATGGGGGCCTCACCGACTTATACGGAGACTGATTGGCACACCCACGTAGACTAGCCTTGCCTTCGGCACCAAACTGTTCGTAGTAACATAGTCAGGTTCATGCCAGAATGAATGCTCTGATACCAAAAATGTAACATCTCATTTTCCATTTTAAAAGCAGAATTTTTTTTTTCAATCAGAGTAGAGCATTGGAGCAAAAGAGTAACTGATATATATTCAAAATATAAACCAGAGTGTAACATAGTATTGAATACAGCCATCCTACTGTTCGAAAGTAAATACAGAAAACAGTAAAGGGAGGTTAACCTTATGCTCAAACAATACAGTATACAGACAACAGATATTCAAGACAATACAACAGTATATCAATACATAAGCATACAACAGATGCATGATCAATATGACGACAGAACATAAGCACAGAGCAGTATGTAAAGCCCCATAAGGTCAACAATAACAATAGCTTGCAAAAAAACCAGTGCCACGAGAACCACTCGTGTCCTCAGCGCTAGGAAAACATAACGGCATTATTATGACTATAACCCGTATAAACTGTCTGTATATCAATCTCTGAACATATCTATCACATATATGTACTTAAGCAGCACAGAATTAAGTTACAGTACGCGTCCGTACCTTCGTTGACGAGCGTAGGTACTTCTGGAAGAAAATCGTACTTTTGACGGAAAACAGCGAAACGTCATGACAGCGGCACGTCGAACAGCGTAACGACAGCGGTATGACGACGGTTCATGATCAAAGATTTCCTATAGAAATAATGTCACGTTTATCAACATTTGGCATCATAAGAGGCATTTTAGGTACAAATTAAATGACCATTTTGCCCTTATTCCCCTAATCGCCTTAATTTCGCCAGCGCTTCGCTACTTTGACTCCGACTTTCCAAAATTTTGCCAGAACTCTGACTCCATCATGATTTTTGAAATTCACACTTAAAATACCCCTAGCATATGATAACTAATCATACTTGAAAAAATAAAGATCTAACTAGAACTTCTACTAAAACTACCGAAAGAACTTAACACTAAGGACCGAAGAACTTACTCAGAGCTTCGCTACAGAATTCCCCGGACTTTTTCCTTCCTTCCTTTCTGCTCCAATTCGAAAATCTCAAGTGATTTTTGGTGTAAGAATGCAATGAAGGCAAGGCTATTTATAGGAAAAATTCGGGCACAACTTGGTAATTTTTCCCCTTCAACTTAGTAATTTTCCATTCCATATTAACCAAGCATTTTAGGGTTTTTTGAAGAATGATTCTTGGCCACAAAACACATCACAACCGGCCAGCTCCCCCCATGAGTCACCAATTCTTTTTTTTTTTTTTTGCTTTTTGCCTCCGGTCTGATAGAATTCCCCGATCGGTGTCCGAATCGCGTAATCTCGCAAAATCTCAAAGATTCAGAATCACAACTTTGAAGATCCTTTCTTACTCACTAAAAATGCCTGGGCTAAATAAAGTTTTGATCCCTTCCAGGTCTTCTCCGGTCCTGCTGAAGTTTTACGGAAAAACGTGCCGGTTACGGAAATAACTTCCGGAATCATCAATCTCTGGACAAAAATTCACTGATTCCAAATATGTCCAGATAATTCTCAACCCATCCCCAGATGTTGAGTTATAATTTATTTTCTTCAAATTCCAACTTGTGACTATCTGCCTCTTTCACAGATTACCCTTTTTCGTCTTATTACTTAAGTATTCTACCGATCACGGAAATGACTTCTGAAACAGTCCAGTCCGAGATAAAAATTCACTCTTTAATAATCTTCTCTGACTTTAGAAACCTTGCTCATGGTTTTCTAGATAGAATTTAATTTCTATCAGTGGTCATTTATCCTAATTGCTTTTTACATAAATTATATTAATATTTAAATGCAAGTTGCAAATAAAATATCATGATATTTTTCATTCCATCTTATCTTTTTTTTTTTGTTGCTTCCATCTTTTTTATTATTATTTAATTTCGTTTTTATTTATTTATTTAATTAATTATTTATATAAAATAATTATTTAATAATTTTTTTATATAATTTTTTTACAAAATTTTCCTATTGGTCCATACTTGTTTTTAGGCTTAAAATTTCTTAACATCATATATTTTTCTTCATATTTTTTAATTAATTAGAAAATATATTTTATGCTAATTTTAGCCATAAACCACTAATTATAGGGTTTTACATAATTATCTTTGGATTTTCCTTTGTTTATGCTCAAATAATTAGCCAATAATTACTTAATTAATTACTCACTAATTTTTGATAATTTTCTTAATTAGAACAACTCCATACCTCATAACTTTTGCACTGACATTAGTGTTTTATGTCTCATGCATTATATTAAGATTTAAGGGGGCATTTTGGTCATTACAATACTTTTTGATTCTTCCCACTTTATTTTTCCAAGGTTATATTTTATCAAATTACCAAAATTAGAGACAATATACTCTCTTAATTTTAATAATTATTTTACTGCCTCCTAGGATTTTTCATAATTTCCTTAGGTCATTATATGCACCATAAGGGCATTTTAGTCATTTTGACTCCTTATTATTTTTCCCTAATTTCTAAGAGATTTTTCCCCCATAAATACGATAAATATAACATAGAAATTGAGACCAAAATTTTACTTATCAGAAATGGCCATATTATTTATCCGGGTATTACAAATATGAGCTTAAAAGCATTTAATCTGAGCAAATATGTCATAATTCACTGATATAGGGAAATGTAGGATAGATCTTATGAATCGTGATAAATGCATAACTATCTGATACATGTGCACAAGAAGAAGGCAAGTGTAAGGGTGTGTTGTGAATGCACATAGCACGGCCGATATAATGCTATAGCATCGGGTCAGCCATATCAAACTGCAATACAATGTAACTCATATGCTATAGCAGAGTAAGTAAAGCCATGCTATGCGCCATATGTTCTTACTTTTCCTCAAGGATTTTTTAGGAAATAAGCGCAGGTTGATAGACGGACGTTTGTTCACGGTTGGATTGCTAACGTGTGGGATTAAAAGATGCAGAGAATTGAAGATTTAGATTTGGAGAATCCCATAGTATAAGCAAAATCAATCCACCAAATTTGGAAAGATTAGATTTGACGGATTTGAAAAGGCCCAGCTCACTGAACTTACGCCATAAATAAGCCTGATTATAAAAGGAAAAGACGGCCAACCCTAAAGACATCGAGTTGTTGAGAGTCAAGAAAAAATTCCTATTTGGCTAGGCTCGAAAGAAGAGTGAGAGAAGTACGAAGCACAAGAACTCCAGAAGAACCCCACAAGTGATAGGCTTCTCCCACGCCGTCAAACCCTCCGACGAACTTTCTGTTTATTTATTGGATTTTTAGTTTACCTTATCTCATGGGTTATTCCGCTGTTTTTGTTCTGTGATTTCTTGTCAGTCATGAACTAAATTTTCTGTGGCTAAGTAAGGATGGATTTCTAAGTGTAGAATAAACCTAGTTTGTTAGTTCCTAACTTAATATATTCAGTTTGTTTATCAGTATTTTAATCTCTTGTCGGTTAGCGGAAGCTAAGGGCTAGATCAGTGGCCTCAGCTTACTAGAAAGGAGTTGGGGTTAGACATTTGATATGCAGTGCTTGCTAGGTAGGCTGGTGCAAGGCTTGATTTATCATTGTAGGCTTCAGGAATGGGTCTACTGCTCATAACCATAACACCTTGATTTGGAAAGATAATCTGAATTAGAAAGTTGCCATAGGAATATGGGAGAAGTATAGTTACGGTTGTACGTATAGGACGCAAAAGCTTCTATATAATGGAGTGGTGGGTTAACTGAATAACATTGTGAAAGGCAGCTACGTTGTAGCATTGCAGAAGATGTGCAGTGTAATTGCTATAGCAATGCGTCAAAGCAAACTGCGAGATTGATGTACTTAGGATGAAATTCGATGCTCAACCCATGTTTTAATTGATATCTTCTTACGACTACGATCATTTGCTTGTTTTCTTTATTATTAGTTATAACCACAAAAATCCCAAACCAATCATACTGCTCTTTTGCATCTAGTACACAATTGTCTGTGTAAATCAGTGTCATCATTGGCTTTTCAGTCTCTGTGAGACGATACTCTACTTACTCTTTATTACCTATTCGACTAGTTCACTTGCCTTTAAGAAAATCAACCAACAATAGGTATTCGGTCAAATTTGGATTTGTGTACACTGAGTTATGAATTTTTGAAATTGACCTATGATTCTAGAATGCAAACTAGACAACAACCACTATTTGACTAATTCTGAATTAGCATGTGTGTGACTGGTTGCTGGAACCATTTGTCATGGAAATTAGACTTAATAATAAGCCCATAGTCTTTGGAGTCACCTCATTTGGACATTTGTACTAGGATATATCATTTTTCAAAGTTTTGGTATAAATTCTGGAAAAGTATTCAAATGTGCAAAAATGATGAAAGCCAAGGAACCTGGTGATCATAGTTTAGGTCTAATAGTTCCATATTACTTACATATGACTAGATAAAATTTGAAATGTCAAGAGTTAGAATATGTATTGACTATTGTCCATAATGTATTCTTATAGGAACTCGTAATTGCCCAAAATAAGCAAAGTTCTTGAATTCAACTTGATAAAGCAATCAGGTAGTAACTTTAATCTCGCATACTCTGTATGATTGTGCATGCATGTTTGTATCCTGATTGTAACTCGTATAGTGAACACACATTACGCTATATAACTTGGAGGACCGGTAGTCTTCGGGTCACGAAATTTGTAATGTATTTGGTTGTTATGGGTTTTTACCTAGTTTTTTCCCAATACTGAGGCTTATGACATGTCGAGTCCAGCGATTCGCAGTTAACACTTCCTTGGACATATTAAGTCCTGCGAACATTGTGAACATTGCATGTAATCATGCCCAAGACATGTTAAGTTTGTGTACACTGTCAACAATGCATATAATTATATCCAGGACACATTGATTCTTGTGTTTGTAAACAATATTGCATGTAGTTTTGTGTTACCCATTGTTGCTGCATATGCTTTATGATGATTGATCTTTGATAGTTGAGTCGTTATGATTGCGGTTAACCATCATACGCTGTATATATATTGTATATGAGATTAATTGTTACTCTGGGATTCAAATTGAATCCCAGATGTTTCCAAGGGCTGAGGATCCGAACATGGTCATAGTGGCGAACAAGGTTCCAAAGGAAAGGTAGCGAGTGAAGAATACTGAGGCTATTGTTTGGACATTGGTGGAGTTGTAGAATTACAGTTTTATTTTATTGCTTTTCTTATGATATTGTATATTTTGGCACTAATGTAATGGGTCATTGTATTTGAGAACTCTATATGTATTCCTGTACATTACCAAGAATGTTTTTAGTTATCAGTGTACCATTCTATACATGTGTTGCTTACTAAAAATTCATTGTACTACTCTAACAACTGTTGTAATTACAAGGGGTATGACAGTAGTACTTATACTAGCCAACAAAATTCTTCTAGTAAAATTGACTTTTGGTTAGGAGCCATATATTTTCCATCTTAAATGCAATGTTTATTTTTTATTAATCTACTACAATGCACATAGATGGATGTTTAAAGAAAGTTGTGATAAGATTGTTGGGTAAGAACCTCCTTCTTCTTGTTTGTCTCTAAATGAAACAAAAGGATGTTTCTAAGAAAAAAAAACAAATGGATTTAGGAGACTTATATCGCATTATTAGTCAATTGTCATTTGAAAACGTTTTCCTAACATGAGGGGGAGAGATTGAATTACTAAAAAAGAAAACACATGGAATTAATGCATTATTACTATCTCATATAGGTCCTCGAATGAAAGAATGTGAACTAGAAGTTCATTAGGCTTTACAATCATGAAATATTACCAAAAAAAAAAAAAACCTACCAGATGCAATTACTGACCTAAATGAGAATTAATAAATGTCATGTTCCAGCTGAAAATGATCAAATAAGTATGAATGAAAGTGAGACTGAGACATGCCCGAAGTATGAGAAACCATTTGGATCCAAATATAAATATTCTAGATAAAAAGGAGCATGTATTAAGATGATCATATTGAGGAGACAGATACTCTAGAAGAGTGTCAAGACATAACTAATTTCAAAAACCTCAAAAGAGGGTCAAGTACCTAAATGCAATAAAGAGATTTCAATGAGTTATGTCATGCAAAATGGAACCGAAAAGATCAAGTTGTCGACAATGGTTTTGATAATAATTTCACTTGATCAAATGAGGATCTTATGCATAAAGTTATTATGTAAAGTAGGAAAAAATGTGATTGGCCAAAAGGAAATATTAGGGCCCGTTTGGTACGCTGATTTGGGGCAAGGGAAAGGGAAAATGCCAATATTCCCACGGCCAAAATCTGTTTGGCGCGCCACTCTCCTGCCAAATTGATCTCCCGCCACCTTCGATCTTGCCACAAGGGTGGGAAAATTAAATCCCTAAAAAATGGCGGGATAGTGATTTGGTTCCCGGGAGAATGATTTTGGCGGACAAAAAAGCCCCTGGTACAGTGGAGCTGTTGATTAAAAAGAAAACAAAATCGAGCCTCGAGTTGGACGAAGCAGACGAAGCTCAAATCCACTTGACAAGCTGAACGAAGACTGCCTCACTTGAAATTGACGACAAGCCAGTCGGAGACGCAGCACAAGTTCAACGCCGGTGGAAACACAGGTGAGTTGCGATGGGTTTGAGTTTGCTTTCTCATCTCTTGCCCCCCTGTTTTGTAAAGTCCATTACCCTATGTTATGTAAATTTTGAAACAATAGTGCAATGGCAATCCTTGTACTTTTGTATAATGTAACTTGTCTACCTCAGTTCATATCAATGGAAAAATATTTATTTATCTGGCTGTTCTGCTGGTATAATTTATGGTCCTGCTATAACTGATGTGAAACTACTGATGCAAGTTTGTTCGTTCGAACGCCGCTGGTTTGATGCGTGTTACGTTCGAATGTGAGCCAAACGTTCGAACGTGAACAACTGTGTTGACGGTCGATGTCCTTTTTTTCTCATGGACTTGACACTTGGAACGGGTTTTAGTCGGTCCTAATTTAATCTCTGCGACATTATCTACAAATGAATCAACTAGGTTTAAAGGTTACTCGTTTTTGCCCTGTTCATCTGTTCATATTTTTTCGCTGCGAGGGTCATCGTTTTGGGTGTTTTCAACTTTTAATCCATCTGCCTCCTCCTTCTCGCATCCCGAATCCACTCATCCTCGCAATTTCATCTACCATCGACAACTACTTCTGATTTACATATGCAGATTCACGCAATTTGGGATTAGGTTCGTTCTTCTCCGTTCGGGAACACGAAAGTCTTCATGCTAGGATTTTTTTTCTTTTTTTTAATTAGGGGCAATTTTGGAATTTCACATCACATTCCCACTTAACCAATACCCAATTCTTCATACCAAACAATTCATTTTCCATCAAGTTAGGTTCCATTCCCTGGTTTACCAAACAGTTCACATTTTAAACTTCCCTCTTAATTTTCCCTTCCTTTCCTTTCCCTCTTTTAAGTTCATTTCCCTCCTAAAATCTTCTCCATACCAAACGGGCCCTTAAAGTAAAAAATACACAATGAAAATATGGGTACATTCTTTCAATATATTAAAATTATAGACCTACATTCCAAACACTTGAAATAGAAAGTTGTTTGTGATGTATGAATATTTAAGTGAAAATAAAGTTTTTCACAAAGGTCTGATGATGATTATTTTGGGATATATTAATTTGTGGTGGATGCAATAATTTTTGCATATATTGGATGTCTGGCTATATATAAAATAAAATATGTGTCTATTGGATGTTGTTATAGCCTATGCATTTGACTCAGTAAATTGTGAATTTTATGTGAGAATCCTTGAAGGTTCCAAAATGTTAGAAGCATGTCCAAGAAAAACATTCAATATACAATATATAATATTATGTGGATTAAAATAATTTGATTCTATATAATCTACTCTTAAAATATTAGAAATGATTAATTTTGCACCTTACTTGACTAGTATATTGAGTTATTGAATGCTTCAATGATTTCAAAATCATGAAGTTTTGCTATTACGATTTTTCCCTACACAAATATATTGAGTTTGACTAGAGGTCCCATATATTTATGCTCTCATAATATTTACATATCTTGTTGATACTTCATTTTATGATTAAGTTCTTGTAGGTATGCATGTGGATAATGAAATTGAGATTTGATGTGATAATTCTATGAAATAGTCACACAAGATCATTTTCTTCACAACAAATTGAAATATATATATATATACACACACAATGTGAGGATATGCTTGAAAATATGTTGGAGATAATCAATGTGAGGAATCAATCCTTAGAAATAAAATGAAAAATGGTGATGTTGTCGTCAAGCGGAGTAAAAATGATATTGTAGTTTGAAGAAGTAAAAATTAAGATTATCATCATATTAGAAGGAGCTTATAACATGATGTACTCTTTTCCTTAAACAATGTTTTGTCCCACAGGGTTTTCTTGGTAAAACTTTTAAAAGGTACGTAGTTTCAGTATACATTGTGTACTCTTTTTTCTTCACTAGGTTTTTGTCCCAACGGGTTTTTCCTAGTAAGGTCTTAATGAGAAACATTATTTTTCTTATGACATCTAAGGGGGAGTGTTATGATTATTATGATTGTATGGATGCCATAACATCCAAGAGTAAGACTCTTCACCTCCATCCATATTGAATGGCATTATTGCTTGTAAGCCCCCAATTGAAGAGAATCTAAACTTTATTATTTGTAACATCTCATGGTACACTTATATTACTTAATTCTCCACTTTATGTATTGTAACTCAAAGGGTTAGTCTTCAATATTAGGGCCCTATAAGTAAAGGCATGTACACACATGTAGGATAAGCAATGGAATAAGAATCAATCCCCTTTTGTTGTCTTAGTTCTTTCTCGTCTTGCTTATCTCTCTCATCCCAAATCTCACTTATATTTGTAATATCCTCAATTTTCTCTGAAAAATTTCATGTATGAAGTATGTGTAAGTGGATAAGTAAAATAATGAAATTTTGACAAAAGTCAAAATTTTACTCGAATTACCTGATTTCACCGAAACTGAAAATTTTGAGACAATTGTTAGCACCAATAGAACACATGAAATTACTGTTTTTTTAGGTCCATTTAAGAGTGTTAAATATGCCCAAAAGGAATGAAAATAAGTTGCAAGGAATTAATAAGAATTATGAGAAACATTGAAGGAAGTTTAAAATTATGACTTTTACGAAATTGTGCTGTAAGTTCCATGATTATTTAAAATTTATGGACACTTGAGTATGGGTTATAAGAAAATGAAATAGGTCAATATTTTCCTAAGAATTTTGGTCAATTGGATTGCAAAAGGAAAAGTTGAAATTCAATTGAATTATAACTAATGGCACGATTTGTAATTACGTGATAGTTGAAGGGAAAAATAGTCATTTTCTACTCTAAACCGCCATTGACCTTGTATAATCAGCTATTTCACTATCCCAATGGTCTATACAGTTTGAAAATTGTTAGTTCTCTATTGGTTGTGATGATAACGGACAAATGTAAACACAGATGGTAGTTTGTCTTTGTAAGTTGAAAAACTTACTATCAAAGGCAAACTCGAGTTTCACTTTGGAAACTCGAGTTTGGACTTGACAGAGAAGAGCTCAAGTTTTTTGCAATGAAAGGCAAACTCGAGTTTTGACCATACAGAGAGCTTCTAAGTTTCTCACAGACAAAACAAACTCGAGTTTGATTTAACAAACTCGAGTTTTGCCAAGACAGAGAGCTACCAATTATTTTCAAAGTTAGCTAAACTCCAGTTTACATTTGGAAACTCGAGTTTAGGCTACACAGAGAGTTCTCTAAGTTTCCAAGCTTTGTTGGAAACTCGAGTTTACATCATACAGAGAACGATGCTCAATTCTGAACTTGTGAAAACTCCATTCTTGATTTTGACAAAGCTTTTCAATGTTTTCTCATAAACGAGGAAACTCGAGTTTAGTTTTGGAAACTCGAGTTTCGGCCTTACAGAGAAGTTTCCATAGTTTTATAAGAATCATGGAAACTCGAGTTTCATTTTGGAAACTCAAGTTTAGACCAAGCAGAGAGTTCTGCCAATTTTGAACATTATGAAAACTCCAGTTTTGAGTTTTTGGACTAAAACATAATTTCTCATCAAAAGTCCAAACTCGACTTAGTCACTCAATGACTCGAGTTTTGCACTGTTCACAAAACATGTCCAAACTCGAAATCGCGATATTCTTCTCTGCAATGAGAAAACTCGAGTTAACTTTTGGAAACTCGAGTTTAGGCTTTTACTGAAATATGAAAACTGCAGTTTTGAAGAACAAACTCGAGTTTGCATCGCAGAATTTGAATTTCGATTTGAACGAATTTGCGAAATCATAGTGTTTGATCCCAATACTTGATATCATTACTCATTATTATTCCTAACTATGTTTAATCAGTTTGTTAGTAAGTTTCAGATGATTTAGTCAGGATTAAATGGAGAATTAGCATAAAGCATAAAGTAGAGTTAGAACATTAAATGCAAAAGTGCAGAAAACTTGCAAGCTTCTGAATAATCATTCTCCACACGTTTTAAAGGAATTAATGTTTCAGTACCACATCCAGTAACTGCTCTTCCAACGGATTAAAAGTCAGGAAGTCAAGCCTGAACCTCTGCACATCTAGATTAACCAAAGAGTCGAGAGAGAAGAAGACCAAAACCTTCACTAATTCATCGCCAATGTTGGCAACAGTCACATTAGGATTTATAACGGTCATTTAATCATCTCTAGCTATAAGTAGAGATGCATTCAATTCCTCTCAACAACCAATCTGTGAGAAAACGAAAATCATTCAAGTTTCAATTACTCTTTCAGTTTTCTTGTGTAAAGTATCTTTTGATACATTTGTACTTCAGTGATTATCTTATCTACTCTTAGAGAGAGTTTCTTGATTGTAATTCATTTATTGTAAAGTATCTCAAGTCAAGGGGACTTGGAGATTGGGTTATTGATTACAACTTGTAAGGGGGAGTAAGTTCTAGTGAGAGAATTACTCTTGAGTTGCAGAGTGTGTAATCAATTGTTCTAGTGAGAAATCCCAGAGAGTCTGGGGACTGGACGTAGGTCAAGAGGTTAGACCGAACAAGTATAAATCCTTTGTGTCTTGCTTCTCTTCTCAATACTCTGTTTACCTCTGTTCTACTACACGAAAACAGAGTAATCTGAAAAGTTTTTATAATCCCCAATTCACCCCCCTCTTGGTGATTAAGCTCCACCTTCAAAACTCTAATCTCTAACCTCTCAAATCGCTGAAACACAAGGAAGAATAAGGAGAAGAGAAAATTTGTGAAATCAAGGTAATTTCTCGCGTCACGGACTTATAATCCCTAATCCTTTCCCTCCTCCTACTCCTTATTCACAAAATACTCTTTCTTTCAGTGCTTCCAAGGTCTGGTCGAAATTTATACAGCGAAGAGAAGTGAGAAATCTTGTGAAATTTACCGAACAACGATTACGGTAAGCGATTCTAAGCCTATTGGTGGTATACTGGTGTTTGTTGGTGGTTTATCTTCTTTTCTTGAATTCTGGCTGATTGGAACCCTAGGACCAGGCTCTGTTTGAAATTCCATAATGTGCTAACATGTGTTTAGGATTCAAGTAACAAGATAAAATGTGGTTAGGAACCAAGATTAGGGTGTTTGTGAAGTGAAATTGGCAAATTGGTTGTTGGCCATATTGAACCCTGATTTCAGCCATATTGAATTTTGTCCAATTTGATGATTCCAATTTGTTTAAAGTGTGAAATTGGAGTAAATACCCTTTCTGGTCCCTGACAAAAAACACGGACCCCATTTTAGTCCCTGACAAAAAAATGTCCTTTTTAGTCCATAAAAAAGACGAATAAGGGTCGATTGGTGGACATTATGATCCCTCACAAATTCCCAAAATGTTCTTTTTAGTCCCATAAAAAGGACGAATAAGGGTCAGTTTTTTGTCAGGGACCAAAATGGGGTCCGTGTTTTTTGTCAGGGACTAGAAAAGGGTATTTACTCTGTGAAATTGTGTAGGGTAGAGATTCGGTAGGAATTTTGCCAAAGCCGAAAATTTGCCCTGAAAATTCTATCCAGACAATATGTATGTGATGCATATTTGGGATGGTAAATGGTATCCAATTGTCATGAAATTTTCTTGGATTAAAGTAGAACTAATAAGCTTTAATTTGATAGGTAATTGGTCGAATTTTGATTTGTGTACACTGAGTTATGATTTTTTGAAAATGGCCTACAATTTTGGAATAAGTTTGGACAACAATACTGTTTTATTAAACTGGGATTGATGTTCATGTGAATAGATGTTGGAACAAATTTTCCTTAAAACTAAACTTAATAAGGAGTCCAAAGGCTTTGGAATCACCTTATTTGGATATTTGTGCTATGAGATATAATTTTCCAAATTACAGCACAAATTCTGGAAAATAGGGGCAAATGTGCGAAAATGAAGGGAACAATGAAATCATATACATAACCAAAGTCTAGTAATTCCATGTTTAGTTATAATATATTAGATGACATTTGAAATGTCAAGAGTTGGGATTAGTATTTACCATTGTCCATAACATGTTCTTATAGGAACTTGTAATTCCCGGAACACGCGAGGTTCACAAAATCTACTTGGATAAAGCAATAAGATAGCAACTCTAATCTCACATTATTTGTATAGCTATGTATGACTGTTTGAATCAAATATCTGATTGTCTCGTCCCGTATGGGACCAGCACCACTCGCGGCTCGATTGAGCGAAAGGGCTGACCATAAAGTACCTTCCCGGTAGTTAGAACTAGCCATAGGGCCTAATGGACTGCTGGTTCTTAGGTGGCTATCCTAGTTGCATTCAGGCGATTTGGGACACTTCTGATTGAGAACGCTGGTGGATTCTGGATAGGAATCTCGGTAGTGCCTAGTCGAATATTCCTAGTTGGGTATCCCGATTGAGAATTTGACGTACAAGAGGACTCTCAGTACATGCCAATTCGTTATACCTAGTGCTAGGGGTTGTGTGGTATGCATATATGATTTGCATTATCTAAATGTTTTATGATGTGTGGACTTTTTTTTTGTTACCCATCCGGTATCTAGAACTTCGCTTTGACTAATCCATATCTGACCCGGGTCGTGCACCTAGCTATGGTGGATGAGTCTCCCAGTGGGGCTTTTCTGCATTCACAAGGCTTGAACTCGAGACCTTACTAAAAGTGGCACAAGCCACTTACCACTTGGCTATGGTTGTGTGGACTATTTATTTTGGTTAACTTTGATATATTATTTATACTCTACTTGTGAGATTAACATGTTACTTTGGGGTTCAAATTGAATCCTAGACGTTCCCAAGGGCACAAGTTCTGGACATGGTCAAAGTAGCGGGTGTATCTCTAAAGGAAAGGCAGCAAATACAGAGTATTGATAGTTGCTGCTTAGATACTAGATATAGCTATAGAGCTTATAGTAGTTTTGTTTCAACTGGTTTTGAGCCGTAATATACACACACACATATTGACACTGATGTTATTTTGGATCATTGTATTAAGAACTCTGTAAATTATTCCTGAACAATTTCAAGAATGTTTACTATTATCAGTTTACTATTCTATACCTGTATTGCTCACTATGATAAATGTCGTAATTAAATACAAGAAATATGATAATATTATTCTCATTTTCTTAACAAATCAAAAGTTATTGTCATGTTAGTATCCCGATTAATATACTCATTAATAATATTCTATAAATTTCCCTTTTTATATTTCTAAAATCTATAATGCATATGGAGAATAATGAATTTCTTTTCATGAGGTCTAATTGGTTGCTCATGTGATAATTATTACCATTCATGAAAGTCAAATGCCAATTTATTTTTAAAGTCAACAATATTTTTTTGAAATATTTTAAATTTCTCAATTAATACCCTAATTATAATTATTACATTATTAATACCCCAATTATTAATCAATATTTGAAAACTTCATTTTCTACATTTGCAATATAAATACCATTGATGTATACATAGTTTTTGTTCACCAGACCAATAATAAAAAGGGGATATCATTTCTGCAGTTACTGTAGATAAATATATCTGCAGCGAGCCAAACTACGCCGTTTCACCCCCGCAGTCACGGCACACAACCATGGCTCTCAAAATAGCCTTCTCCTCTTGGTCTTTCTACTCTCACTCAGCCTCGCCTCTATCGTCAGATTCGTAAGTCGCTCTCTTCTACGTGGACGTCACCACCACCGGCCCCCGCAAGTCCTGGCCCAAAGGCAGTTCACGGTGGAGCAGTGGATCGCCCGGGACGCATCGCCCTATCAGCAGAGCAGCCAGGAACTATTGCTCCAACAAGCTTGATTAGGAACTCCAACGTATCACCTTTTTTTCAGATGATTTCACTTTATTTCTTGCATATCACCTTCACTTTTCCAGACCACATCCTTGAGAGTTGTCTGATAGATTTTTGTAAAACTTATGGGTTCGCTGCCATCACTACCGGGTGCTCCGTCGTGGAGCCATGGGCTGCGATTATTTGTGAGGTCGTGGCAGCTGCGGTTTTGATCGGTTGCGCCGGTGACAGCCTTGGACTGAGAGAGAGCTGGAGCTTTTGAACCACCAAGTTCGACACTGAGCAAAATGTTTTAGGCGCCTTTCTTCTGATTTCTGAATCTGAAAATAACCATGGCATTAGAATATACTTCATGGCCTGTATAAAAAAAAAAGGAATATACTCCATGGCGTTAGAGAAAATGAAAAGATTGAAAACAAAAAAGGAAGAAGAAACTAACCAGCAGCTCAGCTCTGTAAATTTCCATGGCGTCAGAATATTTCCTTGGTTTGCTGTCGGTGGGTGGGTAAAATAGATAGAAAGAGTGGGAGGAAAAAGATGAACCTGCGCATGCATACCAAATAAAAAAGATCAATCTTTGAGGTTTTTTAATAAATTATTTTTTATGGTGGAGCCCACTGTCCACTTCAGTTTTTGGCTTACGCAGACTGACTCAGACGTTAATAAAAAAGATCAAAACGACACAGTTTTGCTTGCTACTGAATGAGTTATCTACCACTGAAGCAGAAATGTTTTCCCCTAATAAAAATTGGGAAACACTATTTCAAAATCAAATCATTATCATTAGGACATAATTTTTAAAAATTATTGCACTAATAACCTAATTATTAATATAATTTATGGAGATTCATACAATCATGGAAAATGAAATTCCTTAGAATTCTTGGATCACAATTATATAATTATGATTCATGATTTAAAGTCTCATTTCAAATTCAGTTTACTTTCTTCTTTATATTCAAACCCCAATAAATGCGCCTGGAGAATACCATTTAACCCAAATTTGATCATATTAATATAATTTATTGCACTAACAAGCTAGTTATGGTGATCCTTACAACATGGAATATGAAGCTTCTTGGTATGCTTGGATAACATAAATATAATTTTAATTCATGATTTAACGTATAATTTCAAATTCAATTTGCTTTCTTCCTTATAGTCAAACCCCGATAATAACGGATGGACAATTATCCAACCCGTTTGTGAGTTAAACAGGTTACTAAGCGGATATTACAAGATTTCTAATATAAAGTTTATACACCTTTTTTACAAATACCTAAACAATCTAATTTTTTTTAAATCTCTACAAATTAATTATCAACCCCGAAAACATACTGCACGTTAGAGACGTTTAAGCATTAATTTCATTTATTAGTGGTGATTGGCAGATCAATGTGATGGTTGGGCACGTAATGATCCCTCATTAAAAAAAATGATGGTTTAATTAGATAACATTATTGAGTATAGCACATTCGTTTGATTTGCTAAGTCATTCTTGTTGGTTAATTTTGCCTATTACATGACTTTCATACAAAGTTTCATGAAGTTGAAAACAAAAATTTTGTTTAATCATTGCGGAAACCCGTAACTCCTTACGGTCCTCATGAATTATTAACTTTAACTCATTACATTAATTAGTTATTAATTATTAATCCGTAACTCTTTATGGTGCTCATGAGAATTCATAATGATTTATAATATTCATAAGCTTCAGGATTACTCGTTAAAACAACTATTGGGGATTATGATAACTTAATAACATGACTATTGGAGATTAGGATTACTTTAGATAACTTGAAGATTTCAATGTTGTTGATATCCTCTAACGTTGATTCACACGGCTATCCTCTAATTGCAACGAGAACTCCTTCTCTTGAAACCTCCCACTCCTTGGATGTTTGCTAGGCGAAAACAATGTTGAGGTTTAGTTTTTTTGGGTTTTTATCTTTTCAAGAAGGTGGTGGTTTCTTGGTATTAGGTTGAAGATAGGAGAAGCAAGATCATTGGAACCTTGACTTTCTTGGATGTCTCACTTTCCCTCTAAACCTTTGGTAATGACTGAAATTTAGAAAGCACAAGGCATCTTGTTTTTCTCTTAGAAAAACGTGCAAGACAAGGGCACACCCAAAATTAGCACTTTATAAGAGTCTAACCCTAATTTAAGTGCTTATAAGAAAGACCCAATCCAAGCTTGCATTGGAAAATCAAAATCACAATGAATTAAATTCATTTCTTGATTGATTGAATTTAAGATGATGAATCATATTCATATCTTGATTGATTGATTGAATCAATCATTTAAGATGATGGATCACATTTATTTCTTGATTGTTTGATTGAGTCAACCATTTAAGATGATGGATCACATTTATATCTTAACTGATTAATTTAATAATAATTTAAGATGATGGATCACATTCATCTCTTAAACTAAAGGGTTAAGGTGCAAAAATAGACATGTGCTTTTGTCAGAGGAGCATCCAGTAGCAAATACTTTTTTTAGGTGCAAAAGTGACTATGTGGTTACAAAATAGGAGCAAAAGTCACATTGACCGTTAAGGGGGTGGATGTTGATTGTTAAGTTTTAGTGTTTGACTTAAACATATGACGTGGACACTGACTGGGTGTGTGTTGAAGACAAGTGGCAGCTGATTAATGGATGACTTGGA
This sequence comes from Acacia pycnantha, assembly GCA_025563575.1. Lineage (NCBI taxonomy): Eukaryota > Viridiplantae > Streptophyta > Magnoliopsida > Fabales > Fabaceae > Acacia > Acacia pycnantha. The sequence continues at coordinate 1,097,300 of JAMWYP010000006.1, forward strand.
AAATAATTAATTATTTTATCTAAATTAATTAATTACTAAAATCTAACCTAACACACATGGCAAATCAGGGAATCCAAATTGAAAAAACCCTAAATCGATTAAAACCCAAAAACTAAATAAATAAAAAATCAAAATCAAAATCCCTAACAATTAATCTTCATCTTCGACACCACCACCCTCCAACCCATAACCTTCGACATCTTCATCTTCATCTTCGTGGGACCAGAAAAACCCAGAACCTTCGACATCTTCATCTTCATCTCGTATGTCTGAATCTTCATCTTCATCAATTAACAGATCCCTCTCGTCCTTACCTTCGACACCACCACCCTCCAAAACCCCCTCCTGAACCCCCAAAAGCCACTTCGAATCCTGGCCTGAAGCACCATCGAGGGATCGCTCTGTCGTCATTGGCGAGTTCGGATTGTCCTACCTTCTTCCCGGAGCTCCGTTCGAAGGTAAAGCCGCTAGCAATTCGGGAGCCGGCGTTCTTGCCGAGGCCTTGGACTGGTAAAGTGCCATTGAAGAGCTCGAAGAAGAAAATCCCACTCTTCGATTCTTTCAATCCTTCCCCCGTCAAAACTAAACGTCGATTTTACTGCTTTGGTTGTTCAGCAGTGATATTTAGGGTTTTTAGTTTTCTTCTTCAATTTTTGTCTTCCTCTGTGAATCCGTTACTCATGCTGCTTGTTGTAAACTGTAAATGCCATCGCCGTTTCTGAAAGTGAATGCTCATAGGTTTTCATCTCCCGATGGAAATGAATTTATCTTCTTCTGAAATTTGCTCATCCTTCTTCGGTCTTCATTGGTTTGAATGGATTTTTCATTTTCTTGAGGGAAAAACTTGAAAGCAATTCGTTGTTAGGGTACCTTGCTGAGGCTGCATCTGTGTTCTTGGTGTTCTTGCTGAGGCTGTGTTTGTTTTTAGATTGGGGGTATTTTGGTATATTTTTGAAAAAGCAGAGGTGTGGATTTTTTTCTGGGTTGAATGTTCATGTTGAATGTTCTGGGTTGAATGTTTATGTTCATGTTAATTTTTTTCCGCGTTTGTTGTTATTCTAGGCATTAGTTTGGGATTGGGGAAAAAGATTGAATCTTGATGAAGAAGATGAAGATTGGGAGTTTTCTGGAAAGCAGGAAGTGGATAGGAAGAGTTGCTGACATGGACACCACTGTGGGACCCACCAACATACACGTCACCATTTTTGGTCAAACCGTCCCACTTCACGGTCAACATCCACCCCCTTAACGGTCCATGTGACTTTTGCTCCTATTTTGTAACCACATAGTCACTTTTGCACCTAAAAAAAGTATTTTCTACTGGACGCTCTTCTGACAAAAGCACATGTCTATTTTTGCACCTTAACCCTAAACTAAAATTCAAAATAATTTTTAATTCAATCCTAATTTATTACTTCTCCTCTCTTCATCCAATCCTTATTGGATCCTTATATATAGACACACACACACACACACACACACGATAATTCAAAATTATCTTTTATAATCTAACCTTTTAAATTAAAATTAAATTTAAATTTCAAATTCAACTTGGCTTAAGACCCTGTTGGGTCTTCCAACACATTTGAGCCCCTATGTGGACAAACTGATTTCCCACTCAAGACCATATATGTGACGCCATTTTGCTTCTTATTGGGCTTGGAGTCTCATTCCAACCCAATTACACCTTTACTCTTGATAAAGCCCAATAACAATTAGTGGCTCAAGTTTGCTAATTTTAAGCAATCGGGAATAACCTTTGTGTGTGACTCATTAGACCCAATTAGTCACTGACATAAATAAATTTGAACCAATTAAAATTCCTTTAACGGGCCCAATTTATGTAATGACCTCATAAGACATTAGCAATGCTTTGCAGCCCCAGAACTAATTGAGTTGATTAAGTGAGAAACCTTTCATATTTGGATACCGTGTAGGCATCATCCCTCACATCGTCATTCACCTTTAGTCGAGAGCAAAGATAGAGTATCATCTCTCTTCATTGACTAAATGTAGCTAATTCATAGAATTAGGAATCTTCTTATATTAAGTCTATAACGGATCATGACTCTTCATGATCACTTGTTGTGCGCACAGACTCCCGAGGTAATTAGAAGCTATCCAAGATCTACTAGTCTTGTGAATGACTAATCCCTTGTAGGGGATTGTGAGTCCTCTCAGCATGTTCATTTATACTCATGTATTCGAGTTACACCTAAGAGTACACTGTTCTCCCCATTTTCAGGTGAATAGAATTGTACAATCAAACTATAACCCTAGGACATAGTGTTCGATGATACCCTTAAGTCTAGGATGATCCGTACTACCAAATGACGAGAGACTTTACATATCCAATGATACTCTCTACAATGAATCTTTGTGGAGTCTCTCGGTGGGTCAATTCGGCGCTATCTATTCTCCAACAGATCCACCCATGACATCAATTAAGGCATCACCATGCCTGTATTCCATGAGGTCCCTACCTTGTATCTCATACATGTAGATGATGTCATACTAGTCTCATTGACATCATCAATGCCCTTTCTCGGTGATTCAAGACTAGGAATAAGTTTTAGGCAATAGATATCCAATGTTTTCGAGTCCTCATGATCATGATCTCTATCATTGATCCTCAAGAATAACACATGTTCTATTCCTAGGGCTTTTATCTTCAAACACATATTTACTTTAAAATCGAGGCGAGACATAAATATGATGAAGATAAAATGTGTTCATTTATTAATAATGAAATACTACAATGTAGAAATGGTGTTGATTTGTTCTTACAGATTGTCTCTAGGACAACTAAATACAACAATTTCAACTATGTTTCTTTAGTGCACTCTCCATTAAATTGATGCATAGTTCCATTTCTTAGTTTTTAAAGTTGTTTTGTCAATATTGCTCAACAATGTTTTTGCCTTTTGAAGAGATTAATAAAGATGCATTTCCCTCTTAATCCAATAAGACAACTAGCTAGCCATACAATGGTGGAAAGATGGCATGCTTGTGTATTTTCAGGAAAAAAAGATATTTGTGATCATCATAGCCCCCCCCAAACACACACACACACACACACACACACGCACACACACACACACAATTTTGGTCCTTAACGTATAACCTAATTGTAGAGTTGATCTTGATCCTAAATATATGACATGGTTCTCATATTTATCATTTTTGTTTACACTATCCCTATTGATGATAATTCTTCAACAATAATTACATACAATAATGATTTAATAATAAAAATATGTATTGTATAAAGTGAGTAATGTTTTCTACTCATTAATGTCCATACACACCAATTCTACTGTTTATATATATATATATATATATAAAACTAGTAATTTAATTCATTATTCTTTTAAAAACTAAACTATATTAAGTTTTTTGGCCACCTAAACAGTTAAATAAAAAACATGATGAATTAATAATGCACCTATGTCAGACATCGTTGGACTGGAACAACTATATAGACCAAATGTTGAAGGCAAGTTAACTAGAGTCATTTTTTTAAATGCCACTTTTTAAAAGATATTGAGCAAGGATATTTTAGAAAAAAATATGTTATACTTATTATAACTGTTAGTATTTAGGTGTGCTAGAGACAATAGATGAACACCTTTTGTTATACCCCTTGTAATTACGACATTTATCAGAGTAATACAGCGATATATAGTGAGCAACACAAGTATAGAATAGTAAACTGATAATAATAAACATTCTTGGAATTATTCAGGAATAATTTACAGAGTTCTTAATACAATGATACAAAGTAACATCAGTGCAATATATATACTATGGTTGCTACCTTTCCTTTAGAGATATGCCTGCTACTTTGACCATGTCCGGAACCTCACCCTTGGGAACATTTGGGATTCAATTTGAACCCCAGAGTAACATGTTAATCTCACAGGAAAAGTATAAATAATATATGAAGGTTAACCAAAATAAGTAGTCCACACAGCGTAAAACATTCAGATAATGCAGTTCATATATACATATAATGCAGTTCAACTTTCAAAGGCCACAACTCTCTGGTCTAAATTTCGTTTTGGTTGGTTCAAATCTTGATGGAAATAATTTTGAATCGAATTTCAAATGGCACCAGTTTCAGCTCAATTGGATTTGTAGATTGTGAGATACACTCAAAACATCGAAGGTTGGTCAGCTGTGTGACGTTAAATAATGTACCAACTTGTGAAATTCATATATCTCTCATCTCAACTCCTTTAGGCTTGAAACGTTGTCAAAATGATGCATTGGGAGTCTAGTTTCACACAAATTTGGTTTCACCTCAATCCGATCTCTGGTTTGAGAGATATTATCGAATTACCAGACCTCGCCAGCTGAAACGTGAAACATAGGTGATCAGAGTGCTGAAAATCACTATTGACTCGAGGTAAAATAATGTTCACCTCGAGTTTTGAGCTAGACTCGAGGCTATGAGATTCCAAACTCGAGGTAACTCGTACCAGATGCCCAAAATTCTCTTGATCATTCTCCACAATTCAATTCTTCTTCTCTTCTCTTCTCTTCTCTTCTTCTTCTCTTGATCATTTTCCTCAATTCAATTCTTTCTTTCTTCTCTTCTTTTCTCTTCGTCATTCTTCATAATTTAATTCTTTAATATCTCCTCTTCTTGATTATTCCCAAAATACTTTTATAAATTCTTGCTTCCATGACATTCTCTACAATTTTCTTCTTTTTGTAATCTCTTATCTCCTTCTTGATTAATCTTTATAATTCAACTTGGACTAATCTACATTATATACATAGTACACTAGTGGAAAAAAGGTTTTTAAGACCGGACAAAAAAGGTACATTAGGACCGGACCCGCGAGCAGTCTTGTTCCAGGCGGTATTAAAAGTCGACCTTTAAGACCGGACTTTTACACGGTCTTAAATATTTTCTTTAAGACCGGACATTTTAAACCTTCGGTCTTAAAAGTCGTACTAAATAAATATCGACCGCTCTTAAAAGATCCAAATATTAAGACCGGACAAATATCAATCCGGTCCTAAAGATAGAGGACTCTAAGACCGACTTTTTTCAATTACCCGGTCTTAAAAGACTGACTTTCAAGACCGAATTTTTGAATGGACCGGTCTTAAAGACCAACTTTTAAGACCGGCTTAACACCTTTAAGAGCGGTGTTATATATACATCCGGTCTTAATATTTGAACATTTAAGAGGGTATTTTTATTTGCGGTCTAAATTTTCCCGTATTTTTCCCTGTTCTGTTCTTCCTGATCAATATATATACACAAATCCACCATCCAAAACAGCACATAAAAATCGATATACTTTAAGCTACAAGCTATGAACATGAATAAATTGAATTGGGAAAAAGAATACAAATATTATCCACCATGAGTTATATGGCCTCTTAATTAAGTCTAAAACAACTAAAGTAATTTATACAATAAGCTAACATATAACTAATTACAAAGGCAATGAGTTACAATACATGCGGCACGTAATTCAACATACAAATGTAGTCCAATATATTATTCACCATGCCTTCATTTGATTCCCACCCAACAACGTAACATGCATCCTCTTTTATAACATGCCCCTTTGAAACGGATCCTGCCACAAAAACAAAACAAGAACAAATTCATATTCAATGATGACATTGTTTAATTAAGAACATAGACAGCATATAATAATAGTTAAAACCTTAAAGTTTTCTAAGAATTCTGCATATGAATATTAATTACCTTATGAATTGACACTTTTATAAAGTGATATCCTCCCATATCCCTTCTTGATGATCATTTCTTATGCCGGGTTCATTATCCGCTTCATCTTCTTCGTTCATGTCCGGTAGACCCCTTGTAAAAGGAGTACTCTCAGGAAGATCACCATAATTTGAATGACTTTCCTCATCAATATCAATGACCCTCTTTCCTTGGAGAGCTACGGACCACATTTTATTTTCTTGATCGGTGATATAGAACACTTGTTTTGCATGATGCGCCATAATAAAAGGTTCATCTCCAAAACTTCTACTATTGACATCGACTAAAGTGAATCCTAGTCGATCGATCCGAACACCATTATTGACATTAACCCACTTGCATTTGAAGATGGGAAATCTAACTTTGACATAGTCCACCTCCCAAATCTCTTCAATAACCCCATAATATGGCATGACCGCCAATTTAGGCCTCTTGTCTTCGAACCGGAGAAGTGCATAGATTCAGCCTCTAACATAACACCACCTGTTTGCGGATTTGTGCTCCTATCATCTAGGGACTTCGTGTAAAATGTATAACCATTGATCACATACGAATTCCAACTTATGACATCAAACTCGGGACCACGTGCTAACCATTTCATTGTCTCGAAACACATTCGAGATCCCTCGACCTTTTGTTTGAACCGGTTTGCAAAAGTTCTGTTATGCTCCCTAATCAACCTTTGTTCGGTCATTCGATGGTTCTCTTTCCTTACTGACCTCTTTATGTGCGGATATGCCGGCTTGAACTTCATCAACATTATTCAAGATGTATAAGTGGACTTGTGACAATTCATCACGATCCACACTCTTTACCGAAGCCCCACGTCTACCCCCTTCAAAGATGCCGACGTTTTGGAAGCCCAATATGTCTTACTTTGGCCAAATAATTTTGACAAAATTCCATGGCCTCTTCAGTAGGGCCGCACAACTTTATCTCCTCACTAGATGAACAATGAGATGAACCATGATGTCAAAAAATGAAGGAACAAAAAGCTTTTCAAGGTGGCACAAGATAAGATATCCTTCATTCTCCAATTCATCCAACTTTTCAATCTTGAAAACTTTACTACAAACCGCATTGAAGAAGAAACAAAGTCTAGTCAAAACAACCCGAAGATCATATTCGGCGATCCCTCGAATAGCTACTGGGAGTAGCTGTTGCATCAAGACATGACAGTCATGAGACTTTTGGCCTACTAATTTCAAGTCCTTCATCGAGACAAGCCTCTTAAAATTTGAAGAATACCCCGAGGGAACTTTTGTGCCATGTAAACACTCACAAAAGCTTCGTTTCTCATCCTTAGACAAAGTATGAGAAGCCGGGGGACAATAAGTTCTCTTCCCATATGGCCTTGGATGCAAGTCTTCGTGTATTCCCATTGCTTGCAAATCCAATCTTGCCTTCACACCATCCTTCGAACTACCTTGTATGTTGAGAAGCGTGCCCACAATACTATCACATACGTTCTTCTCCACATGCATGACATCAATACAATGTCTCACATCAAGATTGCGCCAATAGGGAAGATCAAAGAATACAGATCTCTTCTTCCATATATTTGTTTCTTTTCTACTCTTTCCGTGCTTACCGAAGATGACAACGATATTTTTAACCTTTTCATACACTTGCTCCCCAGTCAATGCCACCGGAGCTTCTTCATACTCTTGGCCACCAAAAAAGGCCTTCTTTAATCGACGATATGGGTGGCCCCGTCTAAGAAATCTCCTATGTCCAAGATACACCGTCTTTCTTCCATGTTGAAGTTGATGGTAGCATGTGCCTTCTTCACAAACCGGACATGCTTTATGGCCTTTTACACTATACTCGACAAGTTCCCATATCTTTGGGAAGTCGTTTATAGTACAAAATATCATGGCTCTCATTCTAAAGACCTCCTTCTTGAAAGAGTCAAAAACATCGACACCTTCTTCCCACAACTCCTTCAAGTCTTCGATCAAGGGCTCTAGGTAAACATCTATGTCATTTCCGGGTTGTTTTGGTCCCGAAATCAACATAGACAGCATGATGTACTTTCGTTTCATGCATAACATAGGAGATAAGTTGTAAACAATCAGGACTACGGGCCATGAGCTATGTATGCTGCTAAGGCTTCCATAGGGATTCATTCCATTCGTGCTAAGGTCAAGCCTGAGGTTCCTAGGTTCTTCGCCGAAGTTCGGAAATAATTGATCGATCTTCTTCCATTGAGAAGAATCGGCCGGATGTCGAAGCTTTCCATCCGAAATCCTCTCATCTGCATGCCACCTCAGATTTTTTGCATCATTTTCATTCGCAAACAACCGCTTGAACCTTGGTATGATTGGAAGATACCACAACACTTTTGCAAGCCCCTTATCGACTTGTACCGTGGGGTTTCACACTGCACATATTACCATATGCATGTGATCGCTCAAAAGCCTCTTCTCCTACATCACGGATAATGTCCTCTATGCGATCATCCATATCCGTGTCATTATCATCAAAGGCCACTTCCCCATGTTGTTTCCCACTTGATGGCACTTGTTCACCATGCCATACCCATACTGTATAAGTCTTACAAAATCCGTGACAAATTAAATGTGTGCGTATAACTTCGGGACATAGTCGACACTCATTCAAACATTTTACACAAGGGCAATAATACTTCCCCCATCATCATGGGCATTTTTTTAGCAAATTCTATAAATTCCCTAACCCCATTCGATATTCAATACTCGTTCGTAAAGCATCTATCCAAGCGTGATCCATAGTAGAATTCCTATATATTATTTAGACGAATTAAGAATTACTTTTGGTCATAAATGCATCACGGTGAATCGAAGAACCAAAATAAATGCAAGACGAGGAAATTAAATGCGGGGGATGAAGGTCTTGTGGACTAACTTTGTAGCATATGCGTTTACTGAGTCGTCTTACTTCTCCGCTCACGAACGTTGATGTTGCAGACAAGACAACAAGAGTAACCTAAAAACACTTGTTGGTCAGTTGGGTAGGTCTAAAGTGCAAATATAATCTTCAAAAAACAATATTCGTTAACAACAGAGAATACCCATAACAACATTACACCGATTTCGTTAAACCCATGAAAAACCAAGAACGATAAGTGGAAAGTAATAAAGTTTTAACCGAAACATCTCTTACGACTTCGTCTATAGACGTTTAGCTAAGGAACCGAGAGTGATTGTCGAGAAGGTACGCGAAGCGGCGACGAAGGCGAGAGGAAATTTCGAGTCGGAACTGAGTATTCACTTTCGGCGCGACAAGAGTTCGAGAGAGGAAATTTATTTTTTCGCGCGACAAAGATACCTTATTTAGCTTTTTGGATTTTATTAATACCGGTTATTAATTAAATGTCCGGTCCTAAAGATACAACTAACATTTTAAGACCGGAGTTTTAAAATTATCCGGTCCTAAAATTTTATTAGATTTTTAAGTTTTAAGGCCGGAGGTTTATAAAACATCCGGTCCTAAAATTCAAATTATCTTTAGATCCGTTACTTATAAAATAAAATGTCCGGTCTTAATGGCCTTCGTGATTGGTATATTAAATCAATAAAATAAATGATATTTTTTGGACAAAAAATAAAGCAAAATTGGAGAATAAGTTTCTTTAATGAATTATTGGAGAAGAGCCAAAAAATTCATACAGTGTTCTTAATGTTTCTTACATTACTTCAGAATATATACACAACAACAAAAACACAAATGAAAAACAAGCTGAATATTATCATCCACAAGAATCAGTGAACAACCTCGGCGATTTCGGCGTGAAGAGCATTAATTTCCTTGGGAGATCAGCAAGTTGTTGTCTTATTCTCTCCACCCGCAATATGAATGGATCATTACGGGAGCGGAGAGGGGTCGAGGTAGGCGCGCTGGGGCCAACGAGGTTGGAGAGGGGATTACGAACATCTGCATGGCCGGCTTCAAGATGACGGTTGAACTCGGCAAGAAAAGGATCGGCGGAAGGATCGAGGGGGTGCGGCATGAGCAATCTCTTCATCATCGGAAATAACAATGGGTCCAACGACCCGAGAGTCTTCGGAAACAATACGGCCTTGTCATTTGGAGGAGGCGCACCATATAATGATCTAGCCATGGCACGAGAGTGAGGCGTGTATGCACCCCTACGAGCAGTTTGCTTGTATCTAACCATGGTTTGAGGATTTTGAGAAGTTGGGGCGAGAGCTAGGAAGTGAGGAGTTAACAAGGACAAAGAGGAGGTAGTGTGTGGAGTATATAAAGACGGATGGCGGGAGAGATAAACGTCGATGATGAATTCGTCAATTTACTTTTATACAAACTTTTAAGACCGGACTTTTATCTTATATCCGGTCCTAATTTTAATTCAATTACTTTTAAGACCGTCCTTTTATCAAATATCCGGTCCTAAAACTCATTTAAGATCGATATATTACTTGGTATCCGGTCCTAAAACTAATTTTTAATTCAATTACTTTTAAGACCGTCCTTTTATCAAATATCCGGTCCTAAAACTCATTGTTGAAATGAAAGTTCATTCTTTTCAAGAGTCCTTCCCCATTGTTGAAATGAATTCACAGGATGGGTTCTCTATTTAAACCCGTTGTTACTTTACTTTCTTCACATTCATCTCCATCTCCTCCTACAACCTCCACCGTAATGGCTCCTCCACCACGACGAGGTCCTCGTGTTGGGTGAGAGGCACCTCCATATCCTCCTCCGTTGCCTCCGAACCTGAACTTCCAACAAATCTTTGGCACACTGATAGCCGCGTCGATCATATAGACCGACGCTTGGGCCAACTTTTTCAGGTCTATCACGCCGTCAACAGCAAGGCTGGACGCGGTACTCGACGCCAATGACGTTGAGTACCATATCTCGATGACGACGTCTCAGACCCTTCCCTCCCCTCCAGACAACGATGGGGAGGATTAGAAATTTTAAGTTTTTTTTTTGTCACTGCTTTGCCTCACGAGGCGGCGAAAAAAAAATTATTAAATAAAATTTTTATTTCCCAATCGCCTTCCTTGTTTGTCTTTAACTTTATGTTCTTTTTCTCCGACAACAAGAACAAACAAAACATTGTCCTATTCGTGGTGATCAATCTTAAAAATTTGCGAGAATAAAGTTAACAGTTGCGACCATACAAAACAAAACAAAAAAACATTATTTACCTTTTTCGAATAAAAACAAACAGAGTGACGACTATTCTCAAGTTTGGACCATCGTTGTCTTCCTCTACTTTTCCGGATGTGATGAAAATTTTCGGTGTCGTTTTCGTTATCTTCTTTCTTTTTCCGACAAAAAGAAAAGGGACACCGATGACGTTCTTCACATCCGAGAAAAGTAGAAACGAGAACAACGAAGCACAAAACTTGAGAAGAGCCATGAAACATGGTTGCCTTGAACCCTAACGATATGTCTAAAAATCGAGTCACCAACTCTATTTAAATGAAGAATATTAGGACCGGACGTATAAAATTCCTCGGTGCTAAAAATTAAGCCTTATTTTAAAATTTAAAGTTAGGAGCGGACAATTAACAAATATACGGTCCTAAAGGTTTCGGCAATCTATTAAATAAAATGAAGACTTTTAAGACGACTACTAACAAATAAACGGTCCTAATAATTTAGCCGTATATTTTCTATACTTTTAGGACCGTACTTTTAACAAATATACGGTCTAAAAGTCTCTACCCAAATTTTTAGAATTAGACGAAGACTTTTAGGACCGGATATTTGTTAAATATACGGTCTTAAAATGGACGAAGACCTTTAGGACCGTACTTTTAACAAATATACGGTCCTAAAAGTCTCTACCCAAATTTTTAGAATTAGACGAAGACTTTTAGGACCGGATATTTGTTAAATATACGGTCTTAAAATGGACGAAGACCTTTAGGACCGCACTTTTAAAAATATACGGTCCTAAAAGTCGCGAATACTTTTGAGCCTCATCGGCTCATTTTCAACATCCACTTTGTACCTCAAATTTCAAGCACTAAATAGCTTTATCCACCATCCCATTCATTCGAAACCCAAAATGGACACACACAAATTGTTCGAAAAAATAAACAAATTTATTATTGAATTACATTGCTATATTTACAAATGAATGAATTAGCTAGTCGAAAAAATAAACAAATGTACGAGAAGGCTATTGTTGCTACGGACATCATATATTATTTACAAATGAATTAATTTAGGACATTAATTATTGTCTTGACTTGGATTTTCTAAGACTAGTTTATACGAGATATTCACAAAAAACCTCGCGTATGTGCTCGATTTCATCATCATCAAATGGCTCTTCACGGGCAAACCTCGTAACATCAAAGACGAAACAGAATTAACATATTATGTGCATATTTCATATGTAACATTAAGCCATCGGTGGTGAATTCAGCCATAACATCTTACCCTTAAAGTGACTTTAGTGTTTCCCTCGTCACAATATCATATAAGTGTTTCATGACGTACGGGCCACATAAGTTCGATCGTTCGGTTCTTGACGGGTCTAAAAATAACAATAAATATATATAAGAGCATATATAGCTTCTGACCAACTTCAGAAGGCAATTATGTCATGTCCAATTATGTACTAACCTTAATTTTGTGCCATTTAGGATCGTGAGTGAGCACCACGCTTTTTTACCTCAACACGGAAGGTCTTCATGGCACTATCATCAAAATCAGAAATTTATCGGTAATGTTCTTTGAAAATTCACAGCAGAGATTTCGAGACAAGACAATCAAAATGACATTCTTACTTGGTGATCATCGGCTTCAACGTAGTCGATGGATCGTTGTGAGTGGAGCATAAGAAGATAACATAATGGAACTCCATGTTCATGACGACCAAGCTGCCGGTGGTTGCTGAAAATTCACAGCAGTAAAGTACTCGGTGATATATATATATGTAGCATAATTATATTAAGTGAATTGCAGACAAGTATATATGTATACCCAGAGCCGGTGTGGAAACAAGTACACCTTTCTTTGCACTTTACACAACCTATTTGATATGTACTCTGTCTCAATTCCGAGAGGTAGTGTTGTGCTTGCATACTGGGCACAAGAATCCAAAATCCGAAATTCTACCCTCTTGAACCAGTTTCTCGTGCATGCACCTACAAGAATGACATCGATGAGGGAATTAGTATATATGTATATATGTGTGTCTAAACGGTGCATTTCAATTATGTAATCAAGGAAGAAGATACTTACTTCATAAATAGTTGAACACATGCACTAGTAACCTCGGCTCGAGGAAGCGGCATGGACTCTACATCTTCATTATCAACTAAAGCGGTTGAGGATGAGGGAGGCCTACTACTTCATTGACGAGGCCACGATTTATCTTTAAACCATTTTTGGCTACCAAATCTTTTATTTTTCCTTGGCCGTCAAGTTAGCGGTAGGGGATGGAACTTGAGGAGGGTGGAGCTTGAGGAGGGGTGGAGCTTGAGGAGGGGGTGGAGCTTGAGGAGGGTGGAGCTTGATGAGGGGTGGAGCTTGAGGAGGAGTAGAGACATCTACAAGCTTGGCGGCCAAGAGATGAAGGTTCCCTTGACATCACTCACAACCTTGACTCATCGGTTGGGAGAGGGAAAGGTGCATCAAGATCACCTCTTCAAGCGACACTCGACTTCATCATCGGCCATTTGTTCGTGGTGTACAGTTGATCCCAAGTTGTGGACAGTCCCTTTAGCAACCAATTGTCTATGACCATCACGATCCTCCACATACGAGATGACAAGGTTGCTCGACTCGACATTGTCCAACAATGCGGCTCCCTCTAGTGCTCTGCTGCTGCATAGGTTCGGTGAAGGTGTCAAGGGATCCACACTGGTCTCGGCGAGAGCTCGGGAGGAACTTCATTTTCTCCATCTCCTCCTTCATCTTGCTCATCTCAGATTGAAACATCCTCAATGTAGCATCTTTCGCGGCGATTCCTCACTTAATTTGGCGGCGTCGATCCATCTCCTCTGGGTAACCATACTTTGTCGTGGCGTTTGGATTTACCAAAGTATTGCTTTAGGCCTACCCGTCCTCCAATCCCCCTTACACGCCCGCGTGATCTGGTTTCCGGTCGCGGCGGTCGAACATCATTCCTCCGTCCGACGCAAAGATCCTCTGCCTCTTTCTTTTTAAGATCTTCTGTAAGATACGAGATAACGAGAAGCTTAGTGATGAAACATGTTTAGTAAGTAAAAAATAACAATATCGATACTTACAATTCGTTCGGCAACTACACGAGTTTTTTCACTCGTGTAGGCGCCGCTTGGCTTTGCCGAATATACAACTTGAGCTCCTCGCGACGTATTGGAGATGGCGGGTGGTCAACTACTGAGTAGAAGGATTGGATTCAGCTTCATCTTCTAATCTCTTCCGTTTGTTTGCCATCAAATCTTTTTCGGCCTTTTCATATCCGCGCGAGAAGCCTGTGTGGGCAATCATTCTTTCTCCCAATCTCCGATATTTTTCCCTTATTTTACGTGAATCGGGATTGAAAACAACTATATATCAATTATGAATTCCGGCCATGTCACTAACAGAAATTAGAGAACTTACGCTTGATATGAACGTCAAACATTAGTCAAATTCACTTCATCAAGTTTCAACATTTTACTTAAGGAAGATGTAGCATTGTAGAAGAAATTGGGAAAACCAAAGGAAAGGGGGTTGCAGAAATGCTGCCAACTCAGTCAATTCATTCATTCATCATAAATGGTTCCTACACATATTAGAATAACTAACTAACTAACGGCAACGTCTAACCATGGCCATTACACGGTTTACATATCAAACTTGCATGGAACTAGGACATGCTCCTCTCATGCGGGACAAAGGCAGCAAATGTATACTTCTATTCACACACCAAACCATTTAACTAACAAGATTAGATGTACACAATAACATTCACATATCCTCACAGGTTAATAAGCAAACAAAAGTGCAAACAAAACTAAATATAACTCACCAGAGCTTCAGGAGTGGTCCGCTTCTGAACAAATTGTTGCCAAGTTTGTTCATCAATAAATTTGTACTTGTCCCAGGGTTGATGGTCAGGCTTCTCCTCGGCAAAAATATAAGTGTTAGCCAGAAAGGTCTTAAACTTCTGAACCGCTCAAAGCCAATAAGACAATGTTGAGTCTTTGAACTTCTCGGACTCGGGGACGGTGAATGTAAGCCGGATAGTGTCCCACATAGGATCCTTTATTGTTTTTGGTCCACATTTTTCCACTCATCAGTCAAAATGCTAACCTTGCTGCGTACTAGAGCGCCGACAAAACTAGTATATGTGCTTTTATTAGGACCGAAAGGTTGCAAATTTTCATCAAAATGAATCTCGAGCTTCGTCCCAGTATTCCGACTAAGGGATACTTCCATCATTCGTGTGCCGCTTCTACCACGGCGTGCACGGCGGAGGAGGCTCAATGTGAGATGAAGAGGGTTCGTTTGTCCGACCCTCCCGGTCAAACCAGTATCGGAGTTTCAAGAACACGAGTGGAATCGTTTTCACCGTTCATTTTCAAGACAGTAAGAGAGGAATGCTGAGAAAATGAGGGAGTAACAGAGGCTAACGGTACGCGGGGCGAGGAAGAGGTAATGGAACAGGAAGGGTTTCGCAACGTGAACAGGGGTTCTTCGGTGAGAGTGTGAGAGTGACAAAAGCGTCGCGCGAAGTTAACGTTTGGCGCTTCATTTTTAAGACCAGGACAAATACACATATACGGTCTTAAAAGATAACCTTTAAGACCGATCTCTATATATGTAGGTCTTAAAATTAATTAATTTTTATTCAAACTTTAGTACGGCCAAATTTTTGTCCGGTCTTAAAAGTCTTACTTTTAAGACAGGTCATTCTGTAACAATGGTCTTAACATTTATTACTTTTTTATTTAAACTTTAGTAGGACAAATTTTAAGTTCGGTCTTAAAAATCAAAGTTTTAAGACCGGCTTTTATATATGTTCGGTCTTAAAACTTTAATACCTTTATATTTATATTTTTCCGTATTATTTTGGAGTGTAGAAAATATAAGTCTGCCTTGATGAGATTTCTACATAAAAGTATTTGATATTTCAATTTTTTATTAACATTTTTAAGGTAGGTTGTTATTTTAACAGTCTGGATAAGATCTATGAAAAATTGATCGAATAAGAAGTTCTTTATATTTACAAATATGCCATAGGTCACATATTTAGGACCAGGTCGATAATTAGTCCGGTCTTAATGAGGCGTCCTTCATTGTGTAAGAAGTTCTTTTTATTTACAAAGCGCCACGGTCACACCATTAAGGCCGGTGCTTCGATTATCCGCTCTAAATGAGGCGGTCTTATAGCCCTTCATTGTTTAAGAAGTTCTTTTTATTTACAAAACTGCCACCGGTCACACCTTTAAGACCGGTGCGTCGATTATCCGCTCCAAATGAGGCAGTCTTAAAGCCCTTTTTTGCACTAGTGGTAGTTAGTCAATGTAGGAGATAAATATATTATACAATTTTTTTGCTCTTAATAATGACATCTCTATAAGACATCATCAAAACTAATTATATTCAACAATATACACATGTTAACCCCTTTTAGAATTTTGGGCAGAACCTCCCCTATAGGGTTTCAGTTAGCCAAATCCACAAAAACCAGAGAAATCACCAGTAAACTCTAGTACACAATCAGTAGGCTTAGAATGCTTACCTTGATCGTTGTTTGGTAAATTTTGCAGAAAATTTTCTTACCTTGGCTGTATAAGTTTCGACTAGACCTTAGAAGCATTGAAAGAAAGAGTCTTTTTTGAATAAGGAGTAGGAAGAGGGAATGACTAGGGGTTACAAGTCCGTAGCACGAGAGATTACCTCAGTTTCGCGGATTTTCTCTTCTCCTTCTTCTTCCTTGTGTCACGACACTTTGGAGAATTTGAGAGTGACTGAGGAACAAATGGATGAGAAGATGAAGAAGAGAATGGTTGTTTAATAAGGCCAAAGGCGGTTGAGGGTTAAAATGACCAAATTGCCCTCAATCGTCGTGTATTTACGATTATGCCATCGGTTAGGTTTTTGGTTGAAATCCTTTTTTTTTTCTTTCTTGATTCTTTTTGGCCGAAATATTGAGCCATCCTTAGGATGGTATTAATCCATTTTATTGTATTACAACCCATGATTATGTTCTTGTAAATTTTAAATAATTATGAGACATACGGCACAAATTCGTAAAAGGTACAATTTTAACCTTCCTTCAATTTTTCTCATACTTTCCAGTGAAACTTGGGAAACTTCTTTTTTTTCCTTTTTAGCCCAATTTAACGCTCCAAAATGTAACAAATAAGTATTATTTCCATATATCCATTGGTGCCAACATATATCTCAAAATTTTCGGTTTTGGTGAAATTGGGTATTTCGGTTAAAATTGACATTTTAGTCAAAATTCACCATTTCTTTTCTCCAAATGCAAATACATCATACATGGAATTTTTCAGAGAAAATTTAGGATATTACACCTTTTTTTACATTGTAGTATTTCATGGTTTATATAAATGAGCATATTTTATATTTATCATATTTATATCTCACCTTTATTAAGGTCAATATGCGCTTAAAAATAAAAGCCTAGGAATAGAATAGGTGTTTGCTCGAGGATCTATGATAGGGATCATGATCATGAGGACTCGAGGACACTGCATATCTATTGCCTGAGACTTGTTCCAAGTCTTGAATCACCAAGAAAGGGCATTGGTGATATCAATAAGATTAGAACGGCATCATCTACTTGTATAGAGATAAAAAGTAGCGACCTCATGGAATACAGACATGGTGACGCCTTAGCTGAAGTCGTGGGTAGATCTGTTGGAGAACAAATAGCACTGAACTAACCGGCCAAGAGACTCCGCAAAGATTCACTGTAGAGAGTATCATTGGATATGTAAAGTCTCTCATCGTTTGGTAGTGGGGATTGTCCTAAACTTAAGGGTGTCATCAAATATTATGTCCTAGGGTTATACTTCGACTGTATACTCTATCAGCCTTAGAATTGGGAGAATAATGTACTCTTTGGTGTAACTCGAATACATGAGTATAGATGGACATGCCAAAAAGATTGACAGTCCCCTACAAGCGATTAGTCATTCACAAGACTGGTAGAGCTTGGATAACTTCTAGTTGACTTGGGAGTCTGTGCGCACATCAAGTGATTATGAAGAGTCATAATCCGTCTTAGGGTAAATCAAAGAAGATTCTTAGTTCTGTGAATTAGCTATATTTAGTCAACCAAGAGAAACGATATTGACCTTAAACACTTGAGTATATACTTGTTCTATTCCTAGAGTTTTTTTTTTTTAATCTTTAAATGCATATTGACCTTAATAAAGGCGAGATATAAATATGATAAACATAAAATATGCTCATTTATTTAAACCATGAAATGCAAAATATAAAAAGGTGTTCATCTGTCAAAACAGATTTTCTCTAGAACACCTACATAGTAACACTCTCAACCGTAATCAAGAAAGAGATGGAAGTACCACTCTGTGCCTAAATATAAGTCTTGTAGGGAAAAAGTTTGATTCAAAATATAAGTCACTACTTATAGGATAATTAATGATGTTTTGTCAATTTTATCTCTATTTACTTTTTATTGGAAAGAGAGAAATGAGAGAGCATGGTGTTAAGATTATTTGTAAAGTAGAGAGAGACAAACAATTTATTAAGGGAAAATGTAGAAAATTTTAGGGAAAATCCCATACAAAGTTGCTTGAATAGAAAAATTTTAAATCAGGTTGTTAAACTCAATAAATCCCTAATTAAGTAATTGACCCACTTTGAATTTTAATATATAGGTAAAATGACTTTATTACACTCTTATAGTATGTTTTGTCTTCTTTCCTCTTAAAATAAATTTATTACTCTGTATCTTAGTTTTTCTATTATAAAAACATTAATATATAATAAAATAAAATGTGATTCCTTTAATTAGAAAGAATCAACAAGAATAATTCAAGTGAAAAAATAAAAAGAAAAGCCTTGACCTAATATTAATTAAAGTATTTTTATTTGAGTATCGTGAATAAGAAATTGTATTGTTAGAAAAGTTGACTTAAGTTTTTTTTGTCAATTAAAAAAAACTTCATTAAATTTTTATTTGAATAATGTAAACTTTTTTTTTTTTTTACGTCGATGAACATCTTTTTTTTTTTTTAAATTCCACTAATGAAAATATTTGATATATAATTTGAAATAGACACAATAGTCAGAATTTTGTATTAACATAGTTTAATTTTCTCTTCGTCGAAAAAACCATCTAGTCAAAAATCAAATATTTTTATACTTAACATTCACTAGTGGAAAAAAGGCTTTTAAGACCGGACAAAAAAGGTACATTAGGACCGGACCCGCGAGCAGTCTTGTTCCAGGCGGTATTAAAAGTCGACCTTTAAGACCGGACTTTTACACGGTCTTAAAGATTTTCTTTAAGAATAGGACATTTTAAACCTTCGGTCTTAAAAGTCGTACTAAATAAATATCGACCGCTCTTAAAAGATCCAAATATTAAGACCAGACAAATATCAATCCGGTCCTAAAGATAGAGGACTCTAAGACCAGGAGGACTAATTACCTGGTCTTAAAAGGCGACTTTCAAGACCTGAATTTTTCAATGGACCGGTCTTAAAAGACCAACTTTTAAGACCGGCTTAACACCTTTAAGAGCGGTGTTATATATACATCCGGTCTTAATATTTGAACATTTAAGAGCGTATTTTTTATTTGCGGTCTAAATTTTCCCGTATTTTTCCCTGTTCATTCTTCCGATCAATATATATACACAAATCCACCATCCAAAACAGCACATAAAAATCGATATACTTTAAGCTACAAGCTATGAACATGAATAAATTGAATTGGGAAAAAGAATACAAATATTATCCACCATGAGTTATATGGCCTCTTAATTAAGTCTAAAACAACTAAAGTAATTTATACAATAAGCTAACATATAACTAATTACAAAGGCAATGAGTTACAATACATGCAAGCACGTAATTCAACATACAAATGTAGTCCAATATATTATTCACCATGCCTTCATTTGATTCCCACCCAACAACGTAACATGCATCCTCTTTATAACATGCCCCTTTGAAACGGATCACGCCACAAAAACAAAACAAGAACAAATTCATATTCAATGATGACATTGTTTAATTAAGAACATAGACAGCATATAATAATAGTTAAAACCTTAAAGTTTTCTAAGAATTCTGCATATGAATATTAATTACCTTATGAATTGACACTTTTATAAAGTGATATCCTCCCATATCCCTTCTTGATGATCATTTCTTATGCCGGGTTCATTATCCGCTTCATCTTCTTCGTTCATGTCGGTAGACCCCTTGTAAAGGAGTACTCTCGGGAAGATCACCATAATTTGAATGACTTTCCTCATCAATATCAATGACCCTCTTTCCTTGGAGAGCTACGAGACCACATTTTATTTTCTTGATCGGTGATATAGAACACTTGTTTTGCATGATCTCGCCATAATAAAAGGTTCATCTCCAAAACTTCTACTATTGACATCGACTAAAGTGAATCCTAGTCGATCGATCTGAACACCATTATTGACATTAACCCACTTGCATTTGAAGATGGGAAATCTAACTTTGACATAGTCCACCTCCCAAATCTCTTCAATAACCCCATAATATGGCATGACGCCAATTTAGGCCTCTTGTCTTTCGAACCGGAGAAGTGCATAGATTCGGCCTCTAACATAACACCACCATTTCGGGTGTGCTCCTATCATCTAGGGACTTCGTGTAAAATGTATAACCATTGATCACATACGAATTCCAACTTATGACATCAAACTCGGGACCACGTGCTAACCATTTCATTGTCTCGAAACACATTCAGATCCCTCGACCTTTTGTTTGAACCAGTTTGCAAAAGTTACGTTATGCTCCCTAATCAACCTTTGTTCGGTCATTCGATGGTTCTCTTTCCTTACTGCCTCTTTATGTGCAGATATGCTGGCTTGAACTTCATCAACATTATTCAAGATGTATAAGTGGACTTGTGACAATTCATCACGATCCACACTCTTTACCGAAGCCCCACGTCTACCCCCTTCAGCATGCTGACGCGTTTTGGAAGCCCAATATGTCTTACTTTGGCCAAATAATTTTGACAAAATTCCATGGCCTCTTCAGAAACATATTTCGAACAATTGATGCTTCCGGCCGGTACGCGTTCTTCACATACCCTTTTAGGAATTTCATAGATCTTTCAATAGGGTACATCCAGTAAATGGATAGGGCCGCACAACTTTATCTCCCTCACTAGATGAATAATGAGATGAACCATGATGTCAAAAAATGAAGGAACAAAAAGCTTCTCAAGGTGGCACAAGATAAGATATCCTTCATTCTCCAATTCATCCAACTTTTCAATCTTGAAAACTTTACTACAAACCGCATTGAAGAAGAAACAAAGTCTAGTCAAAACGACCCGAAGATCATATTCGGCAATCCTCGAATAGCTACCGGGAGTAGGCTGTTGCATCAAGACATGACAGTCATGAGACTTTTGGCCTACTAATTTCAAGTCCTTCATCGAGACAAGCCTCTTAAAATTTGAAGAATACCCGAGGGAACTTTTGTGCCATGTAAACACTCACAAAGCTTCGTTTCTCATCCTTAGACAAAGTATGAGAAGCTAGGGGGACAATAAGTTCTCTTCCCATATGGCCTTGGATGCAAGTCTTCGCGTATTCCCATTGCTTGCAAATCCAATCTTGCCTTCACACCATCCTTCGAACTACCTTGTATGTTGAGAAGCGTGCCCACAATACTATCACATACGTTCTTCTCCACATGCATGACATCAATACGGTGTCTCACATCAAGATTGCGCCAATAGGGAAGATCAAAGAATACGGATCTCTTCTTCCATATATTTGTTTCTTTTCTACTCTTTCCAGCTTACAGAAGATGACAACGATATTTTTAACCTTTTCATACACTTGCTCCCAGTCAATGCCACCGGAGCTTCTTCATACTCTTGGCCACCAAAAAAGGCCTTCTTTAATCGACGATATGGGTGGCCCCGTCTAAGAAATCTCCTATGTCCAAGATACACCGTCTTTCTTCCATGTTGAAGTTGATGGTAGCATGTGCCTTCTTCACAAACCGGACATGCTTTATGGCCTTTTACACTATACCCTGACAAGTTCCCATATCTTTGGGAAGTCGTTTATAGTACAAAATATCATGGCTCTCATTCTAAAGACCTCCTTCTTGAAAGAGTCAAAAACATCGACACCTTCTTCCCACAACTCCTTCAAGTCTTCGATCAAGGGCTCTAGGTAAACATCTATGTCATTTCCGGGTTGTTTTGGTCCCGAAATCAACATAGACGGCATGATGTACTTTCGTTTCATGCATAACATAGGAGATAAGTTGTAAACAATCAGGACTACGGGCCATGAGCTATGTATGCTGCTAAGGCTTCCATAGGGATTCATTCCATCCGTGCTAAGGGCAAGCCCGAGGTTCCTAGGTTCTTCGCCGAAGTTCGGAAATAATTGATCGATCTTCTTCCATTGAGAAGAATCGGCCGGATGTCGAAGCCGTCCATCCGAAATCCTCTCATCGCATGCCACCTCAGATTTTTGCATCATTTTCATTCGCAAACAACCGCTTGAACCTTGGTATGATTGGAAGATACCACAACACTTTTGCAGCCCCTTATCGACTTGTACAGTGGGGTTTCACATATCGGACAACTCGCTTCTCTTCAAACTCTTTTCTATATAATACACAATCATTCGGGCATGCATGGATCTTTTGTACTCCATCCCGAGTGGACAAAGTATCTTCTTAGCATCATAGTAGCGATGCGGCAACACGTTATCATCCGGAAGCATGTCCTTCAAAGCCTCAAGCAATTCGAAAAACTCTTGTCGCTCCATCCATGACGTGCCTTCAAGCTTACCAATTTCAATACAAACGTTCAACAATTCTGCACATATTACCATATGCATGTGATCGCTCAAAAGCCTCTTCTCCTACATCACGGATAATGTCCTCTATGCGATCATCCATATCCGTGTCATTATCATCAAAGGCCACTTCCCCATGTTGTTTCCCACTTGATGGCACTTGTTCACCATGCCATACCCATACTGTATAAGTCTTACAAAATCCGTGACAAATTAAATGTGTGCGTATAACTTGGGACATAGTCGACACTCATTCAAACATTTTACACAAGGGCAATAATACTTCCCCCATCATCATGGGCATTTTGTTTAGCAAATTCTATAAATTCCCTAACCCCATTCTGATATTCAATACTCGTTCGTAAAGCATCTATCCAACTGTGATCCATAGTAGAATTCCTATATATTATTTAGACGAATTAAGAATTACTTTTGGTCATAAATGCATCACGGTGAATCCAAGAACCAAAATAAATGCAAGACGAGGAAATTAAATGCAGGGATGAAGGTCTTGTGGACTAACCTTGTAGCATATGCGTTTCTTTGAGTCGTCTTACTTCTCCGCTCACGAACGTTGATGTTGTAGACAAGACAGCAAGAGTAACCTAAAAACACTTGTTGGTCGGTTGGGTAGGTCTAAAGTGCAAATATAATCTTCAAAAAACAATATTCGTTAACAACGAGAGAATACCCATAACAACATTACACCGATTTCGTTAAACCCATGAAAACCAAGAACGATAAGTCGGAAAGTAATAAAGTTTTAACCGAAACATCTCTTACGGCTTCGTCTATAGACGTTTAGCTAAGGAACCGAGAGTGATTGTCGAGAAAGGTACGCGAAGCGACGACGAAGGCGAGATGGAAATTTCGAGTCGGAACCCGAGTATTCACTTTGGCGCGACAAGAGTTCGAGAGGGAAATTTAATTTTTCCGCGCGACAAAGATACCTTATTTAGCTTTTTGGATTTTATTAATTCTGGTCCTAAAGATACAACTAACATTTTAAGACCGGAGTTTTAAAATTATCCGGTCCTAAAATTTTATTAGACTTTTAAGTTTTAAGACCGGAGGTTTATAAAACATCCGGTCCTAAAATTCAAATTATCTTTAGATCCGTTACTTATAAAATAAAATGTCCTATTCTTAATGGCCTTCGTGATTGGTATATTAAATCAATAAAATAAATGATATTTTTGGACAAAAAATAAAGCAAAATTGGAGAATAAGTTTCTTTAATGAATTACCGGAGAACAGACCAAAAATTCATAGTGTTCTTAATGTTTCTTACATTACTTCGAATATATACACAACAACAAAAAAACAAAAGAAAAACAAGTGAATATTATCATCCACAAGAATCTGATTGAACAACCTCTGATTTCGGCGTGAAGAGCATTAATTTCATTTGGAGATCGGCAAGTTGTTGTCTTATTCTCTCCACCCGCAATATGAATGGATCATTACAGAGAGCGGAGAGGGTCGAGGTAGGCGCGCCGGGGCCAAGATTGGAGAGGGGATTACGAACATCCGCATGGCCGGCTTCAAGATGAGGGATGGACTCAAGAAGGACAGGATCGGCGAAGGATCGAGGGGGTGCGGCATGAGCAATCTCTTCATCATCCGAAGAAATAACAATGGGTCCAACGACCGAGAGTCTTCTAAACAATACGACGCACCTTGTCATTTGGAGGAGGCGCACCATATAATGATCTAGCCATGGCACGAGAGTGAGGCGTGTATGCACCCTACGAGCGCTTGCTTGTATCTAACCATGGTTTGAGGATTTGAGAAGTTGGGGCAGAGAGCTAGGAAGTGAGGAGTTAACAAGGACAAAGAGGTAGTGTGTGGAGTATATAAAGACGGATGGCGGGAGAGATAAACATCGATGATGAATTCGTCATTTTACTTTTATACAAACTTTTAAGACCGGACTTTTATCTTATATCCGGTCCTAATTTTAATTCAATTACTTTTAAGACCGTCCTTTTATCACATATGCGGTCCTAAAAATCATTTAAGACCGATATATTACTTGGTATCCGGTCCTAAAACTAATTTTTAATTCAATTACTTTTGAGACCGTCCTTTTATCAAATATCCGGTCCTAAAACTCATTTAAGACCGATATATTACTTTGTATCTGGTCCTAAAACTCATTTATTTTTATATTTCAATTTATTTTTTTCAAGTAAAAATCTTTGGTTAAAAAATATTACTTTTAAGAACGGATCTCACACAATATCCGGTATTAAAAGTTCATTCTTTTCAAGAGTCCCTTCCCCATTGTTGAAATGAATTCAAAGTCTCTTCGGCTTCCACATAAACTTCCCAACTAGGCGTCTCCTCGTATTCTCGTTGTTACTTTCTTAACATTCATCTCCATCTTGCCTTACGAGGCAGCAGAAAAAAAAATTATTAAATAAAATTTTTATTTCCCAATCGCCTTCCTTGTTTGTCTTTAACTTTATGTTCTTTTTTCTCCGACAACAAGAACAAAAAAACATTATTTACCTTTTTTCGAATAAAAACAAACAGAGTGACGACTATTCTCAAGTTTGGACCATCGTTGTCTTCCCCTCTACTTTTCCAGATGTGATGAAAATTTTCAGTGTCGTTTTCGTTATCTTCTTTCTTTTTCCGACAAAAGAAAAGGGACACCGATGACGTTCTTCACATCCGAAAAGTAGAAACGAGAACAACGAAGCACAAACTTGAGAAGAACGCCGAAACATGGTTGCCTTGAACCCTAACGATATGTCCGAAAATCGAGTCACCAACTCTATTTAAATGAAGAATATTAGGACCGGACGTATAATAAATCCTCGGTCCTAAAAATTAAGCCTTATTTTAAAATTTAAAGTTAGGAGCGGACAACTAACAAATATACGGTCCTAAAGGTTTCGGCAATCTATTAAATAAAATGAAGACTTTTAAGACGACTACTAACAAATATACGGTCCTAATATTTTAGCCGTATATTTTCTATACTTTTAGGACCGGATATTTGACATACATACGGTCCTAAAAGTCTCTACCCATATTTTTTAGAATTAGACGAAGACTTTTAGGACCGGATATTTGTTAAATATACGGTCTTAAAATGGACGAACCTTTAGGACAGTATATTTAACAAATATACGGTCCTAAAAGTCTCTACCCATATTTTTTAGGATTAGACGAAGACTTTTAGGACCGGATATTTGTTAAATATACGGTCTTAAAATGGACGAAGACCTTTAGGACCGTACATTTAACAAATATGCGGTCCTAAAAGTCTCTACCCAAATTTTTTAGAATTAGACGAAGACTTTTAGGATCGTATATTTATTAAATATCCGGTCTCAAAATGGACGAAGAGACCTTTAGGACCGCACTTTTAACAAATATCCGGTCCTAAAAGTCGCGAAAACTTTTTGAGCCTCATCTCGGCTCATTTTCAACATCCGCTTTGTACCTCAAATTTCAAGCACTAAATAGCTTTATCCACCATCTCATTCATTCAGAAACCCAAAATGGACACACACAAATTGTTCAAAAAAATAAACAAATTTATTATTGAATTACATTGCTATATTTACAAATGAATGAATTAGCTAGTCGAAAAAATAAACAAATGTACAGAAGGCTATTGTTGCTACAAAGCCATCAGGTGATCGAATTCAGCCATAACATCTTACCCTTAAAGTGACTTTAGTGTTTCCTCCGTCACAATATCATATAAGTGTTTCATGACGTACGGGCCACATAAGTTCGATCCTTCCGGTTTTGACGGGTCTAAAAATAACAATAAATATATATAAGAGCATATATAGCTTATCGACCAACTTGAGAAGGCAATTATGCCATGTCCAATTATGTACTAACCTTAATTTTGTGCCATTTAGGATCCGTGAGCCGAGCACCACGCTTTTTTACCTCAACACGGAAGGTCTTCATGGCACTATCATCAAAATCACAAATTTATCGGCAATGTTCACTGAAAATTCACAACAGAGATTTCGAGACAAGACAATCAAAATGACATTCTTACTTGGTGATCATCCGCATCAACGTAGTCGATGGATCGTTGTGAGTGGAGCATAAGAAGATAACATAATGCAACTCCATGTTCATGACGACCAACTGCCAGTGGTTGCTGAAGGGGGTGGAGCTTGAGGAGGAGTAGAGACATCTACAAGCTTCACTGGCCAAGAGATGAAGGTTCCCTTGACATCACTCACAACCTTCAGCTCATCAGTTGGGAGAGGGACAGGTGCATCAAAGATCACCTCTTTAACTGACACTCTGACTTCATCATCAGCCATTTGTTCGTGGTGTACGATTGATCCCAAGTTGTGGGCAGTCCCTTTAGCAACCAATTGTCTATGACCATCACGATCCTCCACATACGGATGACAAGGTTGCTCGACTCGATCGTCCAACAATGCGGCTCCCTCTAGTGCTCGCTGCCGCATAGGTGCAGGTTGAAGGTGTCAAGGGATCCACACTGGTCTCTCGGCCGAGAGCTCATCGGAGGAACTTCATTTTATCCATCTCCTCCTTCATCTTGCTCATCTCGATTGAAACATCCTCAATGTAGCATCTTTCGCCGCCGATTCCTCACTTAATTTGGCCGGCGATCGATCCATCTCCTCTAGGGTAACCATACTTTGTACGTGGCGTTTGGATTTACCAAAGTATTGCTTTAGGCCTACCCGTCCTCCAATCCCCCTTACACGCCCCGCGTGATCTGGTTTTCCGGTCGCAGCGGTTAGAACATCATTCCTCCCGTCCAACGCAAAAGATCCCTCTGCCTCTTTCTTTTTAAGATCTTCTGTAAGATACGAGATAACGAGAAGCTTAGTGATGAAACATGTTTAGTAAGTAAAATATAACAATATCGATACTTACAATTCGTCAAAGAACTACACGAGTTTTTTCACTCGTGTAGGTGCCGCTTGGCTTTTGCCGAATATACAACCAGAGCTCCTCGCGACGTATTGGAGTGGCGGCTGGTCAACTACCGTAGAAGGATTGGATTCAGCTTCGTCTTCCAATCTCTTCCGTTTGGCTGCCATCAAATCTTTTTCGGCCTTTTCATATCCGCCGCGAGAAGCCCTGTGTGGGCAATCATTCTTTCTCCCAATCTCCGATATTTTTCCCTTATTTTACGTGAATCGGGATTGAAAACAACTATATATCAATTATGAATTCCGGCCATGTCACTAACGAAATTAGAGAACTTCGCTTGATATGAACGTCAAACATTAGTCAAATTCACTTCATCAAGTTTCAACATTTTACTTAAGGAAGATGTAGCATTGTAGAAGAAATTGGGAAAACCAAAGGAAAGGGAGTTGCGAAATGCTGCCAACTCAGTCAATTCATTCATTCATCATAAATGGTTCCTACACATATTAGAATAACTAACTAACTAACATCAACGTCTAACCATGGCCATTACACAGTTTACATATCAAACTTGC
The DNA here is from genome assembly GCA_025563575.1 of Acacia pycnantha. Taxonomy (NCBI): domain Eukaryota; kingdom Viridiplantae; phylum Streptophyta; class Magnoliopsida; order Fabales; family Fabaceae; genus Acacia; species Acacia pycnantha. The sequence continues at coordinate 1,125,501 of JAMWYP010000006.1, forward strand.
ATGGAACTAGGACATGCTCCTCTCATGCAGACAAAGGCAGCAAATGTATACTTCTATTCACACACCAAACCATTTAACTAACATGATTAGATGTACACAATAACATTCACATATCCTCACAGGGTTAGCCGAAAGGTCTTAAACTTCACGAACCGCTCAAGACAATAAGACAATGTTGAGTCTTTCAACTTCTCGACTCGGGGACGGTGAATGTAAGCCGGATAGTGTCCCACATAGGATCCTTTATTGTTTTTTGGTCCACATTTTTCCACTCATCAGTCAAAATGCTAACCTTGCTGCGTACTAGAGCGCCGAAAAAACTAGTATATGTGCTTTTATTAGGACCGAAAGGTTTCAAATTTTCATCAAAATGAATCTCGAGCTTCGTCCCAGTATTCCGACTAAGGGATACTTCCATCATTCGTGGGCCGCTTCTACCACGGCGTGCACGGCGCTGAGGAGGCTCAATGTGAGATGAAGAGGGTTAGTTTGTCCGACCCTCCCGGTCAAACCAAGATATCTGGAGTTTCAAGAACACGAGTGGAATCGTTTTCACCGTTCATTTTCAAGACAGTAAGAGAGGAATGCACGAGAAAATGAGGGAGTAAAAGAGGCTAACGATGCGCGGGCGAGAAGAGAGGTAATGGAACAGGAAGGGTTTCGCAACGTGAACAGGGGTTCTTCAGTGAGAGTGAGAGTGACAATGTGAGAGTGACAAAAGCTTCCGCGTGAAGTTAACGTTTGGCGCTTCATTTTTAAGACCGGACAAATACACATATACGGTCTTAAAATATATCCTTTAAGACCGATCTCTATATATGTCCGGTCTTAAAAGTAATTAATTTTTTTTTCAAACTTTAGTACCGGCCAAATTTTTGGTCCGTTCTTAAAAGTCTAACTTTTAAGACCGGTCATTCTGTAACTATGGTCTTAACATTTATTACTTTTTTATTTAAACTTTAGTACCGGACAAATTTTTAGTTCGGTCTTAAAAATCAAAGTTTTAAGACCGGCTTTTATATATGTCCGGTCTTAAAACTTTAGTACCTTCATATTTATATTTTTCCGTATTATTTTGGAGTGTAGAAAATATAAGTCTGCCTTGATGAGATTCCTCCATAAAAGTATTTGATATTTCAATTTTTTTATAAACATTTTTAAGACCGGTTGTTATTTTAACAGTGCGGATAAGATCTATGAAAAATTGATCGAATAAGAAGTTCTTTATATTTACAAATATGCCATAGGTCCATGATTTAGGACCGGTCGATACTTAGTCCGGTCTTAATGAGGCGTCGTTCATTGTGTAAGAAGTTCTTTTTATTTACGAACTGCCACCGGTCACACAATTAAGACCGGTGCTTCGATTATCCGCTCTAAATGAGGCGGTCTTATAGCCCTTCATTGTTTAAGAAGTTCTTTTTATTTACAAAACTGCCACCGGTCACATCTTTAAGACCGGTGCGTCGATTATCCGCTCCTAATGAGGCAGTCTTAAAGCCCTTTTTTGCACTAGTGAATAATCCTTAATATAAGATCCACTTCAATAAAGACATTGAACTATAAAGTGGATATTATATTAGGGACCGGTAACTAATATCTCAATCCACTTTGTTCTTCAAATTTACAGTTTGTTAAAAAAAAAAAAATCATCTCCATTAATTCCACCTGTTAAGTGAGTTTTCGACAAGAGTTAATTCTAAAGTAAATAATTAAAGATAATATTTTAGTTAGTGAAATTCTAACACATATTTTTTAATTTTAAGTAACTAATTAAATACTTTTTTTAAGTCTTTATAAACTAATTACCTAAATTTCAAAGCTTTGTAAAGTAGTTTTTTTGAATAATAGGGGAAGGTAGGTTTGTATGCTGGATTGATTTAATATATTTATTGTATGATAATGGTGGTACAAATGTACGGCTTACAAGGCATGAATCCAAACATTATTGGCTTATTCTTCATATATTTTATTTATATGACAAGAATCAAATGAAAAGAAGACCATGACAATTGGCCTCTACTTGATTTTTGCTTTCTGCCCAAAAAATTATTCATTTCATGTTTTGGTGGAAAGGCGGCACATGGTGTGCACTTCCTTGGAATGTTCTTGTTTGATGCATTAATAAGGAGATGATGATGATAAATTTTTATTTTATCCGAAATCATTATTTATCATTGTTGTTGATGATAATGTTAAATTTTTTTTTTTATATATTCCAACTGTATCCGGTTGGAATCTTTTAAAAATACTATTATCAGGTATCCAAGCAACTGCTACTTCAGTTTCGGGGTTTTTGACCTACGCTCCCAACACAAGTGTATCTTCTAGAACTTGAACTCAATACCCAAAAGGATTTAGCGAGGCCTTATACTGTTAGACTAACTCTATATCGGTAATGATATGATGATGTTATTAATTCAATAGCAACAATTTTAATTTTCTAATATATAAATTTAAGAATTAATGTTAAGAAAATTATTTTATTTTCTATACATTAGTCAATCAATAATATCAACTTGAAATTTAGTTAATTTAAATTGCAATTGAATTCCAAAATTTAATATTCTACCATCATTTACATCTTTCCCTCATTGTAATCTTTCTGATTTTACTTAAACATGTATATGTTATTCGTTCCTTAATTATTTAATTTTAAATGAGAGAAATTTTAGGTCGCCTAGCCTAATGACATCAAGACACCTCAGCAACAGAGAATAATGTGTGTTTGAATTTCAAGTGAACAAGTTAATAAATGCAAGTTTGTTTTGTGTAGTGTGAGTTACTTGCCCATAGAAAGGAGTTGTAAAAGTCGACTGTGAAGATTTTAAAATAAAAGAGTGAAACTAAGAAATTTAAACTCGGAAAAAAGATTGAGTCTATCTTAAAACATAATCAAAATAGAAAATCAACCAAAACATGATTTCGCTAAACAATACTTTAAAAAGGGTTAATCTTACTCTAAATTTATATACTTTTAATGAATGTTTGTTTTAGTGCTTATATTTTCTTAGTTTTTTTTTCGTCCATATACTTTATGCCATCCAAAATGTCGGTTTTTATAATTTCATAAAGATTTAGATATGAGCTTGGCAGTATTATTTTTGCTTATTAAAAATACATTAAAATCTAGATGGTATAAATTAAAGTATATGGATGAAAAATAGTGAAAAAAATAAGGACAAGAACCAAAACTCATTAAAATATAAGGACTTTGAGTTTAACCTTAATTAAAAAAAAATTGTCAGTCTTTAAAAAAAAAGAAAAAACCTTCTCCAATAAGACAGTAATGAGGGAGATCCCCAAAATTTGAGGAATTTTAGTAGGCAGAGTGAAATGAAAGGTATAAATTTGAGAAAAAGCATGGCCCAAAATTAAGGCTTTTTTTAAGGCATGTGGGGACGACTTCTTGCTTTCCCGCATGAAATGGACATGAAGCAGATAGTCCCACAAACATCCAAAAATAAAAACAAAAGAAAAAATATTTTCACCAAAAATAAACAAGCAAAATAAAGTATTGGTGTTTTCAAAAATCCACATGATGCTTCATGTTCCTGTCGACTTATTATTGGTGCTGTTTTCCTCGCATTCCCAACTTCCACCTTTAAAACATGCCGCGACAAATGATACATTTGCATGCAGGATAAATCACCAATCACATTAATAAATACTCTCTGTTTAATATATTATTTATTTACCTAATTTAATTAAATTATAAAAGTTAGTTAATATAATATCTATTTGGCTAAAGTATATTTTTAGTTCTTTAAGTTTACATGAGGTATGCTTTTAGCCCATTAACTTAATAAAGTATACTTTTGGTCCTATAATTTTAACATTGTCAATGTTATTAACTGAAAATTCTGATGCAACAAACTCAAGTTATGACTATATAAGTTTAAGTGATGACTATGAAATTAAATACTATTAATCTTAAATTTAAAATATGTATAAATTGAAGAATATCTAAAATCCTAATGAAGCAGTCAATATCAAAACCTCGATTGTATTAAAAAAATATTAATTTAATAATCTAAATATCAAAATCTTAATTGCATGTGCAATGATCTATCAGTTTATTTTAGTGTATGTATCTACAAATATTATATTAATACATTAAAACTTAAATATGTTTTGTCAACTGTACAATCATCACTTGAATTTGTTACTTTAACATTTTTCGTTAACAATATTAATGGCGTTAGAAATATAAGACTAAAAGTATACTTAATAAACCTAAGGAACTAAAAATATACCTTATATAAAACTTAAAAGACTAAAAGTGTACTTAAAAAACTTAAGAGACTAAAAATAGACCTTATGTAAACCTTAAAAGACTAAAAATATAGAGTAAATACCCTTTTTGGTCCCTGGAAAAAACACTGATGCCCTTTTTGGTCCGTGAAAAAAAATAAGTCACTTTTAGTCCCTAAAATGGAAAAATAAGGTCCCTTTTAGTCCTTTTGATCATTTTTTTGCACATTTTAATCCCTCAGAAATTCCCAAAAAGGTCATTTTTAGTCCCTAAAAAGGACCAAAATGACATTTCTTTTACTCAGGGACGAAAAAGGGTCAAATGTGTTTTTCCAGGGACCAAAAAGTGTCTTTACTCAAAAATATACTTTATTCTATGTATTTTTAAAAATACTCTAACCATTTTCCTTAATTCATTACTACTCTCTGCCTAGATATATAAGTCACTTGTGTCATTTTGGCATGTACTATTTAAGAAATGCATTAGATAGATAAATTTTGGGAAAATACCATATAAAACTGCTTAAAATAGAGAAATTCAAAATCAAGCCGGTAAATTAAATAAATCTTTAATTAAGTTATCAACCCAATTTAAAATTTTAAAATTTGAGTTGAATGACTTTATTGAGATCTTGTAATCTTCACTTTTCTCTTAAAGGGTTTAAGTAGCTGTAACTTAGTTTTCCAATATGTATGTATATAACATCAATATATAATATAATAAAATATGATTAGCTGAAATCAAATAATTTTTGTGTAATGGAAGGATCATCAAGAATAATTAAAGGGCGAAAAAAAGAGGAAAGCATAGCCCCAATATCAATTAAATTATTTTCAATTGAATCACTAGTGCAAAAAAGGGCTTTAAGACTGCCTCATTAGGAGCGGATAATCGACGCACCGGTCTTAAAGATGTGACCGGTGGCAATTTTGTAAATAAAAAGAACTTCTTAAACAATGAAGGGCTATAAGACCGCCTCATTTAGAGCGGATAATCGAAGCACCGGTCTTAATTGTGTGACCCGTGGCAGTTCGTAAATAAAAAGAACTTCTTACACAATGAACGACGCCTCATTAAGACCGGACTAAGTATCGACCGGTCCTAAATCTGTGACCGGTGGCATATTTGTAAATATAAAGAACTTCTTATTCTGATCAATTTTTAATAGATCTTATCCGCACTGTTAAAATAACAACCGGTCTTAAACAGAATGACCGGTCTTAAAAGTTAGACTTTTAAGAACGGACCAAAAATTTGGCCGGTACTAAAGTTTGAATAAAAATTAATTACTTTTAAGACCGGACATATATAGAGATCGGTCTTAAAGGTTATATTTTAAGACCGTATATGTGTATTTGTCCGGTCTTAAAAATGAAGCGCCAAACGTTAACTTCACGCGGAAGCTTTTGTCACTCTCACATTGTCACTCTCACACTCTCACTGAAGAACCCCGTTCACGTTGCGAAACCGGGGAGGGTCGGACAAACGAACCCTCTTCATCTCACATTGAGCCTCCTCAGCGCCGTGCACGCCGTGGTAGAAGCGGCACACGAATGATGGAAGTATCCCTTAGTCGGAATACTGGGACGAAGCTCGAGATTCATTTTGATGAAAATTTGAAACCTTTCGGTCCTAATAAAAGCACATATACTAGTTTTTTCGGCGCTCTAGTACGCAGCAAGGTTATCATTTTGACTGATGAGTGGAAAAATGTGGACCAAAAACAATAAAGGATCCTATGTGGGACACTATCCGGCTTACATTCACCGTCCCTGAGTCTGAGAAATTGAAAGACTCAACATTGTCTTATTGTGCTTTGAGCGGTTCGGGAAGTTTAAGACCTTTCTCGGCTAACACTTATATTTTTGCCGAGGAGAAGCCCGACCATCAACCCCGGGACAAGTACAAATTTCTTGATGAACAAACTTGGCAACAATTTGTTCGAAGCGGACCACTCGAAGCTCGGTGAGTTATATTTAGTTTTGTTTGCTTATTAACTTGTGAGGATATGTGTTAGTTAAATGGTTTGGTGTGTGAATAGAAGTATACATTTGCTGCCTTTGTCCTGCATGAGAGGAGCATGTCCTAGTTACATGCAAGTTTGATATGTAAACTGTGTAATGGCCATGGTTAGACGTTGGTGTTAGTTAGTTAGTTATTGTAATATGTGTAGGAACCATTTATGATGAATGAATGAATTGACTGAGTTGGCAGCATTTCTGCAACTCCCTTTCCTTTGGTTTTCCCAATTTCTTCTACAATGCTACATCTTCCTTAAGTAAAATGTTGAAACTTGATGAAGTGAATTTGACTAATGTTTGACGTTCATATCAAGCAGAAGTTCTCTAATTTTTGTTAGTGACATGGCTGGAATTCATAATTGATATATAGTTGTTTTCAATCCTGATTCACAGAAAATAAAGGAAAAATATCAAGAGATTGGGAGAAAGAATGATTGCCCACACAGGGCTTCTCGCGGCGGATATGAAAAGGCCGAAAAGATTTGATGGCACCAAACGGAAGAGATTGGAAGATGAAGCTGAATCCAATCCTTCTACGGTAGTTGACCACCCGCCATCTCCAATACGTCGCGAGGAGCTCAAGTTGTATATTCGGCAAAAGCCAAGCGGCACCTACACGAGTGAAAAACTCGTGTAGTTGCTGAACGAATTGTAAGTATCGATGTTGTTATATTTTACTTACTAAACATGTTTCATTACTAAGCTTCTCGTTATCTCGTATCTTACAGAAGATCTTAAAAAGAAAGAGGCGAGGGATCTTTTGCGTCGGACGGGAGGAATGATGTTCTGACCGTCGCGACCGGAAAACCAGATCACTCGGGGCGTGTAAGGGGGATTGGAGGACGGGTAGGCCTAAAGCAATACTTTGGTAAATCCAAACGCCACAGACAAAGTATGGTTACCCGGGGAGGAGATGGATCGACGCGGCCAAATTAAGCGAGGAATCGGCGCGAAAGATGCTACATTGAGGATGTTTCAACTGAGATGAGCAAGATGAAGGAGGAGATGGATAAAATGAAGTTCCTCCCGATGAGCACTCGGCCGAGACCAGTGTGGATCCCTTGACACCTTCAGCCGCACCTATGCAGCAGCAGAGCACTAGTGGGAGCTGCATTGTTGGACAATGAGTCGAGCAACCTTGTCATCTCGTATGTGGAGGATCGTGATGGTCATAGACAATTGGTTGCTAAAGGGACTGTCCACAACTTGGGATCAACTCGTACACCACGAACAAATGGTCGATGATGAAGTCGAGTGTCGGTTGAAGAGGTGATCTTTGATGCACTGTCCCTCTCCCAACTGATGAGCTGAAGGTTGTGAGTGATGTCAAGGGAACCTTCATCTCTTGGCCAGTGAAGCTTGTAGATGTCTCTACTCCTCCTCAAGCTCCACCCCCTCATCAAGCTCCACCCCCTCCTCAATCTCCATCCCCTCCTCAAGCTCCACCCCCTCCTCAAGCTCCACCCCTACTGCTAACTTGACGGCCAAGGAAAAAATACAAGATTTGGTAGCCCAACAATGGTTTAAAGATAAATCCTGGCCTGTCGATGAAGTAATAGGCCTCCTCATCCTGGACCGGTTTACATTGATAATGAAGATGTAGAGTCCATGCCGATTCCCGGAAATGAGGTTACTAGTCCATGTGTTCAAATATTTATGAAGTAAGTATCTTCTTCCTTGATTACATAATTGAAATGCACCGTTTAGACACACATATATACATATATACTAATTCCCTCATCGATGTCATTCTTGTAGGTGCATGCACGAGAAACTGCTTGAATAGGGCAGAATTTCGGATTTTGGATTCTTGTGCCCAGTGTATGCAAGCACAACACTACCTCTGGAATTGAGACAGGAGTACATATCAAATAGGTTTTGTAAAGTACAAAGAAAGGTGTACTTGTTTCCACATTGGCTCGGGTACATATATACTTGTCTGCAATTCACTTAATATAATTATGCTACATATATATATATATCACAGAGTACTTTACTGCTGTGAATTTTCAGCAACCACTGGCGCTTGGTCGTCATGAACATGGAGTTGCATTATGTTATCTTCTTATGCTCCACTCACGCGATCCATCGACTACGTTGAAGCCGATGATCACCAAGTAAGAATGTCATTTTGATTGTCTTGTCCGAAATCTGTTGTGAATTTTCGTGAACATTACCGATAAATTTGTGATTTTGATGATAGTGCCATGAAGACCTTCCGTGTTGAGGTAAAAAAGCGTGGTGCTCACTCACGATCCTAAATGGCACAAAATTAAGGTTAGTACATAATTGGACATGGCATAATTGCCTTTCAAGTTGGTCAAGAAGCTATATATGCTCTTATATATATTTATTGTTATTTTTAGACCCGTCGGCAACCGGAAGGATCGAACTTATGTGGCCCGTACGTCATGAAACACTTATATGATATTGTGAAGGAGGGAAACACTAAAGTCACTTTAAGGGTAAGATGTTATGGCTGAATTCAGTCACTGATGGCTTAATGTTACATATGAAATATGCACATCATATGTTATTTCTGTTTCTGTCTTTGATGTTACCGAGGTTTGTCTCGTGAAGAGCCATTTGATGATGATGAAATCGAGCACATACGCGAGGTTTTTTGTGAATATCTCGTATAAACTAGTCTTAGAAAATCCAAGTCGACAATAATTAATGTCCTAAATTAATTCATTTGTAAATAATATATGATGCCGTAGCAACAATAGCCTCTCGTACATTTGTTTATTTTTTCGACTAGCTAATTCATTCATTTGTAAATATAGCAATGTAATTCAATAATAAATTTGTTTATTTTTTCGAACAATTTGTGTGTGTCCATTTTGGGTTTCGAATGAATGGGATGGTGGATAAAGCTATTTAGTGCTTGAAATTTGAGGTACAAAGGATGTTGAAAATGAGCCGATGAGGCTCGAAAAGTTTTCGCGACTTTTAGGACCGGATATTTGTTAAAAGTGCGGTCCTAAAGGTCTCGTCCATTTTGAGACCGGATATTTAATAAATATACGGTCCTAAAAGTCTTCGTCTAATTCTAAAAATTTGGGTAGAGACTTTTAGGACCGCATATTTGTTAAATGTACGGTCCTAAAGGTCTTCGTCCATTTTAAGACCGTATATTTAACAAATATCGGGTCCTAAAAGTCTTCGTCTAATTATAAAAATTTGGGTAGAGACTTTTAGGACCGTATATTTGTTAAATATACGGTCCTAAAGGTCTTCGTCCATTTTAAGACCGTATATTTAACAAATATCCGGTCCTAAAATTCTTCGTCTAATTCTAAAAATATGGGTAGAGACTTTTAGGACCGTATGTATGTCAAATATCCGGTCCTAAAAGTATAGAAAATAAACGGCTAAAATATTAGGACCGTATATTTGTTAGTAGTCAGGTCTTAAAAGTCTTCATTTTATTTAATAGATTGCCGAAACCTTTAGGACCGTATATTTGTTAGTTGTCCGCTCCTAACTTTAAATTTTAAAATAAGGCTTAATTTTTAGGACCGAGGATTTATTATACGTCCGGTCCTAATATTCTTCATTTAAATAGAGTTGGTGACTCGATTTTCTGACATATCGTTAGGGTTCAAGGCAACCATGTTTCGGCGTTCTTCTCAAGTTTTGTGCTTCGTTGTTCTCGTTTCTACTTTTCTCGGATGTGAAGAACGTCATCGGTGTCCCTTTTCTTTTGTCGGAAAAGAAAGAAGATAACGAAAACGACACCGAAAATTTTCATCACATCCGGAAAAGTAGAGGGGAAGACAACGATGGTCCAAACTTGAGAATAGTCGTCACTCGTTTGTTTTTATTCGAAAAAAGGTAAATAATGTTTTTTTGTTTTGTTTTGTATGGTCGCAATCGTTAACTTTATTCTCGCAAATTTTTAAGATTGATCACCACGAATAGGACAATGTTTTGTTTGTTCTTGTTGTCGGAGAAAAAGAACATAAAGTTAAAGACAAACAAGGAAGGCGATTGGGAAATAAAAATTTTATTTAATAATTTTTTTTTTTTCTAAGGGCAGACAAAAAAAAAAAACTTAAAAATTCTAATCCTCCCCATCGTTGTCGGAGGGGAGGGAATGGCCTGAGACGTCGTCATCGAGGTATGGTACTCAACGTCATTGGCGCGAGTACCGCTGCAGCCTTGTTGTTGACGGCGTGATAGACTGAAACAGCTTTGCCCAAGCTTCGGTCTATATGATCGACGCGGCTATCAGTGCTCCAAAGATTCGCCGAAGTTCGGGTTCGGAGGCAACGGAGGAGGATATGGAGGTGCCTCAGGATTTCGCCCAGTAGGAGGACCTCGTCGTGGTGGAGAAGCCATTACGGTGGAGGTTCTAGGAGGAGATGGAGATGAATGTTAAGAAAGTAACAACGGGTTTAAATAGAGAACCCATCCCAAGAATGTGAAACGCCGGAAACATTAACGAGGAGATGCATATTTGCTCAGAATACGAGGAGACGCCTAGTTGGGAAGTTTATGTGGAAGCCGAAGAGATTCTGAATTCATTTCAGCAATGGGGAAGGGACTCTTGAAAAGAATGAACTTTTAATACCGGATACTGTGTGAGATCCGTTCTTAAAAGTAATATTTTTAACCAAAGATTTTTACTTGAAAAAATAAATTGAAATATAAAAATAAATGAGTTTTAGGACCGGATACAAAGTAATATATCGGTCTTAAATGAGTTTTAGGACCGGATATTTGATAAAAGGACGGTCTCAAAAGTAATTGAATTAAAAATTAGTTTTAGGACCGGATACCAAGTAATATATCGGTCTTAAATGATTTTTAGGACCGGATATGTGATAAAAGGACGGTCTTAAAAGTAATTGAATTAAAATTAGGACCGGATATAAGATAAAAGTCCGGTCTTAAAAGTTTGTATAAAAGTAAAATGACGAATTCATCATCGATGTTTATCTCTCCTGCCATCCGTCTTTATATACTCCACACACTACCTCTTTGTCCTTGTTAACTCCTCACTTCCTAGCTCTCGCCCCAACTTCTCAAATCCTCAAACCATGGTTAGATACAAGCAACTGCTCGTAGGGGTGCATACATGCCTCACTCGTGCCATGGCTAGATCATTATATGGTGCGCTCCTCCAGCGACAAGCAAGGCCGTATTGTTTCCGAAGACTCTCGGGTCGTTGGACCCATTGTTATTTCTTCGGATGATGAAGAGATTGCTCATGCCGCACCCCCTCGATCCTTCGCCGATCCCGTCCTTGCCGAGTCCATCCCTCATCTTGAAGCCGGCCATGCAGATGTTCGTAATCCCCTCTCCAACCTCGTTGGCCCCAGCCGCGCCTACCTCCGACCCCTCTCCGCCTCCCGTAATGATCCATTCATATTGCGGGTGGAGAGAATAAGACAACAACTTGCCGATCTCCGGCGGGAAATTAATGCTCTTCACGCCGAAATCGCCGAGGTTGTTCAGTCAGATTCTTGTGGATGATATTATTCAGCTTGTTTTTCTTTTGTTTTTTTGTTGTTGTGTATATATTCTAAAGTAATGTAAGAAACATTAAGAACACTATGAATTTTTTGGCTGTTCTCCAAGAATTCATTAAAGAAACTTATTCTCCAATTTTGCTTTATTTTTTGTCCAAAAAATATCATTTATTTTATTGATTTAATATACCAATCACGAAGGCCATTAAGACCGGACATTTTATTTTATAAGTAACGGATCTAAAGATAATTTGAATTTTAGGACCGGATGTTTTATAAACCTCCGGCCTTAAAACTTAAAAGTCTAATAAAATTTTAGGACCGGATAATTTTAAAACTCCGGTCTTAAAATGTTAGTTGTATCTTTAGGACCGGACATTTAATTAATAACCGGTATTAATAAAATCCAAAAAGCTAAATAAGGTATCTTTGTCGCGCGGAAAATTAAATTTCCCTCTCGAACTCTTGTCGCGCCGAAAGTGAATACTCGTGTTCCGACTCAAATTTCCATCTCGCCTTCGTCGCTGCTTCGCGTTCCTTTCTCGACAATCACTCTCTGGTTCCTTAGCTAAACGTCTATAGACGAAGCTGTAAGAGATGTTTCGGTTAAAACTTTATTACTTTCCACCTTATCGTTCTTGGTTTTTCATGGGTTTAACGAAATCGGTGTAATGTTGTTATGGGTATTCTCTCGTTGTTAATGAATATTGTTTTTTGAAGATTATATTTGCACTTTAGACCTACCCAACTGACCAACAAGTGTTTTTAGGTTACTCTTGCCTGTCTTGTCTCGCAACATCAACGTTCGTGAGCGGAGAAGTAAGACGACTCAAGAAACGCATATGCTACAAAGTTAGTCCACAAGACCTTCATCCCCGCATTTAATTTCCTCGTCTTGCATTTATTTTGGTTCTTGGATTCACCGTGATGCATTTATGACCAAAAGTAATTCTTAATTCGCCTAAATAATATATAGGAATTCTACTATGGATCACAGCTTGGATAGATGCTTTACGAACGAGTATTGAATATCGAATGGGGTTAGGGAATTTATAGAATTTGCTAAAAAAATGCCCATGATGATGGGGGAAGTATTATTGCCCTTGTGTAAAATGTTTGAATGAGTGTCGACTATGTCCCGAAGTTATACGCACACATTTAATTTGTCACGGATTTTGTAAGACTTATACAAGATGGGTATGGCATGGTGAACAAGTGCCATCAAGTGGGAAACAACATGGGAAGTGGCCTTTGATGATAATGACACGGATATGGATGATCGCATAGAGGACATTATCCGTGATGTAGGAGAAGAGGCTTTTGAGCGATCACATGCATATGGTAATATGTGCAAGTGATGCGTAGACACCGCTATACCGTGGTGTAAAAATACCAATTGTTGAACGCTGTATTGAAATTGGTAAGCTTGAAGGCACGTCATGGATGGAGCGACAAGAGTTTTTCAAAATTGCTTGAGGCTTTGAAGGACATGCTTTCGGATGATAACGTGTTGCTGCATCGCTACTATGATGCTAAGAAGATACTTTGTCCACTGGGGATGGAGTAAAAAAAGATCCATGCATGCCCGAATGATTGTGTATTGTATAGAAAAGAGTTTGAAGAGAAGCGAGTTGTCCGATATGTGAAACCCCACGGTACAAGTCGATAAGGGGCCTGTAGAAGTGTTGTGGTATCTTCCAATCATACCAAGGTTCAAGCGGTTGTTTGCGAATGAAAATGATGCAAAATATCTGAGGTGGCATGCAGATGAGAGGATTTCGGATGGACAGCTTCGACATCCGGCCGATTCTTCTCAATGGAAGAAGATCGATCAATTATTTCCGAACTTCGGCGAAGAACCTAGGAACCTCAGCTTGCCCTTAGCACGGATGGAATGAATCCCTATGGAAGCCTTAGCAGCATACATAGCTCATGGCCCGTAGTCCTGATTGTTTACAACTTATCTCCTATGTTATGCATGAAACGAAAGTACATCATGTCGTCTATGTTGATTTCGGGACCAAAACAACCGGAAATGACATAGATGTTTACCTAGAGCCCTTGATCGAAGACTTGAAGGAGTTGTGGGAAGAAGGTGTCGATGTTTTTGACTCTTTCAAGAAGGAGGTCTTTAGAATGAGAGCCATGATATTTTGTACTATAAACGACTTCCCAAAGATATGGGAACTTGTCGAGGTATAGTGTAAAAGGCCATAAAGCATGTCCGGTTTGTGAAGAAGGCACATGCTACCATCAACTTCAACATGGAAGAAAGACGGTGTATCTTGGACATAGGAGATTTCTTAGACGGGGCCACCCATATCGTCGATTAAAGAAGGCCTTTTTGGTGGCCAAGAGTATGAAGAAGCTCCGGTGGCATTGATCGGGAGCAAGTGTATGAAAAGGTTAAAAATATCGTTGTCATCTTCTGTAAGCTCTGGAAAGAGTAGAAAAGAAACAAATATATGGAAGAAGAGATCTGTATTCTTTGATCTTCCCTATTGGCGCAATCTTGATGTGAGACACCGTATTGATGTCATGCATGTGGAGAAGAACGTATGTGATAGTATTGTGGGCACGCTTCTCAACATACAAGGTAGTTCAAGGATGGTGTGAAGGCAAGATTGGATTTGCAAGCAATGGGAATACGCGAAGACTTGCATCCAAGGCCATATGGGAAGAGAACTTATTGTCCCCCGGCTTCTCATACTTTGTCTAAGGATGAGAAACGAAGCTTTGTGAGTGTTTACATGGCACAAAAGTTCCCTCAGGGTATTCTTCAAATTTTAAGAGGCTTGTCTCGATGAAGGACTTGAAATTAGTAGGCCAAAAGTCTCATGACTGTCATGTCTTGATGCAACAGCTACTCCCAGTAGCTATTCGAGGATTGCCGAATATGATCTTCGGTCGCTTTGACTAGACTTTGTTTCTTCTTCAATGCGGTTTGTAGTAAAGTTTTCAAGATTGAAAAGTTGGATGAATTGGAGAATGAAGGATATCTTATCTTGTGCCACCTTGAGAAGCTTTTTGTTCCTTCATTTTTTGACATCATGGTTCATCTCATTATTCATCTAGTGAGGGAGATAAAGTTGTGCGGCCCTATCCATTTACGGTGGATGTACCCTATTGAAAGATCTATGAAATTCCTAAAAGGGTATGTGAAGAACGCGCACGCCTGAAGCATCAATTGTTCGAAATATGTTTCAAGAGGCCATGGAATTTTGTCAAAATTATTTGGCCAAAGTAAGACATATTGGGCTTCCAAAACGCAGCATGCTGAAGGGGGTAGACGTGGGGCTTCGGTAAAGAGTGTGGATCCTGATGAATTGTCACAAGTCCACTTATACATCTTGAATAATGTTGATGAAGTTCAAGCCAGCATATCTCGCACATAAAGAGGCTGTAAGGAAAGAGAACCATCGAATGACCGAACAAAGGTTGATTAGGGAGCATAACAAAACTTTTGCAAACCGGTTCAAACAAAAGGTCGAGGGATACGAATGTGTTTCGACATAATGAAATGGTTAGCACGTGGTCCCGAGGTTGATGTCATAAGTTGGAATTCGTATGTGATCAATGGTTATACATTTTACACGAAGTCCCTAGATGATAGGAGCACAGTCCGCAATGGTGGTGTTATGTTAGAGGCCGAATCTATGCACTTCTCCGGTTCGAAAGACAAGAGGCCTAAATTGGCGTCATGCCATATTATGGGGTTATTGAAGAGATTTGGGAGGTGGACTATGTCAAAGTTAGATTTCCCATCTTCAAATGCAAGTGGGTTAATGTCAATAATGGTGTTCGGATCGATCGACTAGGATTCACTTTAGTCGATGTCAATAGTAGAAGTTTTGGAGATGAACCTTTATTATGGCAGATCATGCAAAACAAGTGTTCTATATCACCGATCAAGAAAATAAAATGTGGTCCGTAGCTCTCCAAGGAAAGAGGGTCATTGATATTGATGAGGAAAGTCATTCAAATTATGGTGATCTTCCCGAGAGTACTCCTTTTACAAGGGGTCTAGGACATGAACGAAGAAGATGAAGCGGATAATGAACCCGGCATAAGAAATGATCATCAAGAAGGGATATGGGAGGATATCACTTTATAAAAGTGTCAATTCATAAGGTAATTAATATTCATATGCAGAATTCTTAGAAAACTTTAAGGTTTTAACTATTATTATATGCTTGTCTATGTTCTTAATTAAACAATGTCATCATTGAATATGAATTTGTTCTTGTTTTGTTTTTGTGGCGTGATCCGTTTCAAAGGGGCATGTTATAAAAGAGGATGCATGTTACGTTGTTGGGTGGGAATCAAATGAAGGCATGGTGAATAATATATTGGACTACATTTGTATGTTGAATTACGTGCCGCATGTATTGTAACTCATTGCCTTTGTAATTAGTTATATGTTAGCTTATTGTATAAATTACTTTAGTTGTTTTAGACTTAATTAAGAGGCCATATAACTCATGGTGGATAATATTTGTATTCTTTTTCCCAATTCAATTTATTCATGTTCATAGCTTGTAGCTTAAAGTATATCGATTTTTATGTGCTGTTTTGGATGGTGGATTTGTGTATATATATTGATCAGAAGAACAGAACAGGGGAAAAATACGGGAAAATTTAGACCGCAAATAAAAATACGCTCTTAAATGTTCAAATATTAAGACCGGATGTATATATAACACCGCTCTTAAAGGTGTTAAGCCGGTCTTAAAAGTTGGTCTTTTAAGACCGGTCCATTGAAAAATTCGGTCTTGAAAGTCAGTCTTTTAAGACCGGGTAATTAGTCCTCCGGTCTTAGAGTCCTCTATCTGTAGGACCGGATTGATATTTGTCCGGTCTTAATATTTGGATCTTTTAAGAGCGGTCGATATTTATTTAGTACGACTTTAAAGTCCGGTCTTAAAGGTCGACTTTTAATACCGCCTGGAACAAGACTGCTCGCGGGTCCGGTCCTAATGTACCTTTTTTGTCCGGTCTTAAAAGCCTTTTTTCCACTAGTGATTTGCAATAATATTTAGGATTAAAAACCCTCCAAGATCACTTTTGGGGTCCCAAAAGTGCTTATTAACGATTGAAAAGCTACTTTTGAAGGTTTCAATCACTATTCCAAGCTCTTTGAACTGCTTCTGCTGTGGGAGCTGTAATACTCCAATGGTATACCATCATTCATCATAGTGTTTTCACACGGATCAGTAAGAAAAACATAAATAGCACAAATTACTGATATACAACTATTTATTACATTACTAAAATACCTACAGGGTTCGCAAATATTACTTACAAACTCTAGACATAATTACAGAACTTCACAATAAATATCCCACGACCAAACTAAACTAGGTCCAACATCTCCATTTGCTGACATCCGCCTTCTTGCCTTGGGAGCCACATCTAGTACACTGTTCATTTTTTAAATAATAGCAAGGGCTAGGATTCCAATGAATCTCATGGTAACAGTTATTCGTATATAAGATGCATGCACAGTATAAGATAGTCAACCAGTCACAATATGTTCAGCATTTAGAGATAACATATCACAAATCACATGCAACAGCAACTACAAACAAGATCACAATTATGGTTCACACATGCATATAAAGTCACACATAGTATGTAAGAGAAGAGTTACCACATGGACGCTTTACCAACTCGAATCGGCTCCCAATCCTTTGATTGTCCCGGGCAAGTGTCGAGTACTATAAACATTCATTCACAAACAACAGGTTATTATTTATCCAACCTCTTCATAAAGCTAAAAGGCCCATATTAACTTCATGAGTTTAGCTTAACCCCTAGAAGTTAACTTAATTACCACTTGCCCTTACATTTCTCATTTTCACATAAGTCAAAACTGGCAGAATTTTCAACCAACCTTGAAAATTCATATCTTATTGTAAAAATATCTAATTATGGTGATTCCAAAGGCTATGTGACCATTAATAAGTCTATTTCAAGGAAATGTTCCTGATTCTAGGGCTAACTTCAAAAATTCATAACTCATGGTATATAGATCCAATTGACCTATATGACCAGTCAAATTAAAGATTATCATGTCTAATTTTATTCTGGAAAGTTTCATAACCATTGGATATCATTTTCTCAATCAAAGGCACGTCACAAACTGACTTCCTTTTGGGAACCCTAATCTGCAAGCATCAAGGGAAATTCCTTCATGACAATTGTCACACTTCCTGAACTGGGCTTAATTATTTTCCTAATACAGGCTTATCCTTAAGTCTCTAGGCTCAAAATTCAGGATATTTATAGGAGCGCCTTTTCTATTTCTGTGAGAGCATCTTTTCTCCGCCTGTGAGAGCTGTTCCTAGTGCTTCTCTTTGGCGAAATTCTGCCCCTAAGATATTTCAACATGTGCAAAATGCCTTAATTACCCAAAACACCCTTTTTTCCAGTGGTTAAAAGCATTTACCCTAGTTATTAGCTTATTTTCTCTTTATTTTTCTTCAAGAAATTCTAGATAATTCCAGACACTTCCAAGGCCCTGTGTGGCGCCATTCGGGCTGCAAAAATTTGATCCCTTGTACTTTATTCAATTTATCCAGTTCACCCTTTTATCCACTGGTCCTTGTAGTGCACCGCTGGTTAAAAGAGTGCTCCCTTTTTCACTTTTATTTTTAGATATTTTTCCCTGATTGGGCCTACATATGTGGCGCCATTTTGCACCCTCATATGGCCCCACATTTGCTTCATTTAAGCCAAAAAGAAGCCCCTAATTGGTCCTTATCGGTCTCCTTTCTACTGGTTAACCTCCTTTGGGACATGTACTCTATGTTTGGGCTTAAGTACATATAAAATCATCTTATTTTCTTTCTCTCTCCTCTCATGTGGACCAAATTGCATCCTTAATGGGTAAGGAATTGACTTTTTTATCCTTACTTTTGTTGGAAATTATGCCCTAGGGGCAAGTCATTGTACTTTAAACGTGAATGTCATTTAAAGTATTCTTCATTTAGTTATCATTTTCATTTGCATGTTTATAGTGATAACTGTATCCTTGGATATATCTTATTGATTATCCTAAATGTCCCTGGTCGGTCATCTACACAGGAGCGAAGATGAAATAAGACCAGTATGACTTTGATGAGGTATGGAGATACCAATCAAACTCATAGGAACCTATAAGAGTACAAGGTGCTGGATCGACACACTATGAGAAAGCTGCACGGATTAAGTCATAAGCTTTTCTCATGTATAACCGCGTCACAATGCCCTTTGACCTGAGATCATCATGGATTCCTACATGATGAGTCGCTCATCTTTGACCTAGTCAAAAGTCATCTTTGATCGGGTGATGATATTGGATCAGGATCAGTGGTTTTGATGCAGAGGAATGTGAATGGTCAAGATGGAATTTGTCCCTCACATTTGTAAAGAGATAATATTGGAGCCTCGATGAGTGAGTCTGAGAAATGTATGGCCATACTATGATGGAAAGAAGTTTCCATTTCAATTATTAGAGTACTCAAGAATCGAAAAAGTAATGGTTAGGAACAGGAGGATGACACTATTCATGCTTCATCCTTGACCAAATTATCTCACGACAAAAGGGACGTGACATGGTTGTATGATAGGTTGTATCGTACCAACACGATCCTCATGAGTTGGGTAGTTGGAATGTCTTGCTAGAGGCTGCTTGCGACTTGTGGGTTGATACAGTATTGGTCCGCTGCCAATCTCATGTAGGCCTGTAGTGTCACACACAATAATAGCCCAACACAAGCAATTATGTCCAGATTCATTGAATCTTAGATATGTCTAAGATTTAATGAATACAGCATTTAATCTAGGGATATATATATATATATAAATTCAAAATTAAATAATAATAATAATATTATAATGGATTATAATATTATTATATAATATTTGTTTTGTATTTACTTTATTTGATAAATTAAATAACTAAAACAAATAGAGATATAGTATCTTAGATTTAATTAAATAGATAAATTTCATATCTTAGATTTAATTTATAAAGATAGATTAAATCACTAGGATTTTAATTTGGATTAAATAAATAGATTAGATTAGATCTGTTGGACAGATTTAATTAATATATTATTTTAATCCAAATTCAAATTTCAAGATTAATTAATATTAATTTTGAATATTTCAAAATGACCCAATTAGGGTTTGAGAAATCCTATTAGATAATGATCTAGACGTATTAAAAGTAAAAAGAGCTGCATAACTAAAACCCTAGAGGAGAGATGTGAGACGAAAAGCTTAATGGTGCTAGCACGCTGTCGTCCGTGTTGGAGTGTTGTTCAGTGTGGATACCGGTAGAAGGAATGGAATCGTAGAGTTAGCTTCTAACTGATTGAATAGACACACACGAATATACGAAAGGTATGGTTTTACCAACCCAATTTAAACGCCGTTTATAGATCCTCCTATGAGATTCGTAAAATTTTAATGGATGAAATCCTTCCGCTGCGTGTATGGATCCCAACAACTTCTTCTCTTTTAACCTTGTGGTGACACGTGTCCACAAGTAATTATTACAATTGACTTTTCCTATTCAAAAACGTAGGGCACCCCCATCAGTTCAGGAAATGTCATGTGCATATCTATTTTAGCATATTTTTACTCAACTAATTGCCTCATACCTTAGGGCATAGCTAAATATCATTTTTACTAACTAATTAACATCATATAAGTGTTTTTGTGCCCTTCTAGATTGTCACTTTAATTTCTATGACTCTTGGACTCTCGGTTCAAATACACTTAGGAACCCCATATAATTTTCCAAATTTAATACCACACTTCCTGAATAGGGTCTAGTCGTCTGCCTGCCACAGGTTTATTCTCAAGTCTCTAGGCCCATAATTCAGGATATTAAATAACATATTGTCTAGTAGTGGGAAATCAATTTCTCCACTAATGGACCCAAATATGTTAGATGACCAAACGAGGTCTTGGGCCAATTTGAATTTGGAATTTGAATTTTAAATTTAAGTTTCAAATTTAAATTTGAATTTTAAATTCAAGAGGTTAGGGTTTAAAAGATAATTCTGAATTTATATATATATATATTTCAAATTCAAGATATAATTGAAAGATATGGATATGATCTATTATCTTAAATTTGAATTCAAAATATATTTCAAGATAAGGATAAGATCGTTATCTTAAATTTTAAATTAAAGATATATTTCAAGATAAGGATAAGATCCATTATCTTGGATTTTTAATTCAAGATATGGATAAGATCCATTATCTTGATTTTTAATTCAAGATATGGATAAGATCCATTATCTTGATTTTTCGGATTAAATCTTGGAATGAGTTTTTCTTCTAATTAATTTAATTAGGGTTTAACCGTAATTAAGTGGTTGAAATTAGGGCACCTTAATTAGGACGGTTTTAGAAATTTTGGTCGTGCAGTCTTAGATGGTTTTATGCGTACGACTCATCCAAAGAAGACGGGGCATCCAAGGTTCAATCCAAAAAAGGTAAGATCCAATCTTGCTCATCCCATCTTCCACTTAATCTCAAGACACCATCAACGTCTTGTGAAAAAGAAAACCCAAGAACTTGAATCCTCAATTTTTCCATTGCCTAGCAAGCATCCAAGGAGAAGGAGGAGTCAGGGAGAAGGAGTTGTCAAGTCAATTGGGAGGTAGTTGTGTAGATCAACGTTAGAGGACATCATAAAATTTGAAGTCTTCAAGTAATCTAAGGTAATCTTATACCCCAAATAGTTGTTTTAATGAGTTGATCCTGAAAATATCACATGAGTATTTCTTTAACGGGTTCTCATGAGCACAATAAAGAGTTTTGATAAAGGAAACCAATTTGGGATAACTCATGAGTACGATAAAGAGTTACGGGTTATAACTTAAGAGCACCTGTAAAGAGTTACAGGTTCCGTAATGATATTTGTTTTTGAAATCATAACTCATGAGTATTGTAATGAATTACAGGTTCTCATGAGTACCCGTAGAGAGTTACGAGTTTGTAATGATTACATATTTATGATGTTAAGCTTCATGAGCATTGATGAGCACTAATTATGCTATGTTTTCCCTATATTATATGACTATATTGAATGATGAATTTAAGCTTAGCTGCATTAAATCTGAGCAAAAAGGCATTAATTCATTATATAGGGAACTTAAGGATGAAGCTTACAAACCAAAATAAATTGCATACGCATCCTAAACATATGCTAAAAAAAGATCACATTTTGAGATTTTGTGTAAAAGGCGTAGAGCATGGCCGATACAATGTTATAGCATCAGGACAGCCTCATCGAAGCGCAATACAAACGCATCCCTAATGCTATAGTGGAGTAAGTGAAGCAGTGCTATATGGCATTTGTTATGATATTTTGTCAAGATTGTTTCAGGAAATAAAGTGCAGGTCGTTGGGTGACGGTTAGATTGCTGAGGTGTTGGAATAGAAGATGCGGAGAATCGAAACTAAGATTTGAAGAATCCCGCAGGATCAGTAGAATCAATCTACCGAGATCACGATTGGACCCAATAGATTTGGAAAGGTCCAGTTCTCTGGACGTACGCCGCAAGTAGACCCGATTATATAAGGAAACAATGGCCAACCCTAAAGGGAGTCGAAGTTGTCGAGAGTCAAGAACCATTCCATACGACTAGACTTTGAAAAAGAGTGAGAGAAATTACAAGGCACGAGAACTCCAAGAGAACCCAGCAACCTTCCTTGTAGTGAGACGGAGATAAGAAGACGTGGAGTTGTGACGTGACAGAGCTTCTTCCACGTCGTTGAGACCTCCATCAAGCTTTCTAATTTTCTTCTTTAATTAATTCTAGTTAATCTTGTGATCACGGGCTATTCTGTTGTACTCTGTTTAGTGATTCCCTCTTCAGTCATGAACTAAACTTCTTGTGGTTGAGTGAGGATGATTTCCTAAGTTTAGAATGAACTCAGTTGCTAGTTCTTAATTCAATACATTCAATTTTCTTATCAATGATTTAATTTCTCGTCGATTAGCGAGAGCTAAGGGCTTAATTAGTGGCCTTAGCTTATTGAGAGAGAGTCAGGCTTAGACATCTGAGAAACAGTGTTTGCTAGGCAGATTGGTGCAAGGCTTGACCTATTATTGTAGGCTTCAGGAATGAGTCCACCGCTCATAACCATAACACCCTGATTTGTAATGATCACCTAATTAGAAAATCACCATAGACATATGGGAGAAGTAAATTAGGATTAAACGTATCAGACGTGAGAGCTTCGGTAGATTAGAGTGGTGGGTTAACTAAATAACATTGTGAAAGGTGTTTATGTTGTTACATTGCGAGAGTTGTGCTGCATGAATGTTATATCAATGCGTATAGGCAACTGGGGGAGTAATATGCTTGGGAAGGACTGGAAAGAGATTTGCCGTGTCTCCCAAAATAAACCAAGTTCGATTAATGATTTGCAGAATTAGGGAACCTGGGTCGTTTCCCAACGAACTTGCAGCGGGTTTGATTAACAACAACAGTGAAACAGAATGGTAAAATTGGGGGTTTTAGGGTTTTATGATTCAGCGATTAAAACGAAATAAATTGAAATAAACGAACTATGTAGAAACAGATAGAAAAACGTTGATAGACTTAAAGCAGATTAAAAACGACCAACCCAACGTTGATTCGAGAATCATGCATCATTGAACGAAATATAACTAATCACGTTTGGTTCCGGATGAATCGAAATCTCTGCATTCATCCGGAGAATCCCTCACCTAGGCGATCGCCTAGAATTTATCCGAACAGTGGCGTCTCGCTGTGCAATCGCACAGCAACACTAAAACCTAGTCCGAATTTAGTCCTTGGGATGAACCAAACCGAATATTAAATCTAATATTCTAACTATTTCCAGAATTCGAATCCGATAAGATGAAAACAGAATTGATTAAGTTACCGATTAGGCACAAGTTCTCTGGACGAATCATGGAATCCTCATCGTTGTGTCAATCACAGGGGGTTTAGCCGAGCATGGTGGAAAAACTGAAGAAAAGATGAAGAACGTGAAAAACCCTAAGAACATGCGAAAATCGGTAGAGAGAATTTGCATAAAATCGTGAAACCCTAATGTCAAAATCGTGAATTCGTGAATGCCTACTGTCTTTGGCGGCTGCCTTACTTAAAAATAACCTAAAATGAAAATGGGCCCTAATAGTTTTAGCCCAAAACAGAAATAAAATAAAAGCTGGACTTAAATTACAAAATTCGGGTCCAAATAATATCCAGAATTGTGCATCCGACTTCGGCTCCAAAATCGACCGCCCTCTTGACCGAATTGGCTCTTGATGTCTTCATAACAATTGTAGCTCTCTGAATCATCTGAAATATGAGACAAAAATGAGGCAAATCCGATGTCTGGTTCAAGAGTTATGGTAGAAATAGTGAAGTAATACAAAACTGGAATTTTATTATTAAAAATGGCTAAAATGCAATAAAAGGCCCAAGGCCCAAATAAACATAAAAGCCATTATTTATTAGATAAAGGGTCCTAAGTTATTACTCAAGAGACAAAAATAAGTGTATAAAATATTCAATTATCAAATTCCCCCACACTTATCTTTTTGCACTCTTGAGCAAAATCTAAAGAAAAAAAAGACTAAAAGGAAAATCTCTTATTTACTAATAATTGCTGCAATGCAAAAATTGAATCAAGGGACAAAAAGTTCCAAAAGACCAATCAATCAAGACCTAAATCCCTTCATCTCAAATTACAATTCATGGCGGTCTCAATCAATGATGCTGATCACAAAAGATGGTCTCACAAATGATGCGCTCAATCAATCGGTCTCTCAAGTGTTTAAGGTAAATAAGTGTATCGCTCAAATTCTACTCAAGAAAATTGTTCTACCATAAGCTTGCTCAACTTCTACGTCTCCACTACTCACAACACATACATGCACAAATCAAGAGAGCTTGTAATTAAAGGTTGTAATGGGGCTAGGGTGAAGGTAGGTAATAGTATGGAATGAGAGGCTAAGCACCAAAGAAATCAAAAGGAAGAGCATTGATTAACACAATCATTCTCTATGTATGAAACTTTTATTCTACTAATGTATCCATTTCTTTCTATGTATTTTCTTTTCTTTTCTTTTCTCTCTCTTTTTTTTTCCTTTTTTTTTCTTCTTTTTTTTCTCTTTTCTCTTTTTTTTTACTTTTCTTTCTTTCCTTTCATTGTATATGTAATTACAATGTCAAAATCAAATATCTCCCCCCCCCCACACTTAAACTGTTGCACTCCTGAGCAACCCCGCACTTAAACACAAAACAAGTTGAAACCAATGCTCAATAAATCTTCAAGGTGCGGAATAAAATGGTTTTACGCTTAGGCTTGTAATGTGGCTTAGAAAAGAATGGGTCAAAAGGCACAAAGGGGCTAGCAAGGGAATCATAATGCAAGGGAAAGCTATTTGGCCAAAGTGAGGAAAATAAAAGAAAGAAAACAAGCTTCCATCATACTTATGCACGTAAGTGAAAAATGTAGTTTCAAAAGAAAAGGAGCAAGTTCTAGAGAACAAAAATCATGAGAGATGCACACATGAAAGAAAGAATGGCAAAAGATGAATTCCATTCATGCAGGCCCAAAACCTCACAAGGTCAATACCAACTTAGGCAATCAACAACATCAAATCAACTACCAAGACTTGTAATCGAAGAGTCAAGAATTGTAGACCAAACAGAATGATCCATTAAAGCCAAAATGTCCACGTTCATGATATGTAGCAATCATAGAAAGAGAGACTTCTTTTTTTTTTTTTCAAAAGCAAAGCAAGGTAAAAAAATGAACAAACAAAAGAGAAAGAGGGAGAAGAAAGAAGAATACTCCCCAAGGGTTTATGGAGAGTAGGTGGCATCAATGAGGTTTATGGAGGATAGGTGGCATCAATGAGGAGAGTCTCTGCTTCCTCGAGGCTGCGTGGGGATCCCTCATGAAATGGCTTGAGGCGATGCCCATTGACCTGCTTAATGGCCCAATAGGCTCGATGCTCCAACTCAACCGGAAGATGACATGCCTTACCAAAGACAAGCCGATAAGGAGACATCCCAATCGGAGTCTTGTAGGCGGTGCGATATGCCCACAAAGCATCATCTAGTCGCTTACTCCAATCTTTCCGGGTAGAGTTAACGGTCTTCTGAAGGATTTGCTTAATCTCTCGATTTGAGACTTCACTTGACCATTGGTCGAGGATGGTAAGGTGTGGAAACCTTGTGTAGCACTCCATACTTGCGTAGCAAGGCACCCATGCTTCGATGCCAGCAATATGTAAGTGTAACCATATGAAGCAGGAAATGGACCCATAAAATCAATACCCCAAACATCAAAGATCTCACAAAACAATATAGGGTTTTGGGGCATCTCATGCCTACGGGAAATACTCCCTGCCCTCTGACAGTTATCACATGATTTGCAAAACAAATGGGAATCATGAAACAAGGAAGGCCAAAATAATCCATTGTCTAACACTTTCCTAGCGAGTTCTTTGGGGTCCAAAGTGACCACCACGAGCGAAGCAGATAAGGGTCATCCCAAACATAATATTTAGACTCACTTTTCAATTTAAGGGTTTGGGCCCTAGTGGAATCTACGGGAAAAACACCGGCTACCAAGTAGTTAACTAAATCGGCATACCATGGGCTTATCTAGCTTATCTTGCAGTTTGTAGAAGGCTGCTCATCAGGGAAATCATCCCGAATAGAAGAGGGGTGAGAGGGAGAATGAGTGATACGACTCAAGTGGTCGGCTACCCGGTTTGTGCTCCACTTCTATCTCGAATCTCCACATCAAACTCTTGGAGCAACAACATCCACCGGATGAGTCGTGGCTTAGCATCGCCTTTTTCAAAAGAAACTTTAAAGCTGCATGGTCGAGAAAACAATGACTCTACTAGCTAGCGAGATATGACCTAAACTTATTGAAGGCAAATACAATAGCCAACAACTCCTTCTCAGTAGTGGTGTAATTAGACTGAGCAGAATCCAAAGTCTTTGAAGCATATGCAATGACATGGGATGCTCTGTCTACTCGATGTGCTAAGATAGCACCAACCGCATAGTTGGAAGCATCGCACATCAACTCAAAAGGGAGGAGCCAATCAGGGGGCTGAATCACTGAGGCTGTGGTCAGGCAACGCTTCAAGTGATCGAAGGCCGCCTTGCATGCATCATCAAAGACAAAGTCGGTGTCCTTATGCGAAGATTGGACAAGGGTCAGACAGTCTTGCTGAAATCTCGAATGAAACGTCGATAGAAACCTGCATGACCAAGAAAAGAGCGAACTTCCCGCACGAAGCGGGGTAAGGCAAAGCGTAATAACATCTATCTTAGCGGGGTCTACCTCAATCCCTTTCCTAGACACTATGTGTCCCAAGACTATACCCGACTCAACCATGAAGTGACACTTCTCATAATTCTGCACAAGATTAGACTCAATGCACCTATGCAAAACTCTAGATAGATTAGCTAAGCATGCATCAAAATCGAGACCCATATACAGTGAAATCATCCATAAACACCTCCATGCAGTCCTCTAGGAACTCAGAGAAAATATTCACCATACAACGCTGAAAAGTGCCAGGTGCATTGCAAAGACCAAAAGGCATCCTCTGGTAAGCATATGTCCCAAAGGGGCATGTGAAGGTCGTCTTCTCCTGATCCTCAGGAGCAATATGGATCTGGAAGTATCCGAGTAGCCATCCAAGAAGCGGTAATGAGACTTACCGGCCAATCGCTCTAACATCGATCAATGAAGGGTAGAGGGTAATGATCTTTGCGAGTGGCTTGGTTGAGTCTTCTATAGTCAATGCAAACTCTCCAACTATTACGAACTCGAGTAGGAATGAGCTCATTCTTTTGATTGGCTACCACGGTGACTCGGATTTCTTAGGAACCACTGGGATGGACTAACCCACCGGCTATCGAAATGGGATAGATGATGCCGGCTTGCGAAGCTTAGTGACTTCTTTCTTCACCACATCAAGGATAAGAGGATTAAGGCGTCTCGGGGTTGCCTCAGCGGCTTAGAGTCCTCTTCCAATAGAATCTGATACATGCACATAGAAGGACTAATGCCAACTATGTCAGCCAATGTCCACCCAATGGCTTTCTTGTTCGCCCTCAATAAGCTTAGCAGCTTCTCTTCTTGATCGGCATAAGATTATTTGCCACAATGACGGCAAGCGCTCATTCACCTCCGTAAATGCATACTTCGGATGGTGCGGAAGGGATTTCAACTCTAGTTTGGGCGGTTGCTCGGTGGAGGAGAAGCTTGGGTGGTTGTTGCAACAACTCGATGTCATCACACCGGGAATACACGAAACCATATTCAAAGAAGCACAAGCGAAGGATTTGTGTCTATACGGCTCAAGGTTAACATCGAATTCAGTTCATCAAAATCGAATTAAGCTCATCAAAATCGGAATCGGGATGCACGTTAGGATCGGGATGAAGCTCAAACTCGAATCAATATCGAGTCTACAAGTAATGTAGAATCATCAAGCAAATCGAGAATCACCAAACAATGCGGTCTTAACCAAATTAGTGCAAACGAGCACCATTCATTATCATCGCATGCACAAATGGGGGTATCACTCTCGGATGAAAAATAAGGATAATCGGCACACCAACCATTAAGAACATCATCCACGGCATCATCAATCACATCAATACGAAGACGGAATGCTCTTCCCTAGGATATTTCATGGCATCAAAGATATTGAAATTCAGGGATATATCACCAAACTCCATGGAAAGAGTACCAGAATGCACATCTATCTTAGTCCTAGCTGTTTTCATGAAAGGTCTCCCTAGAATGATTGGTGACCTACTACTAGGAGACTCACCCTCCATATCCAAGATGTAAAAATCAGCGGGGAATATCAATTCATTAACTTTGACTAATACATCTTCAACTAAACCGAAGGATGGGCATTACTCCTATTAGCTAAGCGAACAATGACACCGGTTGGACGCAAGGGACCAAGACCAAGAGATCTATAAACAGATGCGGGCATGACATTAATAGAAGCACCTAAATCTAGCATGCAATCATCAAATCTATAGTTACCAATAAGGCAAGGGATAGAAAATGTCCACGGATCTTTGCATTTACGAGGCATGGTATTTGGATGAGTCTTGACACATTCGATTCAAACTCACTCGTTCATTCCCCTTGATCGCCTCTTGTTGGTGCACAACTCCTTCGAAACTTGGCATATTTAGGAATTTGTTTAACGCATCTAAGAGAGGAATGTTGATCTCTACTCGTCTCGAATGTCTCAAGTATATCCTTCTCTTGTGCCTTTTCGCCAACTTCTTGGATTGAGCTCGCTCTCGAGGGAAAGGAAGAGGGATAGGAATGTCTTCCTCTTCACCTTGCTGCACAACCTTTTTCTTTTCGAGTCAATCTTCACATTTCGACTCGTTTTCGATGTGGAAGTCACATCTCGCAGCTTGCTTAGGTTCCTCCAATTGCTTGCCGGGCCAGTAGTGATATAGCACTCACATTTCCCTTAGGATTGGGAATTGTTTGTGAAGGAAGGGAGTTGGATCCACGAGGTTGAAGCTGGTTCAATGATGTTGCCAATTGCCCAATCTGTGTTTGCAAACTACGAATGGAAGTGTCGGTTTGTTGTTGGAGCTGCATATTGGTTGTGACAAATTGCTTCATCATATCTTCAAGTGAGGAACCACCACCACTACTACTAGCTCGTTGTTGTGCGCTGTGGAGGTGGACATATGGTGGTCGAGGAGGTGGTGCTTGCAAAGGCAAAGGGGTGCGGTGTTCTTTGGAAAGTCGTGGTCAGTACGGCCTCTGTGGTAATTCCTGCAGTCAACGATGCGGTTACTCGGTTCGATTTTGATTCCGGCGAAAGTTGGGGTGATTTCTCCAACCAGATTGTATGTATTAGAGAAAGCATTATTCTTGTTGGTATTGTGGCCTTCTGGAAAAACACCCACTGCGGCTCTTGATTGGTCTTGATAGGCGGGATCATGCAAAGTAGGGCAAGAGTCGGTAGAGTGATAAGGGTCGAACAAAACCCACAAGAGTACCCATGCTTGAGAAGGGAAGGCCGCACCGTCTCATCCTTGCCAATTGCCTCACAAGGGAGGTCAAATCATCAAGTCTATTCTCTAATCTCTGAGAATCATACTGGTTTGGAGATGCTTGAATATGGTAAACAGGAGTACTATTGGCCCTAGTGCCAAGCTGGCGAGAGTTATACGCCATAATGGATATCAATTCTCGGGCTTCTTCGGTGTCTTGTTACTCATAGCTCCACCACTAGAGGCATCAACCAACCCTTTGTCTACCGGTGATAGACCATCATAGAAAGAGTTGATCAAGTCTTTTCGGATATCGATGGTGTGGACGGCTTGCACATAACCTTTTGAACCTCTCCCAATACTCATGCATAGTCTCCCCGGTGATACGTTTAATGTGAGTTAGTGGACACAAGACTATCAGAAATACTATCAGAATCACAATCAGAAAGATCAATAGAATGGACACAATCCGAATGGCCACTATCAGGGTTCAGTTGAGTGTCCAGCTCAGTATTAATCATATGACTTAAGCTTACAACTCTCTAGCGGCAAGAATTGTTCTCTCTATTTCGGGATCAAATGGCAACAGATCTTACGGATTAGTAGTATTCACGGTGCTCATGCAACATATACACAAAGCAGAATTGGCAAATACTCAGAATGACAAAGATGCCACCAGAAAATCAGAATTACGAAAATGCCACAAGGGGTGGTAAAAAGTGGAAAAACACTAAGAGACACAAAGACAAAACA
Source organism: Acacia pycnantha (assembly GCA_025563575.1). Taxonomy (NCBI): domain Eukaryota; kingdom Viridiplantae; phylum Streptophyta; class Magnoliopsida; order Fabales; family Fabaceae; genus Acacia; species Acacia pycnantha. The sequence goes on from JAMWYP010000006.1 coordinate 1,156,069, forward strand.
CACAAAAGCGAAAACCTATGCTAGAAATTGACCTAAACAAGTCCAGAAACAGTATCAAATGATTTTTAAAATTTTTGGGACTTGGACAGGGCGACTCCTAGACTATTGGGAACTCAAAAATGGAATAAAAAAACTTCAAAAATTGAAAAAGTGGTCTAAACGATGGAATTTGGCAAAACGGAGGATAGCCCTTAGAAAATGGAACATTTTCAAAGGGGGTCTAATGATTTTCCATCTTCTATCACTGTACCAAATTTCAGCCAAATCAGAGATACCCCGAAAAAATCACCCTATTGGAAATCAAAAAATCAGAACTTAAAACAGCAAAAAAAAGTGGTCTAAACGTTGGAATTTGGGGAAAATAGGTGAGACCTCACTTCCTTCTAGGAAGTGACTCTTGCTTAGAACGCCCAATTCCGTGTGAATAAGACCTGGTTTGAGTGATCAGAGTCAGAAAAATTCCTATCCGACCACCTAAACCCTAGCTATTTACAATACTGTTACTAATCAAACCGATGCAAATTCCCCGGCAACGGCGCCATTTTTGGAAAGAGATTTTCCGTGTCTCCCAAAATAAACCAAGTTCGATTAATGATTTGCAGAATTAGGGAACCTGGGTCGTTTCCCAACGAACTTGCAGCGGGTTTGATTAACAACAACAGTGAAACAGAATGGTAAAATTGGGGTTTTAGGGTTTTATGATTCAGCAGATTAAAACGAAATAAATTGAAATAAACAGAGCAACACTAAAACCTAGTCCGAATTTAGTCCTTGGGATGAACCAAACCGAATATTAAATCTAATATTCTAACTATTTCCAGAATTCGAATCCGATAAGATGAAAACAGAATTGATTAAGTTACCGATTAGGCACAAGTTCTCTGGAAGAATCATGGAATCCTCATCGTTGGGTCAATCACAGGGGGTTTAGCCGAGCATGGCTGGAAAAACTGAAGAAAAGATGAAGAACGCGAAAAACCCTAAGAACATGCGAAAATCGGTAGAGAGAATTTGCATAAAATCGTGAAACCCTAATGTCAAAATCGTGAATTCGTGAATGCCTACTGTCTTTGGCGGCTGCCTTACTTTAAAATAACCTAAAATGAAAATGGGCCCTAATAGTTTTAGCCCAAAACAGAAATAAAATAAAACTGGACTTAAATTACAAAATTCGGGTCCAAATAATATCCAGAATTGTGCATCCGACTTCGGCTCCAAAATCGACCACCCTCTTGACCGAATTGGCTCTTGATGTCTTCATAACAATTGTAGCTCTCTGAATCATCTGAAATATGAGACAAAAATGAGGCAAATCCGATGTCTGGTTCAAGAGTTATGGTAGAAATAGTGAAGTAATACAAAACTGGAATTTTATTATTAAAAATGGCTAAAATGCAATAAAAGGCCCAAGGCCCAAATAAACATAAAAGCCATTATTTATTAGATAAAGGGTCCTAAGTTATTACTCAAGAGACAAAAAATAAGTGTATAAAATATTCAATTATCAAGGACTCAGAGCTCAGCCTATCTTTTTACTGATATCTTCTTTGACTACGATCAATTGTTATTTCTAGTTTATTAGCACAACTATAGAAACTCCTAAACCAATCAGACTTTATTTTCTCTTTAAGCACAACCAATTCTTTGATTCAGTGTCATCATTTGGTATCTCAGTCTCTGTGGGACGATACTTTACTTACTCTTTATTACTTGTTCGATTGGTTCACTTGCCATCAAGAAAATCCACTAACAAGTTTTTGGCACCATTGTCGGGGACTGTTGATACCTTTAGTGACGACGCACTTATGACTGAATTGTTGTGGTTTATCCAATAAAGTTCACTCTTTCCCTTTTATTGAATTTCAGGTACATTCTGTAATATATGCGTAACTCACCTTCAGTCAACCTAGAGCCTTACGATCCTGAAATCGAACGTACTTACAAGCAAAGGCGCAAGAAGCAGAAGCAAAGAAGTCAACTTTTTAACTCCGCAGACATGGCAGATATGCCAAATAATCATGCTTAGGAGCAAAGGGAGCAAGCAGTAAACAGGGACCACCAGGTCCCTCCAACTCCACCTCCAAATCTAGATCTGAACAAAGCCATCATGGAATTTGGGATCCCAGATTTAAATAAGTTGAATTCGGCTATCATACCTCCGACCTTTAATGCAGGAGACTTTAAGATTAAAGGTCTCATGATTCAAATGTTGAATGCGGCCGGACAATTTGGGGGACTTCCTTCTAAAGACCCTCACCTGCACCTCAAATCTTTAATGGAGTTGTGCAACTCATTCGTCATTCCAGGAGTCACACCAGACGCCTTTCGAATTAAATTGTTCCCATTCTCCCTTCGGGACAAGACTTGAATGTGGCTTAACAACCTACCAACCAATTCAATCACCTCCTAGAGTGATCTAGGGAGTAAATTCCTGCTCAAATATTTGTTAGTTCTCTATGTGTTTTGATGATAACTGACAATTGTAAACCCAAGTTGAAGATTGTCTTTGTTAAGTTGAAAAACTTATTGTCAAAGACAAACTCGAGTTTTGGTTTGAAAACTCGAGTTTGGACTTGACAGAGAGTAGCTCAAGTTTTTGCAAACTTAGACAAACTTGAGTTTATATTTGGAAACTCGAGTTTAGACCATAAAGAGAGTTCCTAAGTTTCTCAAGACAAAGCAAACTCAATTTTAGTGTTTATGAACTCGAGTTTTGACAAGACAGAGAGCTATCAACATTTTGAACTTAGCAAAACTCCAGTTTCCATCTGGAAACTCCAGTTTATACTAGACAGAGAGTTCTCTAAGTTTCCAAGTTTTGTTGGAAACTCGAGTTTGTGTTTGGAAACTCGACTTTACAACATACAGAGAACTATGCTCCACTCCGAACTTGTGAAAACTCCAGTTTTGTTTCAAAACTCCAGTTTGCATCTAGCAAAATGCTTTTTAAAGTATTCTCTATTCTGAGGAAACTCGAGTTTGTAACTTATAGAGAACAACTCAATATTTCTAAAGATTTGAAAACTCCAGTTTTCATTTGCAAACTCTAGTTTAGACCATACAAAGAGTTTTCCATTTTTCCTAAGATTTGTGGAAACTCGAGTTTCACTTTGTAAACTTGAGTTTGTTCCAAGCTAAGAGATTTGCTCTATTTGAACCTTTTGAAAACTCCAGTTTGCATATCGAAACTCCAGTTTTGAGCTTTTGGACTTAAACTTGTTTTCATCATAAAAGTTCAAAACTTGAGTTTGTTACTTAATGACTCGAGTTTTGCTCCTATCTCAAATCTTGCTTCAAAGATCAAATCGCGACATTCTTCTCTGGATGAAGGAAACTCAAGCTTGGTTTTGTAAACGAGAGTTTAGGTTTCTGAAGGAAATTGCAAACTCTAGTTTGGATGAACAAACTCGAGTTTGTGTCGCAGAGTTTGAAAATCAAACTGCTCAAATTTGTGAAATCTTTATGTTTGACCTAGATACTTCTTATCATCACTCATCATTGTTCTTAACTATGTTTAATCAGTTTGTTAGTGAGTTTCAAATGATATAAAGAGTATTAAATGGAGATTTAGCTTAAAGCAAAAAGTGACGTCAACACATTAAATGCAATGTCTAAAAAGATTGCACTCTTTTCAACAATTATTCTCCACATGTTGCAAAGGGATTAATGTTTCCTTTTCCTAACTAGAATTTGCTCTTCCAACGAATTAAAATCAAGGGAAGTCAACCATAAACTTCTGTGCAGCTGGATTAACTGAAGAGTAGAGAGAGAAGAGACCAAGTGCTGCTAATCAACTCAGCAATGTGTCCAATGGCTACATTGAAGAATCCAACAGTCATTTAATGCTCATAAGGAGCTGCATTCAAGTTTTCTCAACAACCAATATGTAGAAAACAAAAATCATTCAAGCCTCCAACTACTCTTTCAGTTTTCTACTGTAAAGTATCTTTTGATATATTTGTACCCAGTGTTTATCATTATCCACTCTTAGAGAGAGTTTCATGTATTGAAATCATTTATTGTAAGAATCTCAAGTCAAGGGGACTTGGAGATTGGGAATATCATATTACAACTTGTAAGGGGGAGTGTATCCTAGAGAGGATAACTTTTGAGTGCAAAGTGTGTAATTGATATTGTGAGTTAGTGAAAATCTCAGAGTGTCTGAGGACTGGATGTAGGTCAAGGATTTGGACCGAACCAGTATAAATCTTCTTGTGTCAAGCTTCTTCTTATTCTCTTATGTTCTGCTCTGTTTTAGTTCTATAAAAAGAGTATCCGATTTTTTTAAAAAAAATCCCCAATTCACCCCTCCTCTTGGTGATTTGCTCCATTTACAATATTTTCCACCAACAAGGAATGCACAACTAAGAAAGGATATAACTAGCTTCTGGAAAATGCCTGGGGAACTAACACATGAAGCATGGGACCGATTTAAGAATTTGCTCAGCAGATGCCCACAACATGGATTGCTAGAATGGGCTCAAATGGAGACCTTTTACAGTCGACTATATGACCAAACACGTTTATTTGTAGATGCTTGTGTGAATGGATCCATTCTCATGAAACCGTATGACAAGGCATGTCATCTGCTGGAAAAAATAGTGACACACAGCCATCAATGGGCTGATAACAGCATAACCTCATTTGAGGGGACTGACGGAATTCACGAATCAGATTCCATTACTACCCTTACAGTCCAAATAGCATCCTCGACCAATGCTATTGAAAGATTAATTGTCCCTGTCAACCAAGTTATGCTACAACCAGAGCCACTGACCTGTATCTCTTGTAACGGACACTACCCATGTTCTCAGCAGCTTAAGAACACCAATTTGATCAGCCATGATAACAATCTCCACCAGGGCTGGAACATCAGAGACACAGACTCAACCAGATCATCGAACACACCAGAATTTGCTCAGCAAGTCAAACATCCAAGAGGTGATTCAGGCCCAAAAAATCCTGTGATGGACCTCTTAAGGGAACACATGGCAAGAAATGACTCAATAATTCAAAATCAGCAATTGATCCTCCGAAAGCTCGAGAATCAACTTGGACAGCTTGCAGCAATACTTGCTGATAGACCCCCAGAAACCCCACTAAACAGCAGGGCATATCCAACAATCAAAGGAAATGAACAAGAAACACTACCACAACAATTTGAATTGGTAGTCGATGCTACAACAAGCTCACCATCAGTCATGATAGATAACTATACACCAACATTACAAAAGAATGCTACAGTAGGGGCATCCTGGCAAAATCCTGCCCCAAGACAATCTCAAGCATCAACCCAACACAGACTGCAAAATCCCGACAAGAAATTTCAAGGTTTTTTAGATCTAGGCCAACAGCTCCACATTCACCTTACCGCAGCAACAGCTCTGGAACAGATGCCCAACTATGTGAAGTTCTTGAAAGACGCTCTATCCACAAAGAAAGAACTGGTAAGGCATGAGACTATACCTTTACCCCAGAACTTCAATACTCTATTCCTACCAGAATACTGTTTGAACCACAGGATGAGAGCTATCTTGAAATCTCATGCATGATAGACAATCACACCCCAATAAAGGCTTATTGAGATCTAGAATTGGAAAGAGATTTGCCGTGTCTCCCAAAATAAACCAAGTTCGAAAACGATTTGCAGAATTAGGGAACCTGGGTCGTTTCCCAACGAATTTGCAGCGGGCTCGATTTAATAACAATAGTCAAACAGAATGGTGAAATTGGGGTTTTAGGTTTTATGATTCAAATAGATTAAAACGAAATAAATTGGAATAAATGTACGTAAAACGTTGATGGACTTAAACAGATTAAAAACGACCAACCCAACGCTCGATTCCAGAATCATGCATCATTGAACGAAATATAACTAATCACGTTTGGTTCCGGATGAATCGAAATCTCTGCATTCATCCGGATAATCCCTCGCCTAGACGATCGCCTAGAATATATCCGAACAGTGGCGTCTCACCGTGCAATAGCACAAAGAACACTAAAACCTAGTCCGAATTTAGTCCTTGGGATGAACCAAACCGAATATTAAATCTAATATTCGAACTATTTCCAATTCGAATCCGATAAGATGAAAACAGAATTGATTAAGTTACCGATTAGGCACAAGTTCTCTGGACGAATCATGGAATCCTCATTGTTGGGTCAATCACAGGGGGTTTAGCTGAGCATGGCTGGAAAAACTGAAGAAAAGATGAAGAACGCGAAAACCCTAAGAACATGCGAAAATCAGAGAGAGAATTTGCATAAAATCGTGAAACCCTAATGTCAAAATCCCGAATTCGTGAATGCCTCCGTCTTTGGCGGCTGCCTTACTTAAAAAATAACCTAAAACGAAAATGGGCCCTAATAGTTTTAGCCCAAAACAGAAATAAAATAAAACTGGACTTAAATTACAAAATTCGGGTCCAAATAATATCCAGAATTGTGCATCCGATATCGGCTCCAAAATTGACCGCCCTCTTGACCGAATTGGCTCTTGATGTCTTCATAACAATTGTAGCTCTCTGAATCATCTGAAATATGAGACAAAAATGAGGCAAATCCGATGTATGGTTCAAGAGTTATGGTAGAAATAGTGAAGTAATACAAAACTGGAATTTTATTATAAAAAATGGCTAAAATGCAATAAAAGGCCCAAGGCCCAAATAAACAAAAAAGCCATTATTTATTAGATAAAGGGTCCTAAGTTATTACTCAAGAGACGAAAATAAGTGTATAAAATATTCAATTATCAAGAATCCAGGGTAAATTTAATATCAAAATCGGTACTCCATAGACTGGCATCCGGCGACAAACAAGCTACTACAGTAACTTTACAGCTGATGGACAGAACCATCATCCATCTAAAAGGTGAAATTCACGACGTCCTGGTAAAAGTAGGCAAAAAAAATTTCCCTATAGCCTTCATCATACATGATCAGGAGGGTGGACATAACACTCCAATCGTTCTAGGAAGGCCATTCCTGGCTATCGGACAAGCATTGATGGACGTACATGAAGGGGAACTCACACTAAAAGTGAATGACGAACAGGTCAAATTCAACTTGCTTAAAGCAATGCAATACATCGACAACACATAAACATGCTCCGTGATCAATACCATGGATGAGGTAATACAGGAAGCTTTCTACGAATCATATAACCAAGCGCTCAGAGAAATCGAACCAGCACTAGGTGACGAAGTTATCAGTCTGGCAGCTGTCTTAAGTTTTAGGGACAACAACAACCACAACATAGAAAGGTTCGAATCATTAGAGGTTGACCAACACCAGAAGTATGCGTTCAAACCATCAAAAGAAGTCCCACCAACATTAGACCTCAAGCCTTTGCCTGATAATTTGAAATATGCTTACCTAGGGAATAATCAGACACTACCAATCATTGTCTCTGCTCACCTCACCAGCGACCAAGAAACCAAACTTCTAACGGTGCTCGCTAAATACAAGAGGGCTTTTGGTTGGACCATCATTGATATTAAAGGAATCAACCCATCCCTATGCATGCATAAAATCCACCTTGAGGAGGGATGCCGAAACTCGGTTGAGCAACAACGAAGGCTAAACCCCATCATGAAAGAAGTAGTGTGAAAGGAGATTATTAAATGGTTAGATGCCATAATCATCTACCCTATTTCTGACAGCGAGTGAGTCAGTCAAGTATAATGCGTACCCAAGAAAGGGGGAATCACCGTGGTGGAAAATGTAATATCCTGAATTTTGGACCCTGAGAATTGAGAATAAGTCTAAAGTAGGCAAACGACCAAGTCCAGTTCGGGAAGGGTCCCAAGAACGACGAGAGATATGAAGCTATGTAAAAGGAGATATTTTGAGGGTATTTTGGTCATTTCACAAAAAGACACCTAAGCTTTTGCTTATGTCATAAAAATGGCATCACAATCTTACCCGAGAAGCTTCAAATTCGTGCAAAACAAAGAGGAGAGAGAAAATTCAACAAAACTTGCAAAAGAAGCCAAGTTAAGAGGATATTTTGCAAGGGTACTTTGGTTATTTGGTTTGGGGATTCTTAAGTGCCCTCCTGACATATTCTAAGACATTTTACACTCCTGTTTGCATGATTAGTTTGACCAGAGAGCTCAAGGACCAAAGAAATTAAAGTGATAGTGCAGAAGGGCATAAAAACACCTATACGGTGTTAATCGGTTAGTAAAAATGTTATTTAGTTGTGCCCTATGGTATGGGACAGTTAACTATGCATAAATGTGCTAATATAGGTATGCACATGATGTTTTCTGGACTGGTAAGGATTTCCTACGTTTTTGGAGGAGATAGGGATGAAAAGTCAGTGTAATTATTACCTGAGGACACGTGTCACTGGAGGATTGGAAAACAAAAGGTAAGTAATGATTATAGGGGTAGAAAAGTCAAATCCTTACCCCTGAATCATTGAATTTCGTCCACCCAAGATGGCATGAGGGAAGATTTGGTGGCCCCAAGATGGCTCCACCCAGCCCATATAATTATTTTAAAAAAAATTATTAATTGGAGGAAAAGAAAACCAAAAGCAGTCCAAAAGTCAAAGTTACCCTTTCTAGATAAAAAGAGATAACTCAGATAAATTGGGAAAAATAAAATAAAAATCAAGGGATCTGATTTGGGGGCCCAGGGAGATGCCACCTAGCCCTAGGAATCATCTAGATTGCTTGGGTTAAAAGAAAAGAATAATAAAGAAGTTTCGGGCCAAAACTGGTAATATTCATAAATTCCGAGCCAAAACAGGTAATTTTACCCATTTGAGAAGATAAAATCTGACCAGAATCAAGGGGGATGCGCCACCTGTCCTGTCCCTAGAGTATTCTGGAATTTATTGGGAATTAAGCCAAAAAGCTAGATGAATTTTACTAATTACTGGACAGGAATTTACCACAGTTATTCGGGACTATTCAGATTCTTTTACAATTATTAAAAGATCAACACACTCTCTCTGTTGGCCATGGGAGCACGAAATATCCAGAGGAAAGGGAGAGAGAGATCTTCAAAAACTCCATATCCAAGATCAAGCTCCAAGCTCCAAGGATCATCAACCGAACTTCCGATTTAGGTAAACACCGAAAACCCGAACCTTTACAACTTGAACTTGTGGTTTTCATTCAAGGGGTTAGGGCTTGGTGTTACAATCTGATTTTGGTGTTTTTTATGATCTCAAAGTGTTCAAATTTTTTTTTTTATGGGTTTAAGCTATGGCTTAAGTTTCCGAACTCGAATCACCAAAAAACCTTAAAAATAAGCTTGCTGCCAATTCTGGAATTCTGGGGCAGCGACGCTTCAAATCAGTTTTAAAAATATTAAATGAACTCGGTTTTGGCTGAAATTTTACAGGAATTAAGTACACTTCCTAAGGTTCACCATGATGTATAATTATGTGTTATCTGGATTTGTCTACTTGAAGAAATAAATTGTTGAAAATCGCCCAGAAAGTTACAGGATTTTTCTGACCAGCGAGTAAGGATTGGGCTGTGTGACTAAATATGGTTTTTTTTGGGGCTGGATGTATTTGTACCATAAAATATACATCATAATGATTCAGATGGCTCTGCTTTCATGTAAATATGAATTTTTTGGAATTTATTAAAAATCAGTGAATTTGGGCCAGAATCACTGGATTTTCTGGAAATTAAAAAGGAGCTCGGTTTTGAAGGAAAATGTAAGGGTATTTTTGGAAAGTGATAAAATATGGTATTTCGATGTTATTTAGGGTTAAAACATACTTGGGAAAGCTACCAGGCACGATAAAATATTAAGGCAGAATAAACCTACAGGTAGTAACCACTTTACTCGGACACTTTTTTATGTTTTATTGTATGTGTTGCTTGCCATATGTGTTTTTGTATGTGTTTTGCCAAATATGCATACAGAGCATGTTAGTGATTATATTCCTAGCGTTGATGATGCCTGCTGGGGTCTTCCTTGAGTGGCGATCCAACGGAGGTGGCTCAACTGTGTGAAGACAGGTTATTGTGTATGTTTTTGTTTGCATATGTGGTATATTTGGCATATTATCTGTGTTTACACATTTGACATGGTTGCATGCATACACCTTACACATTTAGTTCATGAGTATTGATGGTTACTCTGGGGGCCATTATTGGACTCCAGACGTTTTTGTAGTTACATGGAGTCGTGCCTGAAGATTGAAGAGCCTTTTTGGAAAGGTAGGGCATTACAGTGCAGTTGAAGAATAAGGAATGCCCTATTATACTTTCTACTTATATTTTGAGAATGCCTGTATATATTTTGGTATTTAATTTGGATGACTGTACCCTTAACCCTCCGAGGACTTTTACTTTCTGCTTATTTCACTTTTACCAGTACAGTAGATTGTCCAAACCGGTTATATGCTCTGTTGCGCTCACTCTGATACATGTTAAATGGATCTAATAACGATAGGAAGGTAACTAATAAAAGGAATCCCTCTAACCCGCCACCCGAAAGGGCGAGGCCGGTAAGGGTGTAACAGTGGAAAATGACAGGAATGAACAAATCCCCACACGCACGGTTACTAGGTGGTTAATATGTATGGATTACTGAAAACTTAATAAATCCACATTGAAGGATCACTTCCCATTGCCATTAATCGATCAAATGCTGGATAGGCTAGCTGGCAAGGAATACTACTATTTCTTGGATGGATACTCAGGATATAATCAAATTGTTGTAGCACCTCAAGACCAGCATAAGACCACATTCACCTGCCCATATGACACCTTTGCATTCCGTCGAATGCCTTTTGGATTATGCAATGTGTTGGAAATTATGCCCTAAGGGCAAGTCATTGTACTTTAATCATTTATGTTATTTGAAGTATTTCTCCATTTAGTTATCATATCATTTACATGTTTATAGTGATAACTGTATCCTTGGATATATCTTATTGATTATCCTAAATGTCCCTGGTCGGTCATCTACGCAGGAGCGAAGATGAAATAAGACCAGTATGACTTTGATGAGGTATGTGTTGGGATCCGTACACGCAGCGGAATAAAACTTTTTACGAATCCCTTAGGCGGATCGCTCAATAGCGTTTAAATCTGATTTAGGGTTTCTGAATCATACCTATGCGGAGGGTTCAACGTTCCGTTGGCGTTCGCGCCTGGAACCTCGAGCGTCGCAGACGTCGTACGCGTTGAATGAGGAGGCATCCTTTTGTGCTTTTTGATCACGTGGGCTAACGCCTTTCTTGTTCGATCAGACAGGAGCAGACTACGCGTGTCCTCTCCCTCTACCGGTATCCACACGAATGGCCTCGAACACTGACGGCAGCGTGCTAGCGCCTTCTTGTTCTCGCGTCTCTCCCTTTTTCGCTCTAGGGTTTTTTTTTGTGTTTTTCGGCCGTCTAATTCATCCGTAGTTTAATACGACTAGATCAGCATCTGTTATAGGGTTTCCAAAAACCCTAATATGTCGTATTAAAATATTCAAAATTAAATCAATTAATTTCGAATTTGGATTAAATAATATTAATTAAATCATCCAATGGATCTAATCTAACTACTTGATCCGAATTAATAGGCCATCGATTTAATTTATATTTATAAATTAAATCAAGATATGATATGCTTATATTTAATTTAAAATGAGATTCGATATCTCAATTCAAATTAAATCTGATATGCAATATCTTTATTCGAAAATTAAATCTGAGATACAATATCTCAATTTATTATAGTTATTTAATTTATCAAATAAATTAAATACCATATATAATAATATTATTATCAATAAATAATATCATTATTATTTTCGAATTTATTAATATATATATATATATATACACACACAGCGGGCCAATACTGTACCAGCCCACAAGTCGCAAGCGGCCTCTAGCAAGACATTGCGACTACCCAATTCATATGGGGATCGTTGATAAGTACAATGACTTGCCCCTAGGGCATAATTTCCAACAGTATGGAGATACGAATCAAAGTCATAGGCACTTATAAGAGTACAAGGTACTGGACCGACCCACTATGAGAAAGCTGCATGGATTAAGTCATAAGCTTTTATCATGTATAACCGCGTCGCAATGCCCTTTGACCTGAGATCATCATGGATTCCTACATGATGAGTCGCTGATCTTTGACCTAGTTAAAAGCCGGGTGATGATAAAGGCTTGGATCGGGATCAGTGGTTTTCATGCAGAGGAATGTCAATGATCAAGATGGAATTTTTCCCTCACATTTGTAGAGAGATAAAAATGGGCCCCTCAATGAGTGAGTCTGAGAAATGGATGGCCATACTACGATGGAAAGGAGTTTCCATTTCAATTGTTAGACTACTCAAGAATCGAGAAAGTAATGGTCAAGAAAAGGAAGTTGACATTATCCATGCCTCATCCTTGACCAAGTTATCGCGTGACAAAAGGGACGTGAGATGGTTGTATGATAGGTTGTATCGTATCATCGGTCCCCATATGAATTGGGTAGTCGCAATGTTTTGCTAGAGGCTGTAATATCCTGAATTTTGAGCCTAGAGATTTGAGAATAAGTCTGTATCAGGCATACATCTAGACCCTGTTCAGGAAGTGTGATGTTAAATTGGGAAATAAACCATTGATATCTTATGAGTATTTTGACCAAGAGCTCAAGGTTTAGAAGTAGTGACAGTGCAGAAGGGCACAAAGACACTTGTACATTGTCAATCGGTTGGTAAAAATGTCATGTAGCTATGTCCTAAGGTTTGGGACAATTGGATGAGCATAAATATGCTAAAATATATATGCACATGGCATTTCCTGGACACATGAAGATCCCCTGCGTTTTTGAAGAGGAAAAGTCAGTGCAATGATTACATTGCGACACGTGTCACTGCAGGATTGGAAAGCAAAAAGTAAGTGATGATTACAAGGGCAAAATAGTAAAGTCCTTACCCCTTAAGGCATTAAAGATTGACACAAATGATTTATACTGGTTCAGTCTCAACTCTTGACCTACGTCCAGTCCCCAGACGCTTTGGGATTTTCACTAACAATTAAACTGATTACACACTCTGTATTCCTCCCACTAGGATTCTGTTGGGATCTGTACACGCAGCGGAAGGATTCTCATCCATTAAAATTTTACGAATCCCATAGAGAGGATCTATCAACAGCGTTTAAATCAAGGTTCGTTAGAGAAACAGTACCTATACGAGCTTGTATGCATCCTTTCTCAAACACGTGGGCTAACACCTTCTTGATCGATCAATATCTAGGAGCCAACTCTACGAATTCACTCCCTCTACCGGTATCCACATCGAACAGCTCTCCAACACGTAGGCAGCGTGCTAGTGCCTTCTTACTTTACATCTCGCCTCTTTTCTCTCTAAGGTTTTTCGCGGAAGTTTCTTATTTTGATATGACTAGATCATTATCTTTCATAGAGTTTCTAAAACCCTAATTGGGCCGTATTAAAATATTAAAGATTAATCTCAATTAATCTTGAATTCGAATTTTAGATATAAATAGCATTAATTAAATCTGTCCAACAGATCTAATCTAATCTATTTATTTAATCCGATTTAAAAGCATGTTGATTTAATTTATTTCTATAAATTAAATATGAGATACTATATCTTTATTCAAAAATTAAATTTGAGATACAATATCTCAATTTATTATAGTTATTTAATTTATCAAATATATTAAATACTATATAATAATAATATTATCTATAAATAATATCATTATTATTTTCGAATTTTAATGATATATATATATCCTAGATTAAATACAGTATTCATTAAATCTTAGACATATATAAGATTCAATGAATCTGGACACTTTTACTCGTGTTGGGCTATTCTTGTGTGCGACCCTGCAGGCCCACATGAGATTGGCAGCGGGCCAATACTGTATCAGCCCACAAGTCACAAGCGTCCTCCAGCAAGACATTGCGACTACCCAATTCATATGGGGATCGATGATACGAAACAACCTATCATACAACCATGTCACGTCCCTTTTGTCACGCGATAACTTGGTCAAGGATGAGGCATGGACAATGTCTACTTCCTGTTCTTGACCATTACTTTCTCGATTCTTGAGTAATCCAACAATTGAAATGGAAACTCCTTTCCATCGTAGTATGGCAATACATTTCTCAGACTCACTCATCGAGGGGCTCAGTATTATCTCTCTACAAATGTGAGGGACAAATTCCATCTTGACCATTCACATTCCTCTGCATGAAAACCACTGATCCCGATCCAAGCCTTTATCATCACCCGATCAAAGATGACTTTTGACTAGGTCAAAGATTAGCGACTCATCATGTAGGAAACCATGATGATCTCGGTCAAAGGGCATTGTGACATGGTTATACATGAGAAAAGCTTATGACTTAATCTATGCAGCTTTCTCATAGTGGGTCGATCCAGCACCTTGTACTATTATAAGTGGCTATGACTTTGATTTGTATCTCCATACCTCATCAAAGTCATACTGGTCTTATTTCATCTTCGCTCCTGCGTAGATGACCGACCAGGGACATTTAGGATAATCAATAAGATACATCCAAGGATACAGTTATCACTATAAACATGCAAATGAAAATGATAACTAAATGAAGAATACTTTAAATGACATTCACGTTTAAAGTACAATGACTTGCCCCTAAGGCATAATTTCCAACAGATTCATCCCCCTTACAAGTTGTAATCAAATATTTCAATCTCAAAGTCCCAATACTTTGAGATCCTTACAAAGATTGATAATCAAAAATAAACTCTCTAAAAGAGCAAATAGATAAGCACTGAAGATTATAAATATCCGAAGATATTGCTTAAGTGAATGAAACATTAAGTGTTAAAGCTTCGAATTGAATGCGCAGAGTTTTGATAGTTGGAGAATTGAATTCTTCTAGCTTTTATAGTTGCTTTCAATAATGACCGTTGAAGACCATTTAAAGAGCCGTTGTGAGTAATGAATATAGTTGTTGCATATGGAACTCGAACATTACTCAAACTCTTCGATTTTTGCATATGTTCGCCATCATTCTTCGCTTGACATTCCTTATTCCATTTGTCCGTTGAGACTCAGCAATAAGTGTGGATTGGAAATGGCCGAAAAGCTTTATGTCTGCTTAGAGGGTTATTTGCCTATTTAGTGCTTCGTCTCTGCTCAGCATTAAATGCTCTTCTAACACAAATTTGCTTTAATGTAATTTGGTGTTAATCCATATTAAAGTCATTTGAGACTCATTAACAAACTGATTAAACATAGTTAGAAATAGTAATGAGTGATGATATGAGATATGAAAATCACAATCAACGATTTAGAGTTTATGAACACGGTGATCTACAGGAAACAGAAGTCTGACTCGAGTCATTCATAGTCTGCCTTGAGTCACTTATACTTGCCTCGAGTCACAGTTTTATCTTAAATAGAGAAGATGTTTCAAATACAGATTGACTCAAGTCATTTCGAACATAACTCGAGTCAACATCTTCAACCCATCTGGTGAAGATGTCTCTGTAACAAGTTGACTCAAGTCATCTAAGATTTGCCTCGAGTCATATCATTTTCATAAGATGGTTATCGGGTTTCATTCTGAAAATGATTTTGAAATAGACAATGACTTGAGTCATTTAGCGACTTAACTCGAGTCACACTTGACCGTTAGAAAATATTTGGAAAAGCTAAGTTTGAAAAATTACATTCCATTAACTCGAGTCAAATAAATTTGCCTCAAGTCAAAACCCTTTCGTAAAAACATTTCACAAAGACTGTAACTCGAGTCATCATAAGACTAACTTGAGTCAATTAAGATCAAAACTCATTTTTGCTTAGATTCAGAATGATTTGACTCGAGTCACATAATCTCTAACTCAAGTCATAATTACACAAAGACATATGACAGTTATTGAACAAAGTTATCTTTAACATAAAATACTTTGGCTTGAATCAATAATAATCTTTTGGATTTACAATTGTCAGTTATCATCAAAACACATAGAGAACTAACATTATCCTACTTTTTGATTATGACAACACTTGTAAATCAAAGAGAATGAAGATTTAACAAAATTAAGAATGAAGTAGGACACAGATAGCAAAAACTCATATTACTCATTCAATTTAAAATGCATAACAGGTAAATGCCAAAAGAAATGAGTTACATATGCTAAACTAAAAATATAAGAACGTGAGAATGCAACAAGAAATTCAAATCTACTGTTACTTATTACTTCTTCAAGACATCTTCATTCTCACATCTTCACTTTTCTCTTTCTCTCCCCCTTTGTCATCAGGCAAAATGGGAGAATCAGAGGCCAAGGAAGCACGCAAAGCCTGAAGAATAGGCAAAGGAGAATAAATGGTGAGAGAGAGAGATGGAGTGGATGAAGGAGAGGTAATAGGCAAGGTGGAATTAGGTTTAGCTGGAGAGGAATGGTGAGAACTAAATGAGCATTCATCAAACAAACTCCTAGTGGAGTGAGATGACTCAAATAAAACAATGGTGGAAGTATGAGAAGGGGGAACAATGACAGTAGCTAGTGTGGAAGATGATATAGGAATGCTAGGAAGTGCAAAATTTATCTGAGGAGAAGTGAAAGCAAAAATGGAAGAAGTAGGTGTAGGTGAAGATAGAATGGGAGTGGATGAGGGAAGGGTTGGAGAAAGATGAGGTGGGGAAGAAATATGGGAGTATTTAGGAGAAGGAATCACCCCAGATGGACCAGAGACATCAGCAGCATTCTGAACCTTCATTATCTTAGCGAGCTTGGAAATCCAAAGATAAGTAAAGAGAGTGCATGCTCTCAAATCTAGCTCCAAGGTCTTCGAAGTGACCTTCAATGTTCTCCATTCTCTCTTCCAAGTTTTCAATCTTCTCACCTTGAGCTTCATGAACCTCTATGATCTTGTTATGGCTTGAGGTGACTCTGTCAACCAGTTTACCAACCTCTGACTCAAGCTTATCAGTCAACTCATAATATTGTGCTATCAAAGTTGTTTGAAGAGTTCCAAAAGCCACAACCATTGCCTTTTCCATGATTTCCATGATAGAGGAATTGAAACTTGAAGTTTGAGGGATTGGCTGAGACTGAGAATGATGAGCAGGTGAAGACTGAGCTTTAGTAGGTTTGGACATAAAGGCTCTAGACTTGGAAGGGGCTCTAGACTGCCTTGAACCTTCTTTAAAAGAAATTTTCATGAAATTCAAGTAAACTTGACCAAATAACAAGGGTTTTACAGGCTTTTCATATAGGTCAAGATACCATATTTTGTTGGAGAAAAGTATGAAGGAAACCAGATTTAGGAAAGGAATGGTGGCAGAAGGTGAAAATTGAAATTTGAACTTCTTCATCTCTTGATAGACCCAGTAGCCTATATTGAAAGGCATTTTGTCAATTAGAGAAGCAAACAGGCCATAATCCTTAAAAGAGAAATGAGTGAAATTCTTCCCCTTTTGATGTTGGAAATTATGCCCTAGGGGCAAGTCATTGTACTTTAAATGTTTATGTTAAAGTATTCTCCTTTAGTTATCATTTTATTTGCATATTTATAGTGATAACTGATCCTTGGATATATCTTATAGATTATCCTAAATGTCCCTGGTCGGACATCTCCGCGGTAGCGAAGATGAAATAAGACCAGTAAGACTTTGATAAGTATGGAGATACGAGTCGAAGTCACAGGCACTTGCAAGAGTACAAGGTGCTGGACCGACCCACTATGAGAAAGCTGCATGGAATAAGTCATAAGCTTTTCTCATGTATAACCGCGTCACAGCGCCCGTCGACCTAAGATCATCATGGATTCCTACATGATGAGTCGCTGATCTTTGACTTAGTCAAAAGTCACCTTTGACCGGGTGATGATAAAGGCTATGATCGGGATCAGTGGTTTTCATGCAGAGGAATCTGAATGGTCAAGATGGAATTTGTCCCTCACATTTGTAAAGAGATAATACTGGGCCCCTCGATGAGTCAGCCTGAGAAATGTATGGCCATACTACGATGGAAAGGAGTTTCCATTTCAATTAGACTACTCAAGAATCAAGAAAGTAATGGTCAAGAACAGGAAGTTGACATTCTCCATGCCTCATCCTTGACCAAATTATCGCGTGACAAAAGGGACGTGACATGGTTGTACGATAGGTTGTATCGTATCATCGATCCCCATATGAATTGGGTAGTCACAATGTCTTGCTAGAGGCCGCTTGCAACTTGTGGGCTAGTACAGTATTGGCCCACTGCCAATCTCATGTGGGCCTGCAGGGTCGCACAAAAGAATAACCCGACACAAGCAAAAGTGTCAAGATTCATTGAATCTTATATATGTCTAATATTTATTGGATACTGTATTTAATCTAGGATGGATGTGTGTGTGTGTGTGTCTATATATTAAATTCGAAATTAATATAATAATATTAATTAATAAATATTATTATATTATTATATAATATTTGTTTGTATTTAATTTATTTGATAAATTAAATATCTAAAACAAATAGAGATATTGTATCTCAGATTTAATTTTTCGAATAAAGATGTCATATATTTAATTTAATTTAAATTGAGATATAGTATCTCAGATTTAATTAAATAGATAGATATCATTTCTCGGATTTAATTTATAGAGATAAATTAAATCAGAAGGCTTTTAATTCGGATTAAATAAATAGATTAGATTAGATCTATCAGATAGATTTAATTAATATATTTTTTAATCCAGATTCAAAATTTGTTTTGAATATAATACGCCTACTAGGTTTAGAAAGACCTAAGGGACTTTTTGTCGAGCATATTAGAAAAGCCGCGAGAAACCCTAGAGAGAAATTAGAGAGAGATGTTTGAATACTGAAGGCGCTAGCACGCTGCCATCTGTGTTCGAGGCTATTCGTGTGGATACCGGTAGAGGAAGGCGATTCGAAGAGTCGACTTCTGCTGATCGAGTAGGTAGCCCACCAGTCCAATTGTTCGGCATAGGTATGATTCGGAAACCCTAAACCTTGATTTAAACTCCGTTGAGTGATCCTCCGATGGGATTCGTAAAAGTTTTTGCTCCGCTGCGTGTACGGATCCCAAAAGTGGCATTAGAGCTAGATTAACCATGCGTTTAAATTAGGTTTTAAGTTTGTTTATATTTGTGATATATATGCAATAACTGAATCCTATATGAGTTGAAATCGATATATGTTTTAAATCGATTATACATGCGATGTATATATGTCTAAAACCGAATCTGTTGATGCGTTTAAAACGTATTCTCCCTACGGATTGCTAGTCAGATTTAGGCAGCCGTTTCTGAATTGTTCAGATCGAATTGTATGGCTGATTATTTGTAGCGCAAGAATTTAAATCATGATATTATATTATATTTATTATATAATATAAATTAGAGAATTTAAATCATGATATTATATTATATTTATTATATAATATAATATAAATTAGAGAATTTAAATCATGACAAGTTTAATCATAATATTTTATTTCATAATTGTATGAATTATTATATGTTGTGATTTACCTTTCAAATGTTGTTTGGGTATAGTGAACAACATGGCTCTAGAGTTTTACAATTGTTGTAAATTTTAAATATGGCTTGCGAGTCATGCCTCTCTCTCTAAATACTCTTGATGTACATTCTCTTCTCATCCCACTCCCCTCGTATGTTGAAACGAGGTTTCTCCTGATGTATTTCTTTTTGTTTTTAGAGAAGTCCTCTCATTGGCTTGAGAGGATTTTAGGTTAAGGTTGAGCCATGTTGTATCACAATTTTAGTTATGATTTGATTAGATCACTCATGCTTAATTTAGAATTGTAATTATGATTTGATTAGATCACTCATAATTAATTTATAATTTTAATTATGATTTGGTTAGATCACTCATAATCAATTTAGAGTTTTAATTATGTTTTGATTAGATCACTCATAATTAATTTAGAGTTTTAATTATGATTTGATTAGATCACTCATAATCAATTTAGAGTTTTAATTATGTTTTGATTAGATCACTCATAATTAATTTAGATATTATATGATACAATAGTGATTGCATTCATATAAGTAGAATTAATAGGATTAATTAGATTAAATTAGATAATACCCTCTAAATAAAATCTGAAGTCATAATGCCACCAATAAATGAATACTTGTCAAAACCTAGATCGCCCATTTGTATGTTCCACCAAAGTGGATGCATCTGAGTTTTCTTGGTGAGACAAGAGTGAGTAATGGTGATACTCAATATTCAGTATTGTCCGGACTTAATTGAGATTATCAAAACGGTTTTGGATCTCAAGGCATTAGATGGGATTAAACATGCCACGTCATATGATGATTGAATCCCATAAAGATCTAAGAGTTACATGTGATGTAATTGGCAAAGATGTTGCCTACCTAAATAACTTAATTTAAGCTTCCTGCCAAAGCAGACTTAAATTTAAGCCAAATATGGATCTTAGCCCACTAATTATAATGAGGGTTCTTAATTCAGTGGGAGGTTACTGCTTAAACTTTGCATATCTTTAGTTGTAGAATCATGTAGTCTAGTAATACTTCAACACCATCAATGCGATCAGTCCTTGAGAAGGAAGAACTCGATGAGACAAACTTTCTTGACATGTTTGAGAACTTAAGCGTTGATCCTAAACACGAAAGAAAAGAGTATCTCATCAATCAACCCATTCCTGACGAGCCTCCAAGCTGCTGATCCAAGAGCTCAGACTGATGCTTATACGAAGCATAAGGATGACTCTGTGGATGCAGAATGCCTGATGCTTGCCACTATGCTTCTAGACCTCAATAGAGATCTAGAACATGTGGAGGCCTTTGAGATGATTGTCATCCTACAGAAATGTTCCAGTAACAAGCAAGGCAAGAGAGGTATGAGACCACAAAGGCCTTATTTTCCTGTAAGATGGCTAAAGGTGAATCAGTTAGTCCTCATTTGTTGGAAATGAAAGGCTATATTGATCACCTTGATAGGCTTGGATTCCCCATGTCCTAGGAGTTAGCTACAGATATGATCTTGAACTCACTCCCAGGAAGTTATGATAACTTTTTCATAAATTACAACATGGAGGAATCAACTTCTGAACTGCATGGGATGCTCAAAACTGCTGAACTAAGCCTTAAGAAGAGGCACAGTACTGTTTTATCCGTTTAGGAATGAAGGGGTATGAAATGGAAAGCCAAGAAGGCAAAACCTCCGAAGGATAGAGTCTGCTTCTTTTACAATGAACTTGGTCATTTGAAAAGGAATTGCAAACTCTACCTCTAAGATCTGGAGAAGAACAAGAAGGATAGCGGGGCTATCGCTTCAAGTATCTTTGTCATAGATATTCACTTTTCTACTTCCTCAACATGGGTATTGGATACTGCATGTGGATCTCACATTTGAATAAATGTAGGGTCTCAGGGACAGTAGAAAATTGAATGGACGAATCTATGACATAACTACTAAAAGGTTCAAGTCAAATGATTTGAATCCGACCTACCTATGGCATAGTCGTCTAGGCCATATAAATGAGAAACGCATTTCGAAACTCCATCAAGATGGATTTCTTCACTCATTTGATTTTGAATCATTTGATATGTGTGAGTATTGTTTATTGGAAAAGATGACAGAGGGCCACTGATTTATTGGGCCTCATACATATTGATGTCTGTGGACCAATGAACACATCTGCCAGAGGAGGTCATTTGTACTTCATTACATTTATAGTCGATTTTAGTAGGTATGGGTATACCTATCTAATAAAATATAAGTCTGAAACTTTTGAAATGTTCAACATGTTCAAAAACAAAGTTCAAAAATAGCTTGGCAAAACAATTAAACCACTTCGATTTGATCAAGGTTGTGAATATTTGAGCCAAGAGTTCATTGACCATCTTAGGAGTTGTGGGATCATCTCACAACTTACTCCTCCAGGAACACCTCAACGGAATGGTGTTTCTGAGCGGAGGAATCGAACTCTATTAGATATGGTTCGATCTATGATGAGTCAAACAGATCTTCCTCCTTCTTTTTGGGGCCAAGCCCTAGAAACAACTGCGTTCACACTAAATCGTGTTCCGTCAAAGGCAATTGAAAAGACACCATATGAGATATGGACTGGGAAGAAACCCAGTTTGTCATTTCTTAAAATTTGGGGATGTGAGGTTTATGTTAAACAACAAGCCTCTGATAAATTATCATCCAGATCCTCAAAATACCTTTTTGTGGGGTATCCTAAGGAAACTAAATAATACTATGTCTACAATCCCACCAATCACAAAGTGTTTGTTATTTGGAATGATATCTTTTTGGAAAAAGAGTTTATCTCTAAAAGAACCAGTGGGAGTAAGGTGAACCTCGAAGAAGTTCGAGAGTCACAGGACAATGTAGAACCACAGATGGAAACCAGAAAAGACTCACAACAAGTTGTTGAGCCTACTCATGTAACACAAGGCCCACAAAGGTCCGATAGAACACGGCTACAACCTCAGACATATGGATTTCTGATTACTGGAAGCCGTGATGTTTTACTCATTGAGTAGAATGAGCCAACTACCTATCGAGAAGCCGTGGTGGGACCAAACTCCGAAAGATGGCTTAATGCCATGAAGTCTGAAATGCAATCCATGTACGACAATGAGGTATGGACCTTAGTCGAGCCACCTGAAGGTGTAAAAACTGTTGGGTGCAAGTGGGTTTTCAAAGAGAAAACTGACATGGATGGCAAAGTAAACATCTTCAAGGCACGACTGGTTGCAAAAGGATTCACTTAAACTCATGGTGTGGACTATGATGAAACCTTTTCCCCAGTTGCAATGGCCAAATCAATCAGAATCCTTCTTGCCATTGCATCATATTATGACTATGAAATATGGCAGATGGACGTCAAAACAGCCTTCCTTAACAGAAAGCTCCTTGAGGATGTGTACATGACACAACCTGAGGGTTTTGTGCATCCAAAGGACTCTGATAAAGTTTGCAAGCTTCAAAGATCCATTTATGGATTGAAGCAAGCATCTCAAAGCTGGAATCATCATTTTGATGAAGTAGTCAAAGAGTTTGGATTCATTCAAAACATTGACGAACCTTGTGTTTACAAGAAGGTTAGTGGGAGCACATTTGTATTTCTAGTGCTTTATGTCGATGACATCCTACTCACCGGGAATGACGTTCCTACCTTGCATAGTGTCAAGTCTTGGTTAGGAAAGTATTTCTCAATGAAAGATTTAGGCGAAGCCACTTACATCCTTGGGATAAGGATCTATAGAGATAGATCCAAGAGGCTGATATGCCTAAGTCAGAGCACACGCATAGACAATATACTACATAGATTCAGCATGCAGGATTCCAAAAGGGGTTACATGCCCATGTCTCATGGCATTCATCTCAGCAAGGATTTGTGTTCTAGTACACAAGATCAAAGAGACCGCATGAGTAAGATTCCATATGCCTTCGCCATTGGATCTATCATGTATGTCATGTTGTGTACTCGATCGGATGTCTCTTTTGCCTTGAGTATGACCAGCATATATCAACAAGATCCCGGTGAGGGTCATTGGACTGCTGTCAAGAATATCCTAAAGTACATAAGAAGGACTAAGGACTTATTCTTGGTATATGGTGGATTGGAAGATGAGCTCTGTGTGACAGGTTACACAGATGCGAGTTTCCAAGCTGACCAAGATGATCAAAGATCACAATCTAGATATGTATTTATTTTGAATGGTGGTGCGGTAAGCTGGAAGAGCTCTAAGCAGAGCACTGTAGCTGATTCTGCAACCGAAGCTGAGTATATGGCAGCATCGAATGCAGCTAAGGACGCCTTTTGGATTAGTAAGTTCATTAATGAACTAGGGGTGGTTCCTACCATCTCAAATCCAATAGACTTGTTCGGTGACAATAGCGGAGCTATTGCGCAGACCAAGGAGCCTAGGTCACATCAAAGGACCAAGCATACACTCAAGTGATTTCATATTATCATAGAAATCAATGATAGAGGTGATACAAAAAATTTTTGCAAAGTATCAGGAGAAAACAATGTCGCTGATCCTCTTACTAAGATGCTTGCACAAGTAAAACATGATCGTCATGTTAGGACAATGAGAATTAGGGTAATTAATGATTGCACCTAGTGCAAGTGGGAGTCTGTTGGAAATTATGCCCTAGGGGCAAGTCATTGTACATTAGATGTTTATGTTAAAGTATTCTCCTTTAGTTATCATTTTATTTGCATATTTATAGATAACTGATCCTTGGATATATCTTATAGATTATCCTAAATGTCCCTGGTCAAACATCTTCGAGGGAGCGAAGATAAAATAAGACCAGTATGACTTTGATGAGTATGGAGATACGAGTCGAAGTCATAGGCACTTGTAAGAGTACAAGGTGCTGGACCAACCCACTATGAGAAAGCTGCATGGAATAAGTCATAAGCTTTTCTCATGTATAACCGCGTCACAACGCCCATCGACCTGAGATCATCATGGATTCCTACATGATGAGTCGCTGATCTTTGACTTAGTCAAAAGTCACCTTTGACCGGGTGATGATAAAGGCTATGATCAGGATCAGTGGTTTTCATGCAGAGGAATGTCAATGGTCAAGATGGAATTTGTCCCTCACATTTGTAAGAGATAATACTGGGCCCCTCGATGAGTCAGTCTGAGAAATGTATGGCCATACTACGATGGAAAGGAGTTTCCATTTCAATTAGACTACTCAAGAATCAAGAAAGTAATGGTCAAGAACAGGAAGTTGACATTCTCCATGCCTCATCCTTGACCAAATTATCGTGTGACAAAAGGGACGTGACATGGTTGTACGATAGGTTGTATCGTATCATCGATCCCCATATGAATTGGGTAGTCACAATGTCTTGCTAGAGGCCGCTTGCGACTTGTAGGCTGGTACAGTATTGGCCCACTGCCAATCTCATGTGGGCCTGTAAGGTCGCACAAAAGAATAACCCAACACAAGCAAAAGTGTCCAGATTCATTGAATCTTATATATGTCTAAAATTTAATGAATATTGTATTTAATCTAGGATGGATGTGTGTGTGTGCGTGTATATATATATATATATATATATATATATATATATATATATATATATATATATATATATATATATTAAATTCGTAATTAATATAATAATTTTAATTAATAAAGATTATAATATTATTATATAATATTTGTTTGTATTTAATTTAGGGTGAATGAGCAATTTTGCCAACCGACTATTAGACCAGGAGCGCTGGGCACAAATAACTTTTAAAGGGACCAAAAAGGCCAACAAACAATTAAATGGGTGAAAAACGCACAATTCCGTCCATGAACATCTAACACCGTTTAAAGGCAATCCCATGTGGCATTTGACTGTCCAGCTGGTCCATTCTTTTTGGTCAAAAGCCGGTGGCTTTTGTTTTTTTGTTTTTGGGTGGAGAATCCCCAATCTGCAAGGCAAACGAAGAAATAACCAAACCAAAGCTTCCAAAGTATTTACTTCCAAGCCGATGTCGAAATCCCTTACCGGCTCAGACAATGATGTACGACTTCGCAATCACGGAGAATTTCGTGGTCATACCGAACCAGCAAGTAGTCTTCGGATGCAGCTTCGAAGCGGAAGCACTCATAAGATTGAGTTGCTCAACCTCCACCCCTTCTTGAATCTATCCTGGCTGAGGATATGTTTAGAGATAGGAAGTTTTTTTTGGTTTTTTTTTTTCTGTTGAACTGATTCGGTTTTCCTTTCCTTCGTGTCAATGTTTCTATTGTTATTATATGTCTTTCTGTACTTTGGGAATGGATGAATTCATAGATTTTGTCATTATTAATATTCAAAACACTTTTTTGTCTTGTAACATTTTTAAAGTTATTTTAAGGGATTTTCCCTTCTTAATAAGAACTACTTTACTAATTAGGGTATATCAAGAAAATGAAATAAATTGGCTTATTTAAACAAATGTGACCAGATCTCTTTAAAATATCCATATGTAACATTTGATTTATAAGTTAACCTAATTAATTTAGGGAAATTGATAAATATAAGAGATAAAATGGATTAAGATGTTATATTTTGGATCAAATTCAACCTAACTAACTTTTGCATTTAAGATCAGAAGTAGTACAAACTAAGTTGCGATATGTTATTTGTAATTAAATGTTTATCTTAAGCATAATATATATTATAATATTCTTACTTAATTTCTCATTATTTAATAAAAGTATTAATAATCCATTTAATATTAATTTTCACTCAAAGTATATAAATAACATTTTTATTATCAAAATTATTTTTATTTCATTCTATTTTGCCATGCCAATAGAGTATATTATAAAAAATATTAGTTAAATAAGTATTGTTTATAATACTATTTCTCATATAATATATATATTTTTGTTTATAATGCTAGTTTTCTCACAAGTGGACATGATTTTTAAAATTAAAATATTTTTTAAAATTTTCATTATGATCTCTTTGTAACTAAACCAATATTAAGTATAAACTTTATAAGAAACATTTACAAACAATGAATTGTGTAACAGACAAAACTTAACCTTATTTTCTTATATTCATTATATCAAGTTCTTCAGCCACACATGATTTTTTTAATAAAACTTTTCATTACTCTCTTAAGCTCCATCTAATTTTAATAAACAAATAGCATTATGCAAATATAAATCCAAATTAAATTTCTTAATATAATTTGAATCAATTTATATATTTTTTAAAAATACGTATATCTTGCATTCAAATTCCAAATGTTAAGTAATAAATTAAAGGGGTTTAAACATATTTTTAAAATTAAAATATTTTTTTGGTCAACAAATTAAAAATATTTAAAAGGGTTAAGGTCCAGATTTGCCAACGAACTATTACCCGAGCAGCGTCTGGCACAAGAAACAATTGAAGGGACCAAATTGACCAACGAACTATTAAAAAGTGAAAAAATAACCAAATAACTATTAAAAAAACAATTATCACTACTACGTTAAAATATGAGACATTGGCGTAGGACGGTGGTGGAAACGCTAGAGAAAAAAATGGTTAAACCTTCTTGTTGGATGAGACAAAACAACAATAGATATGGGACCCATGAGAGCAAGCACTGTGGCAGCTGCGGTTGCTGCTTATGGCATCGGAGGGACGTAACCAAGGTGCAAGGCGCGTGTCAGTCAAAAGCTGTAGACTGCTGGATGAGTTCAAGAGGGTGAGTAGAACACCCAGCAACAATGGAAGCTTTGGAGGTGCCAACGGTGCTGACACGATGACAGTCAATGGAAGACGGAGACACAAAAATAGTGACGGGGTAATAGTTCGTTGGCGAATCTGCTCAAAATTGTGTTTTTTCACTTTTTAATAGTTCGTTGGCTAATTTGGTCACTTCAATTGTTTTTTGTGCCAGATGCTCCTCGGGTAATAGTTCGTTGGCAAATCTGCACCTTAACCCTATTTAAAATAAAGGAATTATGATCAAAATTTTATGCTCCCTTAGCTGAACTAAATATTTAATATAACATAATTCTGTATTAAATTATTAATGAATCATAAATATTAAAATTATTTTATAAATTCCATAAAAAAATCGAACCAACATCATTTTTATTTTTTATTTTTTTGGCCAGCCTGCACCAGTTTTCCCTGCAAGAAACTATTCTGAGCCGCGGGGACTGTTAGCCATCCCGCGCCAATATTCGTTGGTGGATGCTCTCTTTCTGCTTTTTTATTTGTTGTTTAGCCACTCAGTTTAAAAACCCAAATGAGCCACCTTTTTCATTTCTCACAGGACAGCTCAATTCTTCTTCTTCTCTCTCAATCTGAATCTCAGACTGTACTGTAGCCTCTTCGTTCAACAAAAACATGGACAGTGGTTTCTCTTCTCCACGACGCGACGCTTTTCCAGCTGGTCTGCGAGTTCTCGTCGTTGATGATGACCCAACATGGATCAGGATCCTTGAAAAGATGCTCAAGAAGTGCTCTTATGAAGGTTTTTCTTCCCCATTATTTCCCCACTTTTTCTTCTTCCCCCTTCCATGTTTCTTCTGCTTGTATTACGTACTGATAACATATCAGTATAATCTTTCAGTGAGGGGCTTCAATATTTATTGAATTTTTTCTAATTGTGCTCTGTCTGTTGGTTTAATTACGGGTTTTCCGATTTCGCTCTAGTTTTTGAATATTTGTTATGTTATGGGAATAGTCATGTTTTCTTTTTTCTTTTTTTCTGTTCAATGTGCTACCAAAAAGGTTCACTATTGATATGTAATATGGCTTTGAATATTTAGCTAATTTTAGGTTAAATAAGGATACTACTGGTGATGATCACGTGCGTTTTCAGTTTTCTTGTTGAATTTGAACTTTTTCCTGATAATTTAATCACATGAGTTTCTTAAATTAAGAAACTCTTCAAAGTAAAAAGTCTGCTCGTTCTTGGTTCTGTTCTTTTATGGTAGTCATCAATAAATTTTACATTGTTTTATGTTTCCATGAGTCTTTGATCAAATATGGCTCTCCGTGGAAAAGCGATATGGAGAGTGCAAAAAAGAAGTGGCTTTGTCGAATTTGATTCCTTTTGATCTTTCAACTGTACTGGTATACTGACTGGTTCAGTAGCCTATTGGAAGCATGTGCAGTTAGTAAACTATTAGATTGTAAGATAAAGCTTTAGGTATGTTACAACCAACAACAAGCCTTATTCTACTAGGCAAGGTTGGCTACACATATCGCACGAACCATAACAACCATAATGAATTGAATCTTTGAAGTATTATAAGTGACTGAATCAGCTTGAATCATTGAGAGTGTACAGTTTCAGTGGCCTCTTCAAATATAAGACCTGCATGCAATACCTGCAAAAGATATGCATTTGTATCCAGTAGTAAACTTAAAGCTTATGAAGTGAGGAAAAATGGTATATGTTTTACCTTTTTGTACTGCAGCTGAGTCACTAGTTAAATTTAGTTAACCAAAGTTACAACTCTGTTTTCCCCCCTCCTTATGTAAGATTGAAGGGTGAAACTGCCCAACTTGGGTGGTATCTAACTTAATCATCTGATCTTAGCTAACCTTAATTCTGTTACAATTTTAAACTGACAATTGAGAATAAGGTTTTCTCTCTTTGGAGATTTAAATTAACCATGTAATGTTATTTAAGAACCTGACTCGCATAGAATTAGCATTATATCTTACAATTACTAACTGCAATTGAGAATCTAGTTTTTCTTCATTAACATGTGTATGGTCATACACACATCATAATGTATAACTGTGATTAACAGAACACCTTGATTGAAACATGGTTCAACTATTGATATGATTGCCTTGAGATTGGACAATACACATGCTGCCTGATGGTTAATCTAAAAGGCATTGATACCAGTTATAGCTTTTATCACATAAATAATGGTGTTTTTCATGATACTTTGCAAATCAACATGTTAAATTGGACTTCAAAGTCATTAATCATATTGGCCTAATGCAGTCAATGGTTCACGAGCTTATTCCTATCCTTTTAATCATCTTAATTATGTATTGCATTAATAAACTGTATTTTTCCTTGAATATTGTAAATTTCAGTATCCATGTTGGACATCACCCTCCCCGGCATCCTTTGTCATTCCATTTCCTTATTTATAACATGACTGATTTTTTGTGTAACATGTTTCAGTGACCACATGTGGTTTAGCAAGGGAGGCTCTAAACTTGCTTAGGGAAAGAAAAGATGGATACGACATTGTTATCAGTGATGTAAACATGCCAGACATGGATGGTTTTAAACTTCTTGAGCATGTTGGACTTGAGATGGATCTTCCTGTCATAAGTCAGTTCCCTTAGACTCATATACTCAACTATCTCTTTGAATGATCTTTGATCATGTTGACTTGAAAAGTGCATGCACTGACAAGCTGCAATTTGTGATGCTGGGCAGTGATGTCTGTGGATGGAGAAACTAGCAGGGTGATGAAAGGTGTCCAACATGGAGCGTGTGATTATCTCCTCAAGCCAATTCGGATGAAAGAACTGCGAAACATATGGCAACATGTGTTCAGAAAGAGGATTCATGAGGCGAGAGAATTTGAAGGTCATGAAGGATTCGAGGGCATTCATTTAATGCAAAATGGATCGGATCAGTCTGAAGATGGGATGTCGTTTTCCCTTGAAGATATGTCCTCCATGAAGAAAAGAAAAGACCTCGATAACAACCATGATGACAAAGAATTTGGAGATCCTTCCACCAAGAAAGCCAGAGTAGTTTGGTCAGTGGATCTTCATCAGAAATTTGTCAAAGCTGTGAATCAAATTGGATTTGACAGTAAGTTTTTTGAATCATCGTAATTATTTGAATCTGAAATCCTCCAAAGAGAAAAATCTAGTTGACCTCTCTATGAACAAAAAGTATGATTCCAAAACATGATGTTTTTGCTAAATGACCATTATATCCTTCAGGCATAACGATATTATTAATGTCTATCCTCTATTTTGCAGAAGTTGGCCCCAAAAGAATTCTAGATTTGATGAATGTTCCTTGGCTGACAAGAGAAAATGTTGCTAGCCACTTGCAGGTACACGTGTCTTGGTCCTGAGCATTGTTTCAGTCGTTAATTAATATTATACACACACACAGAGACATTATATTACAATTGAAGACCATCAGGAAAGAAACTTGTATCATGTCTTTCTTTTAGATTAGCATCTGGATTGGATAATATTTCAGATCATTTAGCTCTCGCTAGTAACACATGAGAAATCACTTTTGATAAAAGTAGTGTGCAACAACTTCCCCATCATTAGTCTTCGGAGAAGACTGTTACTTATTCCCCAATTGGTTTGATATTTGAAAATTATGAGGTCTGATTGAGAATTTTTTTACTTCTACAGAAATACCGGCTCTACTTGAGTAGGTTGCTGAAACAAAATGATCAGAGATCTTCCTCAAGTGGGACCAAGCCTTCAGATTTGCCTCCAAGAGACACTGCAGGAGATTTTGGATTTCAGAACTTGACAAACAAGCAGCAAAATGATGTTGCAGTTGACAGCTTCAATTATTCAGACGTAACATTACAGAGTCATTCCTCTGAGACCAAGATTCATAACGGTGATCTCAAGGCGATTGTTTCAGATTCCATAGCAGAAAAAAGAAGAGCTTTATCTGGCAGCATTCCTGATACAATGGTAAGTCCCCAGATAAGTCTTGAGCATTCTTCTTTTGGACCTCTCGAGCCAGAAGGAAGGCAAGCGGTATTCGATTGCACCATCCCTTCGACTCAGTTCACCTGGAGCGAAACTCCAGAAATGCCACTCAAGAAAGAACACAAGTCATTTCTTCAATTGGAAGATAGCTTCAGTCACTTACCATTACATGTCACACAGCGCAAGAATCAGGGGGACAAATCACGTTCAATTGCTTCAGTTTGTTCGAACCCGACTATCACAGAGAGAGAGATTGCTGCCTCGGTTGAAACTAAGCCGATGTATGCTGATTACAAAAGTGATTATGCCAGTCCTGTGAGTTCAATAGGCAGTGTAGTGGACACGATTCCTACTCAGTCCAAGAGCCTTATGGAGAATGCTGAACTTTCGGAGCCTTCTTCGACTAAGAACTTGGCCATGAAAACTCAGGGCTTCAATTATGACCTCGAATTTTACCCCGAAAACCTATTAGACGAGGACTTACATTTCTATTGGCTGCAAGGTGAATACTATAATATGAACTGGGGATTGGAGAACATAGGAATGCCAGAGTATTATGATCCAGGTCTTGTTGCAGAACTTTCAAGTCACTCACATGATTCTGCAGATTGTACTCTTGTAGATCAAGGCCTATTCATAGCATAATCATTACCTTTCATGCGTGAAATGAATACTTGGTGCTTGTTGGTGATTGCAATTTGCATCTATTGTAGAAGAATTTCAACCGTTGAGGGTTAAGACATTTATCCTCTTATCTGAAAGATTTGGATATGGCTATTTGTATAAAATGTGGGTGATGACAAAATTAACCTTAGCAAGGTTGCTTCTTCAAGCTTGTTCTGTACACTATGGACTGTATTAAAATATACATTAATAATTAAATATAAGATGGGGGGAGCAAGCTTCAAATTTTATCCTGGTCTTAACCTTGTGGTTTTCTTTCAATTCCTAAATTCTAGTCATTTCCAAGTATTCATTCATTATAACAAATGACAGCTAATTTTGGTGTTTAAAATTGCAACAACAATTAATAATCTGAAGATAATATATAAACATATAACTAACAAAAACCTAATTTTAGTGCAAACATTTTCCTAGCTCTGAAATATTTTTGGGTCATAAAATCATTGGAACTTTGAAATAAATTTGCATTTTTACCTGATTAATTTTTTTTTTATCATTCTTGGAATTATTAGATAGTGAACCTTGGCGTAGTGGTAAAATTACTTCCATGTGACTTAGAGATAACGGGTTCAAATCCTGTAAATAGTCTCTTCAATTGTGGGGGTAAGACTGCGTACATCTATCTTCCCCCAAACTCTACTTTATATTTGGAATTATTGTTACTAATGGGAGGCTTCTTGGAATTTATTGATTATTGATTCCTCCATTACACCTCAGCTTTATGTATTTCCCAAGGCTAGTGTTCTACAGATGAACAAAAGGAGAGGAAAACAAAAAAATCATTTAGATAAAATTAATTTGTGATGATTTTTTCTTAATTTTCTTCCATAACATTTTTTAATTCTTGATTTAGTTATTGTTTATTTATGATCTGGCATATTGTATTCCTTCCAAAAATTTTGAATGATGTTAAATATTATTTAATTTATTTTCTTTATTCCCCCTAAAACACCTTGGTATGGGTTTGGACTTTTGACATTTAACAGGTTCTCTTAAAGAAGCTGGGCCAAGGCTTTGGACCATTGTTCAGTACCCTTATCCAAACCAAATTATGTGGCCCAACACATGGAACGTGGTTACTTTCTGGCTAGGTAGGAAATCTTTCAATAATTCAATTCAATTTAATTAATAAATCGATTACAGCCGAATCAAAATTTTGAAACAAAAATTTAACTTTATTTTAGAGGCATTAAAGAAGGGGAAATTAAAATAAAGGAGCTAGAGAAAATAATATTTATTATAAAGGACCAAATACTTAGAAAGACAAAACATCATAATATAAATTTAAAATCACTAAATTGCCGCTAACCAATCCTCCCATATAATCTCTTGTATTCATAATTAAAAGGGTTAAGTAGTAATTTTGCCCTGGAAGTACTTGCCCAAGAGCAATGTTGCCCTATAAGTTTTTTTGGTCTCAATGTTGCCTCGAAAGTTCTTAAATGTAGCAATATTGTCCTCGGCTAACGGCGAGACTAACAGACGTCTGCCACGTAGGATAACTTGACATGTCAACGCCATGCGGGAGAGCTGAGTTCACATGTGGACCCCACACCACCACCAGCACACCTCTGCAAGGGCTGAGAACGACGCCAACGAGTTGAAAGCGCTAATGCGAAAGGCTAACTCAAAAAGCTTAGATTAGTTAATTATGCCGCTAAGTGTTTTAGGACACATTACTTGAGTAATAGAAGCATTACTCGCGAGTAATATCGAAGCGGAGCTTTAACTATAGAGAATATTACAAGTTTACTCAAGTAAAATAAATATTACCCAAGTAATATCGTGAGCAAAACACCTTCTCAGAATTTCATCGCAAATTACCCAAGAAACTATCAGATCGAGTAACTCCTGAATTGGGAAAGATGTTAATTTTGGATTCTTGAATTAATGCTCAATCTTCAATCTTCAATTCAAAAGGTACTCAAGTGTTTACTCAACACACTTGAATTGAGGTATTTATGGTAATTTATTCACATAAATTTTTCAAACTAAAATTCTCTGTATTATCAGCTTCATGTGGAATTTCATTTTTTTTATTACCCAAGTAACAATAAGTCTACCCGAGTAATATCAACATTGGGCGTTTTAGTATAAGTATGGTATTCGAAATTACCTGAGTAATACTATGATTACTCGAGTAATATCGACTTCCAGCGCATTTTGAAATCAAAGTTTGCTGAAATTACCCGAGTAGAACATTATTACCCGAGTATCGACGGACTTAATTAAGTGCGTTGTGTTTGAAAATTCTTATATTACCCGAGTAAAATTGTTTTTACTCGAGTAATATCGCGTTCTTTAAAAAAATGGACCAGGTAATCTGTGCTCTCCTGGCTTTAGTCTAAAGATTAAAAGCAAAAGCACTATTGATGTACTCTTACTCCAATCTGATCTTAGTGCATGACGCATCATCATTTCTCTCTTTTTAATTAATGACTTTTAGCTTCCTTCATTGCTATAGTTATTTAAGAAAAAAATAAAAAATTAAAGGCAATTACCCGGGTAACAAATTCGTTACCGAGTAACTTCGACCTGCTTCTCTTTTTCTTTTTTTAGACACACTATGCGTCATTTTTTCTTAACGCCAAAGGTCCTTCATTTGCTATCTTCAATCAATTATTCTTTAACTAATTTGGAAAATTTTGATTTGTTGCCTTGAACTAGCATAAAATAGTATAACTAGTACTGATTTCTTAAAAGCAATGAAATTGAGCGTGAAGGATTCTCACAGCTCTTGCAGAGAATTTCAGGCATGCTTGCTGTTATGGACTCAAATAATGGGCCTGGCTGACCTGAGGCCCAAAGCGTGTACCATAGGCGGGAATCTCCCTTCAATCAGGTACATGATTAATTACCCATGGAATATGCCTATAATTGAGGCGCTGTACAGGTAATGGAGGAGGCACACCCAGAACGTGGGAGGCGCATAACAATGGTGGCAGGATGCAAGGTAAGGGGAACGGAACCCTAGGTAATCTCTATAAATAGGAGGTTGCCTAGCAGGTGTGTTCTTTAGGTTCACTATTCCATTCTTTACCATTCAGTCTCACTGTGCACACACACCACCCCTCTGGCGAAAAGCCTACCCGTGTAAGCACAGTGATCGCTGAGCATTCTTTGATATCTCCTTCATAGATATCAGTGGATGATCCTTTCTTCTTTGGTGCTCTATTCTTAAGACACCGTTGAGGAAACCTTTGATCCGATATTAATACATCCTAGCCCATTGAGGCTAGCCATTTGTGTTTAACATCAGAACATTGGCGCCGACCGTGGGGAACCGTAAACTTCGATTCCCATAATCATAAAAAGCTACTGATAATCACTGAAGATGGCCGTAAGCACCAGGAGCCGCGCTCAGATACCTGGGCAGGAGCAACTGCCTGAGGGACAACCTCAACCGCTACTCCAGGAGGAAACAATCCAACATTCAAACTCAGTTGCTCCGGAGCAAAGCCACGCTGCTGAAGGAACCGAGGGAAAAACGGAGGATACTGCTCACTCTCCTCGCCCCGGCTTGGGATTCTAGCGGGGACAGCGAGCAGTCCAGGTTCAGGGTGTCCCTCCACCTCTTCCCGAGTTTCAGATTGATAATCCCGACATCCGTCTGCTGCATAATGCTTTGGGATCCCTGATCCGGCGTATGGACAACATGGAGAACTGGCACCAGCTTCAAAGAGATGAGGATTTACGACTCATTCGAGAGGAGTTGGAACGGAAGAATACCGTATGGCGGCAGGAAGAGCAGGAAAAGATGCAACAAAGGCTGGAAGGGCAGTACGAGGCAAGAGCGAAACAAGCTCTGAGTGAAGGGCCGAAGGGTGTTTGTTCAACCCGGGCTGCTAAATCGGACTCTACACAGGTTAACCAAGAAGAACCTCGGGGGAAGAAGGTGGTCGTTACGGATCAAGCTAAGATCCTGAGATTGGAAGCTAGTCACAAGGTCGTACGAGAACCAACTCGGAGCGATGACGCAGCAGAGGCAGAAGCAAAAAGTCTCCGGGCTGCTGAGGCCGATCAGACTCTGTCGAGAGGAAAGCAGCCTGTTGAAGATCCAGTCGTCAAAGTGGGAGCAATCGCGCCCCCATCGCTCGACAAATCAACAGTGTTGGTAGAGGAAGCCGAGGAGGACCGATTTGCCGGCCAATTCACTGACGAAGTTATGACGGCCATATACCCCAAGGGCTTAGATTCGAGGGAGTTGCAGAAATATGATGGGACTCAAGACCCCTTGACTCACTTAAACAACTTCAAAATGGAGATCATGGTTAAGGGGATAGCTGGGAAAGTCATACCCCGGCTATTTGCTGGAACATTCAGGGGGGCCGCGCAGTTGTGGTTTCATTCCTTGCCGTTATTCTCTATACCGAATATGAAAACGTTGGAGCAGAAGTTTCTTTTGAACTTTGCAACAAGTAGGCGACAGCCCAAGACTGAGTTTCAACTCTGTCAAGTCAGACAAGGACCAGGGGAAACACTATCTAAGTACCTGAACCGTTTTAAAAATATGGCTTTGCAAGTCCCGGGATTGAAAGAAGATGTACACTTGCACTGCGCCATAGCCGGTTTGGATGTATCATCCCGGTTGAAGAAGTCAATCATGAAGCGCCGCCCCACAACTCTAGCCGATTTCCGAGACATATCTCAACAATACCTGGACCTGGAACAGATGGAGATGGCGACCCCGGTTGTAAAGGAGCGGGCTAAGAGCTCCCCACCTCGGGGAAGAGAGAGCCATGAGGGATACAAAAGAAGTCCCCGTATTCGTGACACCAGTAGCAAACCCCGGGATGGCAGGGTTAATGCCAAGTATGAACGATATGTTGGTTTTGATTAGTTTTGATGATGTCTTATATAGATGCCATTATTAAGAGCAAAACGTTTGTATGATATAATTATATCCTACATCGAGTAACTACTATATTTAATATAGATTAGTCCAAGTTGAATAATAGCTCAAGAAGGAGATAAGAGATTTTAGAAAGAAGAAATTGAAGAGAATGTCAAGTTCAAGAAGAAGATAAGATATTGAAGAAGGTAGAACTTCAAGAAGAAGATAAGTCCAAGTCAAATGATAAAGAATGATCAAGAGAAAAGAAGAAAGAATTGAATTGTGGAACATGATCAAGAGAAGAAGATAAGATTAGAAAGAAAGAATTTAATTATGAAGAATGATGAAGAAAAGAGAAGAAAGAAGGAAGAACTTGTTTAATGGATTGAGAAAATCATTATTCAAGCTTTTATATTGATGCTAGAAGTCTCCAAGGTCATATGGAAGTTGGAATGGGTCAATTCAGAGTTAAAACCAGCAAAAAATCAGTTCCAGGATGAGAAAACTCGAGTTCAGATCTAAAAACACGAGTTTCCTACTTTGCTAAAATGGTTTGCTCCTCTGGTATGAGAAAACTCGAGTTTAGGACACAAAACTCGAGTTTGGAACTCAAAACTCGAGTTAATCACTAAATGACTCTAGTTTGCAATGTCCTCAGCATCTCTGGCGTCTCTGGCCAAGGAAAACTCGAGTTACCATTTCAAAACTCGAGTTTACAGCGATCTTCAGCACTTCAGCAACTCTGTTTCACGTTCAGCTTGGGCGACGTCTGGTAATTCGATGATATCTCCCAAAACAGACATCGGATTGAGGTGAAACCAGTGGAATATGAAACTAGA
This sequence comes from Acacia pycnantha, assembly GCA_025563575.1. Taxonomy (NCBI): domain Eukaryota; kingdom Viridiplantae; phylum Streptophyta; class Magnoliopsida; order Fabales; family Fabaceae; genus Acacia; species Acacia pycnantha. Next base: position 1,193,580 of record JAMWYP010000006.1, read on the forward strand.
CTCCCAATTATTTATTTGGATATAAAATTCAAGCCAGAAGGAGTTCCGATGAAGGAGCTATGAATTTATGAATTTAACAGTGAAATTCACGCCACTCAGCAGACCAACCTTCAATGTTTTGAGTATATATCACAAAGTACAAATCAGATTGAGCTGAAATTTATGGCTTATGAAAGTAAACTCAAAGGGATTTCTATCAAGATTTGAACGGACCAAAATGGAGTTCAGACCAGGGAGATATGACCCTCGAAAGTTGACTGTTTGTTCACGATGTTGCACAGTTTTCTATCAAATGAAGCAAACTCGAGTTTGGGAAACAAAACTCGAGTTTGTCGAGGACAGAGACTAAAATATGATTTTGGGAAAGACCGAAACTCGATTCATTAAGTTGGAAACTCAATTTTCCATCAGACAGAGAGCAATCTTGAGTAAAGCAACAGCCTCTAAACTCGAGTTTACAAATGCAAACTCGAGTTTGCACCTCTGCTTCAGAAAATCAGCGTTTCGAAAATCTCATTTCTCATCAAGAATAACCAGATGAATACCGAAATGATTTATAATACTTATTAACATTATTTATATCATTTGTGTACATGTTTCAGATGATCAAAGGATGTTAAACTGAAGATCAAGAGTAAAGTAAATGCTGATGTCATAGCTGGTTCAGAAAACGAAGTTCTAACGGCTAGTTTCATCTGAGTCTAACGGCTATATTTCTTTATCCAACAGTCATTGAATCTTCAAACGGTCATATACTGATCTCTACCTATAAAAGAAGACAGATTCAAGACAGAAAAACACAGAGAAACAAGGTTACATCTTCAACATGCTGATACTATGATATTCTTATCATTTACTCTCTGTTTTCAATGTTTACATAGTTTATCATAGAGCGTGAAATAATTTGTATTGTACTTCAGTGTTTATCCATTCACTTCTGAGAGGATATTTATTTGTAAACATCATATCTTTCTATCTAAGAGTTACTCAAGATTGGGTGATCTTAAGTGGGAAACTCATTGTAGTGATTACAACTTGTAAAGGGAGTGAATCCTAGTGAAAGGATTACTTTGAGTACAGAGTGTGTAGTCAAATGGGTGTATTGATTACAGTTTGTAAGGGGGAGTGGATCCTGGTGAGAGGATTACTTCAAGTACAGAACGTGTAATCAAGTTGAAAGAAGATAGTAGATTGAAAATATCAAGCGGAGCTTGAGGACTGGACGTAGGTCAAGGATTGGGCCGAACTAGTATAAATCACAGTTTGCATATTCTCTTCCCTTATCTCTTATATTCCAACATATATGTTTTGAATGATTGTTCATCTCTTTATAAATTATTATTGTCATTCAAATTACTTTCAATAAGTTGCAAAAAGCTTTTTAAAGTTCTAAGTTTTTAATCAAACACCAAATTCACCCCCTCTCTTGGGTGATAGCCAAGTGTTTCATTTGGTATCAGAGCTAGGCTCTTATTTAAAGGACTTAACCGTCTCAAGAGTTTCAATGGCTGATTTTGGGTGTTCCTCGTTTTTAGAAGGTTTTGATTATACCATTCCACTATTCTTCAAAGATATTGATTTTTGGTTTTGGAAAGCTAGAATGACTAGTTTTATCAAAGCAACTGATTTTCATATGTGGAATGTTTTTATAAATGTTTTTGATTTCAAACCAAGAAAGGATTGGACAGAAAAAGAAAAGAAAATGTTTTCATTGAATATTAGAGCAATGAAATTTCTTTACAATGCATTGACAGAAAACGATTTTGAGAAAATCAGGTTGTGCTCTTGTGCTAAAGATATTTGGGATACTCTTGATTCTATTTATGCTTCTAACAATTGTGTTGAAGTTGATAGTGTTGATAATTCATCAGAAATTATAAATTGCATATCTATGACTGATGGACAACTGGAGATTGAAGAAGGAGAAATCATTGAATACTTCCATGATCCAGTCAACACAAAAGAACAAGAGGAAGAGGATTCCCAGGAAGAGCTCATGGACGATTATGATCAATCATTATCTGAAGCTCAAGATGCACATGTGGTAAACAATTCCAATTCTTATTGTGTAGTTAAGAAAAATAGTTTTGAACAATTGCATAAAATTGTTTTTCAACCAATTATTGATTCTAATTTAAAAATCAAACATGTTTTCGAAAATAATGCTGGAAAATTTATTGGGAAGAAAGAATGTTCAAATGAAGATTATTTGAATTTTTACTCTCATGACCAAAACAATGTTTGCATAAAATCTCATGGTGTATATCATTCTATTATTTGCAATTATTGTTGAAAGTCTGATCATATTTCTCATACATGCTATATTAGGAGAAATTCTAATGTGAGAAATAAATTTGTTTAGGTTTCTAAAGGACAAGCAAGGTCCAATACTAACCGTCAAGGACCCAAGTATAAGTGGGTATCAAAATGTCCATCTAGTGCTTTATGTGTATAGGATGATTTGAAAATCAATGGACATAAGGGTACAGAGAAAATGAACAAGAAGCCAAGAGTTTCTCATGCACCAATGAAGAAGATCATAGCATCAAGCAAGAGAAATCTCATAGCACCCATTGCTAGAACTACAAGGTCTAAACATCATAAGAAGCAATGGATACAAGCAAGAAGAGTATCATCTACCTCAAGAACAAACTACCATAGAGTACCACTCAACTATCTTGAGGAGAACAAGAAAAGGAGAATCTCTCAAGTATCAAACAGAAGACTCTTGAAGTCTATATTTTATGAGAGAGCCTTGTTGACACCCATAAGAAAATATATGAAGAATCAGTGGGTAAGCAAAGACAATACTCCAAGTACCTAAGGTAAAGATATACAATTGTAAAACCTCATTTCCTATCATCTGAAATATTCATTGAGGTTTTATACTTTATATCCTTAGGAATGAGCATTGCAAACTATTTTGAAATTGATTTTTCACATCCCTTAAAAATTCACTTAATAAGTTTATAAAGAGATTGCAATGTTCAATAGTTTATTATTTATGCATACATGATGATTTGAAAAGAAAGTATCTCTTTTATGCATAAAGTCATGTTTAGTTCTTTATGCTCAATTTCCTGTTCGTAATTATATTCATAAGAGCATGTGAATTTTGGTTCCTACAAGCTAACGATGATTGGATCCAAGTAAGGTTGGATACCAATAAAGAAAAATATTTATACGGTTTTGTAGGATCAAAGAAAGCTTCTCAAGAATGCAACATAGAGAAATGATCTAAGTCTTGAGAAAGCTGAACAAGCTATGCTTGATGTTGATGGTGAACATCGGAAAAGGAGTCATCTACATCGAATCCATATTAATCAAGCAAGCTTCTACAAGGACAAGAGGAATTAGGGTGATATCTAATTCTTTCCCATACTATAATTATATGAAATTCATTTTTGGTTTGTCTTTAGTTAAGTTAAAATGTTTTGAAACTTATTCAATTTCGATCAGCAATTTTACTGTCACAGCCAAACTCCAGTCTTCAGTTTGCCATGAGTTTTCTAAGTTTTTTCAATTTTTTTTTGAGAAAACTCGAGTTTTACTTTGGAAACTCGAGTTTGCGCTTGGCTGAGAATTTTTCAATAGTTTTCTTATTTTAAGGAAACTCGAGTTTGAGTTCCCAAACTCGAGTTTGCGCCATACCGAGAGCAATGCTCTATTTTAAACTTAAGAAAACTCCAGTTTGCATTTGGAAACTTCAGTTTTGAGTTTTTGAACTTAAACTTGTTTTTCATTATAAAAGCCCAAAACTCGAGTTTGTCATTTAATGACTCGAGTTTTGATCTTGCTCAAAACTTGGTTCAAAGATCATATCGCGACATTCTTCTCTGGATGAAGGAAACTCGAGTTTAGGTTTGTAAACTCGAGTTTGGACTTCTGAAGGAAATTGCAAACTCCAGTTTGGATGAACAAACTCGAGTTTGTGTCGCAGAGTTTTGAAATCATCTTGCTCAAATTTGTGAAATCTTACTGTATGATCTATATACTTCATATCATCAATCACTAATAGTTGTAACTCTATTTAATCAAATTGTTAGTAAGTTTCTAATGATCAAACAAGTGAATTTGTGCACAACCTTCTGAGTTTATGTTTTTGAAAAGCACAAGTCTAAAATTTGTTTGGATTTCAATTCACTCTGTTTTGTGAAAATGCATACACATGTTTCGGAAAATATTCATACTTTGATTGCATTCAAATGATGTTTCAAAATTGGAAGTTAATATTGTATTCTGGATGTTGGATATGCTTCAAACTTGTCTAGTTGAGTTTTCCCTATCATTCACATATTGATATTTGATATTCAATGTGTTGCTTAAACTCCTCATTCTTTATTCTCTAACGAGTTGGACCTCATGTCTAACAAGTTGATCATCTATGAGTTTCAAGCCTATCTTCAAGAAAAGAATTTCATATGTGAGTGTTATGCCTATTGCATAAATTCTTATTGGGCAAGTTATTCCAAGTATTATGAATGTTCATTAATGCATTGAATCTTAATGCATTAACCATTAATGGAATAACTTACTAGGATAATATTCTGGAACTCTAGTCTGGACTAATGAGTTTGTGCTTCATCATTCATGAATCCTAGTAGTCATATTGTTACTTAAATACATAAAATTTGTCTTCATTCATCTTTGAGTAACTATATTCAAATTCTTGCTTTGAATATTCATATACTTTAAAAATCTATTCTAAGAGGCAAGATTATCTCTTGGTTAATAGCAAAGTCAATATGCATATATATCTCTGTTGTGTTAAGCATGTTTTGATAATGCTCTACCCTCATGACTTTTGCTTTTGAGAATATTCTTCAACATGTTAACTGCAATGTTCAACATGTTCTCTAAAATTGAAGCATACTGATTTATTCTTTAACATGTTGACTTCCACCATGTTTAGAATGAGCATTGATCTTAAACAAGTTTAAAAAAAATGAATCTTTCATAGAATTTCTTAATACTTCATCAATGTTTGAAAGAAAATTTGAGATTTCTGCTTCTAAGGTGCATTAAGGGGAGATGGTTACAGAGACTCATCCTCCTGAAGCTCATTCACATCCAGAGATCCTTAATATTGATCATATCAATGTACAAAGGATTGTAACTCAAGAGATTACGATATTACTTGAGTGAGGTATCCTAATATGCATATATCATGATCATGCTAGGCTAACTTGATTTTATTCATTCCATTTTATTTCATGAATCTTAGCATGAGCATACTCATATGTTTAAAATGATCCTTATGATTTAAACCCTTTTATCATCATAAAAATCATAAGTGATTTCTTTATACCAATTTCAAGTCTACCCATGTGAACTTGAAAGTTCTTAATTCTAAGATGCCATGTTATGTCCATTTCATAACATTTGGTGTCACATTATTATTTGGTATCATTAAAGGGAGCTTCAAATTTTAGTCATGCATTCATTAAGGGCGAGCTTTACATTCATATATGTTTCATATTTCAAAAGCTCATCCCCTTTATTTGAAGAAAACCCTTCTAAGCATACTCATATATATTCACTATATTCTATTAGTTTTGATGATGAGTTAATTTCATATATGAAATTATCTTATATTTTCCTTTCATTATTTTCATTTGAAAATATCATTTAGAAATGAATACTTTGATATCTGGTTGCACTAACAAATCTCTTTGGCAAAGAAAGTGTTCAATTTGTAGCAGGAGATTCTGTTATGTGCTAGGACACTCCTCAACATACTACAATGAGAAATTATCAAATTGAGGAATAATGCTTCCATGTTTCAACATTGTCGCTGACGTATGCTCTACAAAGTAGAACAACATCTCATGGAGTCAGCTGAGTTATGCTCTATAGAAGAGCTTTGTGAAGAAAAAGGAAAAGGATGAAAGCTGAGTACTGACAATATTCATCCATATGAGATACAACTCAAGAAGCCAGTACTTTAGTCTCATTCCACATCTCAAAGGCTTTTTAGAGCAGATAACGGATCCAAAGCTAGCAAATGGACTTCACAGATCATTCATCAATTTGCAGAACCTACATGAGCATTTCTAATCTCTATCTTTTTATATTCAGAGAAATTTTGCACATGTTTGGTATTTATAAGTTTTAATTGTGAAAGATATCTTGAAAACCTCTCCAAATTCTCTCAAAAAAATTTTCCTAAAAACATTCCAAATTGAAAGTGGAGCTTGAATCACCAAGAGGGGGGTGAATTGGGGATTCTCAAATTCTTTTCGGAATGCTCTGTTTTAGGGATAAGAAGTAGAAGTAAAACATAGTATAGAGAAGAGAAGCAAGACACAGAGATTTATACTGGTTCGGTCCAACCACTTGACCTACGTCCAGTCCCCAGACTCTTTGGGATTTCTCACTATAACAATTGATTACACACTCTGCAACTCAAGAGTAATTCTCTCACTAGAACTTACTCCCCCTTACAAGTTGTAATCAATAACCCAATCTTCAAGTCCCCTTGACTTGAGATACTTTACAGTAAATGATTTTACAATCAATGAACTCTCTCTAAGAGTAGATATGATAAACACTGAAGAATGAATGTATCAAAAGATACTTTACACAGAAAACTCAAAGAGTAGTTGAAACTTTAATAATTTTTCGTTTTCTCACAGATTGGTTGTTGAGAAGAATTGAATGCATCTCTATTTACAGGTAGAGATCATTAAATGACCGTTATAAATCCTCATATAACCGTTGGAGAGATTAGAGGATTATTAATGAAGGTTTTGGTCTTCTTCTCTCTCTACTCTTTGGTTGATCTAGCTTTTCAGAAATTCAGAGTTGACTCTCTAACTATTAATCCGTTGAAGGAGCAATTTGCTGGATGTAGAAGGTAAACATTAACTCCTACAAAACGTGTGGAGAATGTTTGTCCAAAAGCATGCAAGGTTTCTGCACTCTTCATTTAATGTGCTGACATGCTTTATGCTTTTTGCTCAATCTCCATTTAATCCTGTCTAAATCATCTGAAACTCACTAACAAACTGATTAAACATAGTTAAGAATAGTAATGAGTGATGATATAGAGTATTGAGATCAAACATATGCATTTCGTAAAATTGTTCTGTTTGAAATTCAAATTTCGCGATGAAACTCGAGTTAGTTCATCCAAACTCAAGTTTTCATGATTCAGTGTTCTTTCAGTAAAAGACCGAAACTCGAGTTTTAAATCCAAACTCGAGTTTTCTCCTTTCAGAGACAAACATCGCGATTTGACATTTTGGACAAGCTTAGTGAACAGTGCAAAACTCGAGTCATTAAGTGACTAACTCGAGTTTTGGACTCTTGACGAAAAATCATGTTTTAGTCCAAAATCTCAAAACTGGAGTTTCCAAAACAAAACTGGAGTTTTCAAAACGTTCGAATTTGACAGAGCTCTCTGCCTGGTCAAAAATCAAGTTTCCAAAACTTAACTCGAGTTTTCTCATTTGTTGAAAACTTAGGAAACTTCTCTGTAAGGCCGAAACTCGAGTTTTAAAAACAAAACTCGAGTTTTCTCTTTTTATGAGAAAACATTGAAAGACTTAGACGATTTGAACAAGGGAGTTTTTACAAGGTCAGAGATGAGCATTGTTCTCTGGAGATGTAAACTCGAGTTTTCAATAGCAAACTTGAGTTTCCATAAAACGTTGGAAACTTAGAGAACTCTCAGTATAGGCTAAACTCGAGTTTCCAAAGGAAACTGGAATTTTGGTATCTTTGAAAAACTTGGTCGCTCTCTGTCTTGTCAAAACTCGAGTTTTCTAAATCAAACTCGAGTTTGCTTTGTTCAGCGAAAAACTTGAATGCTCTTTGTATGGCCAAAACTCGAGTTTTCAAATCCTAACTCGAGTTTGCCTTTCTTTATAAAAGTTTGAGCATTTCTCTATCAGGCCAAAACTCGAGTTTCCAAACTGAAACTCGAGTTTGCCTTTGACAGTAAGTTTTTCAATTTACAAAGACAAACTTCATCTGTGTTTACAATTGTCCGTTATCATCAAAACCAATAGAGAACTAACACAAACTGCATCATATTAAGAATGAAAACAATTTCATATCGGGGAGAGAAAATTAATTCCTTGATTCTTTCAAATTTGGTTTCATATTTTCCTCTATAAGCATCTCTTCTTTAACTCAACTTTTTGCTAATGACAAATAAGGGGGAGAGAATGGCAAGAAAAATATGCTGGGTTTATTAGTTTCTCATATTCATATATATTTTTCTTAAAGTATTTGCCATCATCAAAAAGGGGGAGAATGTTGGTTTTGATTAGTTTTGATGATGTCTAATATAGATGCCATTATTAAGAGCAAAAAGTTTGTATGATATATTTATATCCTACATCGAGTAACTACTAATTTAATATAGATTAGTCCAAGTTGAATAATAGCTCAAGAAGGAGATAAGAGATTTTAGAAAGAAGAAATTGAAGAGAATGTCAAGTTCAAGAAGAAGATAAGATATTGAAGAAGGTAGAACTTCAAGAAGAAGATAAGTCCAAGTCAAATGATAAAGAATGATCAAGAGAAGAGAAGAAAAAATTGAATTGTGGAAAATGATCAAGAGAAGAAGAGAAGATTAGAAAGAAAGAATTGAATTATGAAGAATGATGAAGAAAAGAGAAGAAAGAAGGAAGAACTTCTTTAATGGATTGAGAAAATCATTATTCGAGCTTTTATATTGATGCTAGAAGTCTCCAAGGTCATATGGAAGTTGGGATGGGTCAATTCAGAGTTAAAACCATCAAAAAATCAGTTCCAGGATGAGAAAACTCGAGTTCAGATCTAAAAACACAAGTTTCCTACTTCGCTACAATGGTTTGCTCCTTTGGTATGAGAAAACTCGAGTTTAGGATACAAAACTCGAGTTTGGAACTCAAAACTCGTGTTTGGAACTCAAAACTCGAGTTAATCACTAACTGGCTTGATTTTGCAATGTCCTCAGCATCTCTGGCATCTCTGGCATCTCTGGACAAGGAAAACTCAAGTTACCATTTCAAAACTCGAGTTTACAACGGTCTTCAGCACTTCAGCAACTCTGTTTCACGTTCAGCTTGGGCGACGTCTGGTAATTTGATGATATCTCCCAAAAAAGACATCGGATTGAGGTGAAACCAGTGGAATATGAAACTAGACTCCAAATGCGTCATTTGGATATAAATTTCAAGACAAAAGGAGTTCATATGAAGGAGCTATGAATTTATGAAGTTGACAGTGAAATTCACGCCACTCAGCAGACCAACCTTCAATGTTTTGAGTATATCTCACAAAGTACAAATCCGATTGAGCTTAAATATTTGGTATATGAAAGTACACTCAAAGGGATTTCTATCAATATTTGAACGGACCAAAAAGGTGTTCAGACCAGGGAGATATGGCCCTCGAAAGTTGATTGTTTGTTCACGATGTTGCACAATTTGCTATCAAATGAAGCAAACTCGAGTTTGGGAAACAAAACTTGAGTTTGTCGAGGACAGAGACTAAAATCTGATTTTGGGAAAGACCGAAACACAAGTCATTAAGTTGGAAACTCAATTTTCCATCAGACAGAGAGCAATCTTGAGTAAAGCAACAGCCTCTAAACTCGAGTTTACAAATGCAAACTCGAGTTTGCACCTCTGCTTCAGAAAATCAGCGTTTTGAAAATCTTATTTCTCATCAAGAACATCCAGATGAATACCTAAATGATTTATAATACTTCTTGACATTAATTATATCATTTGTGTACATGTTTCAGATGATCAAAGGATGTTAAATTGAAGATCAAGAGTAAAGTAAATGCTGATGTCATGCTGGTTCAGAAAATGAAGTTCTAACGGCTAGTTTCATCTGAGTCTAACGGCTATATTTATTTATCCAACAGTCATGGAATCTTCAAACGGTCATATACTGATCTCTACCTATAAAAGAAGACAGATTCAAGACAGAAAAACAAGCTTACATCTTCAACATGCTGATACTCTGATATTCTTATCATTTACTCTATGTTTTCAATGTTTACATAGTTTATCATAGAGAGTTAAATGATTTGTATTGTACTTCAGTGTTTATCCATTCACTTATGAGAGAGGAAATTTATTTTTAAACATCCTATCTTTCTATCTAAGAGTTACTCAAGATTGGGTGATCTTGAGTGGGAAACCCATTGTAGTGATTACAGCTTGTTAGGGGAGTGAATCCTAGTGAAAGGATTACTTCGAGTACAGAGTGTGTAATCAAACGGGTGTATTGATTACAGTTTGTAAGGGGGAGTGAATCCTAGTGAGAGGATTACTTTAAGTACAGAACGTGTAATCAAGTTGAAAGAAGAAAGTGGATTGAAAATCTCAAGCGGAGCTTGAGGACTGGACGTAGGTCATGGATTGTGCCGAACTAGTATAAATCACAGTTTGCATATTCTCTTCCCTTATCTCTTACATTCCAGCATATATGTTTTGAATGATTTTTCATCTCTTTATAAATTATTATTGTCATTCAAACTACTTTCAATAAGTTGCGAAAAGCTTTTTAAAGTTCTAAGTTTTTAATCAAACACCCAATTCACCCTCCCTCTTGGGTGATAGTCAAGTGTTTCAAGATACACCCCACTGAAGATATCCCAGGCAAAGTTGTGGAAGGAAGTATGCGCAATGGAAATGAAGAAGGTGGAAAAGCCTCGGCCCCTCGGTAAGCGATCAACTGCAGACAAGACTCGGTTTTGTGAATTCCATGATCAACATGGTCACACAACTGAGCAATGCTGGGATCTCAGGGATGCCGTGGAGAAATTTGTCCATGAAGGGAAACTCCAGAAGTACGTCATCCAAACCCAGGGCAAGCAAGGTAACAAGCGACAAGGGGTAGGCCGAGGAAAGAGCCCACCTTCAGAAAAAAGGAGAAGAGACCTGAAAAAGAAGACCGATGACAGTGATGACGAGTTTCCTGAAGCCAAGTATGACTGCAATGTAATCAGTGGAGGCTTTGGTGGTGGAGGGGACTCAACTAGTCAGCGACGGAAATACCTTAGGGAAGTATTGTCAATCCGAGATCACCCAAGGTTCAAAGAAGATTCGGGCAGATCTGATCTCCCCGTGCTGAGCTTTACCAACAAAGACTTGGAGGACGTCGCGCCTGGACACCATGACGGATTGGTAATAATGAGAACTTTGGTCAATTGCCGCGTTAAGAAGATTTTTGTGGATAATGGGAGTGTAGTTGACATCATACTTTGGGACGCGCTCAAGCGGACGAACTTTGACTCAGATATTCTGAAGCCATGCAAAACGACCTTGACTGGTTTCAATGGTCCGGATACTCGTCCAAAGGGGTACGTCGATCTTAAGCTGACATTGGGAGATGAGCATGCGTTTAAATCCGAAAGGGTTCGGTTTGTAGTTGCTGATATCCCCTCCTCGTACAATATAATCTTGGGTCGACCAACTATTCACAATTGGGATATGTTGGTATCGACTAAGCATCAGAAGTTGAAAATGTTCAACAGAAAGAATAAAGTTGTGACCGTGAAGGGGGATCAAAAGGAGTCCCGACATTGCTATTTCAATATGGTTAAGGAAGCCAAGGGCGATCCAGCCCACTTGTCGCGGGCCAGTACGAGCAAAGTCCCCGAGGCGGTCAACTTGGTGGAATTGGATTTGCGCGAAGAGGAGAAAATGCGAAAGACGGAACCCAATGGCGAGTTGGAGGATCTAGTTCTTGGTACGGAGCCATGATAGGTTACGAAGATTGGCAGGACACTTGATCCCGAGATGCGGGAAGAGCTTGAGAGATTCTTGCAGGATAATAAAGACATTTTTGCTTGGCATCCATCTGAGATACCCGGCATCGATCCAGGTTTCTGCTGCCACCAGCTCGCGATTCGACCGAGGCCCATCCCGGTATCCCAAAAGAAAAGAAAACTCGATTATACAGGCGGAAAGCCCTGGAGGCTCACATGGTGGAATTATTGGAAGCCGGTTTCATCCGGGAAATACAGTACACTACGTGGCTATCCAATGTTGTCCTGGTCAAGAAGCCTAATGGAAAGTGGAGAGTCTGTACAGATTACAAGGATCTGAACAAAGTATGCCCTAAAGACTCCTTTTCCAATGCTGAATATTGATCAACTCGTTGATAGCTCTTCCGGGTTTCAGTTGCTGTCTTTCATGGATGAATATTCTGGTTATAATCAGATTGCCATGCACCCCGAGGACCAAGCAAAGACGGCATTCATCACTGAAATGGAAAACTACTGTTATAATGTGATGCCCTTCATCCTAAAGAATGCGGGAGCTACATACCAGATAATGATGAATCGGGTCTTCGAAGACCAGTTGGGTAAAAATGTGGAGGTTTACATAGACGACATGATCGTCAAGTCGCTGAGTAGAGTCAACCACGTGTAGGACCTGCGACAGACATTTGACAAGTTGAGATAATACAGAATTCGACTCAACCCGGCAAAATGCGCTTTCGGGGTCCCGGATGGAAAGTTCCTCGGGTTTTTGCTGACAAACAGAGGTATTGAAGTGAACCCGGACAAATGCCAGGCCATGTTGAACATGAAGGCTCCTCAGAGCAAGAAAGAGGTCCAGCAGTTGACTGGACGACTGGCTGCGTTAACTCGGTTTCTACCCAAGTCAGCCAAGAACTCTCTCCCATTTTTTAAATTGTTGAAGAAGGAGGCGTCGGGCGGTTGGAACGCAGAATGTGATGCGGCTTTCGCTAAGATTAAGCAATGCTTATCCACACCACTGGTGTTGACCAAACCAGAGGAAGGAGAGAGTTTGATTTTGTATTTGTCAGTGGGTAACGACGCTGTGAGCGCGGTATTGGTCAGAGAAACCGCGGAGGGCCAAAGTCCGGTCTATTTTGTAAGTTGGGCTTTGCAAAGTTCGGAGTTGCGATATCATAAGTTGGAGAAAATGGCATTCGTCCTACTAATAGTAGCTAGACGGCTCCGTCCTTACTTCCAAAGTCATCCTATTGTCGTCCGTACAAATCAGCCAATTCGGCAAATTCTTCATAAGCCGGATTTAGCGGGGCGAATGGTAAGTTGGGCTATCGAGCTATCCGAGTTTGATATTGTATATGAAGCTCGGCATGCCATCAAGTCCCAGGCTTTGGCAGATTTTGTAATTGAGTTAACCCCGGCACAGGGAAGTGAAGCTCAAAACACTTGGAATTTGTTCGTCAATGGATCATCGAATGTTAAAGGAAGTGGAGCCGGGATCATTGTTGAAAGTCCCTAGGGTATCTCGCTGGAACTTTCCCTACGCTTCAACTTTTCCACCTCAAACAACCAAGCTAAATATGAGGCTTTAATTGCTGGCCTGCTTCAGGCAAAGGAGAGCGGGGCTCGCCGGGTACAGGTTTGTACTGATTCTCAATTAGTGGCTTCCCAAATCAACAGCATGTACCAGGCCAAAGGACCCCTAATGATCAAATACTTGGGGAAGGTGAGGGAAGTCATCACGGAATTCGACGAAGTAACCGTGGTACACATTCCAAGAGGATAAAATGTGAGGGCTGACGTTTTGTCCAAATTAGCAAGCACGAAAAGCCCAGGAAATCACCGTACTATTGTCCAACAGAACCTCTTAGAACCTAGTTGTGTGATGATCATCTCAGAGATCAGTGACTGGAGGAAACCCATTGCTGACTATCTGGAGAGAGGGATCCTCCCAGATGAACCAGTAGAAGCAAAAAAGCTGACGAGAGCGGCGGCTTCCTATGCACTTGTCAATGATCAATTGTATAGGAAGGGTTTCCATTCTCCGATGATGAAATGCCTCGCGGCAAATGAAGCCTGGTATGTCCTTGTCGAGATACACGAAGGAATAAATGGTCACCATATGGGAGCTAAGGCCTTGGTTAGGAAAGCTGTACGAGCTGGATATTTATTTATGGCCCACCATGGCTATAGACGCGAATGATCATGTTCAAAAATGTGATAGCTGCTAAAAACATGCTAACACTATCAGGTCACTTCCAACCCAACTTCAGGTAATTTCGGCACCATGGCCGTTTTTTAAATGGGGAATGGACTTATTAGGACCATTCAAACGAGCGGCTGGACAATTACGATGGCTCATCGTGGCAGTGGATTACTTCACAAAGTGGATTGAGGTCGAGCCTGTCGCCATGATCACGTCAGCTCGAGTGCAGAAGTTCCTGCAAAAGAATATTATATCGCGGTTTGGAATTCCGGCAGAGATCGTCACAGACAACGGAACCCAGTTTATCGACAAAGGCTTCCAAAAGTTGGTATCTGATTTCTACATCCAACAACACTTTGCATCTGTAGAACATCTGCAATCCAATGGACAAACTGAAGCAGGCAATAAAGTCAAAGTGGACGGATTGAGAAAGCGGATGGAAGATGCTACGTCTAGTTGGGTAGACCAACTGCCTTACGTCTTGTGGGGATACCGGACCAGCATCTAATCTTCAATGGGAGAAACACCCTTTAGGTTAACATATGGAGGTGAGGCCATAATCCCGGTAGAGATTGGGGAGTCGTCTTGGCGAAAGGTTATAGCCCTTTAGAACGAAGAGGAGAACAATGATGCAATCGCGGTTGAGTTAGATTTGGTGGATAAAGTCCGAATTGGGGCACATTGCCGAGACTTGGCGGCTAAACAACTCATCTCAACCCGATATAACAAGAAGGTGCGACCTCGGTCATTTGAGAAGGGAAGCCTCGTCCTTCGGAGGGCTGACATCGACAACAAAAATGCCACAGAGGGTAAGCTTGCTCCTAATTGGGAGGGTCCTTATCGAGTTATGGAGAATCTCAGGAAAGGAGCTTACAAGTTGGAGACACTGCATAAGAAGGCTGTGAAGCGAACACGGAATGCAGACAAGCTGAAGGCTTATTATAGTTGAAGCCCAGACTTGAGAGAGTGCGGTGCCGTTGAAAGATCATGTAATGAGTTAACGTGTTTGAAACTGACATGATTTTTCCAGAAAGACGGGGTGTAATTATAAATCCATGAATGAAAGGGTTTCTTAGCCCAGTTTCCGCAAACTGAATTGTTGTCTACCTTATGATGATTACACATGTAGAAATCAGGATGTTTAAGTTTGACTTTCAAAATCATGTCCGAAGTAAACATGTAGAGGCCAGGATATTTAAGTCCGACTTCCAAAATCATGTCCGAAATAAACATGTAGAGGGCAGGGTAGTGAAACCCGCCTTCAATAATCGTGTATAAGTTAAACATGTAGAGGCCAGGATATTCAAGTCCGACTTCCAAAATCATGTCCGAAATAAACTTGTAGAGGGCAGGGTAGTGATACCCGCCCTTGAAAATCTAGTATAAGTTAAACATGTAGAAGTCAGGATAAGGAAACTCGACTTCCAAGATCATGCCCGAAATAAACATGTAGAGGGCAGGGTAGTGAAACCCGCCTTCAAAAATCGTGTGCAATATGAACAGGTAGAAGTCAGGGTAGTGAAACCCGACTTCCAAAATCATGTTCAATATAAACATGTAGAAGTCAGGATAATGAAATCCGATTTCCAAAATCATGTCTGAAATAAACATGTAGAGGGCAGGGTAGTGAAACCCGCCCTCAAATGCGTGAAGGTCACTTAGTTCACAAGGGCATATTGATGTGGAGGTTAGTGTCAACATTGGCAAAAACAGCTCAGGGCACATAGAAAGCAAACATGTTGTGCTTAAATTGTTGATTGCATACATAAAGTTATGGCCCACGACCAGCAAATTGCAAAAACAAGAAAAACAGAAAGTCCCTGGACAAAACCCAGGTCGAAACAAACGACTATAATTGTGATTGCGTCTCAGTGGCGGACGGGGAGGGTTGCTCATCTTCGCTTTCTTCATCCCCAGGAGGAATCAATTTCCCCTTATCACTAACATACACCTGGAGGTGCAGCCCGGTGGTGTTTAGAGTGGTAGCGGGATTCAGGACCCGGATTTGAGCAACAACATTCTCAAAGGACTGTCTGGCGGCCTGACCATATTTGACAATCTTGGCTTGGGCATTACTAAGCTCGACATCCTTTTCTCTGAGAACGCCTTTCAAATATTCGTTGTCCGAGGTCATCCTCTCCACGAAGAGCACATCCCTCCGATGGAGATCTTCTAGGCGATGCAAGTCAGCTTGGGCTGCAGTTAAGTCTGTCTACTTTGCAGTCAAGTCGGCCTGGGTTGCAGTCAACTCAGTTTGCGTCACGGTCAATTCGGTTTGGGCCGCAGCAATCTCGTCAATGGCTGTGACAAGCGTCCCGTTGAGAGTAAGCACTTCTCGGCGCAGCTTTTCTTGCTCGGCCTTAGACGCCTGTAGTTCTTCTTGAGCTCGGTCCCTCTCCCCCGTAACTTGGGCCAGATATGCATCATTTTTAAAGGCATCCCGTTCGGTCCTGAGATCATTCCGCTCCTTCATTACCTTTTCAAGCATGTCTGCGGTTTTGGATAGTTGTTTGGTAACAGAGGTCAACATCTCCGACTTGTCGGCATACTTGAGTTTAAGGGCGGCATAGGGCCGGATCAGGGAGGCGGTCTTGTGGGTTTGTATTTCCATATCGGTCAATTCAAGCTCCTCTTTCTTGGTAAGCTTGGAGGGAGATTGAAACCGAGCAGGGGGACGTAGAACATCTTTTACAGCCTGGCTCATTCCTTCTATCCAGAGAGCCCCTCCAGACAGAGTGGTGTGGTTAACGGGCGCTGTATCAGTGGTCGAGGTAGAAGGTGCTGGTGAAGCCGGTGTGGGGGTCGTAGCTGGTGTTTCTTCTGGGACCTTTTTACCCTTTGTTCTCTTGGCTCTTTTCTCTCCGCGCTTCGACCAACCTTTGGGCGTGGAGCGTATGCGGGGAGCCCTGGTAGTAGCTGCCTCCACTGCGACACTAGGCTGGTTACCCACAGTAGGATCATCTGTAGCAGGAGGGGCTTGAATCTCCTCGCGGTTCTCTGGAACTTCATCGAAGACCTCGATAAATGCTAGTCTTCCCATGTTTTTTCCTGCATGGCGAAAATAAGAATGTCATTAATCGGAAAGGGAATAATGGTGAATACACCTTTAGTGACCACAGGAACATATCAATGCATCAGTCCATACTCTTTGTTATACGCCGTCTAACTAAGGGGGTGGGGATGTGTTCGGCGGGGTCCATTAACGACTCAAGGGTACTGAAGATAGTCGTAAGCTTAACCACGGTCGCTTCTTCGTAATCAGACAAGCTAGCCGGGTTGGGAGCATAGTCCTCGGATTTAAATTTATGATGGGCATTGGTCCAGTATAGAGGGAATTTTCCTCCAAGTTCTCCGGAAGTGTCGGTTTGAAGGAACCAAAGGCATTGACTAGGATTGGCCATAACTTTGACAAACGTTGGTTTAAAGTTCTTCCAGGACTCGATGAAAGCTCTAAAAAGCATGCACTCGCTTTTTCCCCGAAGCGACGTCCACCCAAACCATGTCGTAACACCATTTCCTTCGAACATTTTTATTCCCAAGGGGGCGTAGAAAGTCATAAACACCGGGACAGTACAACAGATTTACAATTCCCGGCACAAGTTCTCAAAGGCAATGGCAAAAGTCCATCCGTTGGGATGAAGTTGTGAGGGAGCTAGGTGTAGGTGGTTTAAAAGGCATATTTGAAAGTCGGAGAAGGGAAGCCTTACGCCGAACGGGGTGATAACATCTCGGTAAAGGAAAAAGAAATGAGGTTCGTGAGGCCCGCTTTGCCGTGGCCGAACTGTGGCAACTGATTCATCATCCAGGGGAAGTCTTACTGTATATTCTTCTCCATCCCTTATGCCGGTTAGTGGGAGTTCAGCCGCGGTCATGGTATTTTTAATCCGGGTCACGCAGGCGTTAATTCTTCGGAGAGTTTGGAGGCCGTACAGAGCCGGAAGAGCTGCACTCATCCATGGTGGAGGGACAGAGGTGCGTGCTAATGAGGCCATCTAGACCTAAAATGCAGAAAAAGGATAAAATCAGATGATATATACCTGATTTAGCATTTACTTCTTGGCGTAAAACGTTAGATGTTGGCCTAATCATTCTTGGATCCCTCGAAACCGCTTGGGAGGGCGGAAGTATATTATGTCGACAGTAACCTAAAACCAAGTCGGCATCCTTATCTCGGCCAAGTCTAGCAAGGTCGATGCTTTTATAGCAGCATTGATCACATGGGGTTGGCCCTTGGGCTTTTCGGCGAGAAGATATAGGGGGCTGGGTTAAGGGTGTCAAGATAGGTGGTTTATCTTGGCGATCAGAAGAGCTTCTTGTTGGGGTTTTTGAACTTTCAGTTCCGATGGACCAAAACCAAAACTTACGTGGATCGGAAAAAGGCTCAGAAACCCCCCATCCAGGTATATTTAAAGTTGCATGGAGTTCTTGATCGGTTGGAATGGAGATTTTTCGTTTAAATGGATAAGGTATGTTACGAGCCATTTCCTAAACACAGAAAACCTAAAAAACCCAGAAACCTAAAAAACCCAGACAACCTAAAAAACCAAGAAAGCAGAAAACCCTACTCAAAAAACTCAATGGAACAGCGCTAGAGATTTCAAAAATCCTCAAAGACCAGACATAGAGAATGTGACGAATGAGAAGATTTGAGAAAATATGAAATCTGAAAGAGCCGTTGTAATACCTTATGAAAAATCTGAGCAGGTGATGAGCGAATGCTGGCAAGAGCGGACTGTCGTCAAGGCTATCGTCGAGAAAGTAGGCTAACGCTCAAAGTGCAAAGTGTTCAAATGCAGAAGAGTCAGGAAATATATAGGTTTTCAAATTCAAAATAATTTGAACAAGTTTTTGAATTTGAAACGACGGGGGCAGTTGCGTCCACATAGCCTGAAAATTAGGGCTGACACCCTAAGAGCGTAATGATGGTTTTTCCTAAGATAACGCAAGCATTAAATACGCACAGATTTCAAGCGCCTATAGCGTGGCACCAGCGTCAGGAAGGGCAGTTACACGCTATGATGCGCCAATACAAAAAGGAGCGACGTGACTTTTCATATGCATATGAGGTACATGTTATTTGCCTGGGATTCCTCGTAATAAATTTTAGCCCTGTTCATTACAAGGGAATTTAGTTCGAATCAGTTACTACAGGTGCTTATGGTGGTCATAACCGTGTCAACGGGGAATGGGGCAACTCGGTTAAGATAACAACGGTCATGACCGGGTTGATGCGACGTGAGTAATACCAGCATTTCATTAAGATATGTTTGGTGTTTGTATTTAAATGGGGATGAAGGGCCCAACCGGCTTAGACGTTTAGTTGACCTCGACGAACAAAAGGAAACTTCAATATCAGTGTTTAAATGCATTCAAGCTTTTCCAGACATATGCGACAAATAAAAGTAAACTTTCATTGATACTTGATGTGGTTACATAGTTCTCTTTCAAAGGAATAAGCTGATTTACTCGTTTACAAGGACGATTACAAGATCAAAATACAGAGGGTCAGGCTAAATTTGTAACTACACTTTGCGAGTTCCCTAATTACAACAGGTGATGAGCAACCGGACCCCTCCTATGACGGTTGGATAGCTAGAGCTGGAGATTGAACAACTATCCAAAGATCATCATAGTGATGAAGATCCTTGTTGGATATGATAGAGACCCTAGAAAAGTTGAGCCAAGTCAATAAAGACCGGCGACATATCCAGGGCCTCCTGCGGAGGATGAAGAAGCTCAGATGCGAACCTGACTCTTATCCCAGGGGGGATGAAGAAGGCCAGATGCGAACCTGACCCCTATCCCGGGGCCCCATACAAAGTTGAACCAGAGAGGTGAAGACTGGCAACTACATCTGGGACCCCAGGGGTCCATCACGCGGCATAGATGAAGACTGGCAACTATATTTGAAGGTTAAGGCCACAAGATGGTAGCCGGTAGGGCCTTTCTTTCTTCCGAAATCGTACTTTTACTCCCCACACTGTTGAAAGGTTGAAAGCTTCAAAAAAGATGATGGAGTTTGAAACTCCCACTCGTGAACCCATCATTTTTTTGGGATACTTGCCCAGGAGTAGGATAATTAGGCAAGCCTGGTGTGTGAAAGGGAAAATGGTGCAGGAAGAATTTATAGGCCAGGCGGACTTCAGGCGTCATGCCTCAATAAATTCTAGTTGTGTGGAAACGGAAGGGTCACGCGACAATAAAGGCTGTCTTTACGCGAATGGCGGTTTCCTTTCCAAGAAAAAGAATAATGACTGTGGTTAAAGGGCGTGAGCATTAAATGTGCGCTATGACCAAGGGCGGCTGAAACTGGCCAATAAATGCGAGGATACGATTGAGTGATATCAGATAAAGTGAATGGTCATCAAATTAGAATATGCCACGTGTCTCCAACTTACCAGAGATTGGGGGCAACATGCGTATAGAGAGTTTTGAACTAATGAACTCGGTATAACCCGGTTAGCTGAAAACCTCAGGTGCAATGAAGACACCAGGATAGTGGCGCAAACCCGGTTAGCTGAAGTTAGGAAAAGGACAAAGCTGAGTAAACATGCTATGCCAAAATAAATAAAGCATTGCTTGACCGATGAAGAAACCAGATATTTGTTCCAAACTGAACACAGAATGGCGAGCAGGTAATCTTGGCAGCTCAGAAACCTGAACTTCCAAGCTTGAGGGCAACTGTTATGGACTCAAATAATGGGCTTGGCTGATCTGAGGCCCAAAGCGTGTACCATAGGCGGGAATCTCCTTTCAATCAGGTACATGATTAATTACCCATGGAATATGCCTATAATTGAGGCGCTGTACAGGTAATGGAGGAGGCACACCCAGAACGTGGGAGGCGCATAACAATGGTGGCAGGATGCAAGGCAAGGGGAACGGAACCCTAGGTAATATCTATAAATAGGAGGTTGCCCAGTAGGTGTGTTCTTCAGGTTCACTATTCCATTCTTTATCATTCAGTCTCACTGTGCACACACACCACCCCTCTGGCAAAAAGCCTACCCGTGTAAGCACAGTGATCGCTGAGCATTCTCTGATATCTCCTTCATAGATATCAGTGTATGATCCTTTCTTCTTTGGTGCTCTATTCTTAAGACACCGTTGAGGAAACCTTTGATCCGATATTAATACATCCTAGCCCATTGAGGCTAGACATTTGTGTTCTACATCAGAACACTAGCTGTGTTGGACTCTTCTACAAGCTTAGCATACATCTGCATATATGGTTGAGTCACAAATTCCCTCTCTTTTGCCGTGTAATGCTATACGTTTTCATTGCTTTGATTTGGTATCCTCTTAAAATATGGTTGCTTACATAATAAAATTTTTGAAGAAGGATGTGTTAGTTTCTTTATATCATTGCAAGTCCCATTTGTGCAGCCTTAATACATACAGATACTAAGAAGGATGTGTTAGTTTTTTAATTTTTTATATCACTGCCACAATTTTATTTTACCTTGGTATTTTTGTTGGTAGAATGCCACTTTTTTATTTTTTTTCCCTTTGCATCTTGAAGTTAGCTATCAATCTCTTCAATCCTCTGGTCCTTTATTTTGATGCACCATTTTTTACTAAAAGTTTGTGGAGTTTAACTTTTGAAATGAAACTACAGAACTATTTATTTGTATTGCATATGTTATTCTGAGAAATTCAGAGATGATAAATTATTATTATTATTTTGTTAAAACAGCTTATTAGAAAATGTTTGAAGGAGCAGGCTATTTTTGTTGTGCTACTAGAATACTCACCGCCAGATCCTTTGTTTAGCTTTGTTTGAAGTTACTTGAACAGGGATGGTGGAGAAACAATATGTAGTTCTACCTGCTTTATAGATGTCAATTGCAATCACTCATATTGAAGAATAGTGGTGCTTCAGTAAGCCCAGATCTATAGAGAATAAGCAGGAAGAGGTGTGCTGATGGTGGTGGGGTGGGGTCCAACGACGAGGAAGGGGGAAGAAGGGAAGGGAAGGAAGAAGATGACTAGGTGTAATGATGAGGTGGTGGTGTGGGTTCCATATGTGAACTCCAACGTGGTTGTCCAATTTGGCGTTCTACGTGTCAAGTTATCCTATGTGGCAGACATCTATTAATCTCTCCGTTAGCCAAGGGCAACATTAAGGCTAAAGAAACTTCTAGGACAACATTGCTCCTGAACGTGTACTTTCAGGGCAAAATTGCTATTTAACCCTAATTAAAAATAACTAGAATCAAAACTAAAACCATCCATTATGACATGATCGTATCTTTTTTATCCAAAAAAAAAAAAAACTTGATCGTATCTTTTTGATAAAAAAATATATAATTGTATCTTTTTTTTTAAAAAAAATAATATATTATTTAATTAACAATGGTTAAAATCATAGTTTTTAAATTTTTATTTTCCACCAATTAGTATCATCAAGTTGTCTGATATATTATCGATGTTGATAGCAATTAAGCTCTTTTCTCAGGCAATTAAAAAAAAAACTTTTCTCATAAAAATAAACATTAAATGCATTTCATGTTTTTCAGAATCTAATAGATTATTGAAATTTTTTTAACATTAAATGAATGTTTTAACCCACATAAATTTATTCTAAAACAAAAATAAATCATATGAGCTTTATTGATTTAACATATATGATAAATTATGAAATACCTTGAGTTTTATTAAAATTATATAATTCTATTTTTAATTAAAAATTTTGTTGATTTTAAGAAAAATTATGATTCTTACATAATTTAAGAATGTGTAATTTTTTTCACCATAGATATATGTGCAAGTTGTGAAAAGTGAAAATTGAGAAAACTGTTGTTTAATTTAGTGAAACTTAAAATTTTGAATTAGTTTTAAAAATAGAATGTGGGAGAAGGTAGGAGAGAATGTAAAATATTTTGTTAGAGACATTTTAATATTTCTAATTTTTCATTTGATCCTTATAAATGATTGAAAATTTTATGGTCCTTCTCTATAAATATATTTCCTTCCAAGTCCTTCATTATAATTTTCTTAAGAAAGAAACGATAAATTTGACATCAATAAACATTTTTTCTCTCCAATTTTTAATATAAAATCTAATTTTTATCAATTTGGTCATAAATATGAAATCTCAATACACATTGCCTCTCATATTTGTTCATTTTTCCCAAACTACCCATATTAATTCTCCCTTAACTATAATCAAATGCTATAATAATTCAAATACATATTTTCACATAGAAAAATTCTACTTCCTCTCCAATTCTCATCTTAACCATTATATTAAAATTTTGCCAATTCAAATAAAATATTTTATAAAATTATTAATAAAATATTAAATTACAAAGAAAATAAATAAAAATTCAAATTGCTAAACTTTCATAGGAACCGTTTAAAATTTCAATCAAATAATATTTAAGATATAAATTTATCTCTAAAAATACTAAGAAAGAAATTAAATGGATAGGAAAATGAAAATTTTCCCATAAAAATTTCATTTTAAATTAAAAAAAAAAATAGTGGCTCATGGCGGTAAAAAATTCATTTTAAATCTATGAAAGATTTATTCTCAAGAAAATTCTACAAACCACATCAAAAATCATAATACATAGAGAAATTCTACTCTCTCTTCTCTTTCCATATGAACGGTTAGATTAAAATCTAATCAGCTAAGATGCAATATTTTATAAAGTTATTAGTAAGATGTTAAATTATTAAAATAAATAAACAACAAATTTTGAAAATGCTAAATTTTAACCATGGAAAATTCTTTAAAAGATAAATTTATATGTGGAAAAGAGACAAAGAAATAAAATAAAGAAAAATGAAAATTTTCACATTAAAATTTAATTTTAAATCTATAAACGAGTGTCTCGTGAGGGTAAACAAAATTTATTTTAAATATATGAAATTTTTATTTAAAACAATTCAGTAAAGCACATAAAAAATTATTTTATCTGTAAAACACATAAAAAAATTATTTTATAGACGTTGTGAATTTGTAAATTTTGAAATGAGGTCATGGGTTCTATACCCCATGTTGCCAAGCAGGGGTGGGTGTGTAAGACATGTTGCCAAGTAGGGGTGGGTGTGTAAGACCAATATGGTGTTGGTCTAGCAATATAAGATTTTATTAGATTCTTTTGGGTCTTGAGTTCAAGTTATAGAGGAAACACTTGTATTGAGAGAGGCATCCATGAATCTCGAATCGATACCAGATAATACTATAAAAGAGGGGTGGGTGAGTAAATTGTAACATCCCCAATTTTTATTCCTAAGATTTGAATAATATCATGATGTTATTTATCAACTAACATGAGATTTAAAGAAGATAAAATATATGGTTTAAAATCTTAAAATATAGAATTGAAAAACAAAATAATAATGAAATATGATTTAAAATTGGAGTGGAAAAACCTAATAAGCATAATTATACTTTTGGGAAAATTATAATAAAGGACCTAAGAAAAATAATATTTATTAAGAAGGAACATAAAAATGGTAATTATTTTGAAGGACCAGAAATTAAAACATTAAAATAGAAAGACTGAATTTCCCTTAGGTGGCTTTGTACTCCTTTTGATTTTTAATAAGTCTTCCTGCGGTAAATATAGCAGCATTTTGTACCACCTGCAGAGCTTACCTGGATTAAGACACTTTCCTCTACTTTCACACTAGCTTTTTCTCTTTTTCTAGAGGATTTTATTTGCTACCTTAAAGATTAGCCCAGAGAGGAGAGCGAAAGCTAACTATATATATTATTCCTCCGATCCTAAATATAGAACAAAGTTTGTGTAACACCCGCCGGGGGTGCTGGCATACTTGCCATATTCTTACGCAGTAGTGTGGCAAAATCAGAAGTAGTTCAATATACTGATACAACGGAATTTAAATTCATTATATATCAGGGGTATTCCCAGGGTTATACCCCTTTACATTCATTTACAACAGTGCAAGATAAAAATCAACTAAACACTGTCACCCCCTTGGTTCTTCAATTATCCTTCTGCTAGGCCGTCTTCAAGCAACGCTCTCTCCTCGAACCTTATGCAGCACTTCTCTTCCAGTGCTCACCTGTCTATTGGTTGGTAGTGGAGGGTGAGATTCTGAAGAATCCCAGTAGTAGACAATACCAATACAATGCATGCAAGATAAATGCTAATGTATGATATACTTGCCTTGCACAAGCTCATGTTAACATAATGACATATCTGTGAAAGTGGAGCTTAATCACCAAGAGGGGGGTGAATTGGAGATTATAAAAACTTTTTCGGTTGCTCTGTTTTTCGGATATGAAACAGGGTGAAGACAAGAATAGCAAGACACAAGGATTTATTCTGGTTCGGTCTAACCTCTTGACCTACGTCCAGTCTCCAGACTCTCTGGGATTTCTCACTATCAAGATTGATTACACACTTTGCACTCAAGAGTAATTCTCTCATTAGAACTTACTCCCCCTTACAAGTTGTAATCAATAACCCAATCTCCAAGTCCCTTTGACTTGAGATACTTTACAATAAATGATCTACAATCAAGAAACTCTCTCTAAGAGTAGATAAGATAAACACTGAAGTATGAATGTATCAAAAGATACTTTACACAAGAAAACTCAAAGAGTAGTTGAAACTTTAATGATTTTCATTTTCTCACAGATTGGTTGTTGAGAGAAATTGAATGCATCTCTATTTATAGCTAGAGATCATTAAATGACCGTTATAAATCCTAATGTGACCGTTGCCAACATTGGAAGATGATTAGTGAAGGTTTTGGTCTTGTTCTCTCCATACTCTTTGGTTAATCCAGCTGTGCAGAGGTTCAGGGTTGACTTCCTGACTTTTAATCCGTTGGAAGAGAAGATGCTGGATGAGGAAAGGAAACATTAATTCCTTCAAAACGCGTGGAGAATGATTGTCCAGAAGCATGCAAGTTTTCTGCTCTTTGCATTTAATGTTCTGACTTTTACTAATTCTCCATTTAATCCTGTCTAAACCATCTGAAACTCACTAACAAACTGATTAAACATAGTTAGGAATAGTAATGAGTGATAATATAAAGTATCAGGATCGAACATAAAGATTTTGAAAATTCGTGTAATCTGAAATTTGAATTCAGCGATGTAAACTCGAGTTAGTTCTTCCAAACTCGAGTTTTCATGTTTCAGTAAAAGGCCTAAACTCGAGTTTCAAAATCTTAACTCGAGTTTTCTCATTACAGAGGAGAATATCGCGATTTGGCATTTGGACAAGTTTTGTGAACAGTGCAAAACTCGAGTCATTAAGTGACTAACTCGAGTTTTGGACTTTTGATGAGAAATCATGTTTTAGTCCAAAAACTCAAAACTGGAGTTTCCATTTCAAAACTGGAGTTTTCAAATGTTCAAAATTAGCAGAGCTCTCTGCCTGACTAAAACTTGAGTTTCCAAATTTTAACTCGAGTTTTCTCATTCTTTGAAAACTATGGAAACTTCTCTGTAAGGACGAAACTCGAGTTTTCAAAACCAAACTCGAGTTTCCTCGTTTCTGAGAAAACTTTGAAAGACTTTGTTAAATTGAAGAATAAGGTTTTCACAAGATCAGAAAATGTTCTTTGTAAGATGAAAACTCGAGTTTCCAAAGTAAACTCGAGTTTCCAACATAATGTGGAAACTTAGAGAACTCTTTGTGAAGGCCTAAACTCGAGTTTCCAAATGGAAACTGGAGCTTTGGTATGTTTGAAAAATTTGATAGCTCTCTGTCTTGTCAAAACTCGAGTTTGTTAAATTAAACTCGAGTTTGCTTTGTCAGTGAAAAACTCAAAGGCTCTCTGTATAATCAAAACTCGAGTTTTCATTTCTAAACTCGAGTTTGCCTTTCATTGCAAAAACTTGAGCTTTTCTCTGTCAAGTCAAAACTCGAGTTTCCAAAGTGAAACTTGAGTTTTCCTTTGACAGTAAGTTTTTCAACTTACAAAGACAAACTTCCATCTGTGTTTACAATTGTCCGTTATCATCAAAACCAATTATAGAACTAACAATCCGCATGCTCAATTCTTTATGCATCATACTCATGGTCATAGCATAATCATAAACAGAGCTTCAATCATTAAAGTATGTTAAACATAGCAAGCAAGTATAGCAATCAAAAATATACATACAAGAAATAATATCAAATACATGCAAGTAAGGTAAGCCCACTACCTTTTAAGGACTACTGTCCTTACTTGGGTTCCTCTTTCGCTAACCGTCAGGGTTGCTTGAAGTTCTTTCCTTCATTATCCTTATGGACCTAAGGATATATCCATAACTTTAGAAAAAGGGAAAAATGAATGTTTATTTTCTTTTTTAACCCTTATTTCACAAGGGTTTAATTAAGTAACTTAAACTTGTTACTTTCAGCCTTTATCTTTGACTGTCTTTAAAAGTCCAGCAACTTCAACTATTTTTAATTAATTGCAAAAAACTAATTTTAATGTTCCGTCAACTCTCACGTGTTCCTATAGAAGTCTATGTTCATATAAAAATAATTCCCAAATTCAAAACACACCAAATTAATCCCATATTTTTAATTTTCTTTCGCTGTGCAATTCAACTTCCAGAAAATATGACTTATCTTTAAAAACTCACATTTGGAGTTCTAGATGTCCAATTTAGGTGGTTAAAAAACCTATAAAATTCTTGTTAAGTCTAGTTTTTGGGAAAATTGGTTCCAAAATTTAATCACACGCGATTCCTTCCCAGATCCCAAAAAACGTCCCAACTGTCCAGATTTGTTTCCAAAACTCAGGATCATTTTGTACAATTTATTGCTCTCTGACCAGAGCTTAGAAAAATACCAAATACCCACCATTGTAAATATATGCATGTCCTATATCTTCAGGAATATGTTCATAATTTTTAAAGGTCATTAATTCAGTCAAACACTCATTGGAAGCTGACTGACTCCAGAGACCAAAAACTGGCAGTTTTGACTCTTTCTTTGAGCTTATTATTTTATGAGTAAATACCCTTTTTGGTCCCTGAAATAACACGCACTACCCATTTTGGTCCCTAAGTAAAAAAAATGTCATTTTTCGTCCTTAAACAGTAAAAAAAAGTCCATTTTAGTCCTTTTAGTCATTTTTTGTGGGCATTTTAATCCCTCACAAATTCCCTAAAAATCGTTTTTAGTCCCTAAAAAGGACCAAAATGACATTTTTTTTTACTCAGGGACCAAAATGGGTAGCGCGTGTTATTCCAGGGACCCAAAAGGGTATTTACTCTTATTTTATGTACGAAAATCTCTTTAAAAATTCATTCACCAACATATTCCCACTCCATTTTCTGTGAGGAACACGTTGGTGGTATCAAATTTCTCAAATTCCAATTATTTCTTTGTTTTTACCAACGATTACCAAGTCCGGGTTTTAAACTTGAGATTTCAAAAACTAGTGAAGAAGGTGGATGAGTTTACCACAATAGCTTGTCCTTGGATTTGTGGTCAGCTTCACTTCTTCAAACACTTTAATCTGACTTTAAAACAACATGCATGTGAGCTCTTGTCCATAAATCAAAACATGCATGAAGGGATTTGAAGAAGAGATTACATTTCCTTGCAAATTCTTACCTTGCTCTTCCTTGTGGCTTGGACGATGATGATGATGATTGTTGTTGGTGGTGTTGATCCGTTGAAAATGTGACTATAATCAGATTTTAAGTCGGTGAATAAGTGTATATGTGTGTGCATCCGTGGAGATGGAAGGGAGATGGTTGGAGAGGGAAGAGAGGAGATGAGTCACGGTGGAAGGTGGAAGGGAGAAGGGAGAGGAGGTCCTGAAGTTTGAGAGAATGGAGTTGATAAACAGATACATCGTTGCTTGCTGTTTTCTCCATAATCTCATTCGTCGGGAGAGTGTTCAAGATCCCCTTGATGCGCAACTTGAATCCTTTGAGACTGGACCTACAACGGAAGAGAACACGCCTATAGTTCTTATGGAAACTAGTGATGTCTGGAATAATTATAGGGAACAAATTGCAAATGAGATGTTTGCTGCCTTTGTTGCACGGAGATAACTGATAATGTTGTACACAAGTATTCCTAGGATTTCTTTATGTTATAAACAACAGCAATGTGCTATGTCAATTTGAATTTCAATGAAGTTCATCTTTTCCTTTGTGGGTGTTGTGGTGTGGTTTGTTGTTACTTGATAGTTATGTTAACATTAACGATACTTGCAATATTTTGTATTAGTCAGTGTTTTTTTAGATGGATCCATCTCAACAGGCATGTGGTATGAGGATCAAAATGTGGAGTGCAGTTGAGGACAGGCTCTTAGTCGAATGCCTCATTGGTTTGAGGTTGGGCCAAAAGTTCATAGCGGACAACGGGTTCAAGGCCGGATATGCGAATGCCTTGCAAACCATGATGGAGGCCAAGCTACCTGGATGTGGCATAAAAGCAACTCCTCACATCACCTCCAGAATAAAGACATTGAAGCGGCTATGGAAGACGGCCTATGACATGGTTTACGACCCTAACACCTTTGGATTTGGTTGGGATCCAGAGACAAAACTTGTTACTGCAGATGACAAGTGAACCAGTCGAACAAGTAATAAAGAGTAAGTAGAATATCGTCCCACAGAGACTGGGATACCAAATGTTGACACCTAATCATGAATTCAGTGGTGTTTGAAAAGAAAATAAATCTAATTGTTTTGAGGTTTTATAGCTATTCTAAAAGCAAGAAAAGAAACAAATGGTCGTACTAGAAAGGATATTAGTAAGAGATTAGGCTGAGCTTAGAATCATATCTAAGCACATCAATCCCCTAGTTGCCCCACACACAGTGCTATAGCATTTATGCTGCACAGCTCTCGCAATGCTACATCATAGACACCGTTAACACAGCTATTCAGTTAAC
This sequence comes from Acacia pycnantha, assembly GCA_025563575.1. Lineage (NCBI taxonomy): Eukaryota > Viridiplantae > Streptophyta > Magnoliopsida > Fabales > Fabaceae > Acacia > Acacia pycnantha. The sequence continues at coordinate 1,223,336 of JAMWYP010000006.1, forward strand.
CCACCACTGTAATCTATCGGAGCTCTCGCATCTGATACGTACAATCCTAACTTACTTCTCCCATACATCTATGGCGATTTTCTAGTTAAGTTGTTCATTACAATTCAGGGTCTTATGGTTATGAGCGGTAGACCCATCTCTGACACCTACAATAATAGGTCAAGCCTTGCACCAGCTTTCCTAGCGATCACTATTTCTCAGAGGTCTAACCTCGACTCCCTCTCGGTAAACCGAAGCCACTGATCTAGTCCTTAGCTCTCGCTAATCGACAAGAAATTAAATCACTGATAAGCAAACTGAATGTATTTAATTACAACTAGCAACTAGGTACATTCCACACTTAGGACATCATGCTCGCTCAGCCAAAGAAAGTTTAGTTCATGACTGATGAGAGAAACACTAAATAGAGTACAACAGAATAGCCCATGATCAAAAGATTAAATAAAATAAATGAAAGCAAAACAGAAAGCTTGATGGAGGTTCGACGGCGTGGAAGAAGCCCTGTCACGTTACAGTTCCACGTCTTCTTATCTCCGTCTCACTTGTAAGGAAGGATGTTGGGTTCTCCTGAATGTCTCATGCTTTGTAACTTCTCTCACTCTCATGTTGAGTTTGGTCGTAAGGGGTGGTCCTTTACTCTCAATGACTTCGACGACCTTTAGGGTTGGCTCTTGTTTCCTTATATAGTCGGGATTACTTGCTGTGTACGTTCAACGAATTAGGCCTTTCCTAATCTGTCGAGGTCCAATCGTATCTTCCCTTCCAAATCTCAATAGATTGATTCTGCTGATATTGCGGGATTCTTCAAATCTTTAGTTTCGATATTCCGCATCGTTTATTCCATTACATCAACAATCTAACCGTTTACCAATTTGTTCTTTATTTCCTGAAATAACCTTGGCAAAAGATCAGAACAAATGTCGCATAGCATTGCTTCACTTACTCTGCTATAGCTTCAGAGGATGCATTGTATTGTGCTTCAAGGAGGATGTCCGATGCTATAGCATTGTATCGTCCATGTTGTGCGCCTTTCACACAAAATCTCAAAACACAATCTTTTTCTAGGCACATGTTTAGGATCCGTATGTGATTTATTCATGTTTATAAACTTCATCCTTAAGTTCCCCATATAATGAATTAATGCCTTTTTGCTCAAATTAAATGCAATTAAGGTTATGTTTACCACACAATTCAGTCATAGGATACAGGGAAAACATGACATAAATAATGCTCATCAAATACCCCCACACTTAGCTTTTTGCACTCCTGGGCAAAATAAAGGTAGAGAAAACATAGCAGAACATTGACTAATAGCAGTAGTACGTCTATCCACTTAATGTATGCTTGCCTAATTGCTTTTTAGATTACGTCCTCGTGCAGGCAATCCCACTACCCAGTACTAGCGACTTGTGATGTAGATATTGTTCCGGCAAGGAATTGTCAAGAAAATCTCAGATTCAGTGTTTATGCTCTCTTAACTCGGGTATTTAGCTCTCTCTCTTGCCACGCTAACCTAGAAGTTCTATAGCCTTGTCAAAATTATAAGATTACTTTTCAGCTTCTGAGGTTTCATTCGTTAAAAGGGCTTTGTTTGGGTTGGAATAGAGTGGACAACCATATATGTGTGGAGGTGAAGAATGATGGTCAATGCTATAGCATGGAATTTAGACAGGTGCCTTAACTTAGCTGAATGCCTCCATTAAACTCTGTGGTGCCTTGTTGCGCTCTATTCGAATTCTTTCTCTTTCTTTTTCTTTTCTTGTCTCTCTTTTTTTTTTTTTTGATATCATGCCTCTAAAACAAACTGAGCAGAACAACTTTCTTGTAGTATTGTTACTGAAGACATCCTGCCATAGCATTTCTTCAAAATTTTCCTTATACTCGTCTGTCTAACTAGTTCTGCTATAGCATAACTCATAGGGTTCAAAGGGGAAGCAATATGGATAATGATGTTCTATGGTTTGTGTATAGGAATGAGGGGCATGACATGAATGCCTTTATCCTTCGAATTACTTGCTCAGATGCTAACACAGTTTATCAGAGAATTAAGACAAATCAAAGATCAAACATAAGTTAGCTGACATGCACATTGGAATAGAAATAATTAGGCTCAAAGGAATCCTTCCATTTTGGTTTCTCTCTCTATTCTTCCTTACCATCACTTTACCACACACCACGTTAACTAGCACTGTCAATTTCCCAAGCCTAACGGTTCAGTTCCCTTCAAACAATCATGCTATTTTGATTTCTACAGATATTCATCCTACTGCTATAGGTTTCTGTTCATGCCCTATTATGTTATTTTCAAAAACAATTCCCTTGTATGCGAAAACTAAATGTGCGAGCAAAGATTCCCCCCTCCCCACACTTAAACGATGAAATGACCACATTGTAGCATTCCAATAATGTAATAATCATTCACAAGGGAATGGTGGTAAAGCATCAGAGGCGAAAGAAAGTGATTAAGGTTATCATCCACAAAAGGGCCCTGTGGCAAACGCTCAAGAAAGTCATCATAGAGTCAATAAAAACATAAAGAACAAGAAGAGAAAAAAAACTATGGGGAAGGCGGGGCAGGAGTAGGGGCACTGGTGGCCATTCCTCGTCGGAAGGAGTTTTAAGCTTCTCTCTCTTTCATTTCGGTACTTCTAGGAGTCTCTATCTGAAAAGTGATGCACTGGAGAATATAATTAATGAATGTTATCAAGTTAAAGTCAGCTATTACGTGGAGATAATAACAGGACATTAACTTCCCAATTATTACTAAAATACCATGAATCTCAATTCCAATTGTTTTGCTATTCAAAACTGAACGAATATGAATGGGCTGAAATGGGGATTAATGGATCTTAGAAAAGTGCAGTCGGTTGGAGCCTAGAATAATGAAGAAATTTCATTTGAACCTTATGGCTTTTCCTAATTACAATTGCAACCATTACTAGCAAATCTTCATCATGTGCATGGTTTCATGTGATCATGAACTTCCCTTTCCCTTTTGGCGAAATAATAGCCCCATTTGCATTAATTAAATGTTAGACACAAGTGTCCCACTTTGTGCCCACATATGTCCCAAAATTTTCAGTTTTGGAAAAATCAGGTATTTTGGGCAAAATTGACCTTTTAGTCAAAATTCACCATTTCTTTTTTCCAAATGAAAATACATCATACATAGAATTTTCAAAGCAAATTCAGGATATTACAGAGACGATTACTCAGAGTTACAGAGTGTGTAATCAAGTTGAACGATATAGTGAAATGCCCAAAGAGTTTGAGAATTGGACGTAGGTCAAAAATTTAGACCGAACTAGTATAAATCTCGTGTCAATCATTCTCTTTCTCTGCTCTGTTCTTAGTATGAATTTCAGGGGTCATTTGAAATTTTTTTTAAATCACCCAGTTCACCCCCCTCTTAGGTGATATTTCATCTTTTAAATTGTGGTTCCAATTGATTGTATCGATTTATTTGTGAATTGTAGTTAAACTTGGATTTTGGATTTGTGTGGTAAGCTTAGCTTTGGCAAGAGGCAATAACTTTCTACTTGTTATGTGTGTAGGTATGTTGTTTGTGAGTATTTTGTGAAATGATTATGAGAATGAAAATGGTATCTTGATATTGATTATATATTTCATGAGTACTTTGAAATGTTTATTGAGATTGAGAAAATTATCATAATATTTTGATAGAAATTACTTTGTGGAACACTATGATTTTATATATATATATATGTGTAAATGGAGCTTGAATCACCAAGAGGGGGGTGAATTGGGGATTCTAACAATTCTTTTCGAATATTCTGTTTTTCGGATATGAAATAGAAGTAAAACAGAGTGAGGGAAGAATAGCAAGACACAAAGATTTATACTGGTTCGGTCCAATCCTGACCTACGTCCAGTACCCACACTCTCTAGGATTTCTCACTAACAAGATTGATTACACACTCTGCACTCAAGAGTAATTCTCTCTCTAGAACTTACTCCCCCTTACAAGTTGTAATCAATGAACCCAATCTCCAAGTCCCCTTGACTTGAGATAACTCACAATAAATGATTTACAATCAATGAACTCTCTTTTAGAGTAGATAAGATAAACAACGAAGTATGAATGTATCGAAGATACTTTACACAGAAAATCTTAAGGAATAAATGACTCTTGAATGATTTTCGTTTTTCTGTTGAATTGGTTGTTGTGAAGAATTGAATGCATCTCTATTTATAGGTAGAGATCATTAATTGACCGTTGTAATCCTAATTGTAACCGTTGGAGGTGTCGGGAGATGATTACATTAAGCTTTGGTCTTCTTCTCTCTCTAATCTTCACTTAATCCAGCTGTATGATTGTTCAGATTTGTTTCTCTGCAAATTAATCCGTTGGAGCACTTAATCTTTGGAAGTGGAAATCATCCTTTCGCTTTTCCAAACGTGTGCGGGCGGATTAACCGAAGTATACAAATTTTACGGGCTTGGCATTTAATGTTCGACTTGCTTTTTGCTTTAGCTCAAATCTTCATTTAATCCTGTCTAAATCATCTGAAACTCACTAACAAACTGATTAAACATAGTTAGGAGTAGTAATGAATGATGATATATGGTATTGAGGTCAAACAGGAAGATTTGGCAAAATCATTCAGTTCAAAATTCAAACTTCGCGATGGAAACTTGAGTTGGTTCTTCCAAACTCGAGTTTTCTCGTTCCAGTGAACTTTTAACAAAAGAGCTAAACTCGAGTTTTCAAACTGAACTCGAGTTTTCTCTTTCTGACGACAAACATCGCGATTTGGCATTTTGGACATGGTTGGTGAATAGTGCAAAACTCGAGTCATTAAGTGACTAACTCGAGTTTTGGACTCTTAATGAAAAATCAAGTTCTAGTCCAAAATCTCAAAGCTGGAGTTTCCAAAACACAACTCGAGTTTTCAAAAGTTCAAATCTTCTCTCTGTCTGCTCGAAACTCGAGTTTTCAAAACCTAACTCGAGTTTTCATTTATTTTGAAAACTTTGGAAACGTCTCTGTAAAATCAAAAATCGAGTTTTAAAACCAAAACTCGAGTTTTCTCTTTTAATGAGAAAACATTGAAAGACTTTATCTAAATGATGTATAGTGTTTTCGCAAGGTTGGATTTTGAATAAGTTTCTTTCAAGATACAAAACTCGAGTTTTATATCTTAACTCGAGTTTTCATGAACATTGACGACTTATTAAAAATCCTTTGCAAAACTAAACTCGAGTTTCTCATGGAAACTGGAGTTTTGGATTCTTTGAAAATCTTGGTTGCTCTCTGTATGACCAAAACTCGAGTTTTCAAACTATAACTCGAGTTTGCATTGTTCAGCTGAAAACTTGAAGGCTTTCTGTATGGCCAAAACTCGAGTTTTTAAACATAACTCGAGTTTTCACATCTTAGCAAAATTTCAAGCTTTTTACTGTCAGGCCAAAACTCGAGTTTTCAACCAAAACTCGAGTTTGCCTTTGACAGTAAGTTTTCAACTTACAAAGACAAACTTCTCTTGTGTTTACAATTGTTTGTTATCATCAAAACCAATTTGAGAACTAACATTATGTACATATAGCATGTATATGAAAATGATTTGAATAGAATGATATGAATGAGAACATCTTGAGGAATTCTCGTTGAGTTATTTATTGATAATTATTGTTACACCTCCACCGGCCTCGCCCTTTCGGGTGGCGGGTTAGAGGGATTCCTTTTATTAATTACCTTTCCTTTATAATTGAGTCCATTTAATGTTAATCAGAGTAAACCGCAACAGAGCACAGGACCGTTTTGGACTAAGTACTGTATTGATAAAAGCAAAAACCACAGAAAGTACAAGTCCCTGAAGGGTTAAGGGTACAATCATCCCAAAAATAAATACCAACATAATAATACAATCATCCAAAAAGTAAAATACGGAATAAGATAGGGCATTCCCTATTCTTCACCGCATCGCCAAGCCCTACATAATTTTCAAGATAATTGTAGTAATAAGAAAAGATGTATGTATCGTATTCTCTTGAGGTGTCTTTATCAATTGAATAAAATGTATCTTTATAATGTTCATGATTCTTGACGTTCGGTGTTTGAGAAGATATCCATTGGGTCGCATTGTTTCTTGGATTTCCGATGATTGCTCTGTATTGAAGATTATGACCGTTTGCATCATTTATTGTCTTCCCTTTATTTGTTCAGAGAATCATCTTGAGTAATGGCTACATCAATTGTTTCCATACGATGAAATTCATCTTGCTTGGTTTCTCCTCTGTTGACGCGTGAGGTATAATGTTCTGATTTTCCGTTTCGTCAATCAGTGGTTGATTCCTGAAACTCACTTAAGTAGAATGATTAGTAAATGGAAATTAATGAGTTTGAATATGATTAGCAATAATGGTGATTCAATAATAGTATAGAAAGAAATCAATCAGAGATAGTGCATCGTGATTCTGTTTCTAACGACCTTGCTCGAGCAAGGTATTTTTCGTTGCTCAGGCAAGCCTTAAGAAAAGTAGACTTTCCCGCTGATGCTCGGGCAGGCTATTCACTTTGCTCGGGCATGATGCTCGAGCAAGTTTACTCGGGTGCTCGAGCAAGCCTCAGAGAAATTGGTTTTTCTCGCTGCTGCTCGGGCAGACTCTCGTGATGTGCTCGAGCAAGCCTCAGAAAGAGGCAAAAATCAGGGATGTTTCGTTGCTGCTTGAGCAACCAATATATGTTGCTCGGGCATGGTGCTCGAGCAGGGATAAAGAACCTGCTCGGGAAGACGACATATAGTGGTGACTTAAAAGGGCTTGAGTAATGATGCTCGAGCAAGATTTTGTCTTTGCTCGGGCATGGTGGTCGAGCATGACGGAATGTATGCTCAGGCAGACAACATTTTATGCCGAATTTGGGAGGTTGCCCGGGCAACCTTTTTCCTGTTGCTCGAGCATGGTGCTCGGGCAAGCTTCTTCTGGTGCTCGAGCAAGTTTTTTTTGTTTTGAAATAACTTTGCTTCTGCCTCGTCCTTGCTCGAGCAAGGGATTTCTCCTGCTCGAGCATGATTGCCCATTTTGCATTTTAAACGAGTACTGATACGATGTTGCTCGGGCAAATGCATAAGTGCTGCTCGGGCAAGGTTCTCATAACTTGACTTCTCATCCGTGAATCCCGATATTGCTCGAGCAACATCTTTGACCTGTTCGAGCATGCTTTGAGCCACATGATTTCACTCAATTTAATAACTCATAAATTGTAATCATCAAAACATGAGAGCTAACATTTTCCCCCTTTTTGATGATGACAATTCTTAAGAATTTGTGTTTCGAGAGGAGTTTTATGAGTTTATTGAATTGAGAGAAATATGGGAATGAAATGGTTTATATGCAGAGAAGCCAAAAGAACATTTTTCAATTGTCATTGTAATTGAGTACAGAGTTCATAATTGACAAAATACAAGCTCAAAATAAGAACTACTAAGAACCACACAAAGCAACATAAAACACAAATACAAATGCAAATTCGAGACCCTATCTATTCTCCCCCTTTGTTATCAGGAAAAAGAGGGGCCTGATCAAAAGGAGGAGCCTGAGCAGAAGGAGAGGGAAAGTCAGAAGATGAGGTAGATGGAAGAGGGACAGTAGCAGGATCGATAGGATGCCGTGGAATGATGTGGGAGCCAGAGGGTATGAAATTTTGGACAAAGGCGTCCAATGTGGCATCCAATCCAGAAATCTGCCTCTGCTGGCAGTCGGCTGTCTCCTGGACTTGTCACTTCAGCTCTTGTTGTTCCTCATAAAGGACTACATAGCTGGACTCTAAGTTCGTCTTCAGGTCAGCTAAGTCCATGTCAAAAGTAAGCCCGATATGTTGCTTGAGGTTTTTCATTTCATCGGCCATGGAAGTGATCATGTTAGAGGTTAACTTCCGGAAGGCGTCGAGTGACTGTAAAACAGGGGCAATGGCTGCTCAGACGGAGGAATCAACAGCTGCCTGAATAGCAGCCTAAGTAGCTGCCTGGGAGAAGGAAGGAGTAGATGTGGAAGGACCCGCTTTAGAAGATTCTGCCTCATCTGGAGGAGCAGTAGAGAGAATAGATGGCTCTGGTCTGGGCACTGAAGGCTGGGAGGAGGGCATTGGTTCTTTTCCCTTACGCTTCTTCTTAGACGATGCTTCGGTGAAGGACACCCGAAGACGTATCAGATTCTCTGGCCCAAAACGGGGAGGATATTCTTCCTTGTCCTCCAATAAGTACCAGACGTTGTTGACCTCCAAGATCCGGGATACCAGAGAAGGATATGGAATGGTAGCTCTGAGTCTCACCTGAGCCTCTGATATGAAGGAAATCATTTCGTCCAAAATCCACTTGCCAAGATTCCTTGGTTCCTTGGTAATGAGCGAGGCAAATCTCTCGAAGTCCTTCAGGACAAAATGGGTGAAGCTCTGACCCTTCTGGACGAGACTCTGACTGTAGATGTACCAGAGCACCCTGTGCTCGTCGCTCATAGATGCAGGAGTCTGATTGATCTTTTTATTCCCATATACCGGGATGTGAGGAAATATAATTTGGTGGCACTGAGCTGGAGACAACATGGGAGGGTCTTTAGGATGATCAACGATGCCTAGTAATACGTTTAGGTCATAAGCATTGATTTTAATGATCTTACCCCATATGAGTAATGATGCTCGAGCAAGATTTTGTCTTTGCTCGGGCATGGTGCTCGAGCATGACGGAATGCATGCTCGGGCAGACAACATTTTATGCCGAATTTGGGAGGTTGCCCGGGCAACATTTTTCCTGTTGCTCGAGCATGGTGCTCGGGCAAGCTTCTTCTGGTGCTCGAGCAAGTTTTTTGTTTTGCAATAACTTTGCTTCTGCCTCGTCCTTGCTCGAGCAAGGGATTTCTCCTGCTCGAGCATGATTGCCCATTTTGCGTTTTAAACGAGTACTGATACGATGTTGCTCGGGAAAAAGCATAGGTGCTGCTCGGGCAAGGTTCTCATAACTTGACTTCTCATCCTTGAATCCCGATGTTGCTCGGGCAACATCTTTGACCTGTTTGAGCATGCTTTGAGCCACATGATTTCACTCAATTTAATAACTCATAAATTGTAATCATCAAAACATGAGAGCTAACACACAAGACCATACCCTAACCATTTGAACGAAAACCACAAGTTTAAGCTTCAAAGGTTAGGGTTTTCGGTGTTTACCAGATTCGAAACTTTGGTTTGGTGACTTGTGTGATTAAGCTCTTGATCTTGGTTATAATATTTGCTGGAGCTTCCTTCTCTCTTCAGATGGAGAACGTTTCTTTTGAGGGGAAAATGAAGAGTTTATCTCTTTTTGAAATGATTAAAAGAATCTAATTAGTGTGGAATAACTGGTGTAAATTCCTGTCAAATTGGGATCTGACTTTTGGGATTATCTTGGAAGAAAATACATAGGATTCTAGGGGATGATGTGGCACATCCCTAGCCACTCTCCTCATATTCTATCTTTTTATTTGGAGAAAATTACTTATTTTGACCCGAAACACCATTTTGTCCAACCGGTAGGGCCCACATCCTGATTAATTGACTGATTGGCTTTACTCTTCTCTCTAACACGTTTTTTAACAAATAAGGGGGACTATGTGGCACCTCATCGGGCCCACAAGTCTGATCCCTTGCATTTAATTCCCTTTTCCTACTTTATCAGTCCCGTTTTTGTCTACCGGTCCCTACCGGGCCCCGCTGGTTACAAAGATGCTTCTTTTTGTACTTTTCTTCAACTTTTCCAGATATTCTCCTTTGATGGAACATACATATGTGACGCATTTTCACTTTCCAATATGGCCTCACATTTGTCTCATTCAGTCCAAAAGAAATCCCTAACTGGTCCCTATCAGTCCCCTTTCTATAGGTTAATCGCTTGTGGGACCCGCATTTTGAGTTTGGGCCTGAGTGCACATAAAATCATCTGATTTTCCCTTCTCTCTCTTGGGGGAAAAATTTCAAGGCTCATTGGACAAGGAATTTACTATTTTTCCCTTACTTTTCCTCTTTTAACCCTGTGGTGACACTTAATAATTACACTGACTTTTGCTTTTTGGAATATGTCTTTTTCGGTGTCTCTTTCTCTCTCCTGACCATGAATCGCGCATACATGCTATCTTGAGTCAAGAATCTATGTTTTGTCATTGTTCCCGGGCCCCGCTTTATTATACCGGCTTCATGTTATACCGTTGTTTTGCCTTTGGCCCGCTCCTTTTCATTCCTGGGCCTCACCAAAATCTCTTTCCTCTAGTCATAGTGGGTGAATTTTTGGGCCCTTTTAGAGTCCTCTTTTCGGTCTCCCATTATTCAGACAACCTTTTACGATTAAAATTTTAAAGTAAAATATTACAAAAAATATTAATATTTACATTAACAGCCAAATATCTTCATTAATTTATTGGTGCTTACAAGTACACTGTTTAGAACAGTGGGGGTGTTACATTTCTCCCCCCATAGAATAAATTTTGACATCGAATATTGATTACATATTTATCATATTACGGGACATTAAGTCAAGGTAGCGATTCTTCATATCCTTTACCGTTTCCCATGTCGCTTCTCTGGGAGACAATCCTTTCCAGAGTATTTTAACAGAAGGGATGGTCTTCCGCTGGAGTTGTTTTACTTGATGATTAAGGATCCTTTTGGGTTCAACCATGTAAGTATGATTGTCTTAGACATCCACATCCTCATACTCCAAGATATGATTCGGACTCGGCTGATATTTCTTCAATTGTGAGACATGAAAGACGTCATGCAACTTACTCAGATTAGGCTGTAACGCCCATTGATATGCAACTGGTCCTCGTTTAGCAAGGATTTCAAAGGGTCTAATGTACCGAGGACTTAGCTTTCTCCACTTGATCGTTCTACCGATTCCAATAACAGGAGATATTTTAAGAAAAACATGATCTCCTACCTCAAATTCTAGAGGTCTTCTTCTTTTGTCTGCATAACTCTTCTACCTGCTCTGTGCTGCAAGAAGCCTCTTTTGTATCAACTTAATCTGATCGAAGGTCTCATCAACCATTTCCGGACCAAACAATTTCCTTTCAGACAACTCAGTCCAGCAGATAGGAGATCTACACTTTCTTTCGTACAGGGCTTCATAAGGAGCCATTTGTATACTGGAATGGTAGTTGTTGTTGTATGCAAACTCAGCCAGAGGAAGATATCGATCCCAATTGCCTTTAAAATCCAGAACACATGTACGCAACATATCTTCCAATGTTTGGATGGTTCTCTCTGACTGACCATCAATCTGGGGATGATATGTAGTGCTAAACTTTAATTTTGTCCCCATTGCTCCATGTAAGGCTTGCCAGAATCGAGAGGTGAACCGGGGATCTCTATCTGAGATAATACTTTTCGGTGTACCATGGAGTCGGATAATCTCTTTGATATAAATTTCCACCAATTTTTCTGGAGAATAATTCACACTTATTGGAATAAAATGGGCGGATTTCATAAGTCGGTCAACAGTTATCCATAGTGCATCATAATGTCTGATTGTGGGTAAACCCACTACCAAATCCATGGTAACGTCTTCCCATTTCCATTTAGGTATTCCAATTCCTTTCAGGAGTCCTCCCGGTCATTGATGTTCGATTTTTACTTTCTGGCAAGTTAAGCACTTAGTCACATACTGAGTAACGTCATTTTTCATACCAAGCCACCAAAATTTTGATTTCAAATTATGATACAACTTGGTTGCTCTTGGATGGATAGTATATTTACTCTTATGAGCCTCATCAGAATCTTTTTCCTCAGATCTTCTTCTGATGGCGCATATACTCATTTCTTGTATCGAATTAGCCCATCTGACGACAGATCATATTCCGTGGATCTATTATCAGACATCTTTTCTCGTAAGGACTCAGCTAGCTCATCATGCCTCTGAGCTTCTCTTATTTCGAATTTCAAATCATTATCTTCATGACTGACAAGAATATTTGCAACATGTATATCATACAGCCCTTTATTATTCACGAGGATTTGATTTGACAAGTTCAAATCCTGAAAATCTTCTGACAATTTCTGCTCCACTATTATCATAGATGCCACATGCATCACTTTCCTGCTCAAGGCATCAGCAACATTATTTTCCTTACCTGGGTGGTACTTGATCTCTAGATTTTAATCTTTAAGTAACTCCATCCATCTACGTTGTCTCATATTTAACTCTTTTCGATCAAACAAGTATTTTAAGCTCTTGTGGTTGCAGTACAACTCAACAACAACGCCATATGGATAGTGTTGCCATATCTTCAAAGAAAATACAATTGCTGCTAGCTCCAAGTGATGTGTAGGGTAGTTCAATTCATGAGGTTTCAGCTAAAGGGAAGCATAGGCTACAACTCTACCTTGCTGCATAAAGACACATCCCAATCCCTGTGAGCTCACATCACTATAGACCGTATAGGTCTCAGCTGGATCGGGGATAATCGACATGGGTGCCATCGTAAGCCTCTCCTTCAACACATGGAAGCTTTCCTCATACTGAGCATCCCACACAAACGACTAGTTCTTTTTAGTAAGCTTTGTCAACGGCGACGCAATCCACGCAAAATTCTATATAAAACGGCGGTAATATTCCATAAGACCCAGAAAACTGCGAATCTCAAATACAGTCTCCGGTCTTTTCCAATTCAGTACTACTTCCACTTTACCAGGGTCAACATCAACCCCATCTTTCGAGATTACATGGCCCAGAAATTTAACTTTTGAAAGGCAAAATTCACATTTGCTGAATTTAGCGTAGAGCTTCTTTTCTCTTAGAATACTCAACACAAGTTGTAGATGATGCTCATGCTCCGTTTCATTCTTAGAATAAATCAATGTCATCAATAAATACCACAACGAATTGATCCAGGTAAGGTTGAAATACACGGTTCATATAGTCCATAAAGATAGCTGGAACATTTGTTAAACCAAAGGGTATCACCAAAAATTCGTAATGTCCGTATTTGGTCCTGAAGGCAGTCTTCGGAATATCCTCAGCTCTTGCTCGTAACTAATGATATCCGGATCGTAAATTAATCTTTGAGAATACACAATAACTAGACAACTGATCCAACAAATCATCAATTATGGGGAGTGGATATTTATTCTTAATCATTACTTTATTCAGCTCTTTGTAATCAATTTAGAGTCGTAAACTTCCATCTTTATTTTTCACAAAGAGTACTGGAGCTCCCCACGGTGAAACACTAGGCCTGATAAAGCCTTATTCAAGTAATTCTTCAAGCTGCTTCTCTAATTCTACCATCTTATCAGGTGCCATCCTGTAAGGTGCTTTCGATATTGGTCCAGTGCCAGGCATAAGTTCAATGGCAAACTCAACTTCTCTTTCAGGAGGTAGTCCACTGATATCGTCTGGAAAAACATCAAGAAATTCTTTCACGATCGGTATTTTATCTGGTGAAAGTTCTGCTTCTACCTACACTGAGAGGAATACGATATATCCTTGGCAACCCTATTCAAGGCACTTTTCTGCCTCAGTGGCCGACAGAAAATTAAGACTGATTTCACCATCAACATCCCTCGGTGATTCTTGGTATGTGATTGTCTTGCTTCTCAGATCCATGATTGCATTGTTGGCTGATAACCAATTCATACCCAATATCACGTAGATCTCATACAAAGGTAGGCAGATCAGGTCAATCGTCGTCTCACGGTCGTTTACAATCACAACACAATTCAAGCATACATCAACAGTTCTAGTTCTAACCCCTAAGGGTGTAGATACATTCAAATCATAAGGCAATTTATGTACATCAAAATGCAAACGCATTACACAATCGTATGCAAAGAATGAATGGCTAGCACCAGTGTCAAACAATGCATATAACAGATGGCCATGAACATAAACCGTACCTTGCACCATTTCTGGGGATCTCTGTGCCTCATCCCTAGTCATAGCAAAGACTCTGTCCTGGTTTTGCGGTCTTTTCTCTGTTTTCCGCTGTGGGCAGTCTCGGCTAAAATGTTCGGGTTTACGGCAGTTGAAACAGATAATCTGCCTGGTACAATCAGTTCCAGGGTGATTCTTTCCACATTTATTACATTTCTTTTGCTCTGAATATTTTTGAAAATTCCGCTGACTAGATTGAAAAGTTTTCTTCCCATTGCCATGTCTACTATTTCCCTTCTTTTTCGCTTAAATGAATTTCTGCGGCTAGATTCCCCGCGATTTAATGTGTTCTTGGAGACATGAAGATCCCTGAAATTTCTTTCAACAATCCTACATTCCTCAACCGCCTGATGCAGAGTATGAAATTGCCAAGCAATTAATTTTTCTCTGATTTCATATGTTAGTCCTCTGATCAGAATATCTGCCAAGCTAGTATTGGTGCCAGGATTTTTATGATAAGTAGAACATCCAGACAGACGAGTAAATCTAGCATAATAATCTTTGAAAGACTCATTACTGCCTTGTCTGATCATAAGGAACTCAGATTCCTTGGCAATACGAATAGACGGCGGCTGATATTGTTCATTAAATTTTTCTCGAATAGTTTCCCAGGTCACTGGGGTATTCAGAGCTCGCAAAGTGGTTTCAATATTTCTCCACCACTTGTCAGCATCACCTTCAAATTTATAGATAGCCAATTGAGCTTTTCTTTCATCAGGATAGCCAAGAACCTGGAAAATTTTCTCAAGTCTCAGAATCTAGTCCTCAGCCATATCAAATTGACCTCTGAACACTGGAGGATTCTGCTTTCAGAATTTTGACACCCTATATAAAGGAGTCTTTGTGTCTCTGCATTCCTCTTCCTGTTCATTATTGTTATTATCATCGCCATTATCATCATTATTGTTTTCCATTTCATTTTTGTCTTGACAAGCTCGTAAGTCATTAGTTTCAGTTTGCATTTGTTGCATCACTTGCCCTTGTTCTTGCAACAATTTCATCATCTGCTCAGTAAGATTAGGTGCCAATGGATTTTGTTTAGGTTCTGGCTCCCTCTGAGCTCGAGTGTGACGTCTAGCCATTTTAATTGACTTACTACATCAAAACAGAAACAAGTAAGTAATCAGGTATATCAAAATTTACACAAACATATTTATATTATTCACATATGGGTTTTTCTACAGCACATATTCAGTATTTTACAGCTATCTTACATCACCATACAGTCATAGTACATATACACCATTGGCATTATGTTACATCACATATATTTTACATTCATACCCCATAACATACATGCACACACTCTTATACACTCTATCCTACCCCTTATTCTACATCTGTTCTCTTCGTACTAACATCTTGTTTCAACCTCGGTTCACAGCTTGGAAAGGACATGTATTATGATGTACTCGATGAAATCTACGAAGCCATAATCTTGTTGTGCTCACGTGCCATGGTTCAGTTAAGTAAGCAAACCCAAAACCGAGTATGTGGGAAAAAGTAGAGTACAACACTTTTCCATTCTTCCATGGAGTAGCCCATCATTCCGTACCTCATTCTATTGTCATACAATTTCTGCATTCTTTTAACGTAATACTAATATTGTCTTTTCGAGGTGGGTCTCCGCTCACAAGCTTTTTGGTACTGAACATTAGCAATTTCCAGTAGATTCACATCAATTTAATACAGATACTCAAGAGGTGGTAATTCTTTGTTATCAGATGCATCTTCACTCTTGGCTAACGAAACAAGATTTGGTGGAACATACATATGTGATCCCTTTTCACTTGACAATATGGCCCCACATTTGTTGCATTCAGTCCAAAAGAAATCCCTAACTGGTCCCTATCGCTCCCCTTTCTATCGGTCAATCGCTCTTGGGATTGCTTTATGAGTTTGGGCCTAAGTGCAGATAAAATCATTTGATTTTCCCTTCTCTCTCCTGGGGGACAAAATTCAAGGCTCATAGGACAATGAATTTGTTGGAAATTATGCCCTAGGGGCAAGTCATTGTACTTATCAACGATCCCCATATGAATTGGGTAGTCGCAATGTCTTGCTAGAGGCCGCTTGCGACTTGTGTGCTAGTACAGTATTAGCCCGCTGCCAATCTCATGTGGGCTGCAGGTCGCACACAAGAATGGCCCAACACGAGCAAGAGTGTCCAGATTCATTGAATCTTAATGTGTTTAAGATTTAATGAATACTTATTTAATCTAGGATGTGTGTGTATATATATATATATATATATGCATATATAAATATATTAAATTCGAAAATAATAATGATATTATTTATTGACAATAATATTATTATATATAGTATTTAATTTATTTGATAAATTAAATAACTATAATGAATTGAGATATTATATCTCAGATTTAATTTTCGAATAAAGATATTGCATATCAGATTTTAATTTGAACTGAGATATCGGATCTCATTTTAAATTAAATATAACGATATCATATCTTGATTTAATATTAATTAAATTCGAAATTGATATAATAATATTATTTAATAAAGATTATAATATTATTATATATAATATTTGTTTGTATTTAATTTATTTGATAAATTAAATATCTAAAACAAATAGAGATATTGTATCTCAGATTTAATTTTCGAATAAAGATATCGGATATTTTATTTAATTTAAATTGAGATATAGTATTTCAGATTTAATTAAATAGATAGATATCATATATTGGATTTAATTTATAGAGATAAATTAAATCAGAAGGCTTTTAATTCGGATTAAATAAATAGATTAAATTATATCTATAAGATAGATTTAATTAATATATTTTTTAATCCAGATTCAAAATTTGTTTTGAATATAATACGCCTACTAGGTTTAGAAAAACCTACGGGACATTATGTCGAGCATATTAGAAAGCCGCGAAAAAAACCCTAGAAAGAAAAAGAGAGAGACGCACAGTTCAGAGGCGCTAGCACGCCTCCGTTCGTGTTTCAAAAGGCTGTTCGTGTGGATACCGGTAGAGGAAGGCGATTCTAAAGAGTCGGCTTCTGCTGATCGAGAAGGTAGCCCACCAGTTCAAATTGTTCTGCAAAGGTACGATTCGGAAACCCTAAACCTTGATTTAAACGCCGTTGAGCGATCCGCCTAAGGGATCCGTAAATTTTTTTTTACTCCGCTGCGTGTACGGATCCCAACAGAATTTACTATTTTGCCCTTATTTTTCCTCTTTTAACCCTGTAGAGACACTTATAATTACACTGACTTTTGCTTTTTGGAATATGTCTTTTTCAATGTCTCTTTCTCTCTCCTGACCATGAATGGAGCATAAATGTTGTCTAGAGTCAAGAATATGTGTTTTGTCATTGTTCTCGAGCCCGACTTCATTATACCAGCTTCATGTTACACCATTGTTTTGCCCTAGGCCCGCTCCTTTTCATTATTGGGCCCCACCATAATCTCTTTCCTCTAGTCATAGTGGGTGACTTTTTGGGCCCTTTTAGAGTCCTCTATCCGGTCTCCCATTATTCAGACAGCCTTTTACAATTAATATTTAAAAGTAAAATATTACAGAAAATATTAATATTTACATTAACAGCCAATTCTCTTCATTAATTTATCAATGCTTACAAGTACACTGTTTACAACAGTGGGGGTGTTACAATTACTGTTGTGATTGTTGATTTTGATTAGTTTTGATGATGTCTTATATAGATGACATTCTTAAGAGCAAAAAGGTTGCATACTACATTTATCTTCTACTTTGACTAATTCTTATATTTAATGTAGATGCAAAGTTTAAAACAGAAGTTGGAATGAAGTTTCATCATATTTGAGCTACAATGGAGTATACTTAAATGATGGAGAATGTTGATTGAAGAAAGAAGCTCTTACACAATATAATGGGAATATCATAATATCAAGGAAGCAAGAAGTTATCAAATGATTTTGGGGGATAATCTAGAAGGAGAGAAGAAATTGAAGAAGGAAGAACTTGCAATGCAATGGAATATCTTTATTCAAGTTCTTATATTGATGCTAGAAGTCTCCAAGATCATATGGAAGCTGGAACGGATCAATTCAGAGTTAAAACCATCAAAAATCAATTCCAGGATGAACAAACTCGAGCCTATAATGTCTTCAGCAATTCTGGTGCCTCTGGACAAGACAAACTCGATCCTGTATCGTCAAACCTCAAGTTTGGAACTCCAAACTCGAGCCCATCATTAACAAACTTGAGCCTGTAATGTCTTCAGCATTTCTGGCGTCTCTGGACAAGGCAAACTCGAGCCTATTAGTTGGAAAACTCGAGTTTACAGCGGTCTTCAGCATTTCAGCAACTCTGTTCCACGTTTCACTCAGGCGACATCGGGTAATTCGATGATATCTCCTAAACCAGAGATCGGATTGAGGTGAAACCAGTGTCATATGAAACTAGACTCCCAATACGTCATATTAATATATAATTGAAGCCAAAATGAGTTCAGATGAAGGATATATGAATTTATGAAGTTGACAGTGATATTCACGTCACACAACAGGCCAACCTTCAATGATTTGCGTGTATCTCACAAACTAAAAATCCAATGGAGCTGAAATTTGTGGAACTAGAAATTAGACTCAAAGGGCTTTCCATCAAGAGTTGAACCAACTAAAACAGAGTTCAGACGAGGGAGATATGGCCCTCAAAAGTGGACAGTATTTTCAAGATGTTGGAAGTTTGCTATCAAGTGAAGTAAACTCGAGCCTACCAAGCCAAACTCGAGCTCGAGAGAAATCAGGGGAAATGAAACTCCTGGAAAAAGCCAAACTCGAGCCTATTAGTTGGCAGACTCGAGTTCGCGAGTTACAGAGAGCTACCAGGTCGCGAAAATCATCCAAACTCGAGCCTATAAGTGACAACCTTGAGTTTAGACAAGACAGAGAGCAAAATATGGTTTTGGAGAGAACCAAACTTGAGCCTAAAACTTACAAGCTCGAGTTTAGCTCAGTTAGAGAGGAATTTAGCCTTCATCAACAAAGGGAAACTCGAGCCTACTTATGCAAACTCGAGTTCACGTCCCTGATGCAGAAAATCATCATTCCGAAAGTCTCATTTCTCAATCACATGATTACCCAAATGACTTATACTTCTTCTTAACATTATTTATATCATTTGTGTACATGTTTCAGATTATTAAAGCTTGAGAGAACATCAATCTTGACAGAAATCAAGATCTAGAAGATGAACTTTGCTGCAGATTTTCAGAAATGAGAAAGAAGACAGATTTCAACGAGGAACTTGAACAAATGAAGTTGAATGCTCGGCTGTGATGTTCTTCAATGGATTCAAACTCTCAAAACGTGAGATGCTCCAACGGACAGAAGCCTCAAAGGATTCAAACATTTAAAAGTTCTGTTATGAGAGGTTACTATTTCCAAAGCTCGGAAATATTATTTTAAGATACCCACTAAACAAAAGTTAGTAGATGACAACCTGGAAAGTTACCCAACCATTCTTCAAGGCAGACAGCAAGACCATACTAGCTAAAGCTTCCAAATATCATTCTTTTAAGATATCTTCCATCATCATCACCAAGGGAGAATTTCTTGAAGAAACAAACTTCAACAGCTATATTCTCAACAACTATATTTTCTGAAAGTGAAGGAAATCACCAAGAGGGGGGTGAATTGGGGATTTTAAAATTCTTTTTAGTCACCTGTGCACACTAGATGAAGCTGAAAGTAAAGAGATAGGGAAGAAGAGCTTGACACACCACGGGTTTTTCTACTATCACTCAATTTAGATACACACTCTGTACTCAAGGATTATCCTCTCTCTAGGATACACTCCCCCTTACAAGTTGTAATCTGAAATCCCAATCTCCAAGTCCCCTTGACTTGAGATTCATATAATGAATGAAATACATGTAAACTCTCTCACAGAGTAAATATTGATAAACACTGAAGTTCTAAGTATCAAAAGATATTGCACAGAAAGAAAACTGAAATAATCGAGAAGTATTGAGCTGATTCTCGTTTTCTTCTTGTTGTATTTTTCTGTAGGTTTGTATGCATCTCTATATATAGCAGTGAGTTTTCTCATGACCGTTGCTTCTTTATTCAGAATTTTCTCCATTCGAAATTCTTGCTGTTTGTGGACTATAGCCGTTGGGTTCATAATCTTTCCTGATTTTCGGATGATTGATCGCAATGAAGGTCTTTTAATGTTCATCAATTGATTTGAATATCGAATCATTCGGGTAATCGTTGTAGCAATTATTCCCAAGTGAGGGAATTCATCTTTATGACAGAATCTCTGATTGTCGCGTGTAATCAATGCTGTCAATCAATTTGGGATCCGACTCAAACTCGAGTTTGCAAGGCTAGGCTCGAGTTCGCAGGCCATCTGGAATGTCAGATTCAGCTTCTGTGAAGTGCGAACTGGAGGTTCAAAGGCAAACTCTAGAGTTTGTAATTTTTCTCAAGAGATGAACTCGAGTTCATGGTAGCAGGCTCGAGTTCAGAACATTGTAGGCCTTTTGTCGCGAGAGCCACCTGAAAACAAAACTTTACATAATGGCAAGCTCGAGTCCGTTAGTGAGCAGGCTCGAGTTTGACACTGTTCATGTCAGACAAACTTGAGGTTTAAACTATGAACTCTAGAGTTTGTAAAGTAACTTTACTCATATCAAAGATTAGGCTCGAGTTCGGAAGACTAGGCTCGAGTTTACTGTAAATGAATGAAATTTGAAATTAATTGGCCAAAGGCAAACCTGAGGTTTAAACTGTCAGGCTCGAGTTTTTAAAAGATGGAAAGTTCGAATGCTCTCTGCCAAGGGCAAGCTCGAGCTTGCAGACGCAGGCTCGAGTTTACACATTTTGTAAACTCTTTTATGTCTTTCAACTATAGAGTAAACTCTACACAAAAACCATAGGCTCGAGTGCATTTCTTTAGGCTCGAGTTTGCAACATTTGAAAGTTAGCAAACTCTAGTCAAAATACAAACTGTGGAGTTTAAAAAAATAGTTTTCAAATGAAAGGCTTGGCTCGAGTTTAAAATGCAAAGATAAGCCAGTCTTGCTCTCTGTTAGTGGCAAACTCGAGTTCACTTATCTAGGCTCGAGTTTGGCGCTGATAGAATGTTTTTGTCTTTAAATCAAATCATTTAGCTTGTCAAAAGCATTCGCACTTGTTTACAATTGTCAGTTATCATCAAAACACATTGAGAACTAACATTTTCAACAGCTATATTCTCCACGAAATCAAATCTCTTCAACTGTCATCAAGCTTCAATCAGCATAAATACTCAAGGACTTTGAAGAACAAACAGAGATAAGAGAATACAGAGAAGAAAAACGCAGAGAACAAGCTTACGTCTTCAACATGCTAATACTCTGATCTTTATATCATTTACTCTCTGTTTTCAATGTCTACATATCATAGAGAGTGAAATGCTTTGTAATGAACTTCAGTGTTTATCCATTCACTTCTGAGAGAGAGAAGATTCATTGTAAACATCCTATCATTCTATCTGTGAGTTACTCAAGATTGGGTGATCTTGAGTGGGAAACACATTGTGTTGATTACATCTTGTAAGGGGAGTGAGTCCTAGGGAAAGGATCATCTTTGAGTACAGAGTGTGTAATCAAACAGGTGCATTGATTACAGTTTGTAAGGGGGAGTGAATCCTAGTGAGAGGATTACTTCGAGTACAGAACGTGTAATCAAGTTGAAAGAAGATAGTGGATTGAAATTCTCAAGTAGAGCTTGGGGACTGGACGTAGGTCAAGGATTGGGCCGAACCAGTATAAATCACAGTTTGCATATTCTCTTCCCTTATCTCTTACATTCCAGCATATATGTTTGAATGATTGCTTATCACTTTATAAATTATTATTGTCATTCAAACTACTTTCAATAAGTTGCAGAAAGTTTTTAAAGTTCTAAGTTTTTAATCAAACACCCAATTCACCCCCCTCTTGGGTGATAGCCAAGTCTTTCATTTGGTATCAGAGCTGGGCTCTTATTTAAAGGACTTAACAGTCTCAAGAGTTAACAATGGTTGATTTTGGGTGCTGCTCGTTTTCAGAAGGTTTTGATTATACGATTCCACCATTTTTCAAAGATATTGATTTTTGGTTTTGGAAAGCTAGAATGACTAGTTTTATCAAAGCAACTGATTTTGATATGTGGAATGTTTTTATAAATGTTTTTGATTTCAAACCAAGAAAGGATTGGACAAAAAAAGAAAAGAAAATGTTTTCATTGAATATTAGAGCAATGAAATTTCTTTACAATGCATTGACAGAAAACGATTTTGAGAAAATCAGGTTGTGCTCTTGTGCTAAAGATATTTGGGATACTCTTGATTCTATTTATGCTTCTAACAATTGTGTTGAAGTTGAAAGTGTTGACAGTTCATCTAAGACTATATGTTGTACATCTATGACTGATGAACAACTGGAGAATGAAGAAGGTGAAATCATTGAATCCAGCAAACACTTCCATGGTCCAGACAACACAAAAGAACAAGAGGAAGAGGATTCCCAAGAAGAGCTCATTGTGCACAATTGTGATCAATCATTATATGGAGCTCAAGATGCACATGTGGTAAACAATTCCAATTCTTCTTGTGTAGTTAAAAATGATTCTGAACATCTGCATAAAACTGTTCTGCAACCATTTACTAATTCTATGTTGAAAAACAAACATGTTTTCGAAAAACAAGCTAGAAAATCATGTGGGAAGAAAGAATATACAAATATGGGCCATTTGACATTGCATCCTCTAGACCAGCACAATTCTTGCAAAACTGTTTATAATAAGCATCATTCTATTGTTTGCAATTATTGTGGTAAATCTGGACATATTTCTCATACATGCTATATTAGGAGAAATTATAATGTGAGAAATAACTTTTTTTGGGTTCCTAAAGGACAAGTAAGGTCCACTACTAACAATCAAAGACCCAAGTATAAGTGGGTACCAAAATGTCCATCTAGTACTCCATGTATGCAGGATTATTTGATTATTAATGGACATCAAGGTGCAGAGAAGAGGAAGAAAAGTCCAAGAGTTTCTCATGAACCTACAAGGAAACTCATATAAGTTAGGAGAACTTGTGGAAAATCCATTGCTGGAACTACATGGTCAAATCATAAGAAGCAATGGATACAAGCAAGAAAAGTATCTTGCACCTCAAGAACAAACTACCATAGAGTACCATTCAACTATCTTGAGGAGAACAAGAAAAGGAAAACCTCTCAAGTATCAAATAGAAGACTCTTGAAGTCTACATTTTTTGAGAGAACTTTGCAGATACCCATGGAAAGTCATATGAAGAACAAATGGGTAAGCAAAGCCAACACTCCAAATACCTAAGGTAAAGGTATACAATTGTAAGACCTCCTTTCCTATCATTTGAAATATTCATTGAGGTTTTACATTCTGTAACCTTAGGAATTAACATTGAAAACTATTTTTTCTTCAAAAATTGGTCTTTAACATCCTGATTGCAGTGTTAATAACTTAATTCTGTATGCATACATAATGATTTGAAAAGAAAGTATCTTCTTTATGCATAAAGTCATGATTAATTCATTGTGCTCAATTATGCTGAATTGGTTATATTCATAAGAGCATGTGAATTTTTGATTTCTACAAGCTAACAATGATTGGATCCAAGTAAGGTTGGATACCAAGAAAGAAAAGGATTTATACAGCTTTGTAGGATCAAGGAAAGCTTCTCAAAGATGCAACATAGAGAAATGATCCAAGTCTTGAGAAAGCTAAACAAGCTGCTGATGGTGATGGTGAACATTAGAAAAGGAGTTATCTACATCAATCCATCTCAACCAAGCAAGCTTTTATGAGGACAAGAGGAATTACGGTGATATCTAATTCTTGCCTCTTACTATGATTATATGAAATTCGTTTTTGGTTTGCTTTTGGTTAAGTTGATATCGGTGGAGAGCGTCCACAAGTTGATATTGGCGAGCCTTCTCACACTCCACAGGGAGGACGTCCATGCAGACTACATTTGGATGTCCCACACCGGCGTATGGTTGCCGATGGTCTTGTTTACTTAGAGCAAACCATCCACCATAACAACCCAATTCCACAAGACCAACGTCGGGTGACTGTGACAAGTGTGCGAGAGGGGGAAGAAAGGACAGCCATACCGATCGATGATGAGGAGGTTCCTGATTTAGAGGTCGCCATAGGATCGTTCATCCTCTGGCCGTCTCATCTTATTGAGATGGTGATGACACCTCCAATGGTAGGACACACATTACTGAGTGATGACTTCCGATTGATCGATTTTCATTGCTAACACACTCACATGTAAAATGTTTTGTATGTTTTCATAAGATGAAGAAGCTGCCCCCATTTCCGTACTTAGCCCAATCGCGACAGTTTGTATAGGAGCTCCCCGGATATCCTTGCAGATGCCTGTGGGCATTGTCGGTGCAGAGAAGACATATCCCATTGTCATTGACAATAAAGATTTGAGGGAGTTTATGAATCTGGAGTGTCTTGATATAGAGTTACTTCAAGTTGCAATCCTGTAAGTTTTTGTCCGCTTATTAATTATTTCAATGTTTTTTTCGTTTTATATATTTAACAATAGTTATCATTTTATTTTGATCATAGCGTCTGCCACGACATATGCGTCAGAATAGCGAACGGATTCGTATGGCTTCTTATGTCCTGCCAACACCACGAGTGAGAGGAATAAGTTAATCAGAAGGTCGCTTTATGTCGGAATAACAATGGGCGACAGAGAATTGCCTTGTTATCTAGCTCCAATAATTGAAGGGTATGTATTTTAGTTTTGTCTATAATTATTACATTTTTTAGAATAAATTGCTTTCTTGTCTTAATTTAATATTAATATGTATATTGTGTAGTGGTCATTGGACCTTAGTTGTTGCCTGTCCCGCCAAGAACGCATTTTATTGGTTGGATTCCTTAGGTGGCAAGCCAGACGAAGACATCAAAACTATGTTTGTCGAGTAAGTAAATTTTCGTCTAAATCATTTATTCTTCTTTTAAATGAATTGTTTTCATCATGTTTGTTAATTTCCATTTTAATGATAGTGGTCTGAAGACGTATAAAGAGCTTACTGGATCAAAAGACCAGGGTGGACCGAAGTGGTATTATCCAAAGGTAAGTAGTTTCAATTCAAGTTCTTTCATTGACACAGTAACTTTCGATATGCCTTTATTTGTTTTAACAAGTTGCTTTTGATTTATAGTGCCCTCGACAACCGGGGAAGACCGAGTGCGGATACTACGTTATCCACCACATGCATGCCATCGTTTCCACCGGAGGCCTTACGAGTGTTTTCAAAATGTACGTGAATTATTTCAATGTGATTGCACACTTGATGAGTTTTTAATTATATCATTCACTAGTGAAGTACTTCATTGGATGATAACAAGTTTGTTTTCCAATTTACAGTTTTTTGGTGGTAATGTTGCTCCGTTCTCGGATGAAGAAGTCGATACGATTCGAGACGTTATGGCTAGTCATCTTCTGCAATACATATAGGTCTATATATATATGTGTGTGTGTGTGAATTTGACATTGTTGTTGGTAGTGCACTAGTTCAAATGTATGTGAATTTGACAATATTCTTGTTGGTAGTGCACTAGTACAAATGTATGTGAATTTCAAAATGTTGTTGTTGGTAGTGCACTTGCTAGCTAGTTCAAGGCAATTTTGGAATAGTGTTCAAATTGATGTCATTTAAAAAAAATCAAAATAAGGCGTCCTGAAATTAAATTCAGGACGTCAAATAGAGTTTTAATAAGTCCTGAATTAAATTGAGGCGTCCTGAAATTAATTCAGGACGCCAAACCATAGAAAAAACAACTTCCCTGCCCGAGACGTCCCTCTAAATAAGGACGTTAATTGGGTCTTATTTAGGTCGTTTTTTAGTGTTTTTGTAGTAGCGGGGGGATCTTAATACAATAATCCAAAAATAGACAAATGATAAACAGATTAGTACAGTCCAACTACTTATACTATCACAAAAGTCCCTTCTGCTTTAACCCTTACAGCTGCATCTATCCTTTTGATCTCGATCCACTACCTTTCTCTTTCATGCGATTTGTAGTCCAAATGAATGAACCCCAGGGATAACAGTCAATCTTACAAGCAAGTATGAAGTATAAATGACAGTATAACACATGTATAAGCATAGAATAATTCACAGTAAACAAGTCGCATCATAACCGCAGTTATCGGCCAAGGACCGCAGCCCTTTAGGACACACAGCCCCAAATCAATTGCTAGGAAATAAACATGTAAATCATCTAGCAAACATGATCAGTCATACATGAATACATACATACAGGCTAAGAAGATAATAGTTACCCACCTCAAGCTTGAATCCTCAATTCGTCCGAAGGTGCTGGGATCAGTAGAGGTGTCAAGGTATGCCTATAAATGTTTATCATTGTCATTAGTCACTTCTTGTGTCACAAAATAACTAACTACGCAATTTATTTTTGGAGGATTAAAAGCGGTTATTAATCCCTAAAAATTCCCTTAATAAATAATACCCTTTTTATTTTGTAAGGTACTATATTAAGTGTCATGTCCCTAAAATAAATGTTAAGAAGGGTTGTCCTTGTCACTTTAGAGTCTTTATAACCCTTAATAGACAAGTTATCCAAAAAAACCTTTACTGAAGGTTATGCACAATTAACAACTTGCGTGACTATTTTAAGACTTATAAAAAATTCAGCCTTTAACTTTTCTGAGAATTTAGAAACTTCATAACTTGACCGATACAACTCCAAATGGAGTGATTCCAATTTCTAGTTAAACCTTGATAAGTATATTTTCATAAATTAAAATCACCAAGTTGATTCATGGCTGAGAAAATTTCCAACATTCAAAAAACACAAGCAATGTCCAAAATTTTCCAGATTTCTTGACCAATCTTTGAAGAATCATAACTCCTTCCATATTTATCGGAATTCAAAAAATTACCTATCAAATTAAACCTCTATGTTTCTACTATTGATCTGGAAAATTCATGGCAAAAATTGATCATTTATCATTTCAAAATTGAACCCGAAAAAGACTGTCCATTTCTGGAAACTGACAGGTTTCCAGTTTTTCTTTCAAACTTTGGAAATTCATAATTTTCATTGTACACATCAGATTTGGGTGTTCTTTGGCTCATATTAAAGATTATGATGTATACTAAATCTTCAAAAAATTTCAGGGTCAAAGGAGTTCGTCTGCCCTGGTTTCACCTTGCTCGAAAATCAATGTTTTAGCAGCAAAGTTCATTTTCTAGAACCATGACAGCAGCATGTAATTCTTGTTCACACACGCCAACATATAAGTGAAGCCTTCCCATCTAAACATATTTTATATGTAGTCAAACGATTCAAACACATGCTCCCTGAATTTCCTGACAGCACCCACGTTAACTCTTTTAAAACTTGTTCAGTTTCGGTGCCTTGCAGAAACTTCACAAAACCTCAAGAACACTCCAACATTAACGTTAAGATTCAAAGTTAGCCATTCAGAACCACATGCACGCAGGATAGACTTCCAAAGTTCTTTGTTTCAGCTCTTAAAAACAGAGCAGCAACCATGCAGAATCATAACCACGTCACGTAGGCTTCAAACAGAGAGAACAAGGTTTGGAAAACTTACCTTGTTCAAAAATCAAGTCTGCATGCATGGTTCAAACTTTCAAAGTTCTCCTTTGATTCTGCAAATGTTTAGCTGAAGGAAATATGGAGAATGAGGGCTGGCTGGTTTTCTTCAGCTCCCCCTATCCTCCAACTCTCGGTGTCGCTGCTACTCGAATTGGGTTCACCTATGTTTTTTGTGGGTTTTGCAGAGGAAAAGATTATAGTAAACTCTATCTTTCTCTCTCTCTCACCTTTAGCTTGCTCTTTAGTGTTTCAGTCTCTCTCTGTAGTCGAAAGGGATCAAAGGAATTAATGGGTAATAAGAGATGAATGAGAGAATGCTACCGTTGCTAGCTGTTCTTCCGAAACTCATAGTGGTTGCTTGGTATTGCTGTCATGCCGTAAATAAAAAGAAGCAGAGGGTGTGGTGTCGAGCTTGAGATACATGGTAGCAGAGTTGTGGAGCTCTAGAGGTATGGTCCGAGTTTTCTTTGTGTGAACAGTTGCTGATCACTTTTTTTTGTGTTCGATCTGCCTCTGCGTTTTCTTTACGAGTTGCTATTCTATTTTTTTTTTCTTTCTTTCCACATCTGATGCTTGTTGGACCAAAGAAAGGAATGGGTTAAATGGGCTTGATTTGCTGCATCTCATCCTCTCTTACATGTTCAATGTTTTTGCTGGCCCAATGAGATGAGAATGAAGGATAATGAAATAGACTTAGTTTATCTCACTTGATTCTCCACAAGGCTTTTATTTGCAATTAGGCCCATTACTTATATAATTGCAATTATTGGAAAATAAGTTAATCCTTAATTCCATATAAGGATTTTCCTTTCCCAATTAATTTCTTTCGGCCTTAAAATATTATCTCTAAAATATTTATGTCAAAAATTATTCCCTAATTATTTTGTCCTTAATTTATGGGAAAATATGCCTTAAATTCCAATAATTAATTTCATAATTATTTTAGGGAAAATTTCACAATTTAATTTCCATATAATATTCAAATTTTTAAATCGCAAAATTTGGGATGTTACAATCATTAGCACTTAATCCCAAAATTGTAAGGCTCATGTTGCAAATTTTGATGTGTTAATATGTGTTGAATTATAATGTTTTCTATCATGGATAAGTAACTCAAGTGGATATTTGAGAAATTGTTGTTTAAGTATTTTAGTATTTTGATAATTGAGTTTCATATTAGGATTATGGTCGAATGATTACATTTTGGACTTCGTGAAGTGCAAGGCTCAAGACTGTTGATTAATTATGGTTTAAATTGTGAAGCGATGAGAAGAGTTCTATTATTCATGGTAGATTATTAAATGTTAGGTTGATGGATAGTAGACTTCTTACATCATATCTTATAAATGTTTGAGAAAGAATATTATTCAAAAATGAGTTTATCTCTGGGCTTATGATTGAACAATATATCTATGGGCTTAAGTAAGCATCAAGGAGCTGGAATCTTCGTTTTGATGAAGTTGTCAAAGGAAACAACTTTATCAAGAATGAAGATCAACTATGTGTGTACAAGAAGGTTAGTGGGAGTGCTGTCATTTTCCTTGTGCTTTATGTGGATGACATTTTGCTCATTGGAAATGACATTCCCATGTTGCAATTCACAAAGATATGGTTAACAAAAAGCTTCACCAGGAAGGATATGGGAGAAGCAGCCTATATACTTGGTATAAAGATCTATAGAGATAGATCCAAAAGGTTGCTGGGTTTATCTCAATCCACGTACATAGACAAAATGCTAAAGAGTTTTAGCATGGATGGGTTGAAAAGGTGTTTTCTTCCTGTCAGTCATAAAATTCATCTTTCTAAGGTTATGTGTCCCAAGACACCAGCTGAAGGGAACGCATGGAGAGGATTCCAAATGCATCAACAATTGGATCCATCATGAATGCCATACTATATACGAGACGTCTCTTATGCTTTAAGCATTACGAGCTAACACTAGGCTGACCTTGGAGAGGGTTATTGGACAGCCGTAAAGATAATCCTAAAGTACTTAAGAAGGACTAAGGATCTGTTTCCAGTTTACGATGGTAGTGGTGAGGTAAAAGGGTTCACCAATCTTAGTTTCCAGAATGATAAAGATAATTATAAATCTCAGTCATGCGTCGTCTATAGCCTAAATGATGGAGCAATTTGTTGGAAGAGTTCTAAGCAAGAGACCACGACAGACTCTACCACCGAGGCAGAATACATAGCAGCTACAGAAGTGACTAAAGAGGCTGTATAGATCAAGAAGTTAATCAATGAACTTGGGGTGGTTCCCAACATTGTTGATCCTGTATAACAAAATATCATCAAGAGGGGGTGAATTAAGGATTTAAAAAATCTTTTTGAAACTCCTAGAAATAGGCGTAATAATAGAGTATAACAGAGAAGGAGAGTGTAACATCCCAAAATTTGGGATTTGAAATTGGAATATTATATAGAAATTAAATTATGAAATTTCGCCTTGTTAGTTCTCAAATTGGTTTTGATGATAACAGACAATTGTAAACACAAGAGAAGTTTGTCTTTGTAAGTTGAAAACTTACTGTCAAAGGCAAACTCGAGTTTTGGTTGAAAACTCGAGTTTTGGTTGAAAACTCGAGTTTTGGCCTGACAGTGAAATGCTCAAGTTTTTATAAAGAAAGACAAACTCGAGTTTTGTTTTAAAACTCGAGTTTTGGCCATACAGAGAGCATTCAAGATTTTCACTAAACAAAGCAAACTCGAGTTACGTTTGAAAACTCGAGTCTTGACAAGACAGATAGCAACCAAGTTTTTCAATAAAACCAAAACTCCAGTTTCCATGGGAAACTCGAGTTTAGGCTTCTCTGAGTATTTCAAGAGTTCATGAAAAATCGAGTTCAGTAATAAAACTCGAGTTTCCATCGCCTGATAACAATACTCATCTCTGATCTTGCATAAACTCATTCGTGAAATAAATCAAGAACTTTAACATTTTCTCATAAAAAGAGAAAACTCGAGTTTGGCTCTAACAGAGAAGTTTCCAAAGTTTTCAAAGAATATGAAAACTCGAGTTAAGATGTGGAAACTCGAGTTTTGACAAGGCAGAGAGCACTGCCAATTTAGAACGTTTTGAAAACTCCTGTTTTGAGATTTTGGACTAAAACATGATTTCTCGATAAAAGTCCAAAACTCGAGTTAGTCACTTAATGACTCGAGTTTTTCACTGTTCACAAGACTTGTCCAAAATGACAAAACACGATGCTCGACACTAAAATGAGAAAACTCGAGTTCCCGCTGAAAACTCGAGTTTCGGTCTTTTACAGAAAGAACGCTGGAGCATGAAAACTCGAGTTTGTATAAACTAACTCGAGTTTCCATCGCGAAATTTGAATTTCGCAAAGAATGATTTTGCAAAACCTTCATGTTTGATCTCAATACTTTATATCTTCATTCATTACTACTCCTAACAATGTTTAATCAGTTTGTTAGTAAGTTCGGATGATTTAGACAGATTAAATGAAGATTTGAGCTAAAGCAAAAAGCAAGTCGAACATTAAATGCAAAACCCGGAAAAGTTGCATATTTTCGGTTAATCCGCCCGCACACATTTGGAAAAGCGAAAGGATGATTTCCACTTCAAAGATTAACTACTCCAACGGATTAATTCGTAGAGAGTCAACTCGAACATCTATACATTTGGATTAAGTGAAGATTAGAGAGAAAAGAAGGCCAAAGCTTAATGTAATCAGCTCCCAACACCTCCAACGGTTATAATTGGGATTTCAACGGTCAATTAATGATCTCTACCTATAAATAGAGATGCATTCAATTCTACCAAACAAGACAACAGAACAGAAAACTAAAATCATCCAAGAGTCATTTATTCTTTGAGTTTTTCTGTGTAAAGTATCTTCTGATACATTCATACTTCAGTGTTTATCTTATCTACTCTAAAAGAGAGTTCATTGATTGTAAATCATTTATTGTGAGTTATCTCAAGTCAAGGGGACTTGGAGATTGGGTTATTGATTACAACTTGTAAGGGGAGTAAGTTCTAGAGAGAGAATTACTCTTGAGTGCGAGTGTGTAATCAAGTGATATAGTGAGAAATCCCAGAGAGTCTGGGGACTGGATGTAGGTCAAGTTGTTGGACCGAACCAGGATAAATTCTTGTGTCTTGCTTCCCTTCTCTAAACTCTGTCTTACCTTCATTTCCTACCCGATAAACAGAGTATACCGAAAAGGTTTTAAGAATCCCCAATTCACCCCCCTCTTGGTGATTCAAGCTCCATTTACAGGCCTCACATAATTATGAAGTTAATTATTGGAAATTAAGGCCTATTTTTCCCCTAATTTATTTTGGGAAAAGAAATAATTTCAAGTAAGGAATAATTTAGGCCTAAAAATTATGAAAATTGATATTTTATGGCCTAAAGAAGTTAATTAAGAAAACCGTTATATTAAAC
The DNA here is from genome assembly GCA_025563575.1 of Acacia pycnantha. Classification (NCBI taxonomy): domain Eukaryota; kingdom Viridiplantae; phylum Streptophyta; class Magnoliopsida; order Fabales; family Fabaceae; genus Acacia; species Acacia pycnantha. Next base: position 1,255,324 of record JAMWYP010000006.1, read on the forward strand.
ACAAGACACACAACCATTATCCTATTAAATCCAACCCATTACACTATTCATTTAAGCCCCGGCCAGCTCGTAGCAACAAAGGAACAAAGAAACAAAAAAACATAAATAAATAAATAAACAAAATGCCCTATTAAGCTAAAAACGCAGCAGCAGTAGAAAAATGTATATACATCAGCTAAAAAATGTTAATCTGTTCTCATCGGAAAACACGGGAAGCAATCATCGAAACAAATCTTCATTCTCTCAGCCTGCTGCGACAAACTATTCATGCAAAAGCAAAACGCCATATCTCTCGTGTCATCCTATTAGCAAGACCATACTCCTCCATCATTCTCGAGCTCCAACCCAGCAGCCTATACGTCTCGATCTAAACGCCTTCAACTGTTGGGCATTCATTTTCTTCATCTCGGACCATACCCTTGGTCCTTATACATGTCACTGTTTCTTCACTCTCATTCGTTCTCATCACTTTTGACAAGAGTCATCTTGCTTTATTTTTTGGTTTAAAACAGAGCAAGATGACCACGTCTCTCACTCTCTCTCTGCCCTCTTTCTCCCTGGCTTTCTCCTTCTCGTTTTCATGAATCACCAACGTAGGTTACATCTCTCTCTCTCTGCCCTCCTTCTCTCTCGCTTTCTCCTTCTTGTTTTCATGCTTTTGTTACTATTATGTATATATTTGTTGTCATATTCTTTACATACATACATACATACATACATACATACATACATACATACATACATACATACATACATACATACACAGACACACACACACACAGACACACACACACACACACACACACACACACACACACACACACACACACACACACACACACAGACATAGATACATACATACATACATACATACATACATACATACATACATACGTACGTACGTACATACGTACATACATACATATCGATGCATACATACATACATACATACATACATACATACATACATACATATCGAAGCATACATACATACAGACACACACACACACACACACACACACACACACACACACACACACACACACACACACACACACACACACACACACACATACATACATACATACATACATACATACATACATACATACATACATACATACATACATACATACATACATACATACATACATACATACATACATACATACATACATACATACATACATACGTACATACATACATATCGATGCATACATACATACATATCGAAGCATACATACATACATACATACATACATACATATCGATGCCGTTGGGAAAACATAAGGGAAGAGCATGGCTATGATTTTCTTATATTTAACTCCAAAAAAAGGAAAATTGAAACTAGTTTGCAGTCATATAATATGTATAAGTAGATATATATCAAGGTTCGTCAATCTGTCCCCCTATTTGGGAGCTATTCCAAGAGAAGTTCAATGAGAAGTACTTTCCCCACTCAATCCAAGTAAAGATGGAGTCTGAGTTCCTAACCATCAAATAGAAACTGAGAGAGTCTTTTGACAAGTATCTATCAAGGTTCGTCAATCTGTCCCGCTACTCCTCTTACCTAAAGAATAATGAAAATGAGGGATGGCAGGCAGACATGCTTATCAAGGGATTGAAATTTGAGATGAGGGATAGACTAATCTCCCGAAGATCATTGAAGTAGCGGGACTAGAGAAGATCTTTGAAGTAATGGAATGCCTGAAGAACGAAAGGCACAACTAGCCATATACAAGCTGGAAGGTGATGCAGACCATTAGTGGAAGAGTGTGGCCAAGGCTCTGCGTACCTAATAAATACCAATTACTTAGGAGTTGTTCCAAGATAAGTTCAATGAGAAGTATTTTCCCCACTTAGTCCAAGTAGAGATGGAGTCTAAGTTCCTAACCATCAAATAGAAACCGGGAGAGTCTTTTGACAAGTATCTATCAAGGCTCATCAATCTGTCCTGCTACTCCTCCTACCTAAAGAAGAATGAAGATGAGGGATGGAAGGCAGACATGCTCATCAAGGGACTGAAATTTGAGATGAGGGATAGACTAATTTCCTTATGGTTTCTTACATTCCACCAAGCTGAAGAAGAATGGAGGATAATCGAACGCAACCTCAAGGAGCTGCATGCGAGTAGGATGGAGATGACTCACAATAGGAATAGCCGTGGGAATCCCACAAGTAATTAGAAGAGGAAATGGAACTGGTCTAGTTACAAGGGCGAGAACAAGAAGCCCAATTACTTCAGGCAGAACAACTCAAGACCATCAGTGCCCCAACCTTGTGAGAAGTGCGGGTAGAGCCACTCGGGGGTAAGATGTGATGGGAAGTTGATCTGCTTCAAGTGTAACCAGCTGTGACAATTCAGCTTTAACTGCCCGCAGAATGCCGAGGAAAAGAGGCCGCAAAATCAAGGAAGGGTCTTTGCATTAACCTAAGAAGAGGCTAGGAAGTCTCTCTACATGATCCAAGGTACAATCTCATTAAATGGTACTACCTCTGGTCCTAATTATAAGACCTAGTTGACTTTCTTTGGAGATATTAAGGAAACTAAATAAGTTACTTAATTATTTCATATGTTGTGTATCCTTAGATTATATATTAGCTTATTAGTTAAACTAATTAGTTTGAAGAAAAAAAATAAAAATACTCTAAAGTAATTTAATTAGCTTCCTTAATTTCTCCAAAAAAGTCAACTAGGTCTTATAATTAGGACCGGAGGGAGTAATTCTTTGCAAGCATTATTTGATTTGGGTGCTAGCCATTCTTTCATTGCTTGTGATTGTGCTAAAAGGCTAGGGATGGACACCCATAGATTACCATATGATTTGATTGTAAATACACCGCTTGGTGTTAAGTCTGTAGTATCTGATGCATGCTTGAATTGTCTATTGATTGTAAATGGACATGAGTCCACATTACATTTAATTTTTCTACCATTGGTTGATATTGACGTCATATTGGGATTGAGCTGGTTGGCGACCAACAATTGTTTGATCGACTGCGGTAACAAACGAATCATGTACTCACAGTCAACAGCGCATACTACGGCAAACAGTTTGAATCTTCTCACTGCCCAAGAAGCGAAGAAATGTCTAAATCAAAGTTTCCTAGGGTACATGGTATGCTTCTCAGTACAGGCAGAGACTGAACCATCATTGTCAGATATACCAGTAGTGAACGGGTTCCCTGAAGTATTCCCAGAAGACATTAGTGGATTGTCATCGGTGAGGGAAGTTTATTTTACTATTGAGCTGATGCTTGGCATAGGACCCATATCTAAAGGACCTTACAAAATGGCACCTAGTAAAATGGCAGAATTGAAGAAGCAAATCGAAGAGTTACTGGAGAAAGAATTCATCCGGCCCAATGTGTCACCTTGGGGAGCTCCGGTACTGTTTGTGAAGAAGAAGAATGGGAGTTGAACAAGGTGACAATCAAAAATAAATATCCACTCCCTAGAATTGATGATATATTAGACCAATTATCTAGTTCCTGTATTTTCTAAAAGATTGATCTACGCTCGGGATACTATCAGTTGCGTGTAAGAGTTCTGGATGTTTCGAAGACATCCTTCAGAACCAAATATGTGCACTATGAGTTTATGGTGATGTCCTTTAGTTTGACTAATGCACCTACAGTGTTCATGGACTATATGAATCGAATATTTCGTTAGTATCTAGATAAACTTGTAGTAATCTTCATTGATGACATTTTGATCTACTCCAAGAATAAGGAGGAACATGAGCAGCAATTGCGGCAAGTGTTGGAAATTATACCCTAGGGGCAAGTCATTCTACTTTAAATGTTATTAATATTTAAAGTATTTCTTCTTTTTGCTATCATATTATTTGCATGTTTGTTATGATAACTGTATCCTTGGACATATCATAAAGATTGTCCTAAATATCCCTGGTCGGTCATCTATGCGGGAGCAAAGATGAAATAAGACCGGTATGACTTTGATGAGTATGGAGATATGAATCAAAGTCATAGGCACTTGTAAGAGTACAAGGTGTTGGATCAACCCACTATGAGAAAGCTACATGGATTTAGTCATAAGCTTATCTCATGTATAATCGCGTCACAACGCCCTTTGACCTGGGATCATCATGGATTCCTACATGAGAGTCGCTAATCTTTGACCTAGTCAAAAGTCATCTTTGACCGGGTGATGATAAAGGCTTTGATCGGGATTAGTGGTTTTTATGAAGAGGAATGTGAATTGTCAAGACGGAATTTGTCCCTCACATCTGTAGAGAGATAATACCGGACCCCTCGATGAGTGAGTCTAAGAAATTTATAGCCATACTACGATGGAACGGAGTTTCCATTTCAATTGTTAGACTACTCATGAATCGAGAAAGTAATGGTCAAGAACAGGAAGTTGACATTATCCATGCCTTATCCTTAACCAAATTATCGCGTGACAAAAGGGACGTGACATGGTTGTACGATAGATTGTATCGTATCATTGATGCCCATATGAATTGGGTAGTCGCAATGTCTTGCTAGAGGCCGCTTGTGACTTGTGGGCTGGTACAATATTGACCCGTTGCCAATCTCATGTTGGCCAGTAAGGTCGCACACAAGAATAGCCCAACACGAGCAATAGTGTCCAGATTCATTGAATCATAGATATATCAAAAATCTAATGAATACAGTATTTAATCTAGGATATATATATATATATATATATATATATATATATATATATATATATATATATATAATTTCAAAATTAAATAATAATAATATTATTTAGATAATGATATTATTATGAGTAAATACCCTTTTTAGTCCCTGGAAAAAAGTACAGACCCCTTTTTGATCCCTAACTAAAAATAACTCGTCCCGTCATCCCTGGGAAATCAAAAAACATCCTACATTAGTCCTTTCGTTAGTTAGCTCCTAACGGCGTCACTAACGTTGCTGATGTGTAACGTGAGTTGGTCCACTCACACGCCACGTAGGAAGGCCAAAACGACGTCGTTTATATAAATACCCTTTTTGGTCCCTGGAAAAAAGTACGGACCCCTTTTTGATCCCCAACTAAAAATAACTCGTCCCGTCATCTCTGGGAAATCAAAAAACATCCCACGTTAGTCCTTCCGTCAGTTAGCTCCTAACGGTGTCACTAACGTTGCTGATGTGTAACGTGAGTTGGTGCAGGGTGCTTCGTTACCTTCAACATTTTTTACTTGTTGAAAAGTCTATTCACTGACCTCACCGTTGGATTTAGAGAAGTATAAAGATTCAAAGCAGTAAACACCGTCTAACTCCGGCGCAAACCTAGGCGAGAAGCGCTGCCGTTGTTGGTTGGCTCCATCGGGTTGCGTTGATGGCAGCGGCGGCGGCCCCTTGGAGTTATCTGGAGATGCCGGTTTCTTCTCGGGGGAAGAAGGCTTCTGCTCGGGCTTGGGCTTCAGATTTGGGGCATCAATAGACAAGCGCGATCTCTGACAATAGGAAAACTCGGCGCAGAGAGCATCGAAGGAACTGAAGATAGACATCATTTGACGACCATAGGACCGATGGAGTTGACGATAACGTATACAAAGTTAAAGACGAAGTTATATTTGACGACCATAGACATATTACACATCAGCAACATTAGTGACGCCGTTAGGAGCTAACTGATGGAAGGACTAACATGGGATGTTTTTTGATTTCCCAGGGATGACGGGACGAGTTATTTTTAGTTAGGGATCAAAAAGGGGTTCGTACTTTTTTCCAGGGACCAAAAAGGGTATTTACTCAGGAAATTATAAACGACGTCGTTTTGGCCTTCCTACGTGGCATGTGACTGGACCAACTCACGTTACACATCAGCAACGTTAGTGACGCCGTGTGGAGCTAACAGACGGAAGGACTAACGTGGGATGTTTTTTGATTTCCCAGGGATGACGGGACGAGTTATTTTTAGTTAGGGATAAAAAAGGGGTCTGTACTTTTTTCCAGGGACCAAAAAGGGTATTTACTATATTATTATATAGTATTTGTTTTGTATTTAATTTATTTGATAAATTAAATAACCAAAATAAATGAAGATATCATATATATGATTTCATTTGAATTGAGATATAGTATCTCAGATTTAATTAAATAGACTGATTTCATATCTTAGATTTAATTTTCGAACAGAGATATCATATATCTAATTTAATTTGAATTGAGATATAGTATCTCATATTTAATTAAATAGACAGATATCATATCTCAGATTTAATTTATAAAGATATAAATTAAATCAGCAGCCTTTTAATTTGAAATAATTGAATAGATTTGATTATATCTGTTGGACAGATTTAATTAATATCCAAATTCGAATTCAAGGTTAATTGAGATTAATCTTGAATATTTTAATACGGCCCAATTAGGATTTTAGGAACTCTATAAAAGATATTGATCTAGTCATATTAAGAGGACGAACCAACAAGCCGCGAAAGAAATCCTAGAGAGAAAAACCTGAGACACAAAGTAAGAAGGCGCTAGCACGCTGCCGTACGTGTTGGAGAGCTGTTTGGTGGGGATACCAGTAGAGGGAGCTATTCGGAGTCCCCAAGCTCCACTTGAGATTTTCAATCCACTATCTCCTTGTTTAACTGGGCACAAGAGAAAAGCCTTTACAACCTCACAAGTTTAGTCGGGCACTTGTGTAGCCTTTACAGTCTCTTACTGAGATACTCCCCTTTACACATTGTAAGATACAATTATACACTTTGTACTCAGGATGATCCTTTCACACTAGGACTTACTCCCCCTTACAAGTTCTAACTGTACACCACACTCAAAGGTTCCACAACCTTGAGATTTGATCACTAAATAGATAATCAAATAAGTGTTTAGACTTTCTCACAGAGTAGATGAATAATAATAACTGAAGTACAATATAAATCATTTCACTCTCGATAATGAGCAATATAAGTATTGAGAACATAGAGTGTATGAGATAAATGTAGGATTCAGAATATCAGCATTTCGATAGTGCAAGCTCGTATATGTCTGTTTCAACTATTTTGAATCCTTCTCTTGTTATAGTTAATGGAGAGCCTTCGACCGTTGACCAATTCTTCCCGTTCAAGATACGATCGTTGAATGTCCATTGGAAGTAGCCGTTAGACACTTCGAACTTCCGTTAGGCCAGATGAAATTCGTTGAGCATATCCGACCGTTGCTTCATTAAATATGTTCGTCGTGGTCTGTACTTGTGTAGAGAGTGACTCAGAATGATAGCCGGAATAAGTATGCCTTGAAGGGTCATTTCGTCTGCTACGAGGAAATGTTCTGTTTGTTGGCTCTGTTTCTTAATAGCATTAAATGTGTCTGCCACGTCGGATCACTTTTCAGCTAATCTCAATTCAAACAAGTTTAATCAACTGAAACTCAATCAAAGAAGTGATTAAATATGATATAAATAAGTTTGGATATGATTAACAAGAAATAGATAATGACCCAGAGACTTATTGGAATCCGAACACGCAACGGAATTATAAAACTTACGAATCCCATCCGAGGATCCATCAACGACGTTTAAATCAAGGTTTAGGGTTTCCGAATCGTACCTATGCTGAACCATTTGAACTGGTGGGCTACCTTCTCGATCAGCAGAAGTCCACTCTTCGAATTGCCTTCCTCTACCGGTATCCACATGAATAACCTCGAACACAGACGGCAGCGTGCTAGCGCCTTCAGTATTCTCGCGTCTCACTATTTTCTCGCGGCTTTCTAATACGCTTGACAAAAGTCCCGTAGGTTTTTCTAAACCTAGCAAGCGTATTATATTCAAAATTTAATCCTCATTAATTTTGAAACTTTGGTACATGAATTTTCCCATCTATTTATGTTGGGACATAATCTCCTTTCTCGATTACTTGTCACAGACCATATTTGGTTGCCAACATAAACACTCTGAACTTTGCTTTCCAGAATGAGTAGTGTTCACCGTTGAAACTTGGTGGTCGATTGATAGATCCATCGTCGGGAAATATTCCTTCCATGGATCCTTTTCGGGATGTTAAGCCTGTAAGAGAAGACCTATGCTCTGATACCAAATGTTAGTTACAGGAATCACCTAAAAGAGAGGTGAATTGGATGAATTATAAAAATTAAAACAAACTTAAGTGATGAATTAAGTCTAGAAGAAAATATCAGAGAGATATCACCGAAGTGCACACACAGATTTATAATGGTCCAGCCTCAATCTTGTGGCTTACATCCAATTCCCAGAGCTCCTCTGAGATTTCCACTAACTTTCACAAAACGATTACAATAGGCACTAAGTAATCTCACCTGATTCACTCCCCTTATAACTGTAATCAAACAACCATACTCAAGGTCCCACTATATTGAGATTGTACAACAAACAATTGAATAATGGAATGAAGATGACTCTCTCACAAAGTAAATATATAATCACTGAACATTGAATATCAAAAGATATTAAAGAGTATTAATGAGCAATAACTTTTGCAATAATTTATATCATTGTTGGTTGTTAGTGTTGGGATCCGTACACGCAGCGGAGTAAAAAAAACTTTTACGGATCCCTTAGGCGGATCGCTCAACAACGTTTAATTCAAGGTTTAGGGTTTCTGAATCACACCTATGCCGAATAATTTTAACTGGTGGGCTACCTTCTCGATCAGCAGAAGTCGACTCTTTGAATCACCTTCCTCTATCAGTATCCACACGAATAGCCTTTAGAAACACGAACGGAAGCGTGCTAGCGCCTCTGAACTGTGCGTCTCTCTATTCTTTTCTCTCTAGGGTTTTGTTTTCGCGGCCGTCTAATTCATTCGTCTGTTTAATACGACTAGATCAGAATCTCTTATAGAGTTTCTAAAACCCTAATGTGTCGTATTAAAATATTCAAAATTAATCTAATTAATTTCGAATTTTGAATTTGGATTAAATAATATTAATTAAATATTTCCAACAGATATAATCTAACTATTTGATCCGAATTAATAGGCCTTCAGATTTAATTTATATTTATAAATTAAATCAAGATATGATATCCTTATATTTAATTTAAAATGAGATACGATATCTCAATTCAAATTAAATCTCATATACAATATCTTTATTCAAGAATTAAATCTGAGATACAATATCTCAATTTATAATAGTTATTTAATTTATCAAATAAATTAAATACTATATATAATAATATTATTATCAATAAATAATATCATTATTATTTTTGAATTTAATTATATATATATATATAGACACACATACACATCCTAGATTAAATAAGTATTCATTAAATCTTAAACACATTTAAGATTCAATGAATCTAGACACTCTTGCTCGTGTTTGAAGGTGGAATATCACCTAGAGGGGGGGTGAATAGGTGATTACAAAATTCTTTCGCTGATAGCTCAATAACACAGTCACCCACACAACAGATGTAAATCAAGGCTAAGTAAAGATAGGGAAGAGAAGATTGACACAGAGAATTTATACTGGTTCGGCCCAACTCTTGACCTACGTCCAGTCCCCAGAAACACTCCGGGATTTCACTAACTTACCCAGAAACACTCTGGGATTTCACTCTTGCCCAGAACCACTCCGGGACTTTTACAACCTCAATTACACACTCTATACTCGGATGATCCTTTGACTCACTCCCCCTTACAAGTTGTAATTGAATAACCCACACTTAAGGTTCCACAACCTTAAGATTTACAGATAAGCAGATAATCATAGGATAACAAAAACTCCTCACTGAGTAGATATGTGATTAACACTGAAGTACAGAGTATTGCAAAAGTATCTAACCAAAGTATCACATGAGAGTATTGCAAAGTATCATACGAAAGTATAGCGGAACTAAACTTTCGAATGTATCTTTATGTTTGTGCGTTCGCTCTGTTGTGTGTTTTGAGAGAAGGTGGTACTTCATCTATTTATAATGCTTTGAAGATGACCATTGCAGATGCTGCCATTTTGAATTTCTTTGAAGCCCATAATCTGATCGGATTCTTTTTGTGATTCTCATTTGATGACATTACCGTTGGAGCGTCTTGGTCGTCCGAGATACTTGCCCATGATGTAGTGTTTTCTGAAAATAGCTTTAATGAATCATGATTCGTGGTTGACTGTCTGTTTGAAAGAGATCACCCACGATTTCAGTGTCTTGTTCGTTTTCCATTTCAGAATCAATTATCATATATGCGTGACCCATGGAGATTTCGAAATGATCCTGTACTGTAATTCAAATATTTGAAAAGCTATGAGCAAATCAGTCAGTGAGCAAATCATTAAAGATCTTCATTAATAATATTGAATGCCGAAATCACGATCTGAAGCCTTGATATAGCAGAAGCATGTTTACCGAACATACTCGAGTATTAAACTCTAATACTCGGGTATCTATGTGGTGGATACACCGGAAGCTTTGAACTTTGATTATACTCGAGTATTAAATACTTATACTCGGGTATCTATGATGTTCAGTTATATCGGAAGTCTTGATTTGAACTCTGTTGCTTCCAGTATTTCGAGTGTCCACTTTCGAATATCATAACTCCTTTGAGTCTTCTTTCCAATGGCACCGATTTCAGCTTCATTGGATTTCTAGTTTGTGAGATATACCCAAAACATTGAGGCTTGGTCAGTAGTGTGACGGTGATGTCACTCTCATCTTCAACAATTCATATCTCTCTCATCTGACCTCCTTTGGACTTGAATCTTGTGTGACTAGGACGGTTTGGAAGTCTAGTTTCCAAAAAAATTTGTTTCACCTCAATCCGACTTCTGGTTTGAGAGATATCGTTGATTTACCAGAGGTCGCCAGCTGAAACGCGAAACAGAGGTACTGAAAAGGCACGATTGGCTCGAGTCAAATGATTATGGCTCGAGTTTTGAGCCAAACTCGAGGTTAAAATTGCTGGCTCGAGTCTGGGATTCCTCTGGCTCGAGTTTTGACTTTCTGGACCTTGATTTTGCTTGTTTTAACTCCGATTTGAGCCATTCCAACTTTCATATCATCGTGGAGGCTTCTAGAGTCAATCTAAGAACTTGTATGATGATTTTCTTATTCCATTAAGGAAGTTCTTTCATCTTCCAACTCCCATCTTGATCATGTCAACATTACATCTACATTAAATGTAAGAATCAGTCAAAGTATAAGATAAATGTAGTATGCAACCTTTTTGCTCTTAAGAATGACATCTATATAAGACATCATCAAAACTAATCATATCCAACAGTGTTGGGCTATTCTTGTGTGTGACCCTGTAGGCCCACATAAGATTGGTAGTGGGCCAATACTGTATCAACCCACAAGTCGCAAGCGGCCTCTAGCAAGACATTACGACTACCCAATTCACATGGGGATCGTTGATGCGATATAACCTATCGTACAACCATATCACGTCCCTTTTGTCACGCGATAACTTGGTCAAGGATGAGGCATGGATAATATCAACTTCCTGTTCTTGACCATTACTTTCTCGATTCTTGAATAGTCTAATAATTGAAATGGAAACTCCTTTCCATCGTAGTATGACCTACATTTCTTAGACTCACTCATCGAGGGGCCCAATATTATCTCTACAAATGTGAGGGACAAATCCCATCTTGACCACTCACATTCCTTTGCATGAGAACCACTGATCCCGATCCAAGCCTTTATCATCACCCAGTCAAAGATGACTTTTGACTAGGTCAAAGATCCGTGACTCATCATGTAGGAATCCATGATGATCTCAGGTCATAGGGCGTCGTGATGCGGTTATACTTGAGATAAGCTTATGACTAAATCCATGCAGCTTTCTCATAGTGGGTCGGTCCAGCACCTTGAACTCTTACAAGTGCCCATGACTTTGATTCGTATCTCCATACCTCATCAAAGTCATACTGGTCTTATCTCATCTTCGCTCCCGCGTAGATGACCGACCAGGGACATTTAAGATAATCTATTAGATATATCTAGGGATACAGTTATCAATGTAAACATGCAAACGAAATGATAACTAAAAGAGAATACTTTAAATAACATAAATGTCTAAAGTACAATGACTTGCCCCTAGGGCATAATTTCTAACAGTTAGCTCTGAATTGAATGCTCTTCGTATTTATAGTTGGAGTCCATTAATGACCATTGGTGAAGCTTCAAACTATTCGTTGACAGACTTCATGCTTTCCGTTCAGACTCAGAAGGTTTTCGTTGGACACAAGCCGGAGACATTGGAAGTTTTAAAATAAATGTCACTTTCATATCGCCGTGGGAAATCTTCGCACGACATCTCTTTTGTTCCAACGTTGACTATGTAGAGCCGCTTTCGCTTTCACTGGAATGGGTGTATGTTTGAGTGATCATTTGACCTGCTATGAATCAGTTTCCATGTTCATGCTCTGTTTTCTGCAACATAATAAATGCTTCTGACACAGACTTTTCTTTTTGAATATTTTTACATAAACCTTCATTTGATTATCTAAAACTCACTAATAAACATGATTAAAGGCATTGAGAATAATAATGAGTGATAATCTGAAGTAACAAAATAATGATAAGAGATTTTTGAATTTTACGAGGATGATGATCAACTTTCAGAGCCAGAAGAACTCGAGTTTATTAAACATGACTTGAGTTACTGATTCGATTCGAGTATTGGTTTACAAAACTCGAGTTTTGTTCTCTGAACAAAACTCTTACAAAACAAGTTAAATTTATAAATATGCTTTCAAAGGAGAATTCGAGTTATGAAATTCCATCTCAAATCCTAATTGGGCTGTATTAAAGTATTTAAAATTAAGAGTAAATACCCTTTTTGGTCCCTGGAATAACACGCGCTACCCATTTTGGTCCCTGAGTCAAAAAAATGTAATTTTTGGTCCTTTTTAGGGACTAAAAACGATTTTTTTGGGATTTTGTGAGGGATTAAAATGCCCATAAAAATTGACTAAAAGGACTAAAAGGGACCTTTTTTTACTGTTTAAGGGCGAAAAATGACATTTTTTTACTCAGGGACCAAAATGGGTAGCGCGTGTATTTCAGGGACCAAAAAGGGTATTTACTCTAAAATTAATCTTGAAATTCGAATTTGGATTAAAATAACACATTAATTAAATATTTAGATCTAATCTAATCTATTTATTTAATCTGAATTAAAAGCCTACTGATTTAATTTATCTTTATAAATTAAATCTGAGATATGATATCTATCTATTTAATTAAATCTGAGATACTATATCTCTATTTAAATAAAATCAGATATATGATATCTCTATTTGAAAATTAAATCTGAGATACAATATCTCTATTTATTTTAGTTATTTAATTTATCAAAAAATTTAAATACTATATAACAATATTATTATTATTATTATTGAATTAATAATATATATATATATATATATATATATATATATATATATATATATATATATATATATATATATATATATCCATCCTATATTAAATGTTGTATTCATTAAATCTTAGACATATCTAAGATTCAATTAATCTGGACACTATAACTCGTGTTGGGCTATTCTTCTGTTCGACCCTGCAGGTCCACATGAGATTGGCAGCGGGCCAACACTATACCAACCCACAAGTCGCAAGCGGCCTCTAGCAAGACATTGCGACTACCTAATTCATATGAAGATTGATAATATGATACTACCTATTATACAACCATGCCATGCCCTTATGTCACGCAATAATTTGGTCAAGGATGACGCATGGATAATGTCAACTTCCTGTTCTTGACCATTACTTTCTCGAGTCTTGAGTAGTTCAACAATTGAAATGGAAACTCTTTTCCATCGTAGTATGGTCATACATTTCTCAAACTCACTCATCGAGGGGCTCAGTATTATCTCTCTACAAATGTGAGGGACACATTTCATCTTGATCAAAGCCTTTATCATCACCCAATCAAAGGTGACTTTTGACTAGGTCAAAAATTAGCAACTCTCATGTAGGAATCCATGATGATCTCAGGTCAAAGGGCATTGTGACATGGTTATACATGAGAAAAGCTTATGACTTAATTCGTGCAGCTTTCTCACAGTGGGTCGGTCCAGCACCTTGTACTCTTACAAGTGACTACGACTTTGATTCGTATCTCCACACGTCATCAAAGTCACACTGGTCTTATTTCATCTTCGCTCCCACGTAGATGACTGACTAGGGACATTTAGGATAATCTATAAGATACATCCAAGGAAACAGTTATCACTATAAATATGCAAATGATATGATAACCAAACAGAGAAATACTTTAAATAATATAAACGTTTAAAAACAATGACTTGCCCCTAGGGCATAATTTCCAACATATTTAAGGAGTAGGATTTTGGTCATTTTGATGGTTCCATTGTGTTCAAAACAAAAAATTGTGTAGGATAATGGTTTGGTATGAAGTTTGGAAGCTTTGGAATCATATTATACTGAAGCCCTGAAATTTGTCCTGAAAATCTTGTGCGGACAATAAGATTGTGACACATTTTTGGGGTAGTAAATGAAGTCCAATTGTAATGAAAATTTGCAGGAATAAATTAGAGATAATGTGATTTAATTTGATAGGTGATTTGTCAAATTTGGATTTTTGTACACTGAGTTATGAATTTTTAGAAATGACCTACATTTTTGTAATGAAATCTGGACAGAAGGCACTGTTTTATTAAATTGGGAATGGTATGCATGTGACTTGCAGCTGAAAGCATTTTTCCTTGAAATTAGACTTAATAAGGAGTCCATAGGCTTTGAAATCACCTCATTTTGACACTTGTTCTAAGAGATGACTTTTCAAATTTATGGTAAAATTCTGGTAACTTTGGTCTAAAGGACCGAAAATGAGACTAGTAATGGTATATGATGATTAGTATGGTGTTCATATATGAAATGGATTCTTAGACATAGATTGGGCCTATTAGTAAGTATGACATACTAAATGACATTTAAAATTTCAATAATTGAAGTAAGTAATGGCCATTATCCGTAATGCATCCTTATAGGAACTCATAATTGCCCGAAACAAGCAAAGTACTTAAAAACAACTCGGACAATTATAAAGCAATTAGGTAGTAACTTTAATCTCACATACTTTGTATGAATGTGTGTGTTTGTTTGAATCAAATATATGAATGTCCCGATGGTAAAACTAGGTGTAGGACCTATTAGACGGAAGTCCTTAAGTGGCTAACTTAGTTGCATTTAGGCGACTTGGGGTACTTTCGGTTGTTAACTCTGATGTATAGGTGGACTCTCAAGAATTCTTAGTTGATCATTCCTAGTTGGGTGTCCTGATTGAGAACTCTGACGTATAGGAGGACTCTCGGTACATGCCAATTTGTTTTACCTGATTGAGAACTCCAACGTACATGAGGAATCTCGGTACATGCCAATTTATTATACCCAATTGAGAACTCTGATGTAAAGGAGGTCTCTTGGTACATGCCAATTTTTTATACCTGATTGAGAACTCCGACGTACAGGAGGACTCTCGGTGCATGCCAATTGGTTATACCTAGTGCTATGGTTATGTGATATGTGTATTCTAATCTGGCGGCATATGATATGATTTCTGAATGTTATAAATGTTGTTGTGGACTGTTTATGTTTATGATTAACTGTCATATACTGTTTATACTTTGTTTGTGAGATTAATATGTTACTTTGGGATCCTTCGAGATTCCAGCCTTTGTTACTACCTATGGAATCTCAGACATACCCAGAGGGATTAGACTCAAAGTGGCGGGTAAAATTCCAAAAGAAACATGGCGAGCATAAAAAACTGATGGTAGCAGCTTGAATATTTTATAGGACTGTTAAAGCTATAGATTAGTTTAGTTAAAGTATTTTGGATCTATAAAATTATGACATTATTATTTTGGATTGCCATATGGTGTACTCTGTAGTTTAATCCTGTCTGTAACCAAGAATGATTTCAATTGTCAGTATACTATGTTATACCTGTGTTGCTTACTAATATTCGCTGTATTACTCTGATAAATGTCGTAATTACAAGGGGTATGACATTTTTGGTATCAGAGAAGTGGTTTTAGGTAATATCAGAATAGTTTAATGATATCTTGGCTACGCGATGACAGGAAATAGAAGGCAAGGAATTTCCTGAATCATTGAACTATCCTGCTTTGAGGAAAAGCAACAAAAGGAGTATAGGGTAGACCCTCTTCTTTTGCCAGACAGTCCTAGGATTAAGCATAATGCTAGGAATTGTGTGTTTCTAAGATCGGTATACAAACTTTACTCATGTCCAACAAAATCTAAAATGTCATCGGTGGGGGATAATGAGAATCCACGAGCACTATTAGTCCTAGAGCCAGCTGCTAAATCCAAAGCAGGAGCTGTGGCACTAAAGTACAATCTGCGGCCTAATCTGGAGTTATGGAATGGTATTTGAAGTATATATGAGCAAGTTGTGCTTAACAGGAATACCCCTATGCACAATACACGTACTATGTATTTGGAGGACATAACAATGCTATATTGGAATTAGGAAATCTATGGTCTACATTTTTCAGACAGTATGTTGGTGCACATTACACTGTCTTTCTTTCTAGGTGCCATGTTTTAGAATCTAAAGAAGAAACTAGTGATATAGAAAGGCCCAAATGAAGACTTTCTTTTCTTTATGAAATATATTAAGGAATATGTGGACAAATATATGTATACTGAATATGAGTGATATCAATTGACGTACCCTACATTTTGGCACCAATGTAGTATGGCGCAACTTTTTAGGGCAAAGGACAATAGTAGTTAGTACCCAGCACCTATATTTTGTTGCAGTGTGATTAAGTTAATCGTGCTTGGGCCAGGGAAATGGTATGATGGGTGACCTCCACAGGAAGTTTTGTAAAAGTAGTGTAATGTAATGTAATGTTTTGTATATGGCACGTAGTTATATTGCTAGGTATTGTTAATAATTGTTTATTCTTGTTGTACCTATGAACATATGATATTTTGATGTATCTCGGTATTTGAGATATATGAAATGACCAAAATACCCTTGTGTTGATATCTAGCTCTTCTCTATTATACTATACTGACAATTAAAGATGGCTAGAACAAAACATAGAACGATGAACCCGAACAAACTCTTGAGTCAAACCTAATGCAGCATATACTGGGTATAGTCATTGAACATAAGACCTGCTAATGGAAATATAGAAAGAGCTACATGAAATAAAAGAAAAGATGGTCTCCCAACAAAGCCAAGAGTCTCATCAGCTAATCGAGGAAAGGTTGAAAGATTTGCATATGGCCTAGAATGATGGGAACTATAGTGATTTTGATCAAGGGAATTCTTCCTGGAAAAGGAAAAGACAAAGATTTAGATCTTGGGCTAGGTAGTATGTTCCCCATGTTGGAAATTATGCCCAGAGGCAAGTCATGTTGGATATGATTAGTTTTGATGATGTCTTATATAGATGTCATTCTTAAGAGCAAAAAGGTTGCATACTACATTTATCCTATACTTTGGTGATTCTTACATTTAATGTAGATGTAATGTTGATATGAAGAAGATGGAAGTTGGAATGGCTAAATTCAGAGTTAAAATAAGGAAATTCAAGCTTTCCGATGAATAAAAGTTGCTACAATTTAATTGCTACAGTCCTGTACATGAATAGCTCTTCCTTGCGTTTGAATCTCGTCAATACTCAAGTATCAAACATGTACTCGGGAGTATCAGGCTTCAAATCATGAGTATGACACTTCAATACTCGAGTATGTCACTTATATACTCGAGTATGGTGCATAAACAGTTGTTTCTGTGCTTAAATCCCGACAATACCCGAGTATGGATCATCAATACTCGAGTATGACACCACTCTGATCAGCTCTGTTTCACGTCCAGCACTGGCGATCTCTGGTAATTCGATGATATATTCCTAACCAGAGATTAGATTTAGATGAAACCAATTTTGTTGGAAACGAGACTTCCAACCGGTCCTAGTCGCACAAGATTCAAGTCCAAAGGAGGTCAGATGAGAGAGATATGAATTGTTGAAGATGAGAGTGACATCACCATCACACTACTGACCAAGCCTCAATGTTTTGGGTATATCTCACAAAATAGAAATCCAATGAAGATGAAATTGGTACCATTTGAAAGAGGACTCAAAGGGATTTCCATCAAGTCTTGAACCAACCTAAACGGAGTTCATACTAGAAAGTTATGATCTCTGTATCGAGACTTCAGATCGTGATTTTGGAATTGAATACTATTAATGAAGATCTTTAATGATTTGATTACTGACCGATTTGCTCATAACTTTTCAAATATTTGAATTACAGTACAGGATCATTTCGAAATCTCCATGGGTCACGCATATCTTGAAAATTAATTCTGAAACGATGCAAGAACAGGAAAACGCTGAAATGGTGGAAATCAATTTCAAAAAGACAGAAAGCAACGAATCAAGATTTCTACATCACGGGCAAGTATCCCGGATATCCAAGATGCTCCAAGACTCCAACGGAAATATCATCAAATGAAAATCACAAAAAGAATCCGATCTGATTATGGGCATTAATGGAATTCAAGATGTCATCATCTACAATGGTCATCCTCAAACAATATAAATAGACGAAGTATCATCTGCTCCCAACACACAACTACGAGAAAACGCACAAAGAGAATCAAAGATACTTGCAAGAGTCTAGTTCCGCTATACTCTTGTCGACACTTCGAATACTTTCATCCAATACTCTGTAATACTCTCGGTTGATATCTTGTATATATATATACCTTAAATAACTATTGCATATTTAGCTACAATTTTTAAGTTTTTTCGGCCAACTACAATTTTTTATTTTTTTATAAATAATCTTTTTGTTGAAATTATACGAAAACCATATTTCTTTTAAGAAATTGTATAATTAAAAAGAAAAAGTTTTAATTTCACAAATATATCTTTCATGAGAAATGTTATTTGTTTATTTTACAATGGGTTAAGGTACAAAAATATACATGTGGTTTTCCAAAAGTGTACCCAACACCAAGTGTTTTTGGGTACAAAAGTGACTATGTGGTTACAAAAGTAGAGTAAAAGTACCCATTGACCGTTAGTTTGATTTTTTTTGTACTGAAAATGATGACATGAATGTTGTAGAGACAAGTGGAAGCAAAAGCTGCTAGTTGATGGGTTCTAAGTTGTTACAAATTACAATTCAGCCCCAGACACTATTCAACAAATTTCAATGTAGTCCCTCTATGAACTTTTGAAATTTTCATTTTAGTGTCTTCTCCTACTCACCTAAACATTACAAAAGACAGTTTTCAGTAACGCATAACGACGAGACTAGGACCTTCTTCTTCTTCACTTCTTCCTTCCTTCATCCACCTTCCTCTTCTTTTGTCACCGACGACTTTTATCTTCCTCACCATTGTCGCTGGCGACTCTGATCTCGAACACATCTAGACATGATAGAAACTAAGATAGCGTCGTAAATAATGGTTTTGACCAATACCATCACCTCTTCCTTCTTTGACCACCATTGTTGTAGAGCTTGAGGAAAAAATAAATAGAATAGAGCAGCTGACTCATTATTGCTATGTGAGTTTTCCAGCGACCTTCTTCTCTTCTTTCGTTGCACCACCATTAGCGCCCCCTTCTTTTTCTTCTTCTAGAGCACCGACAACCACCAACCATTAAAACACCATCGCCACTTCTAGAGTCCACTGTTCGGCCTTCCTCTATTCTCATTTCTCCATAATGTCTCACTGTCAGCCTCACCAAAAATCACAGACCCTCTATTCCTTTACTCCTGTCTCTCCTATATCCTTCGGTTTTCTCCAAACTAAAAAACCCTTCTCCTTAGTTACAGTCCAAGTGAATTCTTAAATAAGTTTAAATCCCTTCGAATTCTCCTGGTTGATAGGTTCTGAGTCTTGCTTCTAAAGATGGGTTATGATTCTTGCTTCTGAATAAAATGGCGGTAAGGAAGAAGAGTTTGGCTTGATGGTGATGTGGAGGATCTGGATAGAGAGAGCTGGAATAAAATGATGTTTTTTTTAAAAACATTCTCCACTGCTAGCTAAGATGAAATTTAACCGAGTCATCGTTGACGTCATCATTTTCAGTACATAAAAAGTCAAACTAATGACAATGGGTACTTTTTCTTTACTTTTGTTACCACATAGTCACTTTTGCACCCTAAAAAAGTACTTGGTGTTGGGTGCACTTTTGGAAAAACCACTTGTATATTTTTGCACCTTAACCCTATATATTAAACTATTTCGAGATTTGTTGTGCTTATGGAGGGCTTGATTTGGAATTGTATATTTGACTAAAATTTTATTATTGAGATCGGAAATTATTCAAGCATGCTTGTGTGTATTGGAACTAACTAGACTCGTGAGTTGGAACTTGTATTTATATGCCAATACTGTGATTGCTTGTCATTGATGCATATGGATGGCTGTGGAGTTGTGATGGGTTGGACACTACTACAAAATAGGGTTACAACGTCCTATTTTTTGCACTTTTGGCGTCCTATTTCTGCGGGACATCTATCGTAGGGGCGTAGTAAGTCTTCACTTACGACGTCTAAGAAAAATTAGGACGCCGTAAGTTTCACTTAAGGCGTCCAAATATTAAATTAGACGCTAAAAGTGCCCAATTTAAAAAAAAAAACCCCATCGCAGAACAACATTGAAAATGAACATGAAGAAAGTCTATTAACATCTCAAAGTAGATTAATGTTTGCATATGAGAATGACACATACAACAACAATCAAGTCCATTTCAGGTAATATAAAAATTCTTACAATATCATCTCAATTCTTAAAACAAACAAATAGCAATTTCACTCCAACAAAATCACAGAAAAAAATCGAAAATCTCAGATCTCAACTTCAACAAAATCTCAGAAAAAGAACAAATAGATAGATACGGATTTAGAGATAAATCTCACCGGAGCTTCACACGTTAGACACAGATCGAGCGAGATCGAGGGAGCACGGACGGAGGGAGACCACCGGCGTTTGGAGCTTTGACACAGATCCGGCGAGCTTCGTCACGACCCAGGCAGATCTGGCGAGCTACAGAAGTCGGGGAGATGGTGAAGTCGATGGAGTTGGCTGTGGTCCGGCGAGCTACGCGAGATGAAAGAGAGAAGTCGATGGAGATGAGATGAGATGAGATGAGAGAAGGCAATGGAGAAAGAAAGTGATCGAAGGCACGGCTGATGAGAATCACAGGACATATTTCAATTAAAAAGAAGAAGAAGAGTCACGGCTGATATATTTCTTTTTTGAATCACTTTTGGCGTCTAATTTTTTATTTAGACGCCAAAAGTGATACTTTTTGGTGCCAGACTTTTCATTTACCGCTTTTTTTTCTTTTTCGAATCACTTTTGGCGTCTAAGTTGTATACTTAGACGCCAAAAGTGATGCTTTTGACGTCTAATTTTTTATTTAGACGCCAAAAGTGATGCTTTTTGGCGCCAGACTTTTCATTTACCGCTTTTTTTTCTTTTTCGAATCACTTTTGGCGTCTAAGTTTTAAAATTAGACGCCAAAAGTGATTCTTTTGGCGTCTAAATAACAATCTTAGACGTCAAAAGTTAGTTTTTCTCACATATAATTACAAAAATGCCACCGCCTTTAGTTTTTACTTCCTTTTTTAAAAAAAGGACGCCTTTTAGAGACGCTGTAAGGCTATTTTGTAGTAGTGGGAGTAAGGAAAAATTTGTATGATGAGATCTCTTGCCATGTGTTATGTTATCACTCGGTGCATAGTGGATAGTACTTGTTAGGCCCCTTCTTCCATGTTTTCCTTTAGCCAAGATTGCATTGGAGCTGTGGGACATATGACACCTCCTTAATTGTGTTATTTTAAATAGGGGAGCCATAGTCTGGACTTCAGCTCTGCACCTTTGGCCAGGTACATCTCAAGAACTGGTGAGCTTGGGACAATCCAGTTAAATGGATGTTTCTGTTAGACTATGTGCTAGCCTATGGCTTTAGTCAGTGGATATAAGGCTGGTAGGGGTAATAAGGATGGTATATGCATCAATCGTTTTCTTGGCATGTTATATATGCGATTTATGATTTGAATGACAAATCTTTTGTATAATTACTTTTGTAACAAGGTTAAGACATGTTTTGTGAAATCCCTTGTGAACAATATTTGAAAAATGAATTGATGTTCGTTTTAGAACCTTTTTTTTTAGGGGGGGGGGTATTGGTAACCAAATGAAGAACTAGTTTGTAAAATATTTTATGTTGATAATATTAATAAATTATTTTTTCAGGTGATTATTCTAGTAGGGATCATGGGAAGGCATCTATGGAGTAAGCCTTGAAGGGTCGTTTATGCTCCTAGTGTAATATCCCAAAATTTGCTATGGTAACTTCTCTAAATGATGTATATGTAATTGGTGAAAAGAAATGGTGGATTTTGGATAAAAGGTCAATTTTGCCCAAAATACCCGATTTTCCCGAACTCTCATTCGGAGACACATGTTGGTACAAAGTGAGATACTTGTGTCTAACATTCA
Source organism: Acacia pycnantha (assembly GCA_025563575.1). Classification (NCBI taxonomy): domain Eukaryota; kingdom Viridiplantae; phylum Streptophyta; class Magnoliopsida; order Fabales; family Fabaceae; genus Acacia; species Acacia pycnantha. The sequence continues at coordinate 1,277,814 of JAMWYP010000006.1, forward strand.
ATTAATTTAATTGGGCCATTAATCATGGCCAAGGAAGAGAAAAGAAATTGGGGCACAAAGGACTTCTTATGGATGGTTAATATGTAAATAAGTATAAGAGTATTGTTTAATTGTTAACAAAATACCCTCCTTGCCGTCATATGCTCCATTGGACATTAAGAATGAATTTCAAAACTTGTCACACTTTATTAGCCCTTAATATGCCGCCACCTTAACCCTCTTTTCTTGGGAAAAAAAAAAGGACACCTCATCCTTATTTCTCCAATAAGTCAAACAGCCAATCACTTTAATTATGCTTGATTCATTTGACAAGCCTAATTGTTTTATTTTCTATGTCGGTTGGCAGCCCCTTATACCTATTCTCATTCACTCATTTACGGTAAAACACTCCCAAGCATCGAAACAAAGAGAGAAACCGTGAGAGAAGTCAGTGAAGAAGGGAGAAGGACTAAAAACATTGCTTGTGCACCACCTAAACACTTGAGGTAAGCTTCTCAAAAGCCTCTCCTACTCTTATCTTCTATATATGAGGCGTTTTAGAAGGGAGGGAATGTTATGAAATTGAACCTAGAGAGGGCACTGGGTGCAGAAATGAAATAAGGATTTCTTGGTGTATATTGAAGCCTAGATGATTATAAAAATGGATAGATAAGTATATGTATGTATGTATGTGTTATTGCTGAATTAAGAGTATGTTTTTTTTTAGTATGTTGTGGGTTTACAAGGGCTGGAAAAGATGTGATATATGCTGGAAAGTATGTAATAGACATAGCTTACATAGTATTGGGTGACATAGTTGAGTTTCATTGATTTTTCCCAATGCCCTGTTTTCAGCCAGCCCCTTTTTGGTATAAAGGAGATGGTTTTTTCTTGATTCAATGATTTCATTGCGTTCAAAACACAAAATTGTGTGGGGTAGAGGTTTGGTAGGAATTTTGGAAGCTTCGGGATTGGATTATACCTAAACCTTGAAATCTGTTCGAAAAATCCTGTGCAGACAGTAATATTGTGGCGCATTTTTGGGGCAATAAATAATGTCCAATTTCCATGAAATTTTACAAGATTAAATTAGATACAATAAAATTTAATGTGATAGATAATAGGTCGAATTTTGATTTGTGTGCATTGAGATATGAATTCTTGAACATGACTTAAAATTCTAGAACGCAATCTGGATATCAGCCCCAGTTTGGGAAAAATGGACTAATATCCATGTGGCTAGCTACTGGAACTATTTTTTTGTTGAAACTAGACTCAATAAGGAGTCCATAGGCTTTTAAATCACCTCATTTAGACATTTGTGCTATGAGATATGTTTTTTCAAAGTTACAACAAAAATTCTGAAAAATACGGCCAAATGTGAGAAAATGAGGGAAACAATGAAATCATGGACATAACCTAAGTCTAGTAATTCCATGTTTAGTTATAATGCATTATAAGACATTTGAAATATCGAGAATTGAGATTAGTATTGACCATTGTCCATAACGTGTTCTTATAGGAACTCGTAATTCTCGGAACATGCGAGGTTCATGAAGTTTACTTGGATAAAGCAATAAGGTAGTAACTCTAATCTCACATACTCTGTATGGCTGTGTATGTCTGTTTGAACCATATATGGAATTGCCTTGTCCTGGTGGGACCAGTACTACTCGTGGCTTGATTGAGCGAAAGGGCTTACCATTGAGTACCTTTCCGGTGGTTAGAACTAGGCGTAGGGCCTAATGGACCGAGGTTCTTAGATGACTATCCTAGTTGCATTCAGGCGACTTGGGACACTTCCGATTGAAAACGCTAGTGGATTCTGGATAGGACTCTCGGTAGTTCCCAATCGAATATTCCTAGTTAAGTATCCCGATTGAGAACTCCGATGTACAGGAAGACTCTCGGTACATGTCAATTTGTTATACCTAGTGCTAGGGGTTGTATGGTATGCATATATGATCTGCATTATCTGAATGTTTTATGTTGTGTGGACTATTTATTTTGGTTAATCTTCATATACTATTTATTTACCTACTTCCTGTGAGATTAATATGTTACTCTGGGGTTCAAATTGAATCCCAAAGATTCCCAAGGGCATAGGTTTTGGACATGGTTAAAGCAGCATGAATATCTCCAAAGGAAAGGCTACAGTTCCGGAGTAATGATAGTTGTTGCTTAGATACTAGATATAGCTATAGAGCTTATAGTAGTTTGTTCCAATTTATTTTGGGCCATATTGCATATATCAACACCGATGTTACTTTGAATTAATGTATTAAGAACTCAGCAAATTATCTTTGAACAATTCTAAGAATGTTTACTATTATCAATTTACTATTTATACCTGTGTTGCTCACTATATCGCTGTATTAAATATGTGAGGTTATTTTCATTCGGGTGCAAAATGCTGAAGATCTCGTTATTAGATAATCTCTGAGGGTCCTGGTCTAGAACGTCAACGACCTTGAGAATTGTGTTCATGTGATTAACAATAATCTTGAGAACTTTACCTCTAATTGAGGTTCTCAGAACATCCTCATCATCCTCATGTTCTTTCTCCTCAACTCTCATATTGGAGTATAATAACTTCACAATGGTTGGACTACACGGAGTGTTAGCTCCTAATGTTTTGATGATAACAACCTAAAGAGTTTAAGATTTTTGATTCAATGAAGGAATGAATATATTCACTTGAGAATTATGGAATGAACTATCTTTGCAAATGAGGTTTCAGGTCACCATTCTCGAGTATGCAAAGATGATTCTCTAGAATGGCATAACAGAAACAAACAGCTTCCGACATAACTATGATTCTCGAGAATGAATCATGATTCTCGAGAATGACCCCTCAATTCTTGAGAATAAGATTACATTCTTGAGTATTAGCGAGATTGTTTAGTTTCAATATCCAACACACACCAGAAGCAATTCTCGAGAACTGGAAATTGATTCTTGAGAATGTGTAAGCAATTCTCGAGTATTGGTAGATCATTCTCGAGAATGCTTGGCTCAATCACTTCACACATTTCTAGTTATATTACTGATTCTGGAGAATAAGGACTTTAATTCTCGAGAATGTTTAGTCTATCATATTCTCTGCTTTCTGAATCATGGCAACATGACTCTCGAGAATGCGTGGTAAAAATTATTCGTAAGTATTGATACGTGTACATCATTCTCGAGTATGGCAATTCAATTCTCGAGTATCATCGAAGCAAGCTTTTCGGGAAAGCCTTCTCTAGTAAGGATTCTAGAGAATCATAAGAACAATTCTCGAGAATGCTCATCCTGGTCTTTCGTCCTATCACACGAATGATTAAACACATCTGAAATTATCTGGGACTTTATCTACTCCTGGTTAACCATATTCAAACTCGTTTATATCATATTTAATCATTCTTTTTTATTGAGTTTCAGTTGATTAATCGTTGCTTAACTCAAGATTGGCAGAAAAGCAAATCTGAATATCAGAGCATTGAATACGCGCTTCAGAGAACAGAGCAACAATCAGAATTAAAGCATGTAGCAGACGAAATCATTCCTTTTAGGAATCACTTGATGCAGCTATTACTCAGAGTCATTCGCTGCACAAACAAAGGGAAATCATTTAATGATACAACAGTAAAAAATATTCAATGGAAATCAAATATGCCTAACGGAAAATAAGATGAGACTCAACAGCTACTTTCAAAGTCTCTCAACGGAATTAATGGCAAACACTATAAAAGCTCATCATATTCGATTCAACAAACCACCCGAATTCTGCACATTCAATTTTGTACTATTGCAATCAACTGCTTCATCGACTGCCTGTAGTATCTTCGGATACCCACTGTACTTCAGTGTTCATTTTTCATCTACTTGTGAGGAGTTGTTAAACACTTTTATCATTTCTGGTTTAAAGCTTAAGGTTGTGGAACCTTAAGTAAGGGTGTACAATTACAATTTGTAAGGGGGAGTGAGTCCGAGTGTGGAAAGATCATCCTAAGTTATAGAGTGTGTAATTGTGCGTCTATTTGAAGAGTTAGTGGAAATCCCAAGGTGTACTTGGGGACTGGACGTAGGTCAAAGTATTAGACCGAACCAGTATAAATTGCTTCATGTCTATTCCCCTTCTTTGCCTCTGTTTTTTATTTGTGTTCGAGTGTGTCTTGTGAAAAGTTTGAGATCACCTATTCACCCTCCCTCTAGGTGATATTCCAGCTTCACAGAGTACGAATACAAAGCAGTGGCTCATATTGTTGAAGCCATGGTGATATATCCAGATTGAACTTAGTATGGAAATGCTTCATATCCAAATAAACAGTGAGGCAGAATGGACGATTCCTATAATATGAAGATGGAATATCACCTAGAGCGGAGGGGGGTAAATAGGTGATTATAAAATTCTTTCGCTAACAGCTCAAGAACTCATAAAAAACAAAAACAGAGTGAAAAGCAAATGGACACAAGGATTATCCTGGTTTGGTCTAACTCTTCGACCTACGTCCAGTCCCCATAACACTTGGGATTTCCACTATCTTTCAAAGACAATTACACACTGTACTCGGATGATCCTCTCACCAGGACTCACTCCCCCTTACAAGTTGTAATCGTACACCCACACTTAAGGTTCCACAACCTTAAGATTTTACAAAACAATAATAAAAAATAAGTGTTTAGAAACTCCTCACTAGTAAATAAAAGTTAAAAATTGAAGTACACAAAGATATCCAAAGATATTAATGAAAAAGTAGTAGTAGTAATAAATTCGAATTGAATACACAGCATTTTGGTCGTTGCCGAATTCAATGCTTCCAATATTTATAGTTGAACTATTTATGGCTGTTGGAGAAGCTTGAAGATTAATCGTTGTGAGTCTCAAATCTTTTCGTTACACAAATGACGCTCGGTTAACATTTCTCGTCGTTTAAATAATCCAGGTGGATTTGCTGTTCCAACATTCTCTTCATTCCTTTTGTTTTGCCCGTTGAGAAATAGCATTGAATGCAAAGGTAGAATATTAGTAAGTGTTTTTTATTTGTTCAGAAGATGGTTACCGAGGATATCACAGCTATGGCAACTGCATTTAATGCTTCTGTCAAAATTCTTGCTTTTCATCTAAAACAATGGTTAGCAACCTATAATATACTCAAATGATGATTAGTGTATAGATTAAATAATATTGAATAAGTCAAGCGAGTGATTGAAGATAGCCCATGAGATTTGAATTTAAAAGCATTTCGTTTTACAGAACAGAGAGTGATCATGCTTGGGCATGACCTCCAGCTTGCTCGGGCATCCTCACAAGAAGTGTGTTGTAAATCAAAGCATCGACCTATGCTCGGGCATCACCAAGCTGTTGCTCGAGCATTCTGCTCGAGTACTCAATGGTGCTTGCTCGGGTGTGGCTATTTTAAAGAGTTTTAAAAGATTAATGGACGCTGATGCTCGGGCAAACTAATTTTCATGCTCGGGCATGATTCAGTTTCAGTGCTGCCAATGCTCGGGCGTCCCGGAAATGCTGCTCAGGCATGGGTGAGGCCGAGAGTCTCAAAGACCAAGAGATAGGCCTGCTCGAGCATCTTGTAATGCCTGCTTGAGCATGCTGCTCGGGCAAGATACAATCTTGCTCGGGCATTAGACATACGGAGAGTGAATGAAGGAAACTCAATGATGCTGCTCGAGCAAGCTTTTTCCCTTGCTCGGGCACGCTGCTAGAGAGTGCTTTATTCATGCTCAAGCATCAGTCATCCAGAGATGAAAACTTAGGTAACAAATGATGCTTCTCGAGCAACCTCTACTGCTCGAGCATGACATAATCATGCTCGAGCATAAGACATACAGAGCTTAAGATGAAAGGGATATGGTACTTGCTCGAGCACTTGTTTACCTCTGCTCGAGCATCACTTACTTACTGCTCGGGCACACAACTTGAGTTGGTATGTTTCTCATGTTCTTAACCCGAAGATGCTCGGGCATGTTGGTTCCCTGCTTGAGCATGCTTTTACAGTTAATATTCTAAAACACTTTGAACAATTTATTAGCCCAAAAGATCAGTGTTTGTTATCATTAAAACATACGAGAGCTAACATTCTCCCCCTTTTTGATGATGACAACACATGTAAAGGAGTTTAAGAGTTTGATTAGAATTTAAGCATTGAACAAGAATAGGAATTCACAACGTTTAAAATACTCATAATCATATCTAAATAAGGCACATGATATCACCCAGTTGCAAGGGCACATGATATCATCCAGTTGTATAAGAGAGAGAAAAATATATGATATTATCCAGACTACATCAGAGTTAACAAGTAGCAGAAAAAATGAGATAGCAGACAAAACAAGTAGTATACATAGATAAACTGATAAAATCTTCAAATCTTCACTTTGCTTCCCCTTTGTCATCAGAGAAAAGAGGGCCTTGGAGAGAAGGAGAAGGAGGAGGAATGTCTGGAAAATCAAAAGAGGAAGAGGAGGGAAGTTTGACGGTAGAGGAATCAATGGGAGAGAGTGATGTTGAGGGAAGAACCATAGTAGTGGAAGTTGCTTCAAATGTGGTAATGGGGGCTAAAACAGGAGTGGATGCCACAATTGGAGAATCAATGGGAGCAGAAGAAGGTTGGGGAGCATTAGAAGGAGCCACCACAGGCTGAGAAACAGGAACAGAGCCAGTAGCAGAAGGCTGAGGGTGAAGCTTTATACACAAATTATCCAGTGTCAGGTCAAGACCATGGACATGCATTTGAAGCTTGATCATCTCCTCTTTCAACTGAGTCAAAAACTTGAAGTTGTTCTGAGCTTGTGTGTTGATCGAGGAAGTAAGTTTACCCAATTCATCACCAACTACTCTGATCATATTGACATGAAGTTCTTTAAGGCTATTGAGCACAGTGACAACCTCATTGCAATGGTCAATCAGAGGGTTAACTGCTTGCTGGACCGCCTGGTTCACAAGAGACTGAGTTGAGGCATTGGTGAAGGAAGGTGGAGCATAGAAGGTAGGAGGAGCCTGTGATAATTCAGCTTCATCTGGGACTTTAGATGGTTAAGGCTCGACCACTGTCTTATCTTTCAATACCTTCTTCTTTGTGGAGACCTTAGTGAATGATTTTCTCATACCAGTCATATGCTTAGTACCAAATTTCTTAGGAAATTCTTCTTTATCATAAGAAAGATACCAGACGTTGTGAGTTTGGAGTATGTGAGAGATCAAGGAAGGATAAGGTATAGTCGCCCGCTTTTTAAATGAAGCCTCTGATATGAATGAGATCATTTCATCCAATATCCATTTTCCAAGGTTTCTTGGCTCCTTAGCAACAATAGAAGAAAACCTCTCATAATCCTTGTTGACAAAGTGCGTAAAGGGGTGCCAAGTTCCAGTAGTGCACATAGAGGTTTAGTGATTTTTGAGAAGTCTTTAATGAAGCGGCGATAAAACCCGGCATGTCCTAGGAAACTTCAAATTCTTTTCATTGTGATGGGAGGTGGTAATCTTTCAATAACGGCCACCTTAGCGTGGTCGACTTCAATTCCTCGATTTGAGATCTTGTGTCCTAACACTATACCTTCCGTTGACATGAAATGGCATTTCTCCCAATTTAGCACTAGATTGGCTTCCTCACAACGTTGCAGGACTATTTCTAGGTTCTGTAGATAGTGGTCATAAGATTTACTGAACACTAAAAAGTCATCCATGAAAATTTCTATGGATTTTTCTACCATATCTGAGAATATGGCCATCATGTACTGCTGAAATGTTGCTGGAGCATTACACAATCCAAAGGGCATTCACCGAAATGCAAAGGTGCCGTAGGGACAAGTGAAAGTGGTCTTGTGCTGGTCTTGAGGTGCTACAGCAATTTGGTTATATCCTGAGTATATGTCTAAGAAGCAATAGTATTCTTTGCCAGCTAGCCTATCCAACATTTGATCGATAAATGGTAATGGGAAATGGTCCTTCAATGTGGATTTGTTGAGTCTTCGGTAATCCATACATATTTTCCAACCCGTAACAGTGCATGTGGGGATTAGTTCATTCTTGTCATTTTCCACCACGGTGATTCCTCCTTTCTTGGGTACACACTATACTGGGCTGACCCATTCGCTGTCGGAGATAGGGTTGATGATTTCGGCATCAAGCCATTTAATAATCTCCTTTCGTACTACTTCTTTCATGATGGGGTTTAGCCTTCGTTGCTACTCAACTGAATTTCAGCATCCCTCTTCTAGGCGGATTTTCTGCATGCATAAGGATGGGCTGATCCCTTTAATATCAGCAATGGTCCAGCCAAATGCCCTCTTGAATCTAGTGAGTATTGGCAAAAGTTTGGTCTCTTGGTCACTGCTGAGGTGAGTAGAGACAATGACTGGGAGCGTTTAATTTTCCCCTAGGTAAGCATATTTCAAGTTATCAGGCAGCGGCTTGAGGTCTAATGTTGGTGGTACCTCTATGGAGAGTTTGACTGTGTGCTTCCGATATTGGTCAACCTCTAGTGATTCAAACATTTCCCTATTGTGGTCGATGTTGTCATTAAGATTTAAAGCAGCTGCCGTATTAATGACTTCGTCACTTAGTGCATGTTCGGTCTCTTCGGTTGCCTGGCTATATGAGTCATGGAAGACTTCCTGTATCGCATCATCCATTGTATCGATCATGGAACACGTTCTCGTATCATTTATGTACTGCATTGCTTTAGGCAAGTTAAATGTGATTCTTTCATCATTCATCTTGAGCTTGAGCTCTCCGTCATGTGCGTCCATCAATGCTTGTCCGATGGCCAAAAATGGTCTTCCTAGGATGATTTGAGCGTGGTGGTGGCCCTCTTGATCATGTATGATGAAGTCTATTGGGAAAACAATTTTGCCTACTTTGATTAGAATATCATGTATTTCACCGTCAGGATGGATGATGGTTTTGTCTGCTAGTTGTAACGTTGTTGTAGTGTCTTGTTTGTTGTCGAATGATAGCCTGTGGGATACCAATTTTGACATTAAATTTACCCTTGATCTAGGATCACAATAAGCCTTTACTGGGATGTGACCGTTTATTATGCAGGAGATTTCAAGACATCTCTTGTCCTAAGGTTCTATTGGCATACCTGGTAAGAACCAGGTACTGCAATTCGGTGATAATGGTATGGCTTCGTGCCCGCCCAGTCCGTTCAAAGTATCTTTCAGGAATTTTACATAGGTCGGCATCTATTCCAGAGCTGTGGCAGGGGAAAGGTGTATGTGGAACTGTTGTGCTAAATCTAAGAACCCTTGAAATCTATGGATGTGTTGGCCTGGAGACCGAGGTTATCCTGGGGCAGGAATTTGCTGTAATTCTTCTGCTATAGCATTTTCTTGAAATGTTGTTTCCTCGGTGTTCCTCATTTGTGATGGTGTAACTGCTGCGATGTTAGTTATCATTTTAGATTGCTGCAACAATGGTTCTTGTTTATTCTCTGTGATTGTGGGGTTTTCCCTATTGACCAGTGGGGGTCCATCAGCGACGGTTGCTGTGAGCTGTCCAAGTCGGTTCTCGAGCTTACGGAGGGTCTCCTGCTATTTTCAAATTATTAAGTCATTCCTTGCCATGTGTTCCTTAAAAAGGACCGTTATGGGATGACTCGGCTGCTGATTCTCTGGGACCGAATCAACCCTTGGTTGGATAAATTGTTGAGTAGATTCTGTTTGGTGAGGACTGTTATCATGATTGATTAGATTGATGTCTCCTGATTGCTGAACATATGGATAATTGTCGTGGGTCAGTGATGACAGCCGTCATGGCGAGGTTGACAGGAGCAGTTAATCTTTCAATGGCAGTGGTCAAACATGATATTTGAGATGTGAGGGTGGTGATGGCATTTGATACGCATATTTCAAAAGCTTCCTAAGATGTCGTCATGCTACTATCATTTCACTGATGGTTGTGTGTCGCTATTTGTTCTAGTAGTTGACATGCCGTGTTATATGGTTTCTTGAGAATGGATCCATTCGCACAAGCATCTACAAATAATCGTGTCTGGTCATTTAATCCATTGTAAAAAGTATCCATTTGAGCCCATTCCAACAGTCCGTGTTGTGGGCACCTGCTAAGAAAAATCTTAAATCGGTCCCACGCTTCATGTGTTAGTTCCCCAGGATTCTGCCTGAAGCTAGTGATCTCTTTCCTCAATTGTACGTTCCTTGTTGGTGGGAAAAACTTGAGCAGAAACTTACCTGCCAAGTCATTCCAATAGGTGATTGAATTGGCTAGTAGGTTGCTAAGCCACGTTCGAGCCTTGTCCCGCAGAGAAAATGGGAACAGTTTAATCCGGAAGGCATTGGGTGTGACCCTTGGAATGATGAATGAGTCGCACACCTCCATGAAGGACTTAAGGTGTAAATGAGGATCTTCGGACGGGAGTCCTCCAAATTGTCCCGCCGCATTAAGCATCTGAATCATGACACCCTTAATCTCAAAGTGTCCTATAATTAAGGCCGGAGGTGTGATAGCTGAATTCAGGTTGTTTAAGTCTGGAATCTTTCATTCCATGATGGCTTTGTTTGGATCTGGGTTTGGAGGCGGTGGTAGAGGGGCCTGGTGGTCCCTGTTGAGCGCTTGCTCCCCTTGTGCCTGATCGCGATTGTTCTGCCCATTCTCCATGTCTGCGGAGTCAAAGAGTTATTAGTTCTCTATTGATTTTGATGATAACTGACAATTGTAAACTCATATTGAAGTTTGTCTTTGTTAAGTTGAAAAACTTACTGTCAAAGGAAAACTCGAGTTTTGGTTTGGAAACTCGAGTTTGGACTTGAAGAGAATAGCTCAAGTTTTTGTAAAGTTAGGCAAACTCGAGTTTTGATATGGAAACTCGGGTTTAGACCATACAGGGAGCATTTAAGTTTTTCACAGACAAAGCAAACTCGAGTTTGGTTTTAACAAACTCGAGTTTTGACAAGACAGAGAGCTACCAATTTTTCAAAGATAGCAAAACTCTAGTTTCCATTTGAAAAACTCGAGTTTAGGCTACACAGAGAGTTCTCTAAGTTTCCAAGCTTTGTTGGAAACTCGAGTTTACAGCATACAGAGAACAATCCTCAATTCTGAACTTGTGAAAACTTCAGTTTTGATTGAAAACTCCAGTTTTGACTTAACAAGGTTTTTCAATGTTTTCTCATAAATGAGGAAACTCGAGTTTAGTTTTGGAAACTCGAATTTCGGTCTTACAGAGAAGAACTCAAAGTTTCTAAAGTTTTGAAAACTCTAGTTTTGATTTGAAAACTCCAGTTTTGAACAAGTAGAGAAGTTTCCATTTTTCAAAGAATCATAGAAACTCGAGTTTCCGTTTGGAAACTCGAGTTTAGACCAAGCAGAGAGTTCTACTAAAATTGAACATTTTGAAAACTCCAGTTTTGGAATGGAAACTCCAGTTTTGAGATTTTGGACTAAAACATGATTTCTCATCAAAGGTCCAAAACTCGAGTTAGTCACTTAATGACTCGAGTTTTGCACTATTCACAAAACCTGCTTCAAAGACCAAATCGCGACATTCTTCTCTAGAATGAGAAAACTCGAGTTAAGTTTTGGAAACTCGAGTTTAGGCTTTTAATGAAATATGAAAACTCCAGTTTTGAAGAACAAACTCGAGTTTAGGTCGTTGTGTTTGAATTTCAAACTGAACAAATTTGCGAAAGCTTTGTGTTTGATTCCAATACTTCCTATCATCACTCATTAATATTCTTAACTATGTTTAATCAGTTTGTTAGTGAGTTTCAAATGATTTAGAAAGGATTAAATCGAGAATTAGCATAAAGCATAAAGTGATGTTAGAACATTAAATGCAAAGTCAGGAAAACTTGCATTCTTTTGGACAATCATTCTCCACACGTTTTGAAGGAATTAATGCTTCATTTCCACATCCAGTAGCTGCTCTTCCAATGGATTAAAAGTCAAGAAGTCAAGGCTGAACTTCTGTGCAGCTGGATTAACCAAAGAGTAGAGAGAGAAGAAGACCAAACCTTCAACTAATCAACCTGCAATGTTACTAATGGTTACATTAAGGATTACAACGGTCATTTAATGATCTCTAGCTATAAATAAAGATGCATTCAATTCTTCTCAACAACCAATCTGTGAGAAAACGAAAATCATTAAAGTTTCAACTACTCTTGGAGTTTTCTTGTAAGAAGTATCTTTTGATACATTGTACTTCAGTGTTTATTCTTATCCACTCTTAGAGAGAGTTCATTGATTGTAAATCATTCATTGTAAAGAATCTAAAGTCAGGGGACTTAGAGATTGGGTTATTGATTACAACTTGTAAGGGGAAGTAAGTTTTAGTGAGAGAATTACTCTTGAGTTGCAGAGGGTGTAATCAATTGTGATAGTGAAAATCCCAGAGAGTCTGGGGACTGGACATAGGTCAAGAGATTGGACCGAACCAGTATAAATCCTTTGTGTCTTGCTTCTCTTCCCTATACTCTGTTTATCCCTGTTTTATTATCTGAAAAATAGAGCACATCGAAAAGAATTTTAGAATCCCCAATTCACCCCCCTCTTAATGATTCAGCTCCACTTTCAAGAGTTACGCATACACTACAGAATATTCCTGAAAATCAAGAAAAGGAAAGGAGTGAGCCTGTATGAAATGAATCACAACTATTCAATGATAAATGCGTCGTCACTAAAGGTATCTACAGTCCCCAGCAACGGCGCCAAAAACTTGTTGGTCGATTTCCTTCATGGCAAGTGAACCAGTCGAACAAGTAATAAAGAGTAAGTAGAGTATCATCCCATAGGGATTGGGATACCGAATGTTGACACCTAATCACGAATTTAGTTGTAATTGCAAAGAAATATATTTGAGTTGGGTTGAGATTTGTAGCTATGCTAAGAACAATAAAGGAAATAGTTGGTTGTAGTTGAAAGGATATCAGTAAAAGTAGGCTCAGCTTGGAATACTCCCTAAGCATGTTAATCCCCCAGTTTCCCCTTGCACAATGTTATAGCATCTATACTGTACAGCTCTCGCAATAGCTACAACATAGACACCGTTGACACAGCTATTCAGTTAACCCACCACTCTAGTCTATCGAAGCTCTCGCATCTGATACATGCAAAGCTAACTTACTTCTCCCAAATATCTATGGTGATTTTCAAGATAAGTTTATCAGTACAATTCAAGGTGTTGTGGTTGAGCGGTAGACCCATCTCTGAAGCCTACAATAATAGGTCAAGCCTTGTACCACCTTGCCCAGCAATCACTGTTTCTCAGAGGTCTAACATCGACCCCCTCTTGGTAAACCGAAGCCACTGATCTAGTACTCCTTAGCTCTCGCTAATCGACAAGAAATTAAATCACTGAAACACAAACTGAATGTATTAAATTAAAACTAGCAACTAGGTTCATTCCACACTTAGGAAATCATGCTCGCTCAGCCAGAGAAAGTTTAGTTCATGACTGATGAGGGAAACAATAAACAGAGTACAGTAGAATAGCCCATGATCAAAAGAATAACTAGAATAAATAAAAGCAAAATAGAAAGCTTGATGAAGGTTCGACAGCGTGGAAGAAGCCCTATCACGTTATAGCTGTTGGAAATTATGCCTTAGGAGCAAGTCATTGTACTTTAAACGTTTTTGTTATTTGAAGTATTTCTCCATTTAGTTATCATATCATTTGCATGTTTATAGTGATAACTGTATCCTTGGATGTATCTTGTAGATTATCCTAAATGTCCCTAGTCGGTCATCTACACGGGAGCGAATATGAAACAAGACCAGTATGACTTTGATGAGGTATGGAGATGCGAATCAAAGTCATAGGCACTTGTAAGAGTACAAGGTGCTGGATCGACCCACTATGAGAAAGCTGCATGGATTAACTCATAAGCTTTTCTCATGTATAACCGTGTCACAATGCCCTTTGACCTGAGATCATCATGGATTCCTACATGATGAGTCGCTGATCTTTGACCTAGTCAAAAGTCACCTTTGACCGGGTGATGATAAAGGCTTGGATCGAGATCAGTGGTTTTCATGTAGGGGAATATGAATGGTCAAGATGGAATTTGTCCCTCACATTTGCCGTGACTAACTATTCGTAGTGCGAGAATTTAAATCATGATATTATATTATAGATTATGAATTTAATTCATTATGATTTGGATTTTCCAATTCAAGTTTGGATTGGGCCTTTCTTGTGAGCACTTAAATTAGGGTATTACAAATGAGATGAGAACTGAACTAGTTATTGAATCAAGCAAAGCACTGATATACAAGTTCACTAATTGGACTGTGATTGAACTGATTCATATTAAATTATAAATTTTAGTTCTACGTGTGCAAATAATATAATTATAAATATAAATAGATATACATAGATATGATAGTCATTAACATGGTTTTGGAACCCGGACCGGACTAGCCGGTTCAGACCAAAAACCGGCGAACCGACTAGGAAGCCGGTCCGAGTTAGGCTAAAATCGAGTTGACTCGGTGATCCCGGGTCAACTTGGCCAACTCGGCCTGAACCGGCTGAGTTGAGGAGTCACGAGTCAATCAAAAGGAAAAAAATGATAGAGAAGTAGAGATCGAGAAGAACATAGAGATTCTGAGCAAAAAAAATAAAGAAGAACACAGATCTGAAAAAAGAATTGGTTCTCAGTCAGGAAATAGAGATCATCTCCACCTTCTCCATTGTCTTTGAGAACTAGTCTGCAACCCACTCCAACAGAGACGATGGTGTTCATCGGTGTTCGAACTTGTCTCAAACCCACCCAAACAAAAGGTGTTCATAAACGGAAATGCCTGAATTCGTTGAAGAAGGTGACCCGAGAACATCAAAAAAATCTCTGCGATGTGATTAGAATATCTGATAAACAAAATCCTCCCTTTACAAGTCGCTTTGGCTCTATCAAGTAATACGTTAATAAAGAGGAAAATAATAAAATATCACATTTTGTCAAGCCAACGTGATCTGATATCTTCTTTTTATGAAAATAATATAAAATTACACATTCTCCTATATTACACTCCTCCCATATTTCCATAAATTTTTTTATTTAAATATAATTTTAATATAAATATTTTATCTATTTTAATAATTATATTTTTTTTTAATTAATACCGGTCTAACTCCGATCTAACCCACTAACCCTTAATTTTTCTTATAAAAATGCCAAATGACATAAATAATAAAAGTTCAAGTACATCATAAAGGCAATAATATTAAAGGCAACAAAGAAAATAGATTAATAAATAAATGTTGTTATGGACTCAAATAATGGGCCTGGCAGACGCAAGGCCCAACAGGAGTGCATCTGGTGAGAAACCTCCCTTTAAACAGGTAACTTGCCAATCACCCTTGACTGTACCGATAATCTAGTAATCATGCAGGATATGGAACACACACGATCAGGACGTGGGAGGCGCACAGCGACAATGAGAAAGACTCAGGGTACGGAGAACGAAACCCTAGGTAATCTCTATAAATAGGGGGTTACCCACCAGGTATGTTCTCCACGTTCACCAGTACATTCTTTACCATTCAGTCTCACTGTGCACACATACCACCCTCAGGCGAAGAGCCAACCCCGTGTAGCACAGTGATCTGCTAGCAACCGCTAATATCTCCTTCATAGATATCAGTGGGCGCTATATTCGATCCAATATCAATCATACCTAGCCCATCAAGGCTAGACATCTGTATTCTATTACAGAACATTGGCGCTGACCGTGGGGACATCGAAAATATCGATTCCCAGAATCATAAAAGCTACTCATAACCGCTGAGTATGGCTGCCAGCACTAGGAGTCGCACTAATATGCCTCGACCGCCACAGCCGCCAGAAGAACCACAACGACCTTCAATCCCAGAACAGGTGTCCCAGCACGCGAATTCGGTAAGCCCAGAACAAGATCATGAAGGAAGACGGACTGAGGCCGAAACCAAGGACACAACCCGTTCCCCTCATCCCAGTCGAGGATTGCATGGGGGTCAACGAGTAGTTCAGGTGCAGGGTACCCCTCATCCCTCCCACGAGTTCCAGAGCCCGACATACGCTTACGGCACAATGCTTTAGGATCGTTGGTCTGGCATATGGACAACATGGAAAACTGGCATCAGCTTCAAAAAGACGAGAGCGCTCGGGTCGTTTGAGAGGAATTGGAGCGTCAGCATACAATATGGCGGCAGGAGGAGCGTAAAAAGATGCAGCAAAGGTTAAAGGAGCAATATGAAGCAAAAGAAAAGCAAGCCCGGGATGAAGGGCAAAATGGCGACGATTCAAGCCAAGTTGCCGGTTCGACTTCTATAGTCGTCAACCAGGATGAACCTCGGGGAAAGAACTTAGTCATCGAGGGTCAAGAAAAAGACCAGGAGAAGGAAACCAATCATAAGGTCACACACGAACCAGCTAAGAGTTGTGACACAGTAGCCAGAAAGGTAAACACTCTGCGGACTACCGAAGCCGACTTGAAGGGGCACAAGAAAAAGCAGCCTACCGAAGAGAAAACCATGAAAGAAGGACCAACCGCGCCCCCGTCTCTCAATAAGTTATCAGCTCAAACGGAAGAGGCAGACAAAGACCAAGTTCTAGGTCAGGTCACTGACAAAGTTACGGCTGTGGTGTACCCAAAAGGCCTAGATTCGAGGGAGTTGCCAAAGTATGACGGAATCCTGGACCCTTTGGTACATCTAAACAACTTCAAAATTGAGACTATGGTTAAGGGGATAACGGGGAATGTTATACCTTGGTTATTTGCTGGAACATTCAGGGGAGCTGCGCAATTGTGGTTTCATTCTTTGCCATATCTCTCCATTCCGAATATGAAGACGCTGGAGCAGAAGTTTTTGCTAAACTTTGCAACAAGTAGGCGACAATCAAAAACTGAGTCCCGACTCGGTCAAGTTAAGCAAGGATCAGGAGAAACCCTGAGCAAGTACCTGGTTCGCTTTAAAAACATGGCGTTGCAGATTCCAGGGTTGAAGGAGGACGTACACCTGCATTGTATCATAGCTGGCTTGGATGTCTCGTCCCGGTTAAAGAAGTCGATCATGAAACGACGCCCCACAACCTTGGCTGATTTTCGAGACAGATCACAGCAGTATCTAAACTTGGAACAGATGGAAATGGCGGCCAATGCCGTGAAAGAACGGGCTAAGAGCCCACCACACCGAGAAAGGGAGAATCAGGAAGCATATAAGAGAACTCCTCGCGGCCGGGACACCAACGGAAAAATTCGTCCGTGAAGGGAAACTCCAGAAATACGTTATCCAGACCCAAGGAAAGTAGGGCAACAAGCGGCAGGGTGAAGGCCGAAGTAAGAGCCCGCCATCTGATAAAAGAAGAAGGGAACAGAAGAAGAAACCCGAAGACAATGACGATGAGTTCCCCGAGGCCAAGTACGACTGCAACGTAATTAGTGGAGGCTTTGGTGGCGGTGGAGACTCAGTAAGCCAACGGCGGAAATACCTCAGAGAGGTACTGTTGATAAGGGATACCCCAGGATTTAAGGAAGACTTAGGTAGACCCAAGTCTCCTATGCTATGTTTAACCGATAAGGATTTAGAGGATGTCGCCCCCGGACACCATGACGGGTTGGTGATCACGGGAACTTTGGTCAATTGCCGGGTCAAGAAGATCTTTGTGGATAACGGAAGTGCCATGGACATCATACTTTGGGACGCGTTCAAACGGATGAATTTCAACTCCGATGTTTTGAAACCATGTAAGACAACTTTAACCGGATTCAATAGGCAGGATACCCGTCCGAAGGGTTACGTTGACCTCAAACTGACCTTGGGAGACGAGCATGCTTTTAAGTCAGAAAGAGTTCGATTTGTAGTGGCAGATTTCCCCTCTTCGTACAATATAATCTGGGGTCGGCCAACGATCCACAATTGGGATATGTTGGTGTCATCCAAGCATCAAAAACTCAAGATGATCAACAGGAAAAACAAGGTTGTCACCGTGAAGGGAGACCAAAAAGAGTCCCGGCAATGTAGTATACCACGTGGCTATCCAACGTCGTTCTCGTAAAGAAGCCCAATGGAAAATGGAGGGTCTGCACTGATTATAAGGATTTAAATAAACTATGTCCAAAAGATTCCTTCCCAATGCCAATCATTGACCAACTGGTTGACAGCTCTTCTGGTTTCAAATTGCTGTCGTTTATGGATGCATACTCTGGATATAATCAAATCGCAATACACCCGGAGGATTAGGCGAAGATGGCATTCATCACCGAGAAGGCAAACTATTGTTATAACGTGATGCCTTTCGGGTTGAAGAATGCAGGAGCAACATATCAAAGAATGATGAACCGCGTTTTTGAAGACCAGTTGGGTCAGAACGTGGAGGTATACATAGACGACATGATCGTCAAGTCTTTGAGTAAAGGAAGTCATGTTGAGGATCTGCAGCAGACGTTTGATAAGCTGAGAAAATATAGGATTCGCCTCAACCCGGCAAAATGTGCATTTGGAGTACCTGCGGGAAAGTTCTTTGGGTTCTTGCTGACAAACAGAGGTATAGAGGTGAACCCCGACAAGTGCCAAGCAATATTAGACATGGAGGCTCCGTATAATAAAAAGGAGGTTCAGCAGCTGACGGGACGGTTGGCCGCACTGACCCGTTTTCTGCCAAAGTCAGCAGAAAATTCTCTTCCTTTCTTCAAACTGCTAAAGAAAGAGGCGTCTGGTGGATGGAATACAGAGTGTGAAATAGCTTTTGAAAAGATTAAACAGTGCTTATCTGCACCTTCAGTGTTGACAAGACCTGAGACAGGAGAGAGCCTGATATTATACCTGTCAGTAGGTAATGAAGCTGTAAGTGTCGTGTTGGTTAGGGAAACCACGGACGGCCAGAGCCTGATATACTTTGTAAGTAGAGCCTTGAAAGGTTCATAGTTACGCTACCAAAAAGTAGAAAAGATGGCGTTTGCTTTGCTTGTAGCAGCAAGGCGGCTTCGCCCGTACTTCCAGAGCCATCCTATTATTGTCCACACTAATTAGCCCATACGACAAATCCTCCACAAGTCAGATTTAGCCGGACGAATGGTAAGTTGGGCCATTGAGCTATCTGAATTTGATATCACTTACGAGGCTCGGCATGCAATCAAGTCCCAGGCATTGGCAGATTTCGTGATGGAGCTAACCCCGGTAAGGGAGAAAGACAACCAGGATGTTTGGAAGTTGTTTGTAAACGGCTCGTCAAACATCAAGGGGAGCGGAGCAGGGATTATTGTTGAAAGTCCCGAGGGTATCTCGTTGGAGTTATCTTTACGCTTCAACTTTTCAACTTCTAACAACCAGGCTGAGTATGAGGCATTAATAGCTGGTTTTCTCCAAGCTAAGGAAAGTGGGGCTCGTCGTCTACATGTTTCCACCGACTCTCAGCTGGTAGCTTCTCAGATCAATGGAACCTACCAAGCCAAAGGGCCCCTAATGATTAAGTACCTGGGGAAGGTGAAGGAGATCATCACAGAATTTGATGAGGTAACCGTTGCGCACAATCCTAGAGGAGACAATATAAGGGCTGATGTATTATCAAAATTGGCAAGCACAAAGAGCCCCGGAAATCACCGTACTATTGTTCAGCAAAGCCTTCTGGAGCCGAGTTGTGTGATGATCATTTCAGAGTCAGATGATTGGAGGAAGCCCATTGCGGATTATCTGGAAAGAGGAGTCCTGCCGGACGAGCCATTAGAAGCAAAAAAGCTCATGAGAACAGCAGCTTTGTACACACTCGTTAATGACCAATTATATCGAAAAGGGTTGCATTCTCCAATGATGAAGTGCCTCGCGGCAAATAAAGCCCACTATGTCCTTATGGAGATCCACGAAGGAATTAATGGTCATCACATGGGAGCTAAGGCCTTAGCTATGAAGGCAGTAAGGGCCGGGTATTTCTGGCCCACCATGGCGGTGGATGCTAAGAATCATGTCCAAAAATGTGACAGCTTCCAGAAGCATGCTAACACCATCAGGTCACCTCCCGCCTCACTTCAGGTAATCTCATCACCATGGCCATTTTTTAAGTGGGGAATGGATCTATTGGGACCATTCAAACGAGCGACTGGGCAATTGCGATAGCTCATCATGGCGGTCGACTATTTTACAAAATGGATTGAAGTAGAACCAGTTGCATCCATCACATCTGCTAGGGTGTAAAAGTTTTTACAGAAGAACATTATATCACGGTTCAGCATACCAGCCGAAATCGTCACCGACAACGGAACACAGTTTATTGACAAGGGCTTTCAAAAGTTAGTAGCTGATTTTAATATACAACAACACTTCGCATCTGTGGAACATCTGCAATCTAATTTACAAGCCGAGGCCGCTAATAAGGTCATGTAGATGGATTAAAAAAATGGATGGAAGATGCTACGTCTAGTTGGATAGACCAACTGCCTTATGTCCTGTGGGGATATCGAACAAGTGTCCAATCGTCAACCGGGGAAACGCCTTTCAAGTTAACATATGGGTGTGAAGCCATGATCCCGGTCGAAATTGGAGAATCATCTTGGCGAAGGGTCACAGCCGTTCAAAATGAAGAGGAGAACAATGACGCTATCGCGGTTGAGTTAGATATGGTAGATGAGGTTCGGATTGCGGTACACTGCCGGGATCTGGCAGCTAAGCAACTTATCTCAACCCGATATAACAAAAAGGTGCGACCCGGTCTTTCGACAAGGGGAGCCTCGTCCTTCGGAGGGCTGACATCGGGAACAAAAATGCCACAGAGGGAAAGCTGGCTCCTAACTGGGAAGGCCCTTACCGGGTTACTGAAAAATCTCGGTAAAGGAGCTTACAAGTTGGAGACGCTGCAGAAGAAAGCTGTGAAGCGAACATGGAATGCTGACAAGTTGAAGGCTTACTATAGCTGAAGCATATAGCCCGGGTGAGGACGGTTTCATTAAAAGACCATGACATGAGCTTATTTGTGGGAAGCTAGCATGTCACTTCTGTACTTTTCTGATAAGACGTTTTATAAACGCGGTTCTATGAATAAAAGGATGGCTTCGCCCAGTTTCTACAAATGAGATCGTTGTCTGCCTTTTGATAATAAAATATGTAGAAGCCAGGGTATTGAAAACCCGGTTTCCAAAATCATGTATGATGTAAACATGATGAAGCCAGGGTAATTAAACCCGGTTTCAAAAATCATGTCGCATCCAGACATGTAAAGGGCAGGGTACTGAAACCTATCCTCATGAAATCATGTCATAGTTAAACATGATGAATTCGGGATAGTAAGATCTGTTTTCAGAAATCATGTAAAGATAAAACATGTAGAAGGCAGGGTAATTAAACCCGTCTTCCAAAATCATGTATAATGTAAACATGTAGGAGTCGGGGTATTAAAATCTGGCATCCACAAGCATGTATAGTTCAAACATGATAGGTCCAGGGTAATTAAACCCGGTTTCAAAAATCATGTCCCATTTAAGTGTGTAAAGGGTAGGGTAATGAAACCCATCCTCCAACATTACGTGCAAGGTGTAATACACTTGAATTCTAAGCAGTAAAGCTCGTCTTTCA
This sequence comes from Acacia pycnantha, assembly GCA_025563575.1. Classification (NCBI taxonomy): domain Eukaryota; kingdom Viridiplantae; phylum Streptophyta; class Magnoliopsida; order Fabales; family Fabaceae; genus Acacia; species Acacia pycnantha. Next base: position 1,299,299 of record JAMWYP010000006.1, read on the forward strand.
ATGTCGCGGTTAACATACTTGTTAATTTTATGATAGCGACGTTAGTTTTTAATGGCGATAAAGATAAAATATACAACTCGATGCCACGATCGTAATAAAGCGAAAGGCGTATGTAGCAATAGTTATTCATGTCAGAAACAGCTCACATGCAGAGAGTTATGGCCTACAGCCAGGAACATACAAAATCAGGACAAAGAAAAACTCCTTCAACAAACACCAAGCAAACAAAACAATCTAAAGTTGCGATTGCGTCTCAGTGGCTGATGGATAAGGAAGTTCGTCCTCACTTTCCTCAGCCCCAGGAGGAATCTGTTTCCCTTTATCACTGACATAGGCCTCAAGATTCAACCCGGCCGTGTTAAGAGTGATATCGGGGTTCAGGACCCAGATTTGATCAACAGCATTCTGAAAGGACAGTCTGGCGGCTTGCCCATATTTCACAAGCTTGGATTTGGCCGTAATAAGCTCCGCATCCTTGTCTCTAAGCACGCCACTCATGTGATCATTATCCGAGGTCATCTTCTGCATTAGTAGCCCATCTTCCCGGCGAAGACCCTCAAGGCGACGCAGTTCAGCTTGTGTTGCGGTTAACTCAGCTTGCTTTGCGTCCAGCTCGGTTTGGGCCGCCGCGACTTCATCAACCGCTACCACAAGCTTCCCGTTGGAAGTAGTCAGCTCTCGACGTAACCTCGGTTGCTCGATCTTAGAGGCCTGCAACTCCCCTTGAGCCTGGTTCCTCTCCTCTATGACCCTCGTCAGCTCGACATTACTTTTCAGGGCATCAAGCTCAGCCCTAAGGTCGGTCTTCTCCTTCCTCACTCCTTCAAGAACGCCGATCATCTTGGAGAGTCGTTTGGTCATATCGTTCAGAGTCTTTGACCGCATGGCACACTGAATTCTAAGCGCGGCATAAGGCCGTATCAAGGAGGCAACCTGGTAGGTGTGCAGCTCCATGTCGACCAGATGAAGCTTTTCTTTCTTGGTGGGTTGCGAGGGAGAGTAAAGTAGAGCAAGTGGATGCGTAAGATCCCTAAGTGCCTGGGTCACCCCATCTGACCAGAGAACCCCTCCAGACATGGTCACAAGAGTGTGAGGTGTAGAGAATGTGGACGGGCTTGAGGGAGTTGGCGATGCAGGGGCTGGGGTCATAACAAGCGGATCTTCGGCAACCTGCTTACCTTTGGATTTCCTCGCCCTCTTCTCTCCGCGCTTTGATCCGTCTTTGGGTGCAGAGCGCTTGCGAGGAGTCTTAGTAGTGGCAGCCACCTCCGGGACAATAGGTTGGCTTCCCACAGTGGGATCATCTGCAAGAGGAAGAGTTTCAACCTCCTCAGGAGTTGCAGGGACTTCTCCAAAAAGCCCGAGGAACTCAGGCTTTCCCATTTGTTGTCCTGCACAGAAAAGAAGAAGGTCAATGTTAGGAAATGAAAAAAATGACAAATGGACCATCCATGACAATGGAAGCATGTAAAGGTCTAATCCCATACTCTTTGGGGCTCGACGTCTAACTAAAGTGGTGGGTATATGTTCGGCGGGGTCCATCAGCGATCCGAGGGAACTGGAGAGCGTGGTAAGCTTTAGCACGGCCGCTTCCTCATCTTCAGTTAGGCTAGCGGGGTTGGGAGCGAAATCCCCAGATTTAAACTTGTGATGGACATTCGTCCAATACAGAGGAAATTTCCCTTCTAACACCCCAGAAGCGGAGGCCTGAAGGAACCACAGGCATTGAAAGGGATCGTCCATGAATTTGACGAAAGCTGGCTTAAAGTTTTTCCACGAGTCAGTGAAAGCTTTAAAGAGCATATGCTCGCTTTTTCCCTGGAGTGTCGTCCACCCAAACCAGAACGTGCCACTACCCAGGAAACAACTCATTTCTAAGGGGGAGTAAAAAGTCATGGATACGGGGACAATACAACAGATCTTCAATTTCTGGCAAAGGCTTTCAAAAGCAATGGCAAAGGCCCAGCCATTGGGATGAAGTTGCGAGGGAGCTAGGTGCAAATGGTTTAAAAGACAGATTTGGAAGTCGGTGAAGGGGAACCTCATACCGAGCAAGGTGATAACATCTCAGTAAAAGAAAAAGAAATGGGGCTCGTGAGGCTCATTTTTCTTTGGACGAGTTGTGGCTACCGATTCACCATCTAGTGGAAGTCTTATGGAATACCCGGGTCCATCTCTTACACCGATTTGAGCAAATTCCTTTGGGGTTAGGGTGTTGGTGATTTCGGTCACTCTCACGCTAACAGCTTTCTTGGGGGAGTTTGGATTTCGGACAGAACCAGATGAACTGCACTCATTTGCTGTGGATGACACAAGGGACTGCGATGATGATGCCATCCAGACCTAAAAGTGGAAAAAGGGTAAAATTAGAAAATATCATTTATACCTGGGAGAGCAGTCGGTCGGGGGTGTAAAAGGTCAGGGAAGTGTTCAGAAGCCTCTTGGCCATGCATGTCTAGGGGCGCATGAGGATGGTGATTCAATGAGAATGGGGGAAGAAAAGGAGTTTCGTGGTTAAAAAGGTAGGGCAGAGTACGAGCCATTCCAGAAAACCCAGAAATTCGCAAAAAAAGCTTCCTCAGCAACAATAAAAAACCAGAAAAGTTCAAATGCTGGATACTAAAGGTTTCACAAATATTAGAACCGCAAAGTATATGAAAGTTAAAAGAGCTGTTGTAATACCTGATAAAGGAGTTCGACGAAAGTTCAGCGACCGGTGGCAAAGGTAGACTATCGCAGAGGCTGTTGCGAAGAAGGCAGGCCAAGCGTTCAGTATACAAAGTGCCCAAATAACGAAGAAAGAGGAAATTTATAGGTTTTTGAATTCAAACAGTATGGAAGGAGGTTTGAATTTGAAACGACGGGAGTAGTTATATCCATACGCGCTGAAAAGCAGGTTTAAATCCTACAAGAGATTTCAGTTTAAAGAGAATTTAGTCCAGTTATTTGATGGTTATAACCGGGTTCACGAGACATAGCCAACTCGGTCATAGCCGGGTTAGGATGGCATAAGCGATTCGGATTCTTTGTTAGGATAAACTTGGCGTATGTGGCCACAGGCGAATGGAACGGCGAACTCGGAATCAACACTTAGTCAACCTCAATTATGGAAAAGAAACTTCAATGTTGATGTTGGCACGCATTCAATCTAGGTCAAGACATGAACGAAAAGCAGAAGCTAGCTTTATATTGATATCTGATCAGGTTACACAGTACTTTCACAAGGGAATAAACTGAGTTATTCGTGTGCAAAGACTATTACAATGATCAAAGTGCAGAAAATTAGGCTACATTCGTAGAGATAATTTATGGATCCCCTAATTACAACAGGTGATGAATAACCAGATCCCTCCTACGACAGTTGGGATAGCTGGAGCTGGAGATCAAACAATTACCCCACAAGGACATCATGTTGTTGAAGGTCCTCATCGGATATGCTGGAGACCTTAGAGAAGTTTAGACAAGTCCAGGAAGACTGACGAACTCATCTAGGGCCTCCCTCGGTGGATGCAGATGTTTTGATGCGAACTTGATTCCCACCCCAGGATCCCATACGAAGTTGAACCAGACAGGTGAAGACTGGCAAATACATCTGGGATCCCAGGCATCCACCAAGCGACGTAGTTGAAGACTGGAAAATACATCTGAAGACAAAGCCGCAGAACAGCGACCGATAGGCCATTCCTCCTTCTGAAAACACACTCTTCTTCCCCACATGGCTGGAAAAATGGAAGTTAGGCGACGGATGATGGAGTTTGAAACTCTCACCAGGAAGTTCATCGTATCTTTTGGAAACATTCGCCCAAGAAAGAATGGGAACCAGACCAATTGTGATGAAGAATGAGAGGCGAGGGAGGAATTTATAGGCCGAGCGAACTGTAAGGGCCATGCGTCAATAAATGACACTTTAATGGAAACGACGATTTCTTTTCCAAGAAAAGGAATAATGGCTGACGTTAAAGGGCATGAGTATTAATTGTGCGCGAAGACCAAGGGTGACTAAAGGTGCCCAATTAATGCAAATATGATCGTATGATATCAGATAAGTAAGCTGAAGGGTCATCAAATTAGAGCGTGCCACGTGTCTCCGCTTCACCAAAGATTGGGGGCAGCACGCGCATAGAGAGTTTCGAAACACTAAACTCGAGACAATTCAAACGAGACAACCTCAGGTGCAATGAAGACACCGGGATGGTTGTTTTAACATGGTTAGCGGAATATGAAAATCTCCGAGGTAAATGCAATCTCAGTCTGTCAGGAAAACAATCAGGTATCGACTATAAAGGAGCCCGGTAAAGAGGCAAGTCGGGAACTGGTTCCAAAAACTTAATTAGATGGCGAGATGAGCGAGGAAGGAAGAGCCCGAGATGGTAAACAACTAATCTCAGCAGCTCAGAAACCCGAACTCCTGAGCTTGGGGGCAACTGTTATGGACTCAAATAATGGGCCTGGCAAACGCAAGGCCCAACAGGAGTGCATCTGGCAGGAAACCTCCATTTAAAGAGGTAATTTGCCAATCACCCTTGACTATGCCGATAATCCAATAATCACGCAGGATATGGAACACGCACGATCAGGACGTGGGAGGCGCACAGCGACAGTGAGAAAAACTTAGGGTAAGGAGAACGAAACCCTAGGTAATCTTTATAAATAGGGGGTTACCCACCAAGTATGTTCTTCACGTTCACCAGTACATTCTTTACCATTCAGTCTCACTGTGCACACACATCATCCTCAGGCGAAGAGCCAACCTCGTGTAGCACAGTGATCCGCTAGCAACCGCTGATATCTCCTTCATAGATACCAGTGGTGGGCGCTATATCCGATCCAATATCAATCATACCTAGCCCTTCAAAGCTAGACATCTGTGTTCTATTACAGAACACATGTGAAGAAGGATTAACTATTGCTAAATTTAATCTAGTCAATAAGTAGAGAAATGACATAATGTCCAAGACAATATTTCCTGTTTCTTTCATATGACTAGCCGTTTGAGCAAATTGATTTATCGATACCAAAAGGTGTAGCAATGTGGTATGCAAAATCGAGATATATACGTTAACATCAAACACCATTCAAAATTCAAAATATATAAGTAACATGATCAGTTGCTAGTCATTTGTGCGAGAAATGACCCTTTAATATAATTAACAATATATTATCTATCCAAGATTGAGTGGGGATTTGATGAAGATATCTAATTTAAGATGAAGGCTTTGTTATGAATAAAGAATAACCCATTCTTGTAATTGTTATCTCTTTGTATTACATCGATCTTAACAAACTGACCTTAGTATAATTAAAAAAATAATAATAGGACAAATAATTTTGAATTAAACTATACTTTTTGGGTCTTCTCCTCTGATAATTATTAGAAGAAGCTGAGTGGATCTAGCCAGCATGGGTTAATTATTGTGGCAGAATTCATCAATGGACAAATTTTGCCTCAAGTATTTGCCATGCATGTCAAGACACAAGAGTAATGTAAACAATAAATCACGAAATTTATTATCTGTGTGTATTGCTTGCAGTCAACACTACTAAAAATGTTTATTATTAACAACACCGAGAGTAATTTCTTTTTTGGGGCTGCTAATAGTGTTTTAATTATTAATTCTTAAATGTTTAATATTTTTATCTGTGTGTATTGCTTGCACGCAACACTCCAAATGTGACTAAAAATGTTTATTAATATTATTAACAACACCAAGAGTTATTTCTTTATTGGGCTACTAATAGTGTTTTAAGTATTAAGACGTCATCTTGACGACATATGTACATCGTTCAATAGTTTGAACTTGGAGGACGTTAATAATAAGGACAGAATTGTGGTGACAAATAGTTTACCATACAAGTATAAATATTATGGCCGAATTCATCAATGGACAAATGTTGCCTCAAGTATTTGCCATGCACAGGGGCGGACACAGGGATGGGCGAGGGGTGGCCCCCACGCCCCCTAATTTTTTCTTTATAAAAATAAATATGTAAACATTGGTCCATTGGTTTGCTTTCATAGGCATACATATATATAACTGAATACCATTTGTTTGCTATCAAATTTTTTTTTTTCTAAAAAACTAATAAAGAGGTTGGGCTTTGACCAAAAAAAAAAAAAAAGAGGTTGGGCCTACCTTTAATATATCCCTATCCCACTTGTGTATTCTCTTTTCCGAAACGAATTGTCTTTTTCCTTCCAGAGGCTCGTTCCCCCTTTTTTTCAATAGCTTACAATAAATTTTGAGGATAATAAAGTACTTAAAATCACTTCTTTTCATTAGATTTTCTTTATGAAATTTATTATACATGATTTTATCTTTCTAATTATACTACTTTTATACTGAATAGAGAATATTTTAGAGTTAGAATTTTGGGCAAGTTTTGAGTTTTGTTAAAAGATGATTATGAAAATATAGATGATGACTAATAGTTAATTTTAATCGGTTTACCTTTGTTTTCTAATAATATTTTTAAAATCATATTGGTCATGAAATTGTTTTGATATCATATTTTTAAAGATTGCTATGAGAATATATACCAATTTCTTGATAATTCTTTGATTACATATATTGAAAAAGAACCTGTTTTGAGTTTAACAATATGAAAACACGTAGAGTGAAGCCATCTTAATTTCTATAAGATTTCTTTCAATTTTTTTTTTTTATATATTAGGTCTGTATCGTATTTCAAGTACGTTTATTCATAATGTAACATTTTTTATTTTCGCCCTCCGTCAAGAAAATTCTTGGGTCCGCCCCTGGCCAGGCATGTCAAGACACAAGAGTAATGTAAACAATAAATCACCAAATTTATTATCTGTGTGTATTGCTTGCAATCAATACTACTAAAAATGTTTATTATTAACAACACCGAGAGTAATTTCTTTTTTGGGGCTGCTTTAATTCTTAAATGTTTAATATTTTTATCTGTGTGTATTGCTTGCACGCAACACTCCAAATGTGACTAAAAATGTTTATTAATATTATTAACAACACCAATTAGATTTATTTCTTTATTGGGCTACTAATAGTGTTTTAAGTATTAAGACGTCATCTTGACGACATATGTACATCGTTCAATAGGTGGAACTTGGAAGACGTTAAGAAGAAGAGGACAGAATTGTAGTGACAAATAGTTTACTACTACCTCCAGTCCTAATTATAAGACCTAATTGATTTTTTTGGAGAGATTAAGGAAGCTAAATAAGTTACGTAATCATTTCATATGTTTTGTATTCTTAAATTATATATTAGTTTATTAATCAAACTAACTAGTTTAGAAAATAAAAATAAAAATAAAAATATTCTAAAGTAATTTAATTAACTTCTTTAATCTTTTTAAAAGAATCAATTAGGTCTTAAAGACCGGAGGGAATATACAAGTATAAATATTATGGCCGAATTCATCAATGGACAAATTTTGCCTCAGGTATTTGCCATGCATGTCAAGACACAAGAGTAATGTAAACAATAGATTTCCAAATTTTTTTATCTGCGTGTATTGTTTGCAGCAGTCAACACTACTAAAAATGTTTATTGTAAACAACACCAAGAGTAATTTCTTTTTTTGGGGCTGCTAATAGTGTTTTAATTATTAATTCTTAAATGTTTAATATTATTATCTGTGTGTATTGCTTGCACGCACGCAACACGCCAAATGTGACTAAAATAAGTTATTAATATTACTTCCTCCGGTCCTAATCATAGAACATAATTATTAGATTTTGAAGAGATTAAAGATATGAGTTAAATTAATTAATTATATTCATTTTTCTAAAATGCCATTGTTTCAAATTTAAAATGGTGTTATGGAATAAAATACTAGGCCCATCCAAGGTGTGGCCCATCAGGAGACATCTAATACATTTGGGCTTGGAGGCACCAAAGGTCCAGCAAGTCCAAACCCTAACCCTAAGGTAGCCTCTATATATAGTTGGTTAACCTAAAGAGGTACACATCTTCTATCTTCTAAGCTCTCTCTCAATTGCATATACTGCACACAGAGCACACACACCACTCCCTTGGCTAAACGCCTCCAGTATCATCGAACTACGTGGACTTTGATCCCTCCTCAGGGTACGTAGGCCCTAGGTATCGCACCTAGGTCAAGTCCCTGTGCTTTGTGATCGCAGATCCTCTCGGGTATCTCATCCATGGATACTTGGGGGAGAGCTATTTGATCCTACATCCACATCCTCCTAGCCCACCTAGGGCTAGAGATTTATGTTCTATGACCGAACATTGGCGCCGAAGGTGGGGACTCGGTAAATTTCTGATTCCCATGACCGAAGAAGGTTAATGATTCAAATTCCCAGCTGCTAGATGAGCAATCTGGGATCTGCCGGAGAAAGCTGTGGAGGATCTTGAGCCGTGGATATTTATGACGGGTTCGCGAATTGAGAAGCTATTTTCCCTTTCCGTAATCGTGGAGTGTGATAATTAGGTTTGTGATGTTCGGGTTTTTAAAGCGTTCATGCGTGCATCAACCAGCTTTGATAGAATCTAACGTAAGGAAGACGTATACCGGCAATCACCTTCTTTGACGCTGAGGAGAAAAGTCGTGTTGGAGTTTGTTGGGGAAATCTCCATTACCTGGAAAGACAGAGCCACCAGCATCGAAAAATTCAGATGAATTGAGCCGAGGCGAAACAGGCCGACGAGTGAATGAACGAATTTGGTTTGAGCAAGCCAGAGACATTGAGTCCAAGTGAAACAGAAAAAAGGTGAGAAACGCGGAGTCAGATGTGAAGCTTGTCCAAGTGGGGCGTCCGAGCATTATTATCAAGCTTATTATAGGAGACGAGAATTTAAATCCAAGAAAGGATGAAATTGAACAAGTGGCTCTCGCTCCAAAGCCTGCAACTGATTCTGATCAAGGCATTCTTGCAGTGTCGGCAAACCTCATGGTCCGAGTTTGAGTAAGACCGGGATGATACTTGAACCAGGATCGAAAGCTGAGATGACTTAGGACACAATGCCGAAATGCCTTGTCTCCAAAGCCGAGGTGATTATCCGAAGTCATCATCATTGGAAGTCCGAGATAGATGCCTGCGTCTACCATTTCAGAGACATGTGGATTCAGAGAATGCCGAGATAAATGTCTTCATGAAGCCGGTATCAAATTCAAGAGTCCGAGATGGAGGCAAGCATGACTCCGAGATAGATGTAAAGTCCCAAGAACCTCGGCAAGGTTCATGCCGAATAAGCCAGGAGGGGTGAGTTTGAAAATCCACCCAAGTCGGAGATGAATAAGTTTCAAAATAGTGTGGAACTAGACCCTCCAAACTCTGAGGTTTCATCAAACTGTCGTGGAATCCGATACAGAGATGGGGGGCATGGGTTCACCAGCTTCGAGACTGTATGTGCGTCGAAGATATGCATGGAAATAAAGATTCGACACTATTCCAGCTGGGAACTGCATAGTCACGCCGACACATATATAGCGATTATTGAACATCTCAAGCCTCTGTGTAATTCGAACCTTGTGCTTATTCTGGAATATTCAATGCTTATTCTCGATGTTGTCCGACACAGACCATGGAGCTGTTCATCTCTAAAAGTAGTTCCTGTAAAATCATATTGTAACTTTAAAATTGTCCTGACTGATAATGGAGCTTATGTCCTACTACAATTGGCAAAGCTCAATGGAGTATGTTTTTGGTGCTTACCACAACAACATTGAGCTGTTCTCTTAATTGACCGACAGACGAGATGCAGGAGCGCCTGGAAATACCAAGATATGAGTCTAAGGTAAATATGGGCTGTTTCTGAATTTTTGGTGTGGCAAGAAGGAAAGAATAGAAATACTGGTTGAATAGGAGTGTTTCTGTCATCTGTTCCATGCCTTTCGAAATTGTTTTAATCTATGATCAGAAGATGAAATTTCTGACTACATTGCAAGACGCAGCATATCATAATTTCTGTTGGGGCTGGGCATATTGCTTTTGCTTTAATGGTGAATCACAGCTTGAAAGAGCTGCAGATATGGGAAGATTCAAGAGGTTTTCTTCTTTTCCTTACCTTGTCTTCTCTTCAATTGTTTTGTTCTGTTATTGCAATCTGCGTAGTAATTATGATGATGGAACAACAAATGACGACTCAATGGACTGTTATTGGTAAGTGCCATTTTTGATTTATTTTGGGGGTTCAACTCTCTATTATGTTGGGGATTGTTGACCTCGATTCAAATGAACCATGGTCTATTTTTGCACATAAGAAGCCACAAAAAGGATTGATTGCATATGATCCTAGTGTTATGAGACTTCCATTCGAGATACCAAATTTTTCAATATTTTGTGTCTTGGGACTCTTGAATTTGAAAACACAGGGTGCAATGTCATGGTGATCTTTAATTCCAACTTCCATTTTTGGTTAATTGATGGAGGTGGAGAATAGTTGTGGACCACAAAAACCTAGTACATGATACTTGTCTTGGTAGGCTTGTGACAAATAGCCATGAGATGGATTTGGAGGAAAGAAAAGAAGTATATTTGAAGCAGCTTGGAATCATCAGGTATCATTCTTTGCTTGGTTTTCTTTATCATATATATAAAGTCAGAAAGCAATATATACCAGTGAAGTTTATCAAACTCAAACTGAAAATTATGATGAAAAATTTTGTGGGAATGAGGCCTTCATCATGATAATCTTAGACAAGCTTGTCTTGAAGAATGCTATGGGTTGATTCCTTGAAACTATTTCTGTTAGAAGTGTTTCTGAAAAATAAGGGGGTCTAGACTCTAGACTTTAACCATTAGAATTTATCAGCAAAATAAATTGCAATTATAGGGTAAAACAGCAAAAAATGTTGCTGTTTTTTCTGCACTTGTTGTGGGTGCAAGTATATCTGATGTTACCAGGTGGCAACTGTTATAAGTCAAGGTCATGTTTAAATTGTACATGATGTAATACATGTTCCTACTCTATCTCATAATCTGCCTAGTGTTGGATAGTTAGTGGATAGTGGCCATTCGATTTTGCTCAATCATAACTGCTGCACTAGTAGAGATAAAAAATCTAGGCAAATTATTGCTAGAGTTCCAACGTCCGAGAATATGATATTTCCATTGGATAGCATATGATTTTGAAGGCGGACCCGATTTAAACTGAATCTGGTTAAAATCTGAGATCCGTGTAACAACGGCTATGGCTGCCAAAGTTTAAACATGTAGGAATCTGAGGTACATAAACCCGTTTCCGAAAATCATGTCAAAGCTAAACATGTAGAATTCAGGGTAAAGAAACCCGTCTTCGAGAATCATGTCCAGTTTAAACATGTAGGAATCTGAGGTACAAAAACCCGTTTTCGAAAATCATGTCCAAATTAAACATGTAGAATTCAGGGTAAAGAAACCCGTTTTCGAAAATCATGTACAAATTAAACATGTAGAATTCAGGGTCAAGAAACCCGTTTTCGAAAATCATGTACAAATTAAACATGTAGGAATCCGAGGTAAATAAACTCGTTTCCGAAAATCATGTCGAAGGAAAGCATGTATGAATTCTGAGTAAAAAAAAAATCGTTTCCGAAAATCATGTCGAAAATCATGTACAACTAAACATGCGTGAATCCGAGGTGCACAAACCCGCTTTCATGAATCATATCAAAGTCTGTTTTATACGATTAAATCCGCGCTCCTTAATTGGATCCCAGATAAATTGTGGAGTCCGTCCCTACGAAAGGGATGAAGGCGGACCCCGGTTTAACTGAATCTAGTTAAAATCTGGGCTCCGTAGAAATAACGGTTAAAACGTGATCCTTCGGGACATGATAAAGCCGGATCTAATGGTTAGAACGTGCACCCTTTGGGACACGGTAAAGCCGAGATAAGTGTTGTTTAGAGTTTTGCGGAAACAAAACCGAAGGCGGATCCGGTTATACGAATCGATTAAAATCCGGATCCGTGTAAAGTTTCGGAGGAGGACTTGGTTTAAGCTGAATCCGGTTTAAATCGAGTTCCGTGTGAAGATCCGGTTACACCGAATCTGGTTAAAATCGGGCTCCGTGTAAAGGCGGTTAAGCCGCCGAGTCTTGAAAGTCCTTTATTAGATTATTTGCGACGACAATGTCGCCAGGTTTATTTGAATGATTGAGTTATAGGTAAGCAAACCCATTTTTCTTAAATCATGAACCCGGAATCTCGGAGTTCAGGTATCTAATCCGGAATCTCGGAGTTCAGGTATCTAATCCGGAATTTCGGAGATCAAGTGTCTAAACCGGAATCTCGGTGTTAGAACATTATAAACCCGGAATCTCGGGTAAGCATACTAGGAATGCCAACAATGACGAACACCTCGTCCGAATTTGGAAAGAAACGCATCCTGACAGCTCAGAAACCTGAACTACCAGGCTGGGGGGCAACAGTGTGGATAACGATTTGTTAAGTGGAAAAGCGTGTTATCCATAACCGCCATTGATGCAAACCAGAAAGTTTAATGCAAGCTCGGACAAGTATCCGAAATGAGCACGTTGAACGGTTTGCACAAATAGTAAGTATTTTCCATTTATTGTGATTTGCTTACATGTTATTAAATGCAGGAATATAAACCGGACAATTAGCCGGAAAATTGCTATGAAAGCAAAGTCGGATTCAGGGGATCTCGGAAAGCAGTCAATGAATCTCGGCAGCTCAGAGACCTGAACTACCGAGCTTGGGGGCAACTGTTATGGAATAAAATTCTAGGCCCATCCAAGGTGTGGCCCATCAGGAGACATCTAATACATTTGGGCTTGGAGGCACCAAAGGTCCAGCAAGTCCAAACCCTAACCCTAAGGTAGCCTCTATATATAGTTGGTTAACCTAAAGAGGTACACATCTTCTATCTTCTAAGCTCTCTCTCAATTGCATATACTGCATACAGAGCACACACACCACCCCCTTGGCTAAACGCCTCCAGTATCATCGAACTACGTGGACTTTGATCCCTCCTCAGGGTACGTAGGCCCTAGGTATCGCACCTAGGTCAAGTCCCTGTGCTTTGTGATCGCAGATCCTCTCGGGTATCTCATCCATGGATACTTGGGGGAGAGCTATTTGATCCTACATTCACATCCTAGCCCACCTAGGGCTAGAGATTTATGTTCTATGATCGAACAAATGGCATATAAATCCAGCCTCTGTGACATACCTCTTCGACCTTGGGCCTTGGCCCACAAACTTTCTTGTTCTTACATTTCCTAGCCTTTTTCTACGGCGTTCACAAATCAGGACTTTTAGGTAACATCAAATATCTATCATGTGCCAAAAAAAGGTGTCAATATTTTTAAATAAATTTCCAATTTTTTAATTTTAATCTAAGTAAAGGTTTTACAGGACTCGAAGAAAAAGAAGTTATTGATAGGATATGTCATAATTGTCAACATCAAAAGCATCATTTCAAGGGATCAAAATTAGGAAGATATGTGATATTTAGAATGATATCAATTGAGGCATGTTAAGGGGCTGTTTGGTATGAGGGGATGGGAGGGATAGAGGTACTTTATGAAGAAATTGACAAAAATTAGAATTTTGTCCTATAACTAGAATCAAACTCAACTCTCAAATATTGTCCTAGCTAGGGCCGAAGGGAGTATTAACAACACCAAGAGTAATTTCTTTATTGGACTACGTATAGTGTTTTAAGTATTAAGACGTCATCTTCATGATGACGTATGTACATCGTTCAATAGTTGGAAGACGTTAATAAGAGAGGACAGAATTGTAGTGACAAATAGTTTACTATACAAGTATAAATAGAGGGAATTGATAGGGCAATGAATCAGAAACAAACGTAATAGAGAGAAAAAGCCCTAAGAAAATGAGTCTACAAGTTGAAGTAATCTCCACAGAAATGGTGAAACCTTCGTCCCCTACACCCCAACATCTTCGGCACTATAATCTCTCCTTCTTAGACCAAAGAGCGCCCCCACTCAACAATTCCATGGTCTATATCTTCAACGCTCATGATGTCACAAACAAATTGAACATCAATGAAGCTTCCAATCTTCTCAAGAAATCGTTGTCTCATGTCTTAACTCACTACTACCCACTCGCCGGAAGACTCATAATCGAGAACTTACTCGTAGACTGCAACGACGATGGTGTCCCTTACACACAAACCAGAGTCAGATGCCCCCTCAGCCACGTCATTGACAACCCCTCACCGGCTTATGTCAGCAAAATGCTTCCCTATGACTTTGATGTAGTTATCGACACCGTGCTAGGTGTCCAATTCAACGTCTTCGACTGCGGTGGAATAGCCGTTGGAGTGTGCCTCTCCCATAAGGTTGCTGATGCGCTGTCTTATTTCCAGTTCATCAAGAGCTGGGCGGCCATGACACGTGGTGAGTCAGAACAAATCAAAACTCACTTCCAATCTTCCTCACTCTTCCCGCCAAAAAAAGACATGCCAGGCCAGAATAGTTTTTCAACCACGGACAAAGTCGAGTGTAAGAGATTCGTATTTGAAGCATCTAAAATAGAATCTCTGAGAATGAAATATTCCAAAAACCCGACTTCAAGAGTTGCAGTGTTATCAACTTTCCTATGGACAAGGTTTGAGGCAGCCACTAAGGAAGAAGGGAGCAAAAAGATAATTCACTTTGTGGGATGGACAGTGAATCTACGCCCAAGAATGGATCCTCCATTGCCAGAATATGCGTTCGGCAACTATTATTGGTATCTTCGAACGTTTCCAACGTTAGACGAACAAGGAGAGTGTAACAATGACCTTGGAGGATTGCTAAGAGAAGAGCTAAATAAAATCGATAACTATTTTATTGGGAGGGTTCTAGAAGGTGATGAATGGAACCCTGTACAGAATGGAGAAGAGCTAGCTAGAGCAATTGAGAAGGGAGAGATGGATATCTTTAGTTTCACTTCACTGTGTAGGTTTCCAGTGAACGAGGTTGATTTTGGATGGGGCAATCCAACGTTGGCAGTACCAACTATATGGAAAGTCAAGAATTTGATCTCTCTTAAGGATACCAAGTCAGACGGAGGCATTGAAGCCTACGTCAGCCTGGAGGAAGATGACATGGCTAAATTTGAACGTGACGTGGAACTTCTTGCTCATGTTTCTACTATTGTTGAAATAAATAAAAATTGCTAAAAAAATCTTGCATTGCAAAATTTATTGCCCAAAGCTACCTAAGATCCATGTCCTTGAACGAGTGAAACTCTTTTTTAGTTTTGTGTAGCATATTTACAACTATATGCAAATGTCTTTCGATTTTCATGTAGTTTCATATAGGTTGCACATATCTGATGAAGAAGAATTGCACCTAGGTCTTAAACCAATTTCAGGTACCATTGGATAATAAATTTTGCAATGGGAAACTTTTTAGCAATTTTTTCTTGAAATAATGATATATTAGTATAGCTAATTCGGTGCTTATTATTTACCTACGTATACACTGTGTTATTGTAAGTTGTCCACTGTGTGATTAAAAGATATGGGGTTTGTTTTATTTATGACTATAAAAGGTCACGTTTTAATTATATATCTTAATTAAGGAAGTGTACTGTTGGCCAAAAAATTAAGTGTAATAAAATGTTAATTTGTTTATTGGAACAAAGGGTTTTTTTATTGGTTATAGACTTATAGTGAAACCTGTTGATTGGCTTGCAAGTCAGAACTTTTGTCCTGCCCGCTGGTTATTATTTTAGTAAAGTCAATTGTAATTAAGCCAACACAATAATTAAATTATTAAAGAAAATCGTATACTTTGATTATCTGGTTCCATGAAAATTGAGGATTATCGGAAATAAACTATTAAAATAAAAGTAGAATACACTTTCCAACAAAAATTTTAAAAATAAATAAAAAGCATTGATTTACTTTTTGGTAGTAAAAGCATTGATTTACTTTAACTACAGAATCATGCTCCTTTTTGTAAACCTACCTAGAGATCTCTTTTAAAATTAAAAGTTGTACTACCTTCATTTTTTAATGTAGAACCTAGTTAACTAATTTGAGAAGATTCAGAAAGTTAAATAAATTACTTTAAAATATATATATTTATCACTTTTATATAAAATAATTTGTTTAACTTATAAATTGATATATAATCTAATGATATACAGAAATATATATTTCAAATATATCATGTAACATATACTATAATTAAATAATTAATTTAGCTTCTTTAATCTTCTCAAATTAGTTAACTGATGGATCTTCTATTAAGACAATATCTCTAAGTTGAAGATAAAGAAGGACTTTCCCGTAAATGTTTAAAGGAAAATTTTGATTGTATAGGAGGAAATGAAAAGATCCAATTGGTGGTGGAGAAATATAATTTAAAATTTTGAAGAAAAATGTTACAAGGAAATGCAATGCACATTACCACATTTAACTCCGTGTATGGCGGAAATCGTCAAATTTGAATTATACTTTCATGTGTTGGCCCATTGTCGTATGCGAGAACCCACTCCTCTTGATTCTTTTATTAGCATATATACACCAAGGCCTCCTCAATCTTCAGCCATGTGAAACTATTCGATTGACAGACCCACAAAGAAAACTAGAACAAAATCAGTAGAAGGGGAGGGGGATGGGTTTATTAAGAAAAAAATAATTTAAGTATAACATTCAAATCTCAGGCTCGAGTCATAGAACTTAAGCTTGAGTCTCTTAACTTTGTATTTCTTAAAAGGACTTTAAGTTCGCAAAGCTTGACTGGAGTCACTAAGCATTGATCGAGTTCTTATCATAACTCGAGCCACAGAGTCAAGAAATCATGCTGACTCAAGGCACGTTCTTATCATAACTCGAGTCACAAAGGTGTGGCTCGAGTCAAGAAAATATGCTGACTCAAGGTACACAGGGCTTGGCTTGAGTTTGACTACCCAAACTCGAGTCAATTTGACGATTAAGGTGACAACATGTTATGATCCAAGATTAATAAGTTAAAATCATTTTGACTTGAATCATAAATGGCACCTTATTTACAATGGTCAATTATCATTAAAATACATAGAGAACTAACATGTTGCACTTGATTAGTGTTATTTGTTGTAAGCGATTTATATGTATAATTGCCACATGTACAAGTGTATCTCTATATAAACAGGACACATGCATGTACAAGAAAGAATTAAGTCAATATATTTTTTACTCAGTTTCATTATTCAACTACTTTTCACTTTACTCTTCCTCTCTTCTTCCTGATAGTTCCCTGGTTCGCCGTCTGAGTTCTTCCTCTGTCTGACGGCTCTCACCTGTTTTCTTCACTGGTTTCCCATTGTATCAGTGAATGCATATCTCACAAGATCGTCGATGTTGTA
Source organism: Acacia pycnantha (assembly GCA_025563575.1). Classification (NCBI taxonomy): domain Eukaryota; kingdom Viridiplantae; phylum Streptophyta; class Magnoliopsida; order Fabales; family Fabaceae; genus Acacia; species Acacia pycnantha. Next base: position 1,316,565 of record JAMWYP010000006.1, read on the forward strand.
TCGTACTTTCAGTTTGTAAAGAGCTAGGCCGCCATGACACATGGACATGGTGAACCAGAACAAGTCATGACCCACTTCCAATCATCCACTCTCTTCCCGCCAAAACACATGTCGGGTTACCACCTGGATCTTCTTGTCGCCAAGGAAAAAGTCGTGTGCAAGAGGTTCATATTTGAAGCATCTGCAATAGAATCTCTGAGAAGAAAATACTCAGAAAAGGCGATGAACACTCTGAAAGGACAAAAACCTCCTACAACAGTGGAAGTATTGTCAACTTTCATATGGACAAGGCTTCTTGCAGCTACTAAGGAAGAAGAAGAAGGGATCAAAAAGATTCAGTTAGTGGCGTGGACAGCGAATTTACGCCCAAGAATGGAGCCTCCATTACCAGAATATGCGTTTGGAAACTATTACTGGCCCATGAGAACGTTTACAACGTTAGACGAGAAAGGAGAATGTCATGACCTAGGTAGGAAGTTAAGAGAGGTGCTAAATAAAATGGACAACGATTTTATTGTGAATCTTCAAGAAACTCAAGAACGGAAATCTGTACAGAAGGAAGACGAGATGGTTAGATCAACTGGGGATCATGTCAAAGTTCTTGTCGCGTATGGCTTCACTTCGCTGTGTAGGTTTCCTATCTACGAGGTTGATTTTGGCTGGGGGAATCCGACATGGGTGGGACCACCTGCGTGGAAATTTCAGAATGTGGTAGCCCTAAAAGACACTAAGTCAAGTGCTGGCATTGAAGCTTTTGTTAGCCTCACAGACGAGGGCATGGCTAAATTTAAACAACATGAGCAACTTCAATTCTCGAACATTTTTCTGCCACGGGGTTAAAATGATGTCATAATATATACTCATCACATGGGTTAAGTTAGCATGCAGTAATATATCAACAATAAGGATTCCGGTTTATTTGTTTGTCTTAGTGGTTTATTTTTTACGGTTTACTGTGCTATTGTCAATTGTCCACTTTAATTTCTGTCATCTATAATAATATGTTTCCTGATGGAAAATCATTGCTTTAAATATGTTTGATACAAACAAGTCAAAAGTTGTCTTTTAGGAAAGTGTTACATAATGTTTACTTGTTAATTTGTAGCAATGGGGCCTTTATCAACTTGATAGAATCATTAACTTATGTTATACTCCCTCCAGTCCTAATTATAGGAACACTTTCGTAGTACAATTTGCATTACGAAAGTGTTCCTATAATTAGGACCGGACGTAGTATATGTCCAATACTCAAATAAACTAAATAGGTTAAAATATACAAAGTTCTAAAGGAAGTGAAATTACTAAGCCATGCATGATAAAAAAATGTGAAGGATATATAAGTCTGGCCAATAATAATATGCAAGAGTGGGTTCTCTTCTGTTGCATTCAGCTATGTTGATGAGCTGAAGTGAACAGAAAAATTATAAATATTTAATATTGATATGAAAATTAAATATTTAAGATATTGGTTAAATGCTTAATACTACTATGCCAATTAAAAACGAAGTTATCTTCCCACAATAAACTAACAATAAATCTATCAAAATATCCATTGGCGTGGGCAATCAAGCTAAAATTTGAACTATGACATATATAATCATTAACTAAATATCTGATAACATGTTCAAAATATTATATTCCACCAACAAACTGTAGGCTAAGCTGGTAAGCGGCCTCATGTCGTAAAAAATAGAACACAAATTCAAATATCAAGAAACACATTTGTTAAGAGAGGTAAAAATCATTTGCCCTTTAAACCTCAAGAGGGAAAACTCATAATCAAATCAAAAAATGGGTTTAGGCCTGGTCATCATCACCGGCTGCCTCCTGCTCTCGTCCAAGCTGCAACTGCCCAAGCCTATCCTCTATCCCTTTCATCCGACCCTGTATCCACCTCCACCTTTCATTTTCCTTCTCGATGTGGCTCTTCCACCTCTTTTTCTGTTTCAGCTCCATCAATGGCTCTCATGACATCACCAAGGGAGAATCCACCTTCCGGCTCAACTATGTCGTCCTCCATATCAACATCCTCATCATGGACCTTAGGAGGAACATTGGGTGGAACCGAGTGATGAGAGTTGCCGAGCCCTCACAAAATAACCAAGTTCAATAAAGATTGCAGTATAGAGAACCTGGATCGTTTCTCTCAAGGAATTCACAGTAGGTCTAAAATCAACAGTAAACAAGTTGTTAGTTCTCTATGTATTTTGATGATTAATAACAATTGTAAACAAGTATGAATGTTTTAAAATGACAAAAGAGTCAAAATCATTCTGTCACCGAATAACTCGAGCCTAACTAAGCAAGCTCGAGTTTGCAAGCTACTTCAACATAACGAACTCGAGCTCGAGTAAATAAACTCGAGCCTAAACTCTCATGGTATAATAATAAAGAGTTTACAAATGAGTAAACTCGAACTGTATAGACAAGCTCGAGTTTGCCCATGGCGGGAAGGTTTTCTATTTAAAATGTATCTCTTTAAACTTCGAGTTTATCCTTTTTTAGTAGAGTTCACTTGTTTCTATGGCTATAAATTGATGAACACTCGAGCCCAAGTATATGGACTCGAGCCTAATACTTTGTGTAGAGTTTACTCTATGGTTTGACAAACGAAGAAGAGTTTACAAAATAGGTAAACTCGAGCTGTTATTGCAAGCTCGAGTTTTCCCTTGCGAAGAGCTCCCAAGTTTTCCTTCTTTACAAACTCCGAGTTTAAGTTCAAACCTCCAGTTCACTTCAATAAGCCATGAAATAAACTAAGCTGAACTCGAGCCTAAGAATATGAACTCGAGCCCTTCATCTGAAGAAAGAAAAACAAGTGTACAAACTCCAGAGTTTGTATTCGTGCTCCAGTCCACTCTTTCTAGCAACCAAAACTCTTAGGCATGAATAGGGTTAAACTCGAGCCTAATCACTAATGGACTCGAGCCTGCTTAGCTTGTGAAATATTACTTCAGGTGCTCATACGACAAAAAGCTTAGAGATCATTCGAACTCGAGCCTACCTTCGTGAACTCGAGTTCACATGGTGAAACAAAATACAAACTCCAGAGTTTACATCAAACTCCAGAGTTTGCTCTCACAGAAGATAAACCAGATACTCTAAACTGCCTTACGAACTCGAGCCTGACTTGGAGAACTCGAGTTTAAGACGAAAGCAAATATGATCGTTACTGGTTTCATCCTGATTGTTTTAAACTACAAAACTTACCATGTTTATACGAATTGATTGCATTCATTTAGTGTATTCAAATATATTTAACCACTCTATATTGAGAATGTTTCAGGTATTAAATTGGATCAAACGAATCATTGAATTAGCGCGAAGAATCAGAAGGCATAATGATTTCACGCGTCCAGGAATTTAATCAGCCAAAATTCAGGACCCAACGGCTATAATCCTCATCAAACTGAATTTCAAATGAAGAACATGCTAAGTTGAGAAGTAACGGTCACATAGCAACTCACCACTATATAAGGAGCTGATTACAAACTTGAAAGATACGAAAAGAAAAAGCGAAACGAAAAGCAAGCTCAAGAGTTACTTATACATTCGTTTTCTTTCTGTACTGTATTTTGATATACAAAGAGCCTCAGTGTTTATCAATATCTTCTCTGAGAGAGAGAGCTTTTATACAAATTACTCATTCATTGTAAAAATCTCAAGTCAATGGGACTTGGAGATTGGGATTTCAGATTACTACTTGTAAGGGGGAGTGTATCCTAGAGAGAGGATAATCCTTGAGTACAGAGTGTGTATCTGAGTTAAGTGATAGTAAAAAACCAGAGAGTCCGGGACCTGGACGTAGGTCAAGAGTTTAGACCGAACCAGGATAAACTTTCTGTGTCAAGCTCTTCTTCCCTATCTCTTTACGTTTAGCTTCAGCTTGAGTGCAAAGTTATTTTAAAAGTTTTAAAATCCCCAATTCACCCCCTCTTGGTGATTTCCTTTCGTTTTCATTTGGTATCGAGCAAGGTTGTCAATTTGAAGGATTAACATCCTAGACACAAAGATCCAATGGAAGGAATTCTACCGATGGAGCCTCAATCAACCGACCCCCGTGTTTCAATGGAGAACACTACTCATTCTGGAAGGCTAAGTTCAGGGTCTATGTAATGGCCTCTGAGTTTGGTTTGTGGAGGGTCTTTGAGAAAGGAAACTATGTTCCTTCCTCAGTTGTAGCTGATATCAGAACTCCCAAGAAAGAAGAAGAGTACGATGACAATGATAAAAAAACAAGTTACTCTCAACATGAAGGCAATCCACATGCTGCAAAGTGCTCTTGGCCAAAAAGAGTATTTCAGAATCTGCACTTTGCCATCTGCTAAGCAAATGTGGGACGCTCTTGAAATAGCTCATGAAGGAACAGCTGCGATCAAAGAAAATCGTATCAATACTCTCATGACTGAATATGATTTATTGCAGATGAAGCCCGAAGAGTCTATTGGTGAATTTCAACTCAGGTTCACTCACCTGATCAATCAACTCATTGCCTTGGGAAACGAATATGAACAACCTGCCCAAGTGAGGAAAATACTGAATATTCTCACCAAGGAATGGGAAGCCAAGGTCACTGCAATTGAAGAATCTCGAGGCGAATCAATGGCCTCCGTAGCAGCACTATTTGGTAGCCTTTCGAGTATGAAGGAAGATCAAATTCAAGAAAGGGCTAAATGACATCAATGTCAAGAACCTGTGATTTTGTAACGGTTTCTTGAGTAGAACCGCAACAGATTTGGCGCCACTTTGGCGCGCAATGGCGGGAATTGTTGTCACTGTGATTTTGTAACGGTTTATTGAGTATAACCGTTACAAAAGTGGCGCCAACATTGGCGCCAACTTTGTTGCGGTGATTTTATAGCGGTTCCATCACAAAAACCGCTACAAATAAACGAACGTCACAATTTTGTCACGGTGTCCGGGAAGAGTGACCGTGGCCAGCGTCAAAATCTATATTTTGTAGCGGTTTCGAGGGAACCGCTACAAATTTTCACACTATAAATAACGTTCATCAACTATAACTACTAAAGGAATTACTAAATCTTCGACTTGTAATCGAATGAACTATCTCGCTTGGTCGTCCAAGGAATGCGAGATATCGTAGCTCGATCTCTTATATCGAGTGATGAGGGCTGCGGATATTTGCCTCTCTCATCCTTGCGAGGCAATTCGTTCGATCACAAGCCAAGGTTTGCTCATTTCTTTGGCGTGAATACTTCTACTCTTTCGAGAAGAGTCCAACAGCACTGGAGATTGGGTTCCATTGTAGCCACCTTTGTCTCACGAAAATATCTCGATGAAAATGACTCAAATGGTTTTCGTGGGAGATCGCTGGCTACATTGAGTCCCAATCCCCACTGACATGTTGGACTATTCTTGGTTACTTCATTATGTGTTTTTAAATATTTGTACCAAACTAATTAGTTTGATTTATAAAATTTTTGAATCAAACTAATTAGTTTGGAATTTTTTTTTGAAAAAAAATCATTCTGTAGCGGTTCACAACAAAACCGCGACAAAATGTGGTCATATTGTAGCGGTTTCTATGTAACCGCTACAGAATTTCAAGGGTCAGCTATTTTGTAGCGGTTTTTGTAGCGGTTATTGCACAACCGCTACAGAATTTTAACGGTCAGATATTTTGTAGCGGTTTATGTGGCGGTGATGGATGAACCGTTACAAAATTTCAAATTTTGTAACGGTTTATTAGGTTAACCGCTACAAAATGTTCGGTTTTAAACGGTAAATCCTCATTTTCAAAGTCACACTTCCAACGGTTTGAGTTTTCACCGTTTTTACCTTTCACCCTCTTTAAACTTTTACTTTTAAACTTCTACCTTTCAACATCATGGTTTCTGGAGGAGAGAAGGGAAAGGGAAAAGCAGTGTCCCTTTCAAAACCGGTTTAAGGGGGTAGTAGTAGGGGCGGAGGCCGGACGAGAGGCGTGGGGCCCAACATATACCACCGCCATCTCGGGAGCCGAACGAGTTTGCCAATCTCTTCGCCGATGAAGAAATTCCAAATGTGGGGACCGTAGGGGAGATCAAGAAGCAAGTTTGTCGTTGAACGACTTATACGACGAGAATGCGGAGATCCGGATCGACATTCCCCTAGTGGAGGTGGAGCGGTTCATGGACCAGAAACCCGGCGGGACCACGGGAACCCCGGCCGGCGTCTTCGCGTTCAAATGGATTTACGGTGGATGTCGAAGGTATATCTAATTGGTTTTTTGGAGAAATTAATATAAATTTTGTAGGTTTAATTCAATTTTTCTAATATTGCGAGATAAACATGGGAACATCGTGATAGGGACGCTTGGATGTTTCACTCTCACTCGTACGACTGGGAGATGTCCGGGTATCGGGTCGTAGTCCCGTGGAACGAGCTCACAGACCAGGCGATCGGCACCGGTGGTCACCTGATGAACCGTTTTTGTGCGAATTTGGCGGCAATTGGGCATGGTTCCCGATTTTTTTTAAGGATTGGAAGAGTGTGACGAAGGACACAGAGAACAAGGCGTTTAGCGGAGTTCGCAGTAGTCAATATTGTTTCATTACATTTTACATGTTAATAGTTATCAGTTTTAGTTTATTTCTTTCATTATTTATTTCTTTATTTATTAATTTTTAATAATGAATTTATGATACAGAAAAAGTTTAAACTTCGCGAACAACACAAAAGGTACGTTATGATGAAGGTGGGGGAAGGGTGGAAGAGTCGGAGGAATCGTCTCTACAATCTGAGGTGCGACGGGCGGTACATTTTATTAAATTAATTATAATTTAATTACATATGGTTTAAATTAATTAATAGTTTCACTTAAGTGATAATTTAAATTTAGTTTAAATTAAGTTTTGTTTCCTCCTCCGATCGAGGCTTTGTCGCGAGAGAAACACAAGAAGCGGGGGCACGCGAGAGGGTCCATCACACGGCGGGGACCAAGGCGTTTCTTTGTGACCTACGGTGAGATGGTATGTTATTATTTAACATACCGATTGTTTTGTTTTTCCAATAACAAAGTACATATTGTTTTAATTCTTTCGGCAAAAAGAAGGCTCGGGAGGAGAACACACAAACGAACTATGGGAAGTTGTGGACACGCACCCATAGACACCGTGATGGGACGCCGACCTCTCGGGCGGCGAGAGGAGATAATAGTAAGTTACAAAAACATTGAAAAATATAATGAATGTTGTATATTAAAATTGATCGTCAATTATTTTATTAATGATTGTTCATGAACGCGCGTGGGTCGGGCCCGGATTGAGAAGGCCGAGGCGAGCTACAAGCGTCGCGACCCGGAGTCACGAGTGCAGTGAATCCTCTTGCCCAGCTGAAAGGCTGCAGTGGGCCCGGTCGAGCATCCTGGCCGTGTTAGGGGCATGGGCCTTGGCGCCGGGCCTAGCATGGTGTACCGAAGCATGGCTCCTCCTCTGGGTCCACCGGACCCTCCGGCTCGAAGGCCACCACCGGAGGCTTTTGATGAGATCATTGCTTGAGAAGGTCGCCGAGCGGGTTGCTTTGCACATGAGGCTGCACGGAGGGCCGACGAGGAGGCCGGAGAGATGCGCGGGAGGGCCGACGAGGAGGCCGGGGCATAGGCGCATGCGGGAGAGCATCGCCGTTGGTACGATCATCATGTGGAGAGGCTGGGCTGCACTTCTTGGGGCCACGGCGCGACTATTACCCGACCAGCGGTTTCCGGATCCCGAGCCTCCCCCTCCGTTCATCTTTGAGGAATCCCCCACGTGTACCAACCCCCCGAGACGGACCCCTAGGACGGGACTTGATGATCATGTTCTGATAGTTAGTTTTATTTTGAAAACTTGATCATTACGTACGAGTTGGATATTAGTTTAATTTGGTTTAAATATTTGGTTTGTTTAAGATGTGCTTTAGTTATATATTTATTACCGTTAAATTTGATACGTTATTTCAAAACCTATAACTCATTTAACTAAATTTTAATCGAAAACCCTAAAACTTTTAATACAAAATTTTAATCCTTGTTTAACGTGTGCTTTAGTTATATATTTTAATTATAATCCAAAATAATTTCCTAAAATTTTATTTCAAAACACTAAAAATTAAATTAAATTTTGTAGCGGTTCTAATGAGGAAACCGCAACAAATTTGAAAATTTAAAAAGGGCGCCCTATTTTGTCGCGGTTGGATAACCGCTACAAGATTCAACGAGCATCATTTTGTAGCGGTTGATGAAGATAACGCGACAAATTGTACTCGATAGCGGTTGTAGTCGCGGTTTTATAACCGTTACAAAATTGTTCGTTGTAATTGCAACGGTTGTTGTAGCGGTTATGTAACCGCTACAAAACATTCGATGCATGTTTAAAGATCCCAAGTTCTGCGTTGAATGTAATTAAACATTGTATCCACATTTATCTTCTATCCTAGATTTGTTTGTTACATATGGATAAGTCATGGATCAAGCAGCCGCGTAGTTCTCTGTATATTTAGCGGGATTGAACACTTTCTTAGATTTCGCCTTCTCTCACGCATGCATTAATGGGAAGATCGTGTGTCCTTGTGTGCGATGTAAGTTTAAGAAGTGGCAAACACGAGATTCTCGCTTTGGAACATCTTCTTGTAAAGCCTTTCCCGAAGCATATACATTCAGGCGGTTCATGGGGAGCAACGTGGTATGGGATATGGGCTCCATCTTCCTCGAACCTCGAAGTAGGAAATCAAGTACATCAAGATGATCCGGTTAATGAAGCTGTCGTGATGCTTTTGGTGTTCAAGACGACAACTTCACAGCGAGAGGTGCGGGGTCCGAGACCTGTTTTCTTCGAGAACGATGCAGCTCGGGAATTTTTCAGCCTCATGGATGAGAGCGATCGTCCTTTGTATCAAGGTTGTCAGAAATACTCAAAGTTATCTTTTCTTATCAAATTGTACCATATCAAGTGCATGTGTGGGATCAGCGATAAGGCAATGTCGATGTCCTGGAATTACTTCGAGATGCTTTCCCAGACGCGGACATTCCCTCATCCTTCTACGAGGCGAAGAAGATAATCAACAGATTAGGCTTGAACTACCAAAAAACGTCTAAGACAATCGGCATATGAGGTGGCATGAAGATGATAAGAATGAAGATGGTAAACTCGGGCATCACGTGATCTTTGAAGCGTGAAAGCGTTCGACTCGGTCTTTCCAGTTTCGTGGCGGACCCTAGAAATGTCCGTCTTGCTTTGGCGACCGACGGTTTTAATCCATTTGGGAATGTTAGCACAAGCTACTGATATATGGCGATTATGTTGATACCCTACAACTTGCCCCGTGGATGTGCATGAAACAAAGCTCCTTCATTATGTCCATGATCATTCCGGGGAAAAGGCAGGAAATGACATCGATGTGTATCTCCGGCCGCTGATCAAGGAGTTGGTGGAGTTGTGGAATGTAGGTGTGGAGGCGTATGGCGCGCACGAGAAGACACTTTTCAACTTGCGTGCGGCCTTGATTTGGACGATAAGCGACTTTCTGGCCTCGAGACATTATACGGGTGGAATGTGCATACCTGCCTTGCGTGCCCGGCCTGCAATTTTACCCAACAATGGCGAAAGGTGAGCGTCTTCTTCGCTCTTCCGTATTGGAAAGATAATTTGCTCCGACACAGTCTGGATGTCATGCACATTGAAAAGAATGTGTGCGACAATGTGTTGTACACGGTTCTCAACGAACCAGGCAAGTCAAAAGATCATCTGCAGGCCAGGAAAGATCTACGGGAGATGGGCGTTCGTGGAGACGCGTGGCCGGATGAGCATGACAGATTTCAACCGGCAAGGTTCACCCTGACAAAACCGAATAAGGAAATCTTTCTCGCTACCTTGAAGAAAATAAAGGTTCACGACGGGTATTCAAGCAACATATCACGATGTATTGACTTGCAGGCTTGAAAGGTTACAGGGCTGAAGAGTCATGACTCATATGTGCTTATGCAATGATTACTTCCGTGGCCATGAAAAATACGCTGCCTCTCGACGTGTCTCTCGTTTTGGTCGAGCTTTGTACTTTCTTTCGGAAGTTTGTGTTCGAAGGTTTTGATAGTGGAGGAGCTCGACCAGCTGCGGGAGAAAATCATTCTTCGTTTGTGTCATTTGGAGATGATCTTTCCTCCGTCATTTTCACGGTCATGGTTCACTGACAGATACACCTTGTTCACGAAACAAAGCTTGCTTGGCCCGATTCGATCCGATGGATGTATCCCGTTGAGAGGTACTTGTTGAAAAATAATTACTTTACCATTACTCCTAGTCGCACGTTTAACCATTGATCCGGCTATTATTTTTATGGTTCTACTTTATAGGTTTCTTGGGAAACTTAAATCTTACGTGAGGAATAAGGCGTGGCACGAAGGTTCATATAGCGAAGGTTATATCGGGATGAGGTCTTGTATTTTTGTTCCAGTACTTGATGACATTGAAACGTCATTCAACCGACCGCCTCGTGTAGACGATTGTCCCGAGCTCGAGCCGGAGCCGAGACAACGAGTTGTTAATCCCTCGTGTTGGTAAACCAGTTGGCGGGAGTGAGAAATTCAAACTCACGGCACTTGAGAAGTTCCAAGCACATAGACATGTCTTGATTAACTGCACCAAAGTTGAACCGTACCTTCGGTAAGGATTTCATACAAATATATATATGAAAAGCAAGCTCAAGAGTTACTTATACATTCAGTTTTCTTTCTGTACTGTATTTTGATATACAAAGAGCCTCAGTGTTTATCAATATCTTCTCTGAGAGAGAGAGCTTTTATACAAATTACTCATTCATTGTAAAAATCTCAAGTCAATGGGACTTGGAGATTGGGATTTGATTACTACTTGTAAGGGGAGTGTATCCTAGAGAGAGGATAATCCTTGAGTACGAGTGTGTATCCGAGTTAAGTGATAGTAAAAAACCCAGAGAGTCGGGACCTGGACGTAGGTCAAGAGTTTAGACCGAACCAGGATAAACTTTCTGTGTCAAGCTCTTCTTCCCTATCTCTTTACGTTTAGCTTCAGCTTGAGTGCAAAGTTATTTTAAAAGTTTTAAAATCCCCAATTCACCCCCCTCTTGGTGATTTCCTTTCGTTTTCACAAGTAACACAGTAACCAGAATGGAGGAGTTTTTAAAGGTAATTTAAATGAAGCAAATCTAGAACAGAATATAAGAAAATGAGATTAATCAGATTAAAAATGATTAACCCAGAATTGAGATTCCATAACCTTCATCGGACAAAAACATAATAATCGAACTCGTGATTGATTCTGGACAAACCAAAATCTCTGCATTTATCCAGAAACTCCCTTGACTAAACGATCGCCTAGCATTTGATCGAACTCATGGCGAGCTCGTTGTGCGATCGCACAACGCTCTCTGTAACCCGGTCCGACTTATGTCCTTGGGATATCAATCTGGGTATTAAATCAAATACCCATTCCACAATCATAATCGGATCCGATTAAAATAAACATAAACGAATTACGTTATCGATTGAAGTGCAGGCCCTCTGGATTCACAGAATCCTCAATCCATGGGTCAACCACAAAAGCTTAGCCAAACATGGCTAGGCAAAACTCAGAAGAAAAGGTGAATAACATGATGAACAACTCAGAGAAAATATAAAGCTTCTAATTTAATCCAAAAATCTCATAAAGCGTAATTGAGAATATTCAGAATATTGAGAATGTGTTTGTAGCCACCATCTAATCCTCTTTATATAGGAGAGATGACTAAACAAAAATAGGAATCCCCTAATAATAGGAAACTTCTAATAAATAGGAAACCTCTAAAAAATAGGAAACCTCTAACAAATAGGAAACCTCTAATCAATAGGAAATCTCTAATCAATAGGAAATCTCTAAAAATTGGTCTTTTATTACAAAATTCGGGCAAAATAAAAATCCAGAAAAATGCATCTATCTTTAGCTCCAATTTCTTCCATCTTCGTGTCCGAATCAGCCTTCCAAGTCTTCATAACAATTGTAGCTCTCTGAATCATCTAAAAAACAAAAGAAGAATCAGGCTAGTCGGATATCTAGATCAAAAGTTATGATGAAAATACTAAATCATTGTAAATCTGGAATTTAATCATAAAAATGAATTAAATCCAATTAAAAGCTCAAAGCTCAATTAAGTAATAAAATCCATTATTTATTAACTAAACAATCCTAAATTTATTCACCAAGAGATACAAATAAATGTAATAATATTCAATTATCACCAGGCAAACATCAGGTACCTCCTCCTCGACATTAGTGTAATGCCACACACCATTTGGCCCCTTGGAGATCTTGCACTACTTCAATAGACGCTGACCAAATCTAGCATTCCACATTTTCTGGCTCACCATTTGTTCATTGTCCATAGGAACACCAAAATACTCCAATATCCCCTAAACCAGATAGGCATATGGGAGTGCAGCATTAGCCTTCTGTTTGGCCTTAGACATCATCCAGCAAATGTAGTGCCTCCAATTGACATTAATGCCACGACGATTAGCCCACATGACAGGAATGTCACCCTCCAACACCCTTGAATGATTGTAAGCCCGAGGGAACAATATGTGGGTCATGACTATGGGCATCAACAGTCAGCTGGCCCACAGAAATTATAGCTCTATGAAGTCCTGGCCTCATGCACAGCCTCCTCTCGATGATATCCCGTGAAGGGTACATTGCTATCATCCCCATCATACCGAACTGTCTGCAATGCATCAAAATTATATCCTAGTAACGTCCTCCAGCGGTCAGTCGTCACCAATATGTCAACCCCACAGACGCGAGATTGCAGATCACCATTAATGTAGCTCATGTTATGGTAGAAAGCTCTCACCATAACCTCAGAATAGGGACAACTCCTCTCTGCCAAGCCTCTCAAATGGGCATGATCCAACGTCGGCACTATCTCAAATCCCTCGTTCGCAAAGAATGCGATATCTAATGACTTGGGCTTGCAGATGGGTCTGGTGGCAAAATTCGCCACGAATTGTTCATGTTCTTCTACATTGTTATCAAACAGATAACCGTAAGGGAGATCCACAACGGGCTCAGGCTGCTATGGGTGGTGTGGCATAGAGGAAGATGCCCCGCGGTTCGCCCGTTGTTTAATCCGCCTCCCACGCTCGTTGTCAGTGTTAGGAGGAGCTTGTCTACGACGCATGATGACAATAACAACCTACAAAGGGACAATATAAACCATCAACAAACAAGAAACATTTACCATTTTCACTTTTCCATATACATTCATCATTTTCACAAACCGATAACTTAAAATCAACAACAAACACAATCAACATAAACAACAAACATTCAAGGATTTGGTGAAAACCGAAGTGAAATACTCAAATAAATAACTTAAAATCAACAACAAACACAATCAAATATACATTTACATTCATTTTCAACCGATATAAATCTTTCCATAATTAACAATACTCAAATCAACAACAAACAAATCAAAATGAAATACTCAAATCAACAACAAACTTTCATTTTCATCCATAACTACGAATGAAATACTCAAATCAATCAAATATACACAAAACACAATCAACAACAAAAAAATTGATGAAAACCGAAGGGAAATTCATCCAAAAATAAAAAAATTCTCAACCGATGTAAATCTTTCCACTTTCACATGTACATTCATCATTTTCATCCATAAATACGAATGAAATACTCAAACCAATCAAAGATACACAACAAAATCGCCCAATGAAAGCACAAAACGCAAAAACGCAAGAACAACGGTGGAAATTCAAAATGGAGATGAGAACATACCAAAATCGACGCAAATGACACTAGAATGAAGTTTCCTTCGCTACCCACCAACGGATTCAAAAAGGATTTGGGGAAAAAAACTGAGGGGGAGAGGTTTGGCGAGGCGATTTAGTCAATTAGGGTTTGGAGACGTTTGAAATGCCGCGATTTAGGGTTTTAAAAAACACTCTGTCGCGATTTAGTCGACTAAATCGCGGGTTTAGGCTTTTAAAAAAGCCCCTGGACTGGTTTAGTCGACTAACACTTATGGTTTAGTCTACTAAATCGCGGGGGTCTTCAAAAAAAAAATTCCCCGCGTTTTAGTCGATTAAACCATGGCTTACTCGACTAAACAGGGGCAAATGGGTTAATAGTTTCCAGATAGGGGCATTTTGGTAAATAGTTATTTAATAAGGGGAAAATTGGTTAAAAAGCATGAAAGATAAGCTACACAACATTTAGAGTATTAAATCTCTAAAAAATGAAAACACCATTATTTTTTGCCTATATATAGAATCTAATGATTAAAAGAAACCAAAAAATAATATTTAGAAAGGCCCCCATATGGCATGGGAGGCAGGTTGCATGTAATGGTTGAAAGTGACTGTCAAACAGTCATCGCATTACTTTCTAAAAGGTAGTGCATGCAGCTCTCGTGAGTCCTATTTGGGATGGTGGCTAAGATACAAGCAGTTACTCATCGCCAATGGGAGCTACGATACTGTCATGTCCTTAGGGAAATGAATCAATGTGCGGATTGGTTGGTTAACACAGTCTTATATATCCCATGTGGAGATCCCTGATGAAGCTCATTTCTCTGACCCTCATATTGGACTTTATCACTCTCTTCTTGCTAATGTGATGGGAATAGCTCATATTAGGAGGGGTTGGGACCTTAGTCCCTTTTTTGTTTTTCCTTTGTCTACTTGTCTTTAATTCTTCGATTTCTTGGTATAAAAAAAAGGCCCCATATTTTGGGGGCAGCAGGGGCGCCCCTACCCAAAAAATATTATATCCTTGTTATGGCATGCACTCCAAAATCGGGAGCACATTTTGTGCTCATCATCTTGAGTTCCATCGTACTTCTGCAACTCCCTTGAATCTAGGCCCTTGGGATATATGGCTGCCATAACTCCGTCAGTGAACTGACCGGCAAATCGGTCCTCCCTGACTTCCTCTACCAACATTGTTGATTTGTCGAGCGATGGGGGCGTGGTTGCTCCCACTTTGAAGGTTGAATCTTCAACAGGCTGCTTTCCTCTCGACCGGGTTTGATTAGCCTCGGCAACCCAGAGACTTTTTGTTTCTGCCGCTGTCGCGTCACCGCTCCGAGTTGGTTCTCGTACGACCTTGTGGCCTGCTTCCTCTCTCAGGATCTCAGCTTGATCCGCAACGACCATCTTCTTTGCCCGAGGTTCTTCTTGGTTGACATGCATAGAAGCCGAGTTAGCAGCCCAGCTTGAACCAGCGCCTTTCAACCCTTCACTCAGAGCTTGTTTCGCTCTAGCCTCGTATTGCTCTTCCAGCCTTTGCTGCATCTTCTTCTGCTCCTCCTGCCGCCACACGGTATTCTGGCGCTCCAAATCCTCTCAAATGAGTCGGGAATCCTCATCTCTTTGAAGCTGGTGCCAATTTTCCATGTTGTCCATACGTCGGACCAGGGATCCCAAAGCGTTATGCAGCAGGCGGATGTCGGGATTATCAATCTGGAACTTGGGTGGAGGAAGAGGGATACCCTGAACCTGGACTACTCGTTGTCCCTGTTGCAATCCCAAACCGGGATGAGGAGAGTGAGTTGTATCCTCCGTTTCGACCTCGGTTCTCCCGGCAATGTGGCTCTGTTCCGGAGCCACTAAGTTCGAATGTTGAACTGTTTGCTCCTGGAGTAACGGTTGAGGTTGTCCCTCAGGCAGTTGTTCCCGCCCAGGTATCTGAGCGCGACTCCTGGTGCTTACGACCATCTTCAGTGGTTATCAGTAGCTTTTTATGATTCTGGGAATCGAAGTTTACGGTTCCCCACGGTCGGCGCCAATGTTCTGATGTAGAACACAGATGTCTAGCCACGATGGGCTAGGAATTCTTTATATCGGATCAAAGGTTTCCTCAAAGGTGTCTTAAGAGTTAAGCACCAAATAAGGAAGGATCATTCACTGATATCTATGAAGGAGATATCAGAGAATGCTCAGCGATCACTGTGCTTACACGGGTAGGCTTTTTGCCAGAGGGGTGGTGTGTGTGCACAGTGAGACTGAATGGTAAAGAATCGAATAATGAACGTGAAGAACACACCTGCTGGGCAACCTCCTATTTATAGAGATTACCTAGGGTTCCGTTCTCCTTGCCTTGCATCCTGCCACCATTGTTATGCGCCTCAGTTATAGGCATATTCCATGGGTAATTAATCATATACCTGATTGAAGGGAGATTTCCGCCTATGGTACACGCTTTGGGCCTCAAGTCAGTCAGGCCCATTATTTGAGTCCATAACAAAAATATCAATTGAAATTGCGCATTTTGTTGGCCAAATCTTTATAAAGTATGGCCTGTGTCACATAGTTTTCCATAACAATATTTCTTAGTATATCTGTATGACTTTAGTGCTTGCTCACCGTTTACTAAGTTTTCATTTTGTTAGTTGTCACCTATGAACGAGAGCTCATCTCTTAATTAATCAACAAAAAGTTTTCGGTTGGTTTTATAAAGTAAAAAAGTTAAAAGCTTTTTATCTTATAAGCTTACACAAAGTACGATTAATTTATTATGTTTACCGTCATATGGGTTAATTTTCTGTCGGCGCAACTTCTTGTTAGATTTAATTAATTTAATTAGTTTATAATTCAGAACTCAGAAGTTATTTTTGCCGCCTGCGCACAATTAGATTAAGTGGCTAGCTAGGACAAGTTATAAAATATTGTTGCTTTTGGATTATGCTACTCCATATTCTAAATATAAAACATTTTTATCTAATTTGGGAAGATGAAGACAGGTAAATAAATTACTTAATTATGATATATGCGACATGATCTCTTTGTAATATTTTTTGTATATCATTATATTATATATTAATCAGTTCATAAGTCAATCAAACTCATATGAAAAAAAATATATATATAAGAGATAAAATTAAAAATATCTTTTATGTAGGGTCAAAATTCATTTCTAAACTAGGTTTTATATTTAGAAAATGAGGTGGTACTCTCTCCGGTCCTAAATATATGATATAGTTGACTTCTTTTTGGAAAGATTAAAGAAGCTAGATAAGTTATTTAGTCATATTATAATTTGTGTATCATTGGATTATATATCAATTTACATGTTAGGTGAAATAGTTTGAAGAAAAAATGATAAATATAAATATTTTGAAGTAATTTAATTAGCTTCCTTTATATGTCCAAAAAAATCAATTTTATCTTATATTTAGGATCGGGATAATATTATATTTAGTAAAATGAACAAAGAAGTTGGCGAGATTTTAAATATATACGCTGATCCTGTCATTCCAATGACATAAATACAGCAACAATAAGCCGGCAACAAAAATAATATGTATATTTAAATTAATTTTCTTTTTTTGGCCAACTATACTTAGATTAATTGCACGCGCCAATAAATTAATTTTCAAAAAATAAGAATAATATATCAGAGACGCCAATAAGAAGCGGACCAAAATATCTGTTTCAGCCCATAAAAGAGAACAAAAATGTTAAACAGAAAATGAGCAGAGCAGTTGGTTTCTTCTGTACGATTAATTCATTACCGTGAGTCTATATAAAGACACTAATGATAAACTTAATCACATTGCTGGGGGCAAACCAGAAGAAGCAGTGAGAATGAAGATAGATGTTGAAATAATCTCCAAGGAAATCGTAAAGCCTTCGTCTCCAACACCTCAACATCTTCGTCATTACCATCTCTCCTTCCTCGATCAGTTAAGTCCACAAGTCAACAATTCATGGGTTTATTTCTTCAATACTCATCAAATTTCAAAACTATTCAACTTCGCCGACGCTTCCAACCACCTCAAAAAATCATTATCTCAAGTTTTATCCTACTTCTACCCACTCGCCGGAAGACTCACAAACACGAACTTTGTAGACTGTAACGACGACGGTGTCCCTTACATAGAAACCAGAGTCAGGTGCCGTCTCCACCATGTCACCGACAACCCCTCTCCAACCGAAGTTGGCAAATTTCTTCCCTATGAAATGGATGAAGCCGTCAACACAGTCGCCGGAGTCCAAGTCAACATCTTTGATTGCGGCGGACTGGCCATCGGAGTGAGCATGTCCCACAAGGTCGGCGATGCACTGTCGTACTTCCAGTTCGTCAAGAGCTGGGCCGCTGTGAGCCGCGGTGGCGAACCGGAACAAAAAATCAGAACCCACTTCCAATCTTCCTCGCTCTTCCCGCCAAAAGACATATCGGGATACAACCTCGAATTCCACATCGACAAAATCGTGTGCAGGAGGTTCGTTTTCGAAGCATCAATGATAGAATCTCTGAGAGCAAAACATTCTGAAAAGATGAAGAAGAACAATCTTCTTGAAGGAACAAAACAACCTTCAAGAATAGAAGTGTTGTCAACTTTCATATGGACAAAGTTTCAGGAAGCTACAAAAGAAGAAGGAAGCAAAAATAATCACTTAGTCGCATGGACAGTGAATCTACGCCCAAGAATGGATCCTCCATTACCAGAACAAGCGTTCGGCAACTATTTATGGTTGATTCGAACATTTCCAACGTTAGACGAAAAGGGAGAGTGTAATGATCTAGGAATAAAGTTAAGAGAGGAACTAAGTAAAATAGACAAGGATTTCATTGTGAAGCTTCAAGAAGGTGAAGAATGGAAACCTCAAAGTATTAGTAGTGATAGTAATGAAGAGATGGTAGCGTTTGTTTTCACTTCGTTGTGTTGGTTTCCGGTGTATGAGGTTGATTTTGGGTGGGGAAATCCGGTGTGGGCAGGACCACCAACGTGGAAGTTTAAGAATGCGGTTGTGTTTAAAGACACAGTATCGGGTGAAGGTGGTATTGAAGCTTATATCAGCCTCACAGAGGAGGACATGGCTAAATTGGAAGGTGACGAGGAATTTCTCGAACATGTTTCTACCACAGGAATTAATATCAAATAGTACATGTCATACTCTTTCCATCATTGTAGCGCAGTAAATTGATGGATGATGATCATGTTTCTAAGCATATTTTTATTTGTGCGTGGTTAATTGGGTGGTTTTCTGATATGTGTCCTTGTCAATTGTCCACTACTGTCATCTGTTAACAAGAGTTTGTATTGGTTAGTTGATGGGGAGTTTGTTAAACATATATTGTCAAAAATCTTGTTTTTTTGTGAATTATTATACTTCTGAATGAAAAACTATTTTCAGTGCTCATCGCAATAATGAGCACTAAGAGTTCATCGCTACAATGAGATCTACACAGTTTGGATCTATGATTTTTCAACTTATGTTTATTAAATAAAAAATTGTTTTTTGAAAAACAAACCATCTTTAAATTATCTTTATTTTGAATTCTATATGCATTAGAAGAAAAACAATTCATGAAAGTGGAGGATTGAAGAAACAATTCATGAAAATGGAGGAATGAGGAATAATAAGTATTGGTGTCCGTTGAACATGAAACAAACGCAGAAATATACTCCATCTCTTACACTTATGTTAAAAAGATTAAGCACTTAAATTATTATTTTGAACTAATGTGACGTGAATGAATGAACAGAAGTGCCTACAAATTGTTTAAGCTCCAATGAGTTTGAAGCTTGTATAACGCAATGAGCTTACTCATATATATGTCGACGGGGTGAAGGGAGAAAATGAAGCGAGAAAAGGCTTGGAAATGAAATGGGACTCAGGAGGCGAAAGTGGGACTTAGGACTTTCAAAATTGAACTTCATCACACTTTAATTAAAGCTAAGATGTAAGAAAACTACCCAAAGTCACAAACACAAACAGACACACATAATGTTCAATTACCTTAAAATTAACAAATTAAAGGCCCATGAGAATAATGTGATGATTCTCAGTTTGAGTCCTTGCTCTCACAATTTTTTGAAAGTTTAACCCATCATGATATTTTGAAAGTCTTACACCATTAATTTTTTTTTTAGATATTGATATTTTGATTTGGATTTTTGTTCCCCTCAAATTATTATGTTATGTTATTCTTCATGGAAAAAAAATGCTTTTTTTTTCTCATATCTTAAAAGGGATAAAGAATGGTTATGGGGTTAAAAAATTATATTTAGCCCAAAGATAGATAAAATATTATAAAAAGGGAAACAGATTTTCATAATGAAAAAAAGAAGAAAAATGTCTTCATCTTTCAGTAAACACTGTGCAAAGTATAGCACAAGAAAATGGATGGAAGATTAGGGACCAGATGGGCAGGGAGCAGAATATAGTACGAAAGTTGTGCTCTAAAGATGTAAATGATGTTGCTGATGAAAGAGTGGCAGAACATGGTTTAGGTCTGGCTCTTGGGCAAAAAAAAAAAAAAAAGATAAAAAGGTTGGGCTCCAGTCCTCATGTGCTCCTCCAAGTAGTGCCAAATAGGTTTTTTTTATTTTTTCTAAGTACATAGGTATTCTTTTATTGGAGGCAATATTGTTCGAAGCACTATTAGACAATAAATGTAGGCACTTCTCTCAAAGAGGATTCGGACCTTGATTTTTCATATTATGAGGGACTAACCACTTCCAATAGACCCAACCCCTGTTGGTTTAGTGCCGAGTAGTTGAATCTGTCTGTTTGATCTATCTGTATAAAAAAAATTGGGTTGGAAAAAACTCCTACACTACTACAAAAAGTAGATTTAATGACTCTCATCTACCGACTGATTAAATGAAAATAGACATAGAAAATGAGGCGGTGACATTTTTGAAATTTTGGCGAGAATATTTAATGACTGTTTCACACAAAATGGACGTTAAAAAGTAGGCAGTGGCATTATTGTAATTTTCTGCTTACATTTTGTTGGTTTTGATTAGTTTTGATGATGTCTTATATAGATGCCATTATTAAGAGCAAAAAGATTGAATGATATATTTATCTTCTACTTTGATTAACTCTTATATTTAATGTAGATGTGAAGTTTATTTTAGTAGAAGATCATCAAAGAAGTATCAAATTAGAGGAAGAAGAAGAAAGAAATTGAATCAAAGAAGATGTGAAGTTCAAATGATAAAGAATGATCAAGATGGAAGTTGGAAGATGGAAGAACTTGCTGAATGGAATCAAAATATATTTATTCAAGTTCCTAGATTGATGCTAGAAATGTTTAAGATCATATGGAAGTTGGAATGGATCAATTAAGAGTTAAAATCAGCAAAAGTTCAGCTTCAGGTCGACATAACTCGAGTCATGAATCTGTAACTCGAGTTATCCCCTTCGCTACAGTGTTTTTGGTGGTCTGGGATGATTTGACTCGAGTCAAGAAAAGTTCTTTTCGTCTCTGGATAGGTTTGACTCGAGTCATACACACATAACTCGAGTCAAGGTGTGTATCAGCAACTCTAATGAGCTCAGTTGCGCGTATTCAGCTGGCGACCTCTGGTAATTCGACAATATCTCCCAAACCAGAAGTCCGATTGAGATGAAATCAATTTTTTTTTAAACTAGACTTCCAAACGGTCCTATTCGCACAATACTCAAGTCCAAAGAAGTTCAGATGAAGGAGATATGAATTATTGAAGTTGACAGTATGATTTCCGCCACTCCACAGACCAAGCTTCAATGTTTTGAGTGTATCTCACAAAATACAAATCCAATTGAGCTGAAATCAGTGGCATATGAAAATAGTCTCAAAGGGCTTTCCATCAAGACTTGAACCAGACAAAAAGGAGTTCAGACTAGGGAGATATGGCCCTCGAAAATTGGATGTCAGTTCAAGATATGCAAGAACGCTGGAAACTGATATTATCTAAATCTCAGATTTCGATTCTGGCATTTAATATTATTAATGATGATCTTTAATGACCTGTTTCTAACCGTTTTAATCATAGTTTTTCAAACATTCGAGTTATAATACAGGATCATTTTGAAACCATCATGGATCACGCAATATTCTCATATTTATTCAAAAACAGAGCAAAAGAGGCAACTCGCTAGAAAGGTGGGTAATCATCCTCAAAACGGTCAGACATGATTAGATTGAAGCTATTTTAGGAAACACCACATCATGGGAAGATATTCAGGATGCCCCAAACGGAAATGTCTCCAACGGGAATATCTCCAATTAATAGGAATTATGCAGAGAAGCAAACAGTTATGGTATGGGCTGAATGAGTTCAAATTCTAATGCTTCCTCAACGGTCATCTCATGCCAAACAATATAAATACATGAAAACTTGACCAACTAAGATACAGATGCAAGAAGCAGAAACGAAAAGCACGCACTTGAGCTGTTTATTCATTCTTTCAGTTTTCTTTCTGTACAGTATCTTTGATACTTAGAGCTTCAATGTTTATCATTTATCTACTCAGTGAGGAGTTTAAACACTATTTGATTATCTAATCATCTGTAAATCTTAAGGTTGTGGAACCTTAAGTAAGGGAATACAATTACAACTTGTAAGGGGGAGTGAGTCCGAGTGAAGGATCATCTTGCAGAGTGTGTAATTGTGATTGTAAGTCCCGGAGTGTTTCTGGGCAAGTGTAAAGTCACGGAGTGTTTCTAGGTGAGTGAAATCCCAGAGTGTTTTTGGGTAAGATAGTGAAATCCCGGAGTGCTTCTGGGGACTGGACGTAGGTCAAGATTTGGACCGAACCAGTATAAATTCTCTGTGTCAATCTCCTCTTCTCTATCTCTACCTTGCATTGATTTATATTTGTTGTGTGGGTGACTGAGCAATTAGCAAAAGAATTTTGTAATCACCTATTCACCCCCCCTCTAGGTGATATTCCACATTCATTTGGTATCAGAGCTAGTTAACGGTAACCATGATCGGGGGTTCTCACAGTGTGATCTGTGGCGAAGCATTGGCTCTTACCCCGACATGGCCAGTGGATGGTGGTGACTGTCGCTGGTTGCACTGGCCGTGAGGCGGTGCGTAAAATTAGCGGCTGAGATACCATGAAATGCCACAGCGGAGGTACCGCTACGGAATTTCATTTGGTATCAGAGCCAGGCTCTTGTTTAAAGGACTTCACAGTCTCAAGAGTTATCAATGGCTATTTTTGGGAGCTGTTCGTTTTCAGAAGGTTTTGATTATACAGTTCCACCGTTTTTCAAAGATACTGATTTTTGGTTTCGGAAAGCTAGAATGACTAGTTTTATCAAAGCAACTGATTTTGATATGTGGAATGTTTTTATAAATGTCTATGATTTTAAACCGAGAAAGGATTGGACAGAAAAAGAAAAGAAAGTGTTTTCATTGAACATTAGAGCAATGAAAATTTTGTATAGTGCTTTAACCGAAAATGATTTTATAAAAATCAAATGTTGCTCTAATGCTAAAGATATTTGGGATACTCTTGATTCTATATATTCTTCTAACAAATATGTTGAAGTTGAAAATATTGACAGTTCATCTGAAACTATAAGCTGCGTATCCACAATTGATGAACAACTGGAAGTGGAGAATGGAGAAGGAGAAATCTTAGATCTCTTCCTCAATCTAGTCAATACAGAAGAACAAGAGAGAGATGATTCCCAGGAAGAGTTTATGCAAGATTGTGTTCAATCATTATCTGGAGCTCAAGATGTACATGTGGTAAACAATTCCATTTCTTCTTGTGTAGTTAAGAAAAATGATTCGAACATTTTCATAAAATTGTTCTTCAACCATTTACCGATTCTATTTTGAAAACCAAACATGTTTTCGAAAATCATGCTGGAAAATCATGTGGGAAGAAAAATATACAAATATGGATCATTTGACATTGCATCCACTTGACCAATACAATTCTTGCAAAACTGTTTATAATAAGCATCATTCTATTGTTTGCAATTATTGTGGTAAATCTGGACATATTTCTCATACATGCTATATTAGGAGAAATTATAATGTGAGAAATAAATTTGTTTGGGTTCCTAAAGGACAAGTAAAGTTCACTACTAACAGTCAAGGACCCAAGTATAAGTGGGTACCAAAATATCCATCTAGTACTCCATGTATGCAGGATGATTTGAATATCAATGGACATCAAGGTACAGAGAAGAGGAAGAAAAGTCCAAGAGTTTCTCATGAACCTAAAAGGAGATTCATGTTTGTTAGGAGAACTCATGGAGAAGCCATTGCTAGAACTACAAAGTTAAATTATAAGAAGCAATGGATACAAGCAATAAGGGTATCTTCCACCTCAAGAACAAACTACCATAGAGTACCATTCAAATATCTTGAGGAGAACAAAAAGAGGAAAATCTCTCATGTGCCAAGCAAAAGACTCTTGAAGTCTATACCCCTTGAGAGAGCTTTGCAGAAACCCATGGAAAGACATATGAAGAACCAATGGGTAAGCAAAGACAATACTCCAAGTACCTAAGGTAAAGGTATACAATGGTAAAACCTCCTATGTTATCATTTGAAATATTCATTGAGGTTTTATATTCGTAACCTTAGGAATGAACATTGCAAACTAATTTTAAAATTGAGCCCTCACATCCCGATTTATTTTTCAAAGGGATTGCAGTGTTAAATAACTTAATTTTTTATGTATACATGATGATTTGAAAAGAAAGTATCTCTTTTATGCATAAAATCATGTTTAGTTCATTATGCTCAATTATGTTGAATTGATCATATTCATAAGAGCATGCAAATTTTGGTTCCTACAAACTAACATTGATTGGATCCAAGTAAGGTTGGATACCAAGAAAGAAAAAGACTTATATGGCTTTGTAGGAGGAGAAAAAGCTTCTCAAGAATGCAACATAGAGAAATAATCCAAGTCTTGAGGAAGCTAAACAGGCTATGCTTGGATGTTGATGGTGAACATTGGAAAAGGACTTATCCACATCAATCCATCTCAACCAAGCAATCTTCCACAAGGACAAGAGAAAATACGGTGATATCTAATCCTTACCCCATATTGTGATTATATGAAATTCATATTTGGGTAATGAATACTTGTCCATCATTGCATTCCATTAGCAATCAATCATTTATGACCTTGAAAATGTTTCTAGATTGCTAAATGGACTATAAGTGAATTTGTGCATAACTTTCTGAGTTTATGTCTTTGAAATGCACAATTCTAAATTCTGTTTGAATTTCAATTAACCTTGTTTTATAAAGATACATGCAAACATTTTGAAAAGTATTCATACTTTGAAAGCATTTCAGATAGATTTGAAAAATACCTTGATTACTTTCAAATGATGTTTTCAAAATGGGAAGTTAATGTTGTATACTGAATATTGGATATGCTTCAAATCTGTTTTGTAGAATTTTCCCCATGAGTCACATATTGATCTTTGATGTTCAATGTGTTGCTTGAGTGAGTGTGTTATGCCTACTGCATAAATTCTCATTGGCCAAGTTATTCCAAGTTTTATAAATGTTCATTAGTGCATTGAAAGATAATGCATTAACCATTAATGGAATAACTCACTAGGATGATGTTATGGAACTCTAGTCATTTGGACTAATGAGTATGTGTTTCACCTTTCATGATTCCTAGTAGTCATCTTGTTACTCAAACTCATCAACTTTGTTTGTTATCCATTTTTGAGTAACTATAGTCAAGTTCTTGCCTTGATATATTTCAAGACTCTATTCAAAGAGGCAAGATTATTTCTTGGTCAATAGCAAAGTCATTGTGCTTATAAATGTTTTGTTGTACTAAGCATGTTTCTTTAATGCTCTCCTTTATGACTTTTGCTTCTGAGAAAATTCTTCTACTTGTTAATCTCAATGTTTAACATGTTCTTCAAAATTGAAGCATTCGGATACATTTTGATACATATTGACTTCCACCTTGTTTAGAGTGAGCATTGATCTTAAATATGTTTTCAAAAATGTAGTTAATGATTCAACTAAAAATATTCTTATCTTGGTTAAAGTTGAATCAGAAAGTGTTTTCAAAGTTGCTATCAAGTCATGGATAGTGTAACTTGAGTCATGTGTGTCGACAGAAGCTTCTGGTTTAAATTTTACTGATATGACTCGAGTCAACATGATATGACTCCAGTCATCTAATCAGCTTTTCGTCTTTGTCTGATTTTATTTGAACCATGACTCCAGTCAAGGATGCATGACTCGAGTCATGTTTTCAGAAGTTCGTCTCTGTTTGCAAAAAAAAAAAAACACACAATTATGACTCCAGTCATCCAAAATGACTCGAGTCGTCTCAGTTGAATTTAAGAACATGACTCGAGTCAAAGCTTGCGAACTTCTTCTCTGTTTGAAAAATTCACATTTTTGACTCCAGTCAAGAGATACGACTCCAGTCAACATTTTTGAACTTCTTCTCTGTTTGCGAAAATCGCATTTATGACTCAGTCAAGTAGAGATGACTCAGTCATCATTTTCTAAATTTGTCTCTGTTCCAAAAATCTTAAATATGACTCAGTCAACATTTTGAAAATTCTTCTCTGCATGAATAAATAGAACTATGACTCCAGTCATCCTAATATGACTTCGGTCATCATAGTTGAATTTAAGAATATGACTCGGTCAAGTGATGATGACTCAGTCAAAATATTTATAAATGATTTTTTTCAAACCAGTTAAGTTTTTACATAAACTTTTTATTGATTCAAATATATATAGCTTAACTCGAGTGCATATTTTGAATGTTATTTTTCAAAATGCATTATTATCAATGACATCCTTCCTACTTAAAGTGTACTTCCAAATTATCATTGAGAAATAATATTCTTGGCATCAATTAATTATTACCCTTTTGATTCATTCGATTGAACTTACTTGATTGGGTAAAATTATGTGAAAAGGAGCAATTCATGTATTAAATATTTGATCATTCCTTTTGCTTTTGAAACTCTACTGCAATCTTGTAATAGTTTATAACTCTCTAAGTTATATGGATGTATGTTTCATGGTTCATATCATTAGTTATGCAGGGTGCAGTGTGCTTATTGTCCCATTCTAATTCTGCTAACTCTGATTATGATTCAAACTCTGATTCTGCTCCTAATTTCAGATTCTGTTTCTTATTTCCTTTCTTATTCCAATTCTGATTTTGATTACAATTCCTAAGCTTAACTCAAATATATCTATAGAATTTGTGTCTAATCTTATGTGGACTTAAGAATCATTGGGTACCAAAGAACATATATTTGCAGGAGTTGACCAAAATGTTGTATTATCGGACAAAGAACATAGGCAAACAAAATAGACCATATCAGTACCTATGTCTGCAAATTATGTGGCATCCCATCACTAAAAAGAGGTTTAAACCAAGATGATAAGAAGCATACCAGGTTGATGAGAAGCTATGAGCAGAAACCAATTTTGGGATCTTATTCAAAGCTCATTTATGCTTCTAAGATGCATTAAGAGCGGATGGTTACAGAGACTCATTCTCCTAAAACTCATTCACATCTAGAGATCCTCAATATTGATCATATCAATGTACAAAGGATTGTACCTCAAGTAATTACGATATTACTTGAGTGAGGTATTGTATTTTGAAATAATATATCATAATCATGCTTGGCTAACTTGTTTTCATTCATTCCATTTTATTTCAAGAAGTTTAGCCCAAGCAAACTCATTTTGAGAATGCTCCCTATGCTTTAAACATTTTTATCATCATGAAAAGTATAAGTAATTTCTTCATACCAATTTCAAAGTCCATCCAAGTGAACTTGAAAGTTCTTAATTCTAATATATCTTGTTGTGTTCTTTGAAGTAGGGATAACTTCAAACCTCATAACATTTGGTGTCACAATATTATTTGGTATCTTTAAAGGGAGCTTCATATTTTCAAGTTATGCATTCATTAAGGGGGAGCTTCACAATCACATGTGCTTTATATCTTAAAAGCTCATCTCCTTTATTTGAAGAAAACCCTTTTAAGCATTCTCATCTACATCTACTATGCTGTATTAGTTTTGATGATGAATTAGTTATCTTAATTTGAAAATATCAAGGGATATTTTGATATCGAGTTGCACTAACAAATCTCTTTGGCAAAGAAAAGTGTTCAATTTGTAGCAGGAGATTTTGTCATGTGCTAGGACATTCCTCAAACATACTACAAGGAGAAACTATTATATTGAGGAAAGATGTCTTGATGCTCAATCACACAGAAGTTGTGATATGCTCTACAAAGAAGAAGAATAGTTATATGAAGGAAAGGAGAAGGATGGAAATGATGTCATGCAACAAGAAAGCAAGCAAATGGACCTCATCGATGAATCATCAATTTGCAAAATTAACATGAGCATTTCTAATCTCTATCTTTTATATTCAGTAAACTTTGCACATGTTTTGTGTTTATATGCTTTAATTGTGAAAGATTTCTTGAAAACCTCTCCAAATTTTCTCAAATTTGTTTTCATAAAAACATTCCAAATTACATCATTTTTTTAAAAACAATTTCAAAGCTGGGAGAGCAAATCAGTTTCTTGACTCATTCTAATTTGCTTTCATATTTGTCTCTCTACAAGCATTTCTTCTTTAAACTCAACTTTTTACTAATGACAAATAAGGGGGAGAGAATGGCAAGAAAAATATGCTGGGTTTATTAGTTTTTCATATTCATACATATTTTTCTTAAAGAATTTGCCATCATCAAAAAGTGGGAGAATGTTGGTTTTGATTAGTTTTGATGATGTCTTATATAGATGTCATTATTAAGAGCAAAAAGATTGAATGATATATTTATCTTCTACTTTGATTAACTCTTATATTGAATGTAGATGTGAATTTTATTTTAGTAGAAGATCATCAAAGAAGTATCAAATTAGAGGAAGAAGAAGAAAGAAATTGAATCAAAGAAGATGTGAAGTTCAAATGATAAAGAATGATCAAGATGGAAGTTGGAAGATGGAAGAACTTGCTGAATGGAATCAAAATATATTTATTCAAGTTCCTAGATTGATGCTAGAAATGTTTAAGATCATATGGAAGTTGGAATGGATCAATTAAGAGTTAAAATCAGCAAAAGTTCAGCTTCAGGTCGACATAACTCGAGTCATGAATCTGTAACTCGAGTTATCCCCTTCGCTACAGTGTTTTTGGTGGTCTGGGATGATTTGACTCGAGTCAAGCATCATTAACTCGAGTCAAGAAATTTTCTTTTCGTCTCTGGATAGGTTTGACTCGAGTCATACACATATAACTCGAGTCAAGGTGTGTATCAGCAACTCTACTGAGCTCAGTTTCGCGTATTCAGCTGGCGACCTCTGGTAATTCGACAATATCTCCCAAACCAGAAGTCCGATTGAAATGAAATCAATTTTTTTTTTAAACTAGACTTCCAAACGGTCCTATTCGCACAATACTCAAGTCCAAAGGAGTTCAGATGAATGAGATATGAATTATTGAAGTTGACAGTATGATTTCCGCCACTCCACAGACCAAGCTTCAATGTTTTGAGTGTATCTCACAAACTACAAATTCAATTGAGCTGAAATCAGTGTTATATGAAAATAGACTCAAAGGGCTTTCCATCAAGACTGGAACCAGACAAAAAGGAGTTCATACCAGGGAGATATGGCCCTCGAAAATTGGATGTCAGTTCAAGATATGCAAGAACGCTGGAAACTGATATTATCTAAATCTCAGATTTTGATTCTGGCATTTAATATTATTAATGATGATCTTTAATGACCTGATTCTAACCGTTTTACTCATAGTTTTTCAAACATTTGAGTTATGATACAGGATCATTTTGAAATCATCATGGATCACGCAATATTCTCATATTTATTCAAAAACAGAGCAAAAGAGGCAACTCGCTAGAAAGGTGGGTAATCATCCACAAAACGGTCAGACATGATTAGATTGAAGCTATTTTAGGAAACACCACATCATGGGAAGATATTCAGGATGCCCCAAACGGAAATGTCTCCAACGGGAATATCTCCAATTAATAGGAATTATGCAGAGAAGCAAACAGTTATGGTATGGGCTGAATGAGTTCAAATTCTAATGCTTCCTCAACGGTCATCTCATGCCAAACAATATAAATACATGAAGACTTGACCAACTAAGATACAGATGCAAGAAGCAGAAACGAAAAGCACTTGAGCTGTTTATTCATTCTTTCAGTTTTCTTTCTGTATAGTATCTTTGATACTTAGAGCTTCAGTGTTTATCATTTATCTACTAAGTGAGGAGTTTAAACACTATTTGATTATCTAATCATCTGTAAATCTTAAGGTTGTGGAACCTTAAGTAAGGGAATACAATTACAACTTGTAAGGGGGAGTGAGTCCGAGTGAAGGATCATCTTGCAGAGTGTGTAATTGTGATTGTAAGTCCCGGAGTGTTTATGGGCAAGTGTAAAGTCACGGAGTGTTTCTAGGTGAGTGAAATCCCAGAGTGTTTCTGGGTAAGATAGTGAAATCCCGGAGTGTTTCTGGGGACTGGACGTAGGTCAAGATTTGGACTGAACCAGTATAAATTCTCTGTGTCAATCTCCTCTTCTCTATCTCTACCTTGCATTGATTTATATTTGTTGTGTGGGTGACTGAGCAATTAGCAAAAGAATTTTGTAATCACCTATTCACCCCCCCTCTAGGTGATATTCCACCTTCACCTTTAACGTCCATTTCTTTAAAAACTAACGTTAAAAGTGAACATTTAACGACTGTTTTAAAAGACAGACGTTAACATTTAATGTCTGTTTTATAAAACAGACGTTAAATGTTGTGATCTTCCACAACCGTGTGCATGACTGCCTCTCATACCTATTTCTTGGCTTCAATCGAGTCATCAGGAAGGACTCCTCTTTCCAGGTAGTCTATGATTGGTCTTCTCCAGTCTTCCTCTGTAGAGATAACCATAACACAACTCGGCTCTGATAAACTTTGTTGAATCACAATTATGTGGTTGCCCATGCTCTTTATACTTGCCAATTTTGACAAAATATCAGCTCTAGTATTTCCTCTCTAGGAATGTGAGTAATGATCACTTCTTCAAAATCGGACATAACTTTTTTCACTTTATTTAAGTATTTCACCAGCAAAGGACCTTTGGCTTGGTATGTCCCTTCAATTTGTGTTGCGACAAGTTGAGAATCAGTTGAAACTTTGACTTTTTTAGCTCCATGTTCGACCTTTACTTGTATTAAACCGGCTAGCAATGCTTCATACTCAGCTTGATTATTTGATGTTGGAAAGTTCAATTGAAGAGAATGCTCAATTGAAGCTCCCTCTGGGCTTTCAACAATGATTCCAGCTCTACTTCCTTTAACATTTGACAAGCCATCAACGTAAACTTTCCAAGTATCATCTCCATTTCCCCTTTATTTGACAGGGTTAACTCCATCACAAAATCGACAAGTGCTTGCGACTTAATCGCATGTCGAGCTTCATATGTGATATCGAATTCAGACAATTCTATGGCCCAGCTAATCATTCTTCCAGCCAAATCTGGCTTATGGAGCACTTGTCGGATTAGTTGACTGGTTCTAACAACAATTTGTTGTCCTTGAAAATAAGGACGAAGTCTTCTTACTATGGTGAGTAAGGCAAACGCCACTTTTTCAAGTCTTTGATACTTCAACTCAGAGCCTTGTATAGCCCTGCTTATGAAATAAATTGGCACTTGGCCATTCTCTGTTTCCCTGACCAACACCGCATTTACAGCTTCTTCTCCCACAAACAAATACAGGATCAAGATTTCTCCTGGTTTCGGTTTAGACAAAACCAACGAGGTAGCTAAACATTTCTTTATTTTTTCAAACGCAGCTTCACAACGCGGGTTCCAACCTCCTTAAGCCTCCTTTTTAAGTAATTTGAAGAAGGGAAGAGAATTTTCTACCGACTTTGGCAGAAATCTTGTCAATGCAGCCAATCTGCCTGTCAATTGTTGAACTTCTTTCTTGTTTTTGGGAGCCTTCATATCCAACACAGCTTTGTATTTATCTGGATTAGCTTCAATCCCTCTGTTTGTTAACAAAAATCCTAATAACTTCCCAGCCGAGACTCCAAATGCATATTTGGACGAGTTTAACCGGATTTTATAAGCTCTCAGCTTGTCAAAAGTTTGCTCTAAATCTCGAACATGACTTGCAGGGTCAGCCAACTTGATAATCATATCATCAATATAGACTTCTATATTCTTTCCAAGATGGTCTTCGAACACTCTATTCATCATCCTTTGATACATAGCCCCTGCATTCTTCAACCCAAATGGCATTACATTATAACAATAGTTAGCCTTCTCAATGATAAAGGTTGTCTTCTCTTGATCCTTTGAGTACATTGCTATTTGATTATATTAGGAATATGCATCCATGAAGGATAGTAATTGAAAACCGGATGAGTTGTCAACCAACTAATCAATATTAAACATAGGATATGAATCCTTAGGATACACTTTATTCAAATTAGTGTAATTCGTGCATACTCTCCATTTCTACTTGGTTTCTTCACCATAACCACATTGGATAACCAAGTGTTATATTGTATTCTCGTATAAATCCTGCATCCAGCAACTCTTTAACATGCTCTTCCAAAGCTTATCACCTTTCCGGGCTGAGTTTCCTTTTCTTTTGTGCCGCCAGAAGTGATCCCGGATAAATTACCAATTTATGACAACAAAATTTGGGATCAATTCCGGGTATCTCCAACGACTTCCAGGAAAAAACATCCTGGTTCTATTTCAAGAAATCTTTCAACCCGGTTCTAGCCTCCAGGTTCATAACTTTGCTCATTCTCGTGACTTGCCCAAGCTCCTTACCCAACATAAGGTTCTCCAACTTACCTTCTGGCTCTGGTCTCAGAATCTCAGTTTCTTCTCGCATGTCTAACTCCACCATATTCACTGGCTTACTTTGCTGACTCTTTTTACCCTTGCTCGCACTCTTATCTCCTTTGCAAATCTGGGTTAGGGAGGATGGTCCGCCTTCCCCCTCTTTGACTGCTTCAAAATAGCATTGTTGAGATTCTTTCTGGTCTCCATTAATAGTAACAATTTTATTCTTGTTACTCACCATTTTCAACTTTCGATGCTTGGTGAAAACCAACATATCCCAGTTGTGAATAGTTGACCTCCCCAAGATTATATTATACAGAGATGGAAAATCGACAATGATGAACCTTACTCGTTCGGACTTGAATGCTTCATTTTTTCCCAATGTTAGCCTGCGATCAATATACCCCTTAGGAGGAGTATGTTCCCCATTAAAACCTATGAGGGTTGTCTTACATAGCTTCAAATCTTCTTGATCGAGATTCATTCTTTTGAAAGCATCCCAGAGGATAATGTCGACACAGCTTTCAGCATCTATGAAAATCTTCTTAACCTGGCAATATACCAGGGTTCCTGTAATCACCAAACCATCTTTATGACCTGGGACTACTTCTTTCAAATCTTCTTTAGTGAAATACAATAGAGGAGGTTTTGGTTTGCTATAATCTTCTTTCAACTTTGGTTGATCCCTTATAGAAAGAACCTCCCTTAAGTACTTTCTCCTCTGGCTTACCATATCTCCCCCTCCTCTAAGAGCTCCGTTGATAATGTTGCAATCAAACTCGGCTTCTTGAAATTCATCATCTTTAACATCTAGTTTCTTCTGCTTTTCATCTCTCCTTTTCTTTTCAGGAGTGGAGCTCTTATTGTGACCTCCTTGCTTGCGCTTTTTATTCTTCCATCCCTAGGTTTTTATCACATATTGTCGTAATTTACCCTCTTTGACAAATTTTTCCACAGCATCTCTTAGATCCCAGCATTGATTAGTAGTATGTCCCGGTCCATTATGCAATACACAGAACCAGGATTGATCTACGCCTTCCTTATTGTAAAGTGGTTGAGGTTGGTTCGCTTTTTTCATCTCAGTCAACACTGCCTCCCTCCAAATTTGAGAACGTGGAGCATTTAAAGAAGCATACTTTTCATATTTTGCTTCATACTTTTGACCCCGAAATTTGTTATCTAGGTTTCTTCCACGGAAATCTTGCTTTTGGCTTCTTAATTGTTCTTTTCCTTTCGGAGGTGGACTCTTCCTCCACTCCTTTCCCGCCACATTAGCTATCTCCATTTGCTCCAGCTCCAGATATTTCTTTGATAGAGTTCTAAACTCTACCAGGGTCTTGACGAGATCCTTATAAATTGACTTTGCCAGCCAAGATGAACCATTCAAGTTGGCTACAATTAAGTGCACATGCACATTTTCTTCCAATCCATGCACTTGTAAAGTGGCATCTTTAAAACAATCCAAATACTTTTGGAGCGTTTACCCTAGTTGCCACTTAATCTTACTGAGAGCAAACTCAGACTTTGGTTGTTTTTTGCTTGTTGCAGAGTTCAACAAAAACTTGTCTCCCAAATCTTCAAAATTCCAAATTGAATTTGCAGACAAAGTGTGAAACTGGTTTTGTGTAGCGCCTGTCAATGTTGTAGCAAATATCCGAGAAATGATGGGCTCATCAATTCCCCTCACATACATGTCCATATCAAAAGTATCAATTGTAGGGATCTGTACACGCAGCGAAAGGAATTCATCCATTAAATTTTTCGAATCCCATTAAGAGGATCTATCAACGGCGTTTAAATCGGGTTAGTTAAGAAAAACCGTACCTATTCGAACTGGTATGCATGCCTTGAGAACTCGTGGGCTAACACCTTCTTGCTCAATCAATCTCTAGGAGCTGACTCTACGAATCCACTCCCTCTACCGGTATCCACACCGAACAGCTCTTCAACACGTACGGCAGCGTGCTAGCGCCTTCTTACTTTGTGTCTCACATTTTTCTCTCTAGGATTTCTTTCGCGGTTTGTTGGTTCGTTCTCTTAATACGACTAGATCAATATCTTTTATATAGTTTCTAAAACCCTAATTGAGCCGTATTAAAATATTCAAGATTAATCTAAATTAATCTTGAAATTCGAATTTGGATATTAATTAAATTTTTCCAATAGATCTGATCTAATCTATTCAATTAATCCAAATCAAAAGCCAACCTAAAATCTGATATATGATATCTGTCTATTTAATTAAATTTGAGATACTATATCTCAATTTAAATTAAATTAGATATATGATATCTCTATTCGAAAATTAAATATGAGATATGTTATATGTCTATTTAATTAAATCGGTGGAGGAAGTTTAAGACCTTTCTGGCTAACAAGTATATTTTTGTCAAGGTTCGGCTTGACCATAATCCCTGGGACAAGTACACATTTATTGATGAACAAACACTACAAAAAAAAACGACAATTAGTAGCGGTTAAAATGACCTATTTGTAACGGTTTTTGACGTGACAAACGACATTTGTAGCGGTTAGAGGAACCGCGACAAAAACGCCTGTGGCAAGCCGATTTGTAACGGTTAAAAAAACCGATACTACATACACATAAACCACTACAACGTCTGTTGCGGTTCAAAAAAACCGTCACTAAATGAGCGGGCCTGACGTGTGTTATGATGTAATTAAATAGACATATACCATATCTCATATTTAACCGCTACAGAATCTGCGACGCTCGTAGCTCTGCCTCGGTATACCATATCTGGCCCGGATTGAGTTGCAACGTTGATATTCTGTAGCGGTTATGATGTAACCACTACAAAAACCGCTACAAAAAAGAAGACCCTTCAGATTCTGTAGCGGTTACGTTGTAACCGCTACAATTTGTCCACATATTGTCGCGGTTATTCGTATTAACCGCTACAAAATGAGTTTTTTTGCAAAAAAAATTCCAAACTGATTAGTTTGATTCATAAACTTTAAGAATCAAACTAATTAGTTTGTTACAAATATTTAAAAACCAAACCTTCAATTCATTTATTTTTCTAAAAGTATCCACACTAATAAATTATACATAATGACGTAACCGAAAATAATCCAACATGTCCGTGGGGATTCGGATTCAGTATAGCCGCCGATCTCCCATGAAAAACTTGCTGAGTCATTTTCATCAGAGATATTTTCGTGAGACAAAGGTGGCTATAATGGAACCCAATCTCCGGTCGCATGTTGGACTGTTCTCAGAAGAGTAGAAGTCTAAACGGCAAAGAAATGAGTAAACCTTCGCTTGTCACTGAACGAATTTCCTCGCAAGGAAGAGAGAGGCAAATATCTGCAGCTCTTATCACCCGAGATAGGAGATCAGAGCTGCTGATATGTGCATGTCTTCGACGACCAAGTGAGATAGTTCATTCAGTTACAAGTAGAGATTTAGTAATTTCTTTAATTTTTATAACTGATGTACGGTCCCTATATTTTATTTATAATGTGAAATTTGTAGCGGTTAACTATGGAACCGCTACAAAAATGTAGCTTGTGCCGTGGTTGACGTCGCTCTTCCTGGTGACCGCGACAAAATTGTGTCTTTTCGTTTATTTGTAGCGGTTATGGTGAAGAAACCGCTACAGAATCACCACAACAAAGTTGGCGCGAACCTTGGCGCCAACTTGGTAGCGGGTAGACTCAAATAACCGCTACAAATTGACCGCCACAAACATTACCGCCATTGCACGCCAAGGTGGCGCCAAATTTGTTGCGGTTTTTTTCGAGTCAACCGCTACAAATATAGCCGAAGTCATGTCGTCATGGCTTCCGTTACTATTTAGTGACGGTTTAGGGACATAACCGCTACAAAATGGAATTTAGTAACGGTTATTTTGGACCGCGACTAATAAACCGCGACAAAAGATGGTTTTTTTTGTAGTGTCTCAATTTATATTAAATCAGATATATGATATCTCTATTTATTTTAGTTATTTAATTTATCAAATAAATTAAATACTATATAATAATATTATTATCTATATAAATAATATTATTATTAATTTCGAATTTAATACACACACACATCTTAGATTAAATGATGTATTCATTAAATCTTAGACATATCTAAGATTCAATGAATCTGGACACTATTGCTCGTGTTGGGCTATTTTTGTGTGCGACCCTGCAGGCACACATGAGATTGGCAGCGGGCCAATACTGTACCATCCCACAAGTCGCAAGCGGCCTCTAGCAAGACATTGCGACTACCCAATTCATATGGGGATTATTGATACGACACAACCTATCATACAACCATGCCACGTCCCTTTTTTCACGCGACAATTTGGTCAAGGATGAGGCATGGATAATGTCAACCTCCTGTTCTTGACCATTACTTTCTCGATTCTTGAGTAGTCTAATAACTGAAATGGAAACTCATTTTCATCGTAGTATGGCCATACATTTCACAGACTCACTCATCGAGGGACCCAGTATTATCTCTCTACAAATGTGAGGGACAAATTCCATCTTAACTGTTCATATTCATCTGCATGAAAACCACTGATCCCGATCAAAGCCTTTATCATCATCCGGTCAAAGGTGACTTTTGACTAGGTCAAAGATCAGCGACTCTCATGTAATAAACCATGATGATCTCAGGTCATAGGGTGCTATGACGCAGTTATACATGAGATAAGCTTATGACATAATCCACACAGCTTTCTCATAGTGGGTCAATCCAGCACCTTATACTCTTACAAGTGCCTATGACTTTGATTCGTATCTCCATACGTCATCAAAGTCACACTGGTCTTATTTCATCTTTGCAGAGAGAAGGTCAACAATGAAAATGACATAATCATTTGGAAAGTGGATGAGTGTAGTTATTTCTATTTCTACCATTTTATCATCATCAATTTGAGAGCTAATAATCTTACAGCTTATTATACTTTTTAGTCACATTCTCTTTTATTTTCATTCATTCCATGTCAATTAGGGCTCAAAAAAAGCAAAATGCAAGAGTATCAAAGTCGAGTCATATTTTGGCTTTGGTGTTGGTAATTTGAGCATATATAACTTTAATTGATTGAGGTGTGGTAAAATATTGGCTAGTGAGTAGAGTTAATTGTTAGTTATTTCTCACTCATTTAATATAAGGCTCTAATTTATATAAAAAATTATTTATGTAAATGGGTAAGGAAGTTGAATACTCACTTAGAAAGGGAAGTTAGAGTAGACCCTCTCCTCATCGATCCACATATAGGAGTCTTGGGATAGCGGTTTCACTGAAGAAGGGTTAATGATTTGTTGTTCTAATGTCGTTAATGGCTTATAATCCTCTTATTCAATATTCATTTTTTTTTTTAACATGCATGTTATTCTTGAACTCATAATAAATATAGTCCAATTGTTTAAAAGCCAAATTTTTATTTTTTATAAAAAAAAAAATCACGAGACTCAGAAATTAACATGGTTCTGCTAGCTTTCGATTTTTTTTTTTTTTATGAAAATCAATTGGAATTCAAAAATTTCGTAATTTAATTTGATGGTATGTTTATGCACAACAGTTCAACAATTTAATTTGAAGATCGGTTGTTGATTATCAAAGTTGATGAACTTCAGACCTTAATCTGTGATGTAATATAACTCCGCACAGAAAAACAATGTTTCCCTTAAAATTAACAAAATTTTTTGGCAGATAAAATTAAAAAATTAAATAAAGGTGCTATCCACACTGTACAGTAATTAGTACTCCCTCTGGTCCTAATTATAAGACCTAGTTGACTTTTTTGAAGAAATTAAGAAAACTAATTAAATTACCTTTGAGTATTTATATTTGTATTTTTTTCTTTAAACTAATTAATTTGACTAATAAAGTAATATATAATATAAGGATACACAACATATGAAATGATTAAGTGACTTATTTAACTTCCTTAATCTCTCCAAAAAAATCAACTAGATCTTATAATTAGGACCAGAGATAGTAATTAAGATGCATAAAAAATATGTTATGACTTATGAGTCGAGTCCTAGCTCTCACAATTTTTAAGAGTTTAACAATTGATATATACAAAGTAAAATAAAGTAATATAATCTAGTGTATTGACGAGTTTTACAATATTAATTTAAACATTTTTAAAATACTAATATTTTAATTTGATGTTTGTTCCCTTCAAATTATTATTTCATGTTATGCTTTAAAGAAAAAAAAAATGATTTTCTCATATTTTAAAAGGGAAAAAAAAATAAGAATTATTATTGGCTAAAAAAAGATCATTTTTTGGGTCCTGAGATAGATGAAATTCAAATATGACATAAAGGGAAACTGATTTTCATGATTTAAAAAACCAATAAGAAGATAATAACGTCTTCAGTCTCGTCATTTTCGTAAACACTGTGCAACGTTTGGCCCAAAAAAGTACATCGAAAAATTGTTTTGTCCAGAAAGTGGATAATGGAGATGCAGGGTATCGATCCCCGTGCCTCTCGCATGCTAAGCGAGCGCTCCACCATCTGAGCAACATCCCCATATTTTATTTTCTGTTGATAATGTTAACACGTTTTAAAAAAAGCCATGCACAAGGGGAAAACCATTTACATGTTTCACTTGATTTTTAATTTGGTGCATTTGTGTTTTTCTCTCTTGATTAAATTGTTAATTTTGCTCCATTAACACCATTAGCTCTTACGAAAAAGATACTTCAAGATACTGACTGGTATTGAAAAAATATTTCATGATCTTGAAAAATAATTTTATGATCTTAAAAAAATATTCTAGGGTACTGACTTGTACTAAGAAAAATACTTCAAGATACCGAATGGTAGTAAAAAGATAGTTCAGGGTACCTACTGAGACTGAAAAAATAGTTTCATGGTATTGACTGGTACTAAAAAAAATACTTAAAGATATTGATCGGTACTAAAAAGATACTTCAGTGTACTAACTGGTATTGGGAAAAAATACTTCATAATCTTAAAAAAAAGGATATTGAAAAAATATTTCAGGTTATTGACTGATATTGAAAAAATACTCAAGATGGTGAATACTATTTTTTTTAAAAGATTGAACAGTGATTTTTTTACACCAAAGGAAAAAAAATGCTTCCTTGAGATTTGAGCATCTCTCTATCTCTCTCTCCTCCAACGGTTGTGTTCTGGTGTAGAACACAGATGCCCAGCCTGGTAGGCTAGAGCTTTAATATATGATCGATGGTCTCCTCCTGTATGCCTATAGGGAAGACGTCCAGGAAAAGGATGGATCACTGTACACAACCAGGCGTTTCGCCTAAAGGGGGTGGGGTGTGTGCACAGTTTAACTGTATGTAGATTAGTTCAAGGATAAGAACTTGTGTACCTTGATCGTGTACCTTCTATGTATATATATAGAAAGTACCTTACGGTTGGATCTGGAGATCCAATATCGGGCGTGTCCGAGAATATAGACAACCGCCCTCCTGACTAGGTCCTTCAGTTTGGGTGTTGTGATCCTTGCGTGGACTGCCCCCTGTGTGGGCCGATTGGAAGATGGGCCTTGACTTAGGTCCATAACAGTTGCCCCCCAGCTCGGTTGCTCAAGTTTTTGGGCGGCCGGGATGACCATATTGTCTACTTGCAAGTTTATCTTTGTGTTGAGTGTGACTAATGTTTAGTAGTCGATTTCTGGCTCACATGTCCCAAAATGTTGTTCTGGTCCAGGCTGTAGTTGCCCCCCAGCTCGGATGTCCATGCCTTGGACATCCGGGGTGAATGATGTCTGGTCATGGTGTTCTTTGCCAAAGGAAACCAGGTTGATAGATTCGGGGTACGACACTGCACGACCCGGATATATTCAAGCGGGTTTCGGTGAGTTGAAGAGATCGGGGTTCCAGATAGCCAGGATAGAGGAGACGAAATCCTGGCTGTACGACGTCGGCTATTCTGTACATCCGAGTGTTCTCTACTTTCGCGTCGCTTCCTCTTCTTCGGTTACCATGACTGTCTGACAACTGGCGCCCCTCGACTGTCGTGAAGCCGAAACGGAGGCGTGCTAGCTACTACGGCCCTTAGGCGCAATAAATGACTACTGAGTGCACATTAAATGCGCGTGTCACGTCGTCATTACTTTATGAACAGATTGGTGTTTTTGCCCCCGACGGTTTGCTTCTTTGAAAACTTATATTGGCGTTGGCAGTTCATTTTCTCACTTTACACATTCTGCTTTGGAGTCTTCTCTCTGAAACACGATTCCCTGCTCTGTTAGGAAGTTCACTTTCGTGTCTACGGATTCCATTCTTGTGTGTAGCCAATTTCCAACTTCATCTTCCAACTCCTAGCCAGGTATCTTCATTTTCTCTGTTATTTCTTTGGCTTTACGCTCGCCTGTAGTATTTTCATTCTATTTCTGGTGGTCCGTCCAGTATTAAATTCTGTGTTTTACGTTTTTCTTTTTGCTTGCCTATTTTGGGTTGTGTCTATCTTTGCCTGAGTTTCTGGGTAGCTCCCCCTTGATTTGGCTCTCTCTTGAGTGATTCTTTCTTTCGAGCACCATCTTTAAAACTCCCTTCTCCCTTGCAAGTTCTAGCCCCTTTCTGGGTTTGATTGTCGCGTCTTTTGGGAGTGTCCTTTACAATGTCGAAGGATTTGAAAGATATGACACCAGAGGAAATCGAAGAGTTGCGTCGGACTGTTAAGCCAAAGACCCGTTGGTGGCTCTGGGGTGATAAGCCTTCTCGACAAGAGAAGCAAGCCGCTCTGCTTGATGGGAATTACAGTGGCCCCCCGAAAAAGGGTCCTGGAGATTTGGGCGCAAGAGGTGTGAGGATTAATGAAGGGAAGCAGGCCATTGGAGGAAGTCCAGCCATTCCAGCATTATTTTCCCCCATCCGGAGCCCTTTGGAACACGATTATAGTGTTCCTATCTCGGCTTCACCTATTAATCAGTACGGCGACATGAGGAGGCCGGGCCCTAAGGCCGAGGTGGACGACTACGTCGGCCCGTGTTACGACTGCCTCTATGAGTGTACCCGACTTATCTCCATCGGTGATTCCGTAACGACCGAATCGATTCTGGTCTCCTGCCGTCACAACCTTGTCCCGGCTTCCCGAGTGGCTCCCCCAAACGTCAATCCTGTCAATTTGGAGTCTAATCTTACTTTGGCAATGGAAACACGCCTTAGCTTTTTGCAATCAGGTATGCTAGGAAAATTCTGACTTTGTTTGCATCTTTATTTTTGTGGTAGGTGTAATGGCCTCGTCCTCCTCTTCTCATACTGTGGAATCAAAGTCTGGTAATTCGAAGCCAGCTAGCCCCTGGAGACTTTGGTAGAAAAATACCCATAGGTTACCCATGAGGCGCTGTTATATCGGTCGAAATTGAGTACAGCCGACCTTGAAAATCTTCCCATAGAAGAGAATGAAGAGCCGGTTTGCTCTGTTAGGGAGGGTAGTCATAACTCATTTTTCTTCTTTTACCGCGACTTAGCTCCCTCCCAGTTGCATCCTAATGGGTGGGGATACATAATAGCATTTGAATGGTTTTGCGGAAGCTTTGGTCTGCCTTGCACCACATCCATGTTTTCCTACTTCTTCACTCCCCACACTCCTCGATCCGGAAGAGAAGGAACCGAGCTTAAGGGCTGGACTTCCATTTGGGGCATCGTGAACAGGAGGCTGTTCACCCCGGTCTCGGACTCCTTTAAGCACTTCAAGGACAGGTTTTTTAAAGTAGTTGCCAAGTCTGGTGTAGAGCCTTGGTTTCTTGTTGGTCTTGATTCTAAGAATGTCGAATGTCGATTTCCTTTATACTGGTGTAAGGATCACCACGATGTGTCTCCTGGCGCCTATAAGG
This sequence comes from Acacia pycnantha, assembly GCA_025563575.1. Taxonomy (NCBI): domain Eukaryota; kingdom Viridiplantae; phylum Streptophyta; class Magnoliopsida; order Fabales; family Fabaceae; genus Acacia; species Acacia pycnantha. Next base: position 1,358,989 of record JAMWYP010000006.1, read on the forward strand.
TAGAACGGGCCAACTTGGAAGATCATGAGAAGAAAGCCATTGACCGCATACTAGCTCATGTGAAGGTTAATGGTACTGTTGGGGCTGCTTCCTTAGTGACCCAATACCGGGCCGAAAATCAAGACAAGGACCAGATGAGATTGGGGGCGAGTATGAGTCTCCCTTTGCATGTACACTGGTGTTATATTGCTTTTAAGTCCGTGACATTTTACTTCTATCCGCTGATATTCTGATCTTTGTGTTTTACGCAGATCTGAAGATGAAAGGGCCGAAGTACTTGGAAGGGATCGATGATGAGGTGCCTGCCAAGGGCAAAAAGAGGTCGGCTCCAGACTTGAGCAAGTCAAAAGTCGGCCAATCCTCAAAAGCGGCCGATCCGAAGAAAAGCAAAACCAGGGCCTCGGCGTCGGTTCGTGTGGTCCCAGTCCAACCAAGCCAGCCATCTACCCCCGTGACAACACAGCCTCCCAGCTCGGCCATTGCCGGACCCTCTTCTACACAGATTGGCTCTGTCCTACCGCCTCCGCCCTTTGTGTTTCCTTGCTCCCACTCATGGAGTAGGGGGATCACTGATGAGTTAAGTATTTCTCTCTTGCCATCCCGCCGGTACAGTGAAGCAGTTCCATTGCTGGAGGCCGATATAAGGGATATCCAGGTTGTAGGCAATGCTTTCCTGAGGGGAGCCGGCTTGTCTCAGACCTTCATCACCCTGCACCACAGCTTTGTGGAGGTGTCTGCCGATTTAAAACGCGCAAGGGTGGAACGTGACAAGACGTTGAAGCTGTGGCAAGCAGCCTCGAACGAGTTCCAGGCCAGCCAGCAAAAAGTTGAAAAGGAGGAGGAAGAGCTGAGGAGGACTAAGGACATCTTTTCTGATGCGGATAAGATGATCTCGATCCTAAAAGCGGCACGAGTCGATGATGAACAAGAGATCAGCTCCCTGACGGCCGAGAGGGATAAACTGAAAGTTGAGGCGGCGGCTTCCCTGGCGGAATCTCAACAGGAGACGGCCCGGATGAAAGGGTTGTTAAAGGGAGCAGTGGTGGATGCCTTTGAGAACGTGTTGGCGCAAATCCGGCATCTTAACCCGGGAGTCGAGCTGAACCTCGCAGGTTACCATTTCCGCTCCTTCGTAGAGGATGGTCAGTTCATCCCGTACGTGGAGCCCGTCACCGTTTCTAAATCTCGTCCAGAAGGTGCCATAGCCAAGATGGAAGCTGAGAAGGGGTAGGAGGCCTCGACCGGAGCTCCTGCAAGCTAATTTATATTTTCTTTTTCTTTTCTTTTATTTGTATGAAAAGGGTTTGCAACTGGTGTTTTGTTTTGAACAAATTGGCCAATTTGGTCCTATAATGCAAATATGATTTTCCTGTTTAAACAACTTAGTGTACATAAGCCGAATATAGGAATTGAATTTGCATATGTTATTGCGAGCGACCGGGCCAGGGTCGGAAATGAGATGTGCAGAATCTGCGAGAGCGCGTATGGTATTAAAATTGTAACATATTGAGTGGTCAGTGTTAACACTGTCTCGTATAAGTCCAGACTCGTTGATCGGGTCATCCTAAGATAAAGGGAAGTTGTCACCTACCCGGGTTCAGTTTTTCACCGAAACGTTCGAGTATTTTGACCTGATCAGGGTCGACATGGCAATTCCACTTGATACCCCGGAGTAATTTAAGAACTGTCTGGGCTGCGATAGCTCTTTGGAGACACCTTCCTCTGACTGAAAAGCCGGGTTGAATAACAACATTTGAAGAGAACAATGTTTGGAATCTAATAAACGCCCTCGAATGAGAGTTTCATTTTTATTCAACAAACGAATTGCTAACAAGGGAAAGGCCATGAGGCCAACATTCAAATTCAAGAACTAACATAAATGAACAAAACCTGCAAAGAGATAATTGACGACAGAAGAAGGTAAATCTAACAGTAATAAGCTCTTAGCTTGTCGGTGTTCCATGTTCGCTTGATTAGGCTCACGTCCAAGGTTTCCAGAACATATGCCCCTTTCTCAAGTGCTTCACGAACGCGATAGGGACCGTCCCAGTTGGCCGCAAGCTTGCCGTCTTTGGCATTTTTATTTCCGATGTCGGCTCTTCTGAGAACTAGGTCGCCGAGTTGAAAGGACCGGGGTCGAACCTTCTTATTATATCGAGCAGCTATAAGCTGCTTTGTAGCGATGTCCAGGCAGTGCGCCGTAACTCAGACTTCATCAACCAGATCTAGCTCGGCCGCCAGCGCTTCACTATTTGCTGCCTCTCCTTGCGAAAGGATGCTTTTCCTGCGCCATGAGGGCAGACCTATTTCAACTGGAATCATGGACTCACAGCTGTAGGTCAGCCTGTAAGGAGTTTCTTGAGTGGATGTATGAGCCGTGGTCCGGTTCCCCCAAAGTACATAGGGTAACTGATCGACCCAAGCGGTCTCAGCTTTAAGCATGCGTTTCTTCAGGCCATCAATAATGACCTTGTTCGCGGCTTCAGCCTGTTCGTTAGATTGCGGGTGCTCTACCGAAGCGAAATGGTGCTGGATGCCGAATTCGGACATCAAATCGCGGAATCCGATGCCAGTAAATTGGGTTCCGTTGTCTGTAATCACCTCGGCTGGCGCTCCGAACCTTGTGATGATGTTGACTTCAAAAAATCACTGCACGCGGGCCGAAGAGATTGTAGTCAGAGGCTCGGCCTCGATCCATTTGGTGAAGTAATCAATGGCGACGATTAACCATCGTAACTGCCCGTGTCCTGTTTTGAATGGGCCCAGGATATCCATGCCCCACTTGTAAAAAGGCCACGGAGCCAAGATGAAGTGAATTTCGGCCGGGGGCGACCAAATGACCCTTGAGTGCTTTTGGCAGCTATCGCATTTTTTCATGAGGTCCTTCGAGTCGGCCTCCAAGGTCGGCCAATAATATCTTGCTCGCAGAGTTTTTCTGGCGAGTGTCTTAGTGCCCATGTGTTGGCCGTTGATTCCCTCATGTGTCTCGGCTAGAGCATACTCCGCCTCAATTGGGTTCAGGCATCTCAGAATCGGAGAATGCAGGCCCTTACGATAGAGCTAATCTTCTACCATCGTATATTTTGCTGCCTCCCGGACCAGCTTCTTGGCCTCCATAGCATCGTCTGGTTGAATACCCCGTTCTAGGTAATCCTCGATTGGCTTTTTCCAGTCGTCTTCAACCGAAATAACCATGGTACAAATTGGATCCTCCAAGTTTTGTTGGATCATGGTCCGGTGACAACCCGCACTCTTGGTGCTTGCCAGTTTTGATAGGATATTGGCCCTCGTATTTTCCTCTCTTGGAATATGAATTACGGTTGCCTCATCGAACTCAGACATTATCTCCTTAGCCTTGAAAATGTATTTTGCCATTAGCGGGCCCTTTGCCTGATAGGTTCCCTCGATCTAAGCCGCCACAAGCTGCGAGTCGGTGAAAACCTTAACTCTTGTGGCGCCGTTCTCCTCTGCAACCATCGAGCCGAGATGAGTAGTGAAAATGCCACTTTTTCCAACTTCTGATACCGGGTTTCTGCACTTTGTAAAGTCCTACTCACAAAATATGCCGGTATTTGGCTGTGGTTTACCTCCCTTACCAGAGCTGCGCTGACGGCTTCTTCGCCAATAGATAAGTAACGGTACAGGCTCTCGCCGGGTTTGGGTTTGGATAAGACTGGAGGATTAGCCAGGCATTGTTTTATCTCCTCAAATGCAGCGTTACATTTTGAATTCCAGCCGCCCAACGCCTCTTTCTTCAGAAGCTTGAACAATGGTAAAGCCTTCTCGACGGATCTTGGCAGGAATCTGGTTAGAGCGGCCAACCTTCCCGCCAGTTGCTGGATCTCCTTTTTATTCTTCGGGGCCTTCATCTCGAGCACTGCCCTGCATTTGTTCGGGTTAGCCTCAATGCCTCGGTTAGTTAACGTGAAGCCCAAGAATTTTCCAGCCAGCACACCAAAGGCACACTTAGCCGGGTTGAGACGGATTCAGTAAGTCCTGAGCTTGTCGAACGTCTGCTCCAAATCCTGAATATGACGTAGTGGATCCAAGGTCTTAACGATCATGTCATCAATGTAGACCTCCACGTTGTGACCGAGTTGGTCCGCGAACACCCGGTTCATCATTCTTTGATAAGTAGCTCCTGCATTCTTTAATCCAAATGGCATGACATTGTAGCAGTAGTTGGCCTTCTCTGTGATAAAGGCCGTCTTTTCTTGGTCCTCGGGATACATTGCGATTTGATTATATCCAGAGTAGGCATCCATGAAGGAGAGGAGCTGGAAACCCGACGAATTGTCGACTAACTGATCAATGTTAGGCATTGGGTACGAGTCTTTGGGACATACCTTATTCAGATTTTTGTAGTCCGTGCATACCCTCCACTTTCCGTTTGGTTTTTTGACCATTACCACGTTCGATAACCAGGTGGTGTATTGAATTTCTCAGATAAATCCGACTTCCAAGATATAGTGCGAGGGAAATACCTGTTTGTGGGAGAATTTCAATTTTCAATGTTATTAAAATATGGACCGGACATTGAACTGGTCGAATACTGAGTTAAGGGTCAATGAGTCATATCAGAGTCAAGAAGTAATCAAAGGCAAAACTAGTGATGAAGTGAAAATTTCAAGGCTATTAAAAAAAATTCTGAAAAAAATATAAAAGTCAAATTATATATTTTTAAAATAAATAACATTGAACCGGTTAAACCAATTATGTGGCTGGACCGGACTGGATTTGTGATTGATTCGCCGGTTTCCTACTTGAAATGGCTGGTCCCATCCAGTTTTAATAACATTGGACTTTTCCTAAACTCCTCATTGACATATAAATATAATATTAACGTCAATAAGAAACTTATTCTTATAATATTGCAATTTTTATGTAATAGTATAAAATATAATCAGAAAGTTTATCGATGAACGTGGCACAGTAAATTCTCTTATTACACTGAAAAAAGAAAGTAGCAACAAGTTTTAGAGCCAATTTTATAAAGCCATAGCTGAAAGTCAATTTTTTTATAGCGTTAAAAGTCATATAAAAGAAATAGGAAGAAAATACTGATATTTATGTCTAAATGTGGTACTCCATTATTTTCTTGTTATTTTCGCGTCCCCAAAATAAGACACCTCAAGAATATCAAACATGACAAATTGCGAATCTGGATAGAAACAAAAATGCGAGATTCTTCTGCTAAAAAGACAAACTCCTTCATAAAATCCACATATTGATTAAGTTTTTGTATTAATTATTATTTATATTAATGATTAATGAACAATTGGCCACATATAAAATACAAGTTACTCATACTAGGTACAGGTGGCCCTATCAAGGGCCTATGATTTAGCCTACTTTAAGTATAGTCTAATATATCTAGTAAATAAGCTAGGTTCAAGCTTCTAAGATCTATTTAGATAAACATGCTAAGCCTATATTCATGAGACCTAACTTATAGACTTAACCTATTTAGTTTTTTTTTAAAAAAAATTATTATACATAATTTAATCTAAATTAATTTTGTAAATTATTTGTAAAATTAATAACTTAGTCTTAACTCTAAGTTTCACATTTCATCATTTATTATAAGCTTAACATTTTCATTTTTCAACTGATCAGATATACTTCTCTTCTTCTTAATTGCCTGAAATGGAAATGTTGGCTCACTGCCTCTTCCTTGATTTGTGTCATTTGAAGCAACATAATAACTACAGTAAGTTTATTTTAGTGATGTCCAAATGAAAATGATTCCAATAGGAGGAGTCTGTCTTATTTTCTACAAGAAAAACAAGAAGTAAAATCTAGTTTTACATGTCACTTGTCGTACTTGGTTGATTTTAAAAAATATATCTCATTAGTCAATAGATGATTGATTTTTCTTATTCAATTCCTACTTGTTCAGAAAATTATTGCCACTAGGTGTTATTTTCCCTCATACTAACTTTTTTATTTCATTTGAGAATGAATCTTTACACTTTTAAGACACAACGTATGTTTTAAAATAGGCTTGATGAATTATATATAAACTTATATATATACCATTTTGGTCCTATTTATAAGTCATTTTTAACTAAATCACACATACCAAAGAGATGTAGTTAATTCAATGATTATAAGGTAAATTTTTAACTTTGCCCTTATTTATGAATGATGATTTTTCAACTCTTTCTTCTCTCTCTATTTTCATTAGTATAATTAATATAGACAAAATTGTTATATCTCATTTACTACTCTAAAACTAGACTTATAAAAATAGGACCAAATTTTTTGGTCAAAAGAAACTTTTAAAGGCTCAGGTTCAGCCTAAGAAAAACTTAAATATAGGTTTAGACTCAGACTTTAGATCTCCATCGCAGACTTAAACCTACTTAACTAAAACCTAACTTAGCTCAACCAATCTCCACCTATATATAGCTCATCCAATTAAGCTATGGATATGAGTTGTATATGATCGGACAGGGGCACTATCCTTAACTTGGGGTCCAACGCCGACTTAAAATTTTATCATCAAAATATATGTGTGTACAAGTCTCAGGCCGGTTCCAATAGACAGAAGTACGGATTCCTCATTGTTAATTGAGCTCTGAAAGTTACTTCAGCCATAAATAATACTACTACCCAAATATCAATAATTATGTCCTTTTAATTAGTGTATTATTTTTTCCCTTAGATGCATGTTGCGCCATACGGGAGATGTGTGTTTTTATTGGTCTCTCTCTCCATTTAATATGTCAACCATTAAATTATGGTTGATATTTAATGATATATTTTTATTATACATAAAATTACAGTACTCTTTTTTATTTTTATTATAAGGCACCAACTTACAATTGTATTTTGTCATTTTTATAAAGTACTTGCTTGTTTCCAATGCACATTAATTATTTTTTTTCATATATACACATAATTAATAAGGGTAGTTAGTGAGAGTAATAATTAATACTCCCTCCGGTCCTAATTATAAGAGCTAGTTGACTTTTTTGGAAAGATTAAGGAAGCTAATTAAATTATTTTAGAGTATTTTTATTTTTATTTTTTTCTTCAAACTCATTAATTTGACTAATAAACTAATGTATAATCTAAAGATACACAATATATAAAATAATTAAGTAACTTATTTAGCTTCCTTAATTTCTCAAAAAAAAAAAAAAAGTCAACTAGCTCTTATAATTAGGACCGGATGTAGTATAATATTAGAGTTTAGTGCAATTAGTAGAGGTAATATTGGAAGTTACTTAAATTTTAGAACAACTTTATTGAATTTAACTGTTTTTATTGGTTTGTAAGAATTGTTAGCTAGTTACTTATAATAAGGACCAAAAGGAGTAATATTTTTACATATATCATAAATCTCAACCATTAAAAGTTGAGATAATAGTTGAGACATTAAATATAGGGTAATTGAAGATTAAATGGAGAATAAATGAAGAGATAGGTCAATGGTGACATGCATTTCCTTGCGTGATATCAACTACCACTTTGATCCTATTTATAAGTTCATTTTAACCAAATCTCACATACCAAGGAGAGGTAATTAACTCAATGATTATGGAGTAAATTTTCATATTTGCCATCATTTATGATTGGGTATTTTTTAATTGTTTGTTTCTTTCTCTATCTTCATGAGTACAATTAATATGAGTAAAATTGTCACAATCTCATTTATTACATGAAACTAGACTTATAAATAGGATCAATTTTTTTTGTCAAAATGAACTTATAAATAGGATCAGGACCAGAGTGGTACTATGTACTCAGTGGCGGAGCCACGTTATTTCCTGTGGGTGCAAGTGCACCCATAAAAATAGTGGCTGTTGAGTTTTTTTTTCTTTCTTTTTGACTGCTGAGTTACTACATATCTTAGTATAAACACTCATAATCCCCTCAAAACATGGGACATTATTATATAGTGCTATGAGGCCCATTGGTGGTTTTATTTTTATGGGCCCCAAGCTTTACTACCCGCTGTCAAAGCTAACGTTTTACTTTTTAGTATGACCTTTTTTTTAATATGACCATCTGATTAAATTAAATATAAATATTATCAGACTTAATTAACATAGTTTTCTAAAAAAAAAAAAATTCTACAGTCACAAGTACTTAGCTTGTAGAGTTCCGAGAGCAACTCCCCTGCATAAAATAGAAAGTGTTTGTAGGTGTTTGGTGTTGAACCTATTGAAAGTGTCGTGCTCTCTGGTGGACAAGACTTTTTAATATCCTATCACATATGACAAACCATAATAATTTTTCCTTGCATGTTGCTTTGAAATTTGATTGTGTAACATCTAGGTATCTGTATGCCATGAGATTAGAGTATATTGTTATGTTTAAATTGATTTCCTCAGAAATACTTTTCAATTGAACCCCATTTCTAGTCCTAAACTTTATGAAGGAGTGGGTTGCCTTTTATCCTCCTTAAAAAAATATTCGGGGGCGCTGCCCCCGAACCCCCAAATCCCATCATTAATTGTGCACCTACAAACTTAAATTCCTGGCTCCGCCACTGTATGTACTCATCAATTATTATTTTTATTTCATTATTTGAGCTGTCATTATATCTATCTAGCAGGTTCATAAGATTATGGAATAGGAGTCATATTTTTGTTTGAGTATTCACGGATATTTAGTACATAATTTTTTTTATTCATAATTAGTTTTGTCATGTATATTATGAGATTCTTTTCTTACTCTAGTACACAAGCAAACTCCTTTATAAATTTCACATATATTAATTAATAATGATCAATTTGTCGCCTTAGATACATAGATACAAGTTTAATTCCTAATGGTCCCCGTACTTCGATCAGCCATAAATAATATACCAAAATACCAATAATTGTGTCCTTTCGATTATTCTTTTTTCTTAAATAATGCATCTTTCCTGATACTTACAGTGATGCCAACCATATATACGTACACTTCAATTACTATTTTACTTCCATGAGTTAAGCAGTCACCAGTCACCACGTCATCTTTATCTACCTGCTTCATAAAATTATCCATATTTCTTTTCATTGATTTGTATTAAGTGCTTGTTTGGATTCCCGTATTTTAAGTGATTTTGCGCGGTGAAATAAATACATAAAAAGAATTTTATCTCACAAAGTGTAATATATATATATATATATATATATATATATATATATATTCCTTTTTCTTTTTCTTTTTTTTAAGCCGAACGAATCAGCTTTTAAGTTCCGAGTTTCATGTATAAGTAGTAGTCGCCATAATATGGTTGGATTGTATGTGTTCCAGTGTAAGATTCAGAATACATTTAGTAAAATGGAAGTGATAGATAGAGAAATCATCAAACCCTCTTCTCCTACCCCTTCTCATCTCGAAATTTATCCACTCTCATTCATAGATCATCTTTGTCCTCCCAACTATATCCCATTAATTTTCTTTTACCAAAACCAGAGCTTTCAACCTGACATTAATGGTGAAACCTCCACCATATTCAAAGTTTGTAAGGAAAGAACCACAATGCTGAAGGAATCGCTATCTCAAGTTCTATCTATGTACTACCCATTTGCTGGTAGAGTCAAAGATCAAGTTTCCATAGAATGTAATGATGAGGGAGTTATATTTATAGTCACCCACATGAAACAGAAGCTCTCAGAGATTCTGAAAGACCCAAGTGAAGAATTTCTCAACCCTCTATTCCCAGATGAAATGCACTGGAAAAAACCGGCCACTGGTTCACATGGAAGCTTCGTGGCGGTTCAAGTGAACCATTTTGAGTGTGGTGGAACAGCCATAAGTGTGTGTTTGTCTCACAAGGTTGCTGAAGCTTCTTCTCTATGCCACTTTGCAAAGACTGGGCTTCCATAACCGCAAAATCTTCTCAAGTAACCTTGCCTCATTTCAATGGAGCTTCAGTATTTCCCATGGCTGACTTACCGATTTTCCCGGAAACCGAAGCTGAGAAAAGTAAACCAAATATGGTATCGAAAAGGTTTGTATTAGATGCCAAAAACACGAAGTCCCTTGTGAACATAGCAATAACTCGAGTGGAAAATCCTACAAGAGAACACGTGGTGGGAGCACTTATTTACAAAAGTGCGGTTTCATCTTTGAGGTCAAAATTTTCAAAGGGTCAAAACCAATTAACCACATATCTCAACGTTGCTTTGGACCTACGAGCTGGATTGGTTCCTCCACAACCAGAGAAGTCAATAGGAAACTTGGTTTGGGGTTTTGCTGTACCGAGTCCTAACTCTGCAGAAGAAGCAGAATTACATGAGCTAGTAAGGAAAACTCAAAAGGGGTTATCTGAATTTTGGGATACATATGAAAAAGGGTCTGGGAAAGAACACATGATGAAGATCTTAGAGGTTTTGAAAGATACAGGAGCATCAGGTGAGAATAATAACAAGGTAGTTGTGTTTAATGTGACAAGTTGGTGTGGAATTGGAATGTATGAAGCAGATTTTGGGTGGGGGAAACCAGTGTGGGTGACTACATGTGGATGTCCTCCAAAGAAAGATGTGGCATTATTGATGGATGCAAGAGATGGAGAAGGAATTGAAGTGCTTGTGACAATGGAAGAACAAGACATGGCCTTGCTTGAAGCCAACGTGGAACTTCTTCAACATGCTTCCATTAATCCCAGTGTTGTAGCTTAGCTAGCTTCCCTCTGATGTGAGAAACTGATGTGTCCATATCTTTTCATAATAAAAGTGATGTATGTTTGTTTCTCAATAAACAAAATTGTGATGTTTGTGTTGCAGTCAGAGAGGAACTAGGGGAAAAAAGAGAGTTGAATATTTAAAGTGAAAATAAGCTTAAAAAAAATGTCACATTTTTACTTTGAAGATCGTATAGCCATTGGCCACCTTATGACATATACACAAACAAAACACCTATTGCGATTCCTACACAGAGGAAATAATTCACTTATTTTTTTTTTTTTTTAAATTAGCGGGGCAGATAGTAACAGTTGAAAATTACATGCAGGAGCCAACCTGCAACCACCCATTTATTGAGGAGTTTTTATGTCACTAAACTATAAATCCTGCAACGATAATTCACTTGATTATACTGAACCAATAATGTTGCTCCTTCGTGGTAGAAGTCGCAGTAGCATTTTTCTCAAATTTCATAGTACTAGTACAACAAGGCATTTCTACAATGAGACTTTTGCCTTATGCTTTGATGGAGAAAAAATTGAAAAAAATAAGAAGGGGATACTATGAAGGAAAATTTCCCAAAATAATAATAATAATAATAATAATAAACTGAGTACTATTTTTTGGAGTTTTCCCTTTTACTATTCTTTCCTCCCTAATTTTCTTCTCATCCAAAACATAAGGTTACATTAATAGTTACGGGGATGGTATATAAAGTAATTGTGGCTGAAGCACGGGTCCCATTACCAACGTGCATAAAACACTTTCTGCAGTAGTTACACATACTGGTGTATCTACAGTAGTTAAACGACAGTAGTAATGCAAATGATGTGGTCTCAGAAGGAAAAAAGGATATTCACTAACGCCAGTTGATCATTTTGTTTGGTTTAGTGAATTTTATTTGTTTTATTACTTGTTTGTATAGAGTTATTCCGTCCCTAAAAGAAGGTAAATTTCTCGATGAACGGTAAAGGAGCAGTGAAGCAGAGAAACAGAGTAAAATCAGAGGCCATAAGTGAAGCATGCTATTGTAAGGAAATAATATAATATAACCTGATAGAACCACACATATCCAGAGAACAAGCTTGGGCAGGTAAAGTACCATATCAAAACAACTATAGCTACTTCTTGGTAACCCCAGAATATTTACAAAATCAACTAGCTCGTTAAAGCATCACCTGTTGGGTACTAGATGCGGCACTTGTTTCATATCTTGCAAACAACTTTTCACCACTTTCAAATTAGAACTGTAAATAAGTCAAACTTGTAACTTCAGTCCCAGCACACATATAGCTAAATTAAGAACAAAATAAAATTATAAATATATTATATTACATAATGCAAATCATGCTAAGAAAATTATATTTTAGCTTGTTTTAACACACACACACACTATGCTAAGAAAATTATACTTTAGCTTGTTTAACACACACACACACACACTATGCTAAGAAAATTATATTTTAGCTTGTTTAACACACACACACACACACTATAAGGCTTCACTAACACACACACACACACTATAAGGCTTCACTAACACACACACACACACATGTGTGTGTATAAGGCTTCACTAAGATTAACATCCCAAACCGATTTATTGGATTGAGCTGAACTTGAGAAGCTGATGTACTAAACATGTTGAACCCAAAATAGTCAGTACTGAGCTTGAAAAGTCTGAAGCTTTCGTGGAAGTAGAAGAAATCTGGCTGAAAGACAATCCAAATATGGGTATGAGGAGCAAATAGCCAGAGCTTGACATCCGAGATAAGAGTTTAGCCTCCTGATCCTGAAGCACATCTGCATCTGAATGGTGCCAGAGCACCAGTAACAAAACAATGCGAGTCGTGGCAGAAGATGCTGTCTTAAATTATCTTGAAAATGTCTAGGTGGAAATGGTGGTAGGGACAACAATTGTCGCGCTGCTTGCAGCTTTTGAAGCAGCAATCTCTTCTAAGTGCTTCCATGAGGCTTCACATTTTCTTGTCACTGCCTCTACTATGGATTCATTCTCTAAGAAGTTATGCAAGCACTCATCAAATAACTCAGGATCAACTTCAGAGAAGATTTTACGCACGTTAAGAGTCAAGCTCCTGACCACCTGATTCCAGTGGGCATGGCTACTTCTCTCTAAAGCAGGGAAGATAATGGGTAGTATAACTTCACAGTTTTGTCTGATCAAATTCTCAATGTGCTCACTGTTCCACAAGTACAATGCCCTTTCTGCCACCTGCAAAAAGAAATCACCTTATAATTAAAAAGGAGATTGGAAGGAAGCCTCGAAAATCATTATTTCATCAGATTGAAACACCCCACTTGATTAATCAAGGGATGCAGGGTATGCAGTTTTTAAGTAGGATCTCATCCCAAACAGAAGAAACAACTATCAAGCCAGATTACAATGGCAACTAGTTTCTAAGAAATTCTCAACTGCCAGAGCTGGTGGGTCAAAGATCAGTTCATCCCATAAAAGGCAAAAGCCTAAGTGGTTAGAACAAGGCTCAAGATTGCTTAATCACTAAACAATATGGTCCATCACACGTAAACAAAGTTGATACGTTGATAAAGCACAGGCCCCACCTTGTGAAATTTTTAATAATGAATTAGAAGTTAGATGGGCAAAGGTCAAATTTCTGGCTATTTGGTTATGGAGGCTCTAGTACCAATAGTCATTTCATACTAAAAGCGAATGCTATCAATAGAACGCTAGTAATGAATTTTATTATTAGTATTTAATAATTTAAATTTAAATCGGAGTAGCATACTTTCTTCTTGGTTTTAATTTTTAACTGTTTTCAAGATTAGCTTACTCTAAATTAAACACAAAACAATAATAGTCTATATATACAGCAACTCACCTACACTACTAAGCTGAAACAGCTTGGTTGCACCCAAAAAATTAACAAGATGAATCTAATAATTATAATTATAATTCTTCTAAATGATCTACTTCACCTTTCAAATAAAAGGTTGAACTTGCATCAATCATATATTGGTGATCAATTACATATATAATGACTAGGTAGACTCCAATGCATCAGATAAAGTTTGAAGAATAAACCACATTATTCACTACCAGCTTGCTACAAATTTTATATCTTCTGTGGAGAGAACATGAGTACGTGAGTCATGACTAACACCCCTTTATGCAAATGAAGAAAAATTATCAAGTTCTTTACAGCCTAGAAAATAGGAGTAAAGCATGTTTGTCACTTCTGGCCAAGAATCAATATAATAGGATCTGATCAAAAAAGCCATCATAAAACTGGTTCAGATGATCATCAAAGCAAGAACTGATTGACCAACTTTTATGGCTCAAGGAATTCAAACATAAATGTCCACCTTTTTCATGCTTACTCCAGTCCCAACAACCCTAAGCATTTTACTCTGCAAATCAAATTCTTTTAAACAAAGTTTTTGACATGACATTGGCAACCGTTACAAATGTAAACCAATACTGACATTTGTTTATAGCATAACCAGATTACGGCACAAATAAAATTAGTTCTTGTCAAGTTAAAAGTGATTTGAAGATACCAAAAATCATATTTCCAACATTTCAATAATCAGTCAGAAGCTTTTGGATAACAGCCACTAAAGACAAAAGGTGACAATTAAAATGCATCATCATCAAAATCAAAGTGATTGCATGAATGTGTGAATTTAGCAGTAGAACAATTTCTGATTTTTATTTTCTTCCAGTTGCAACAAGCAGCCTGTAACGTGGGCCTACATATATGGCATACGACTGAATCCACAACCAAATTACTTTCAGCATGATATTAATATGACCTTTTAAAAGAGCAATGGGTCTATAGAACAAACCATAAGAAATGAAAATTCTATACCCTTGTGAAAAGTGAGTGACCATCATTTGATCAAAAAAGAAGTGTGATCCAAGAAGGCAACTAGTAAAAGCAGAGTGAGCGTCACTGTATTGGCCCAAAAACTTGCCAACTGATATTTATTATTAAACAACATTAAATGAAAAAAGAAGTGCAAGCCATGTAGGAAAGAGAAAAGTATTTGAAGTCTATGGTAGAAGTGATCATTACCTGGAAGTGTGAGCTGCTCAAGCAACAAGAGATTTTGCGGAATAGGGGCACCATACATCTTTGGAATTCAGCTGGCTGAGTGATTCCTAGAATTTCCTCTAGCTCAGTTAGGAACATGACTTCCTTTGAACTGTTAGTGATAGGCCAGTATTTTAATAATCCGCTTACTACAGTGTCTGAAAGTTTGCAGTCTTTTTCCACAAACTGTGTTACACAGTTAGACAGCTGCAGATAATACATAGCTAAGCATTTAGGTTTATGAAGTGGAATCAGAGCACGGACAAGAAACAATTTGTGCTCTTCCTTTAGTGGTAAAGCAAAACCATTAATTATACTGCCCAGTACCTCTAGAAGCTCAGCAATGCCATTAAATTTCTCTGTTTCAAAGATAAAACGAAAGAAGATATTGTTGATAGATTCTCTAATAAATGGGCGATGAACCATAAACCTTCCATAGATCCGATGTAATATAGTTTTCAGATATTCCCTCTCCCTTGGATCCTCGGAATCAAAGAGATCCAGCAATCTGAGAACAAAAGTATGATCAATGTATCTTTTTGCAAGCTTAGCATCCGTTTCTGGAGATGCAACAAATCTAAGAAGAAATTCATACACAATCTGCAAGTGACACCATGCAGGGTCCATCAGTGGTTCCTCATCTTCCAGGTCAACGGTTTCCAAAACCTTGCTCTCTCGGGGCTGAGCATTAAGTGACCTGAACAAGTTTACATACACCATTTTAAGAACTTCTTTCATGACATTTTCAGTGAACTTGTCTTTTACAGTGGTAACATATTCCACCAGCTCAAGAAGTGTTTGTCTTTTGATTTCATTTTCCTCTATATGCTTTGTTGAGTCAGTGAAGTCAAACAACACACAACACAAATTCAGTTTACTAATAAACAGGTTTTGCTTTTCAGAATTTGAAACATCTCTAAATCCAGGTAATGCTTCATAAGGAGAAATTACCGCACTACCATTCACTTTTGAGTTTTCAACTGTGGAAACCTTATTTCCTTGTCCATATGCTGCACTGGAAGCAGCACCAGGAGCCAGAAGAGATGAACTGCTTGAGCTCAATGGTACGCTAGTCACAAGATCACTGGCTCTTGAACCAGTTGTATTTAGGTAAGAGACTGATGAGTTCCCAAATTCACGATCAACTGACTTTGACGGCTTCCGAGGAAGCTTCCCAAGTATCTTATTGATCATTCTCTCAAATCCAAGTACGAGAGGAAATTGTTAGATTAAAATCAGATACTCTGAAACAATAACACAATATCCCCACATTCACAATGGAAAATAAGAACCCGTAAACATAATTAAAAATCCATTTCAAGTCAATGGATAGGCAGAACTAGCTGTACAATTTGAAATTCGAAAAGCAAATACGCGTTCGCAAGCATTAACCAAAGCATCAAGGTAGAACCACTTGTTCAGAGAGATCATCGTCAAAGGATTGCAGAATCCTGTTCTAGTTTAGGAACAACAAAACTCCAGAATTTACAAATTTGGATCCGAAATCAGAGGCGCATGAGCAGAAACTCAACCAGTAAAGACATCACTGGAGGTTAGACTCACCCCTACGTATTCTTACCCGTTCAACCTAAGATTAGCAGTCAGGTGACAATGACAAATCGAAGATCGGTGAGTGATCCAGCAAGGCTGTATTTAATCTTTAACATGGAACGGGATACAGCCGTGTGAACAGATTAAAAATAGTAGATTGTGAACTTGCAGCAGAAGAACAGATTGAAGAAAATGTAGAAGGCACAAAAATCCGTCGCGAAACTTGAGAAAGAATCCTTTGATTCTTGTTGATGCAACGACTTCGGGGAAAGAGGAGCGGAAATTGAAAAGAGATGATCCAAAATACAGGAAGACTGAGCAAGGTGGCAGAGATATTCATTACTTCACATAAACAAAAAGGTAATATACCCACGGTCATTCAGCTTAATTAGTTCTGAAAATAGGTCACGCACCTTAGGTTTTGGCCAAATAAGTATGAGTCTGTAATGACAATATGAAGTCTAAGCCTAGACCTGAGCCTACATACAAACTTTTTTTAAGACTTAAGTCTGAGTCTACATGAGGCCTATGCAAGCATGAAATCTTTTTATAAGCTTACTTATAATGTAGACCTTTAAAAAAGCCTCATATTGTAGGCTTTGGAGACTACAAATAGACTTTAAACATAATAAAACTTAAATAAATGTAGGCTTTTGGTATGTTTCAAAGCCAACATGTTTCAAATGCAGCTGCTATATGCAGATGATTTGCAAAATCATCAGGATCACACTCACAATACAATTTAGGAAGAGCCGGATCCAATCATTCCCCTATAGTTTTCAAGAACAAAAACTAAACAGCTAATCTTAGAAAAATAGCATCACCTCAATGTCCAACTACTACTCTCTTCTTATCCAATTAAAGCCATTATTATTAAATATTGATTTGTGCTTAGTCATAAAAAAAGAAAAAAAATAAGAAAAAAGTCATAACATCCATTTTACTTAATTTCTCCACTAATAGTCTCAGTCAAAGCATTATCCGCACATTTAGCAACAAGAAATTTTAAAAACAGTCCAACAATAATGGTTGTGAGTTATTACAGAATCAAAACAATGACAGAATCAAACCTAATAATGGTTGTGAGAGATTACAAAATAATGGTTGCCGAAAACCTAATTAGGCTAGCTTGTGGCGGACCCAGTATTTTGGATTTGTGGGTGTACAATTAGTGGCGGACCCACATGAGAATTAGGTCAGGACCCTCCTTTCCTTATTAATTTCTCAAGAAATAATCAATTCAAAATAAGTCATACAAATTATTCAAAAATCAATGTTTGTTACTTATTATTGGATCTGTTAGAATTCAAACTCGTTTCTGTCTCTTCCATGAATTTACCATCATACTAGAAGAAGCAAGAATAGTGTCGAAGTCTCTTGAGTTGTTAAATGAAGAAAAGAAGCAACTAGAACCAAGTTGAAGACTCCATACGTGAAGCAAAAGGAAATGAAGAAAAGTCAACATATGAATAAAGAAAAGCAGAAACATGAATATGGAAGAATCATGTGGATGCAACTAGACAAAGCTCCGAAGGAAAAGTGCTCATGAATTATGTAAACGAAGGAACAGGAAGTATGTTGAAGCAAAGTCAATAATGAGGAAATGAGATGCAGAAGCTAGTCTTGAATGAGATCCCTCATGTCAACTCCAGAAATGCAGAAGCTAAGGTCAATATCCTATTCCCTAACCCACTAAATGAAATCCAAACTACATATTTACAGGTTGAGGACCCAGAAAAATGACCAGAGCTGAGCTCTTTCACTGTTTTGTTATAGGATTCAGTGTGAGGTCCACATTTTTTGTGGAGATCTTCGTATTTTCTTAACCCAGAAATCAGATAAGAAGAAGGCTTTCCCGATAGTCCTTTGCCATACATGCCTGACATATACCTGTTGAGACAAGATCTTTCATCAAACCCAGCAGTAAGAAGACCACCCAGGAGTTGATCTCTTGGCAACTCAACTGAACCAGAGAAATCATGGTTCAAACCTAAGTCAGAGAAGAATATAATCCATTACTTGATTCAAGTTTCCAGAAAAATCAGTCAAGAAAACATTCTTGCAATGGGAAAATAAGATTTTTCAAAAACATCGTGTTACACCCCTACCGGCCTCGCCCTCTCGGGTGGCGGGTTAGAGGGATTCCTTTACTTAGTTACATTTCCTTCATTATTAGGTTCATTTCACTTGTATCAGAGTGAGCGCAACAGAGCATTTAACCGGTTTGGACAAACTACTGTACTGGTAAAAGTAAAATAAACAGAAAATAAAAGTCCCCAAAGGGTTAAGGGTACAGTCATCCCAAAATGAATATCAAAAATAATATATAGTCATCCAAAAATATCAGTACAACACATAATAGGGCATCCCCTATCCTTCACCAGCACTGCTATGCCTACCTTTCCAAAAAGGCCTTTATCAGTCATGAACGTCCCTCTGTATCAACAAAAGCTTTTGGAGTCCATTGTTGACCCCCAGAGTAACCGTCAGTACTCAAATACTAAACGTGTAGAGTATGCAGGTAACCATGACAAGTAAAAGTAATATGCCAAACATACCACATATGCAAACAGAATATACACAACACCAAGTACCACGTGCCGTCAGGCTGCCTTATCAAGGCAAGCCCCAGACTTACCGGAGTCACGACCCGTGAAGCTGCCTACACCAGGACAACCCCGAACCTATCGACCCGTATAGCCATCAATCAAGACCGGCCTTGGACCAAACGTCCTCAACGCTAGGAATCACATAACTCTGTGTGCATATTTGGCAGAACATATACAAAAACACACATGGCAAACACAAACATACAACAAAACACATAAAGATATCTGAGTAAAGCGGTTACTACCTGGTGGGGGTGTGTACCGCCTTATTATTTATTGTGCCTGATCACTTTTCCAATTATTCCCTTTCCCTAAATAACACCAAAATACCTTATTTTCAGTATTTCCAAAAATACCCTTACATTAATCTCAAAATTCGAGCCCTTTACAACTTTTCCAGAAAATTCTGTGATTTTGGCCCAGATTCACAGATTTGTAATAAATTCCACAAAACTAATATTTGCGTGAATTCAGCGCCAAATGAACCATTAACATGTCTATTTTTCAGGAAAAATATTCCCAGAGGTCAAAAGTACACATATGTTGTCTTGTATCCCATTTATCATCCCCTGGTCCAGATTCGCCTGGTTGCTACCTGGTTCAACTTTAACAATTTTTATCTCTTAGTAGAAAACTCCAAATAACAAAAAATTATACATCATAGTGAACCTCAAGATGTCTAGTTACTCCCTGTAAAACTCAGATTAAACCAAGTTCTTTTACTATTTTTAAGACCAAGTTGAAGCATCACTGCCAGAAATTCCAGAATCAATGATAAGCTTGGTTTTAGTGGTTTTTCGATGTTTTCAAGTTCGGAAACTTAAACCATGACTATACCCCCTACAAAACCACGTTCCATAACCATTAGGGATCTTAAAAATGAAAATATACAACCCCAACACTAAGCTTCTACCTCTTGCGCGAAAATACTTTAACGAGAACTCAAGAAAGTGAAGTTTTCGATGTTACCTAAGATCGGAGAACCGGTGGATGATCTTGGTGACTTGAGTCTTGAGCTTGGCTATGGTGGCTTGCTGGATATTCTCTCTCCATTCTGCAGATTTTCTCTCCTTAGGGTGAAAATGAGAGGTCAAATGACCTTTTTAATGAAGGGTAACTTGGTCCAGTAAATTTAAAATTAATAGGCGTAAATTTGTGTCCATAGTAGAGTAAATTAGATAAGATTTTTGACTTCTTCTCCAAGTTTTTCCACAGAATTCCAGAGGCACCTAGGGTGTGACATGTGTCGAAATTCCCTTAAAAGAGAGCAGATTTTTATCTGCTTTTGGGGCAAATTACCTGTTTTGGCCCGAAACTTTCGTAAATTACAATTGTGACCCGGAACTTACTAATTATTTCTGACTTTTCCCATGTACTTTGACCTGCACAAAAGGACATATGTGGCACCATTTAGGGCCCACACACCTGCTCCAATTATTTTATGTACAATTATTCCCATTTTGCCCTTTTGTCTGAAAAGTGGGACCCGCAGCTTGACTTTTTGACTGATTCTTATTTTCTCTCTCTTCTAGCACGTTTTTAATCATTATGGGGGCTAGGTGGCATCACTTTGGGCCCACAAAATCTGTTCCTTTACTTTTGCCCTGTCTTTTCCACTTTATCCGGTCTAATTTCCTTCCACCGATCCACGCTGGGCCCCGCTGATCATCAAGGTACTTTCTTTTGTACTTTTCTTCAACTTTTCATATATTTTCTCCTGAATGGGCATACATATATGGAGTCTCTTTGACTTCCCAATATGGCCCCGCATTTATCTTATTCAGTCCAAAAGAAGGCCCTAACTGGTCCTTATTGGTCCCCTTTCTACCGATTAACAACCTGTGGGACCCGCACTTTGTGTTTGGACCTGAGTATGGATAAAATCATCTGATTTTTATTTCTCTCTCCTGGGTGGAAGAAATTCAATGCTTAAGGGCTAAGGATTTGACTTTTCTACCCCTATAATCATTACTTACTTCTTGCTTTCCAATCCTGCAGTGACACGTGTCCCAATGTAATCATTACACTGGCTCTTTTCTCTTAAAAAACGCAGGGGATCTTCAATTGTCCAGGAAGTGTTATGTGCATATTTATTTTAGGATATTTATGCTCATCCAATTGTCCCAAACCTTAGTGTAATACTTGGCTATCACCCAAGAGGGGGGGGGGGTGAATTGGGTGTTTGATTAAAAACTTAGAACTTAAAGAACTTTCTGCAACTTATTGAAAGTAGTTTGAATGACAATGATAAGTTATAAAGTGATAAACAATCATTCAAACATATATCTTTGGAATGTAAGATATAAGGGAAGAGAATATGCAAACGGTGATTTATCTTGGTTCGGCCCAATCCTTGACCTACGTCCAGGTCCCAAGCTCTACTTGAGAATTTCAATCCACTATCTTCTTTCAACTTGATTACACGTTCCGTGCACAGATATAAAGATAGGATGTTTACAATGATTCTTCTCTCTCAGAAGTGTATGGATAAACACTGAAGTACAATACAAAACATTTCACTCTCTATGATATATAGACATTGAAAATCAGAGAGTAAATGATAAGCATATCAGAGTAATAGCATGTTGAAGAGGTAGGCTTGTTTCTCTGCTTGTTGTTGTTTTTTTCTTTCGTTGCTCTTTCTCTATTTATAGACAACTGACTTCAATTCGTTTGGAGCATTTGTCTGTTGAAGAATATTACCGTTATGAACGATGAACCGTTGCATATCCATTCGATTTGAATCCATTCGAAATTCTAGCCGTTGAGAACATTTATGTTGGATATAGTGTTGGGAATAATTCGATTCGAATCCATTCGAAATTCTAGTTGTTGGGAACATTTATGCATAATTCTCATTTCTGCATAATCTTTATAAGTTGGAGACTTTCTGTTGGAGCGTCCTGAATATTTGCCCATGATGCGGTGTTTCCTAAAATAGATTTAACAAATCATGTCTCGTTGCTTTCTGACCGTTTGAGGATAATTATCCTCCTTTCCAGCGTGTTGCCTTTTTTGCTTCGTTTTTGAATGTTTGAATCCATTGGTGAAGCATTACAATTGAGTAGACAGCTTCGTTTCTTCAAGTTTCTAATTGGATTCAGTCCTCTTTCGCGTTTCTAAAAGTGTGCAGCAAGTTCATCTTCCACATCTTGATTTCTGTCAAGATTGATGTTCTCTCAAGCTTTAATAATCTGAAACATGTACACAAATGATATAAATAATGTTAAGAATAAGTACAAGTCATTTGAGTAATCATGTGGATGTTCTTTGATGAGAAACGAGACTTTCGAACTGCTGTTTTTCTGAATCAGGGTCATGAACTCGAGCTTGGATAAGTAGGCTAAAGTTTGCAAGGGTAAGGTTCAGCTTCTGCAAGGTGCAAAACCGGAGGTTCAGAGCAAACTCTAGAGTTTGTAACATTTTTCAGCATCTAGGCTCGAGTCTATAATTATAGGCTCGAGTTTGGGTCTCTTCAAAATCATCTTTTGCTTTCTGTCTTGTCTAGGCTCGAGTTTGTCACTTATAGGCTCGAGTTTGGATGATTTTCGCGACCTGGTAGCTCTCTGTAACCCGCGAACTCAAGCTTGCAAACTAATAGGCTCAAGTTTGCTTCACTTGATAGCAAACTTCCAACATCCTGAAAATACAGTCTACTTTCGAGGGCCATATCTCCCTGGTCTGAACTCTTTTTTGGTTGGTTCAACTATCTATTGGAAAGCCCTTTGAGTCTACTTTCCAATGCCACCAATTTAAGCTCAATTGGATTCTCTGTTTGTGAGATACACTCAAAACATTGAAGGTTGGTCATTTGTGTGACGTGGATTTCACTGTCAACTTTATAAATTCATAGCTCATTCATATTAACTCATTTTGGCTTGAATTATATATCAAAATGACGCCTTGGGAGTATAGTTTCATATGCCACTGGTTTCACCTCAATCCGATCTCTGGTTTAGGAGATATCATCGAATTACTAGACGTCGCCCAAGTGAAACGCTGAACAGAGTAGCTGAAATGCTGAAGACCGCTGTAGGCTCGAGTTTGAACTTATAGGCTCGAGTTTGGAGTTCCAAACCTGAGGTTTAAGTTCTAAGCTCGAGTTTGCCTTGTCCAGAGACGCCAGAGTTGCTGAGGACATTACAGGCTCGAGTTTGCTAGTTATGGGCTCGAGTTTGCTGATCCTGGAACTGATTTTTGATGGTTTTAACTCTGAATTGATCCGTTCCAACTTCCATATTATCTTGGAGACTTCTAGCATCAATATAAGAACTTGAGTAAAGATATTCCACTGCGTTGCATGTTCTTCCTTCTTCAATTTCTTCTCTTCTTCTAGATTATCCCCCAAAATCATTTGATAACTTCTTGCTTCCTTGATATTATAATATTCTCATTATATTGAGCAAGAACTTATTTCTTCAATCAACATTCTCCTTCATAAAACTTTGCATCTACATTAAATATAATAATTAGTCAAAATAAAAGATAAATGTAGTATGCAACCTTTTTGCTACTAAGAATGACATCTATATAAGACATCATCAAAACTAATCAAAACTAACATTCTCCCCCTTTTTGATGATGGCAAATACTTTAAGGAAAATATGTATGAATATGAAGAAGTATTAAACCCAACATATTTTTCTTGCCATTCTCTCCCCCTTATTTGTCTTTAGCAAAAAGTTGAGTTTAAAGAAGAGATGCTTGTAGCGAGACAAGTATATAACTAAATTATACAGAATCAAAGAATTGATTTTCTCTCCCCAATTTGAAATTGTTTTCATTCTTAATATGATGCAATAATGTTTTTATGAAAACAAGTTTGAAAGAGTTTGGAGAGGTTTTTGAAAACATCTTTCACAATTAAAGCATATAAATACCAAACATGTGCAAGGTTTCTAATGAATATAAAAGATAGAGATTAGAAATGCTCATGTTGATTTTGCAAATTGATGAATGATCAATGAAGTCCATTTGCTTGCTTTCTTCTTGTATGAGATCATTTACATCCTTCTCTTTTCCTTCATACAGCTCTTCTGCAGAACATGTCTCAGCTGGCTTTAAGAAGTTTTCTTGTACTTCATATCACAGCTTCAACATCAAAATATCTTTCCTCAATGTAATGGTTTCTCCTTTTAGTATGTTGAGGAATGTCCTAGTACATAACAGAATCTCCTGCTACAAATTGAACACTTTCTTTGCCAAAGAGATTTGTTAGTGCAGCATGATATCAATATATCCCTTTCTATATGATATTTTCAAATTAGGATAATGAAAGGAAAATATGATATTAATTCATCATCAAAACTAATACAGCATAGTAGATGTTGATGAGAATGCTTAAAAGGTTTTCTTCCAATAAAGGAGATGAGCTTTTAAAGATATAAAACACATGAGAATGTGAAGCTCCCCCTTAATGAATGCATGACTAAGGGTAACAACTCTTATGCTCTTATGAAATTAAATCATATGAAACTTGAGCAAGGAGTATGCAGAATCAGAATTTGAATCAGAAACAGAAATTGCATCAGAATCAGAGTTTGAATCAGAGTTTGCAGCAGAAATAGAATGAAGTAATAAGCATACTGCATAACTTAGAGTATTCAAAATATTACAGAATTGCAGTAGAGTTTCAAAAGCAAATATAAGAGAGGTAACAAAAAGTTATAGAACAAATGATCAATGAGCATAAAAAAATCTTATCCATAATGATAAGCATTTATCAAATCATAGTTCATGAATGAAATCAGATTTTTCAAGAATGATAATGAACTATGCAAATTGTTTCAAATCTTGAATGTTCTTTCAAATCATGATCAAAATTTTGATGAATGAAAGAGTCATATTTGAAACATGCTTGAAAACAATGCTCACTTTAAAACATGGTGGAAGTCAACATGTTTAATGAATAAATCAGAATGCTTCAAGGTTAAGAGAACATGTTGAACATTTTTCTCAACAACAAAAGTCATGAAGGTAAAGCATTAACGAAACATGCTTGACACAATAGAGATATATAAGCACAATGACTTTGCTATGACAAGAGATAAACTTGCTTTTTAGAAAAGAGTCTTGAAAGTGTATGAACATTAAAAGCAATAATTTGAATGTAGTTACTCAAAGATGGATGAAGACAAAGTTTATGTAATTGAGTAACATGACTACTAGGCCAAACTCATTAATCCAAATGATTAGAGTTCCAGAATTTTATCCTAGTATGTTATTCCTTTAATGGTTAATGCATTATCATTCAATGCACTAATGAACATTTATAAATCTTGGAATAACTTGGCCAATAACAGTTTCACGAATGGAGTTCTTTTCTTGAAAATAGGCTTGAAACTCATATATGGATAACTCATTAGACATGAAGTCCAACTAGTTAGAAGATAAAACAAAGGAGTTCAAGCAACACATTAAAGATCAATATGTAAATGATAGGAAAACTCAACTAGACAAGTTTGAAGCATATCCAACATTCGAATACAATATTAACTTCCAATTTTGAAACATTATTTGAATGCAATCAAAATATGGATATGTTTTCAAAACATCATTGTAAGTTGAAATCCAAGAAAATTTAAGACTTGTGCATTTTCAAAAATATAAACTCATAAAGTTATGCAAAAATTTACTTGTTTGATCAATAGAAACTCACTAACAATTTGATTAAATGTAATTAGGAATATTAGTGATTGATGATATGGAATATAAAGATCAAACAATAAGATTTCACAAGTTCGAGCAAGATAATTTCAAAAACGTAGTTGACTCAAACTGGAGTTTGGAAAGGCAAACTGGAGTTTAGAAATTCAAACCGGAGTTTGTAAAGATAAGCTGGAGTTTGAAAATCAATTTTACTCATTTTCAAAGGTCAGGCTCGAGTTTAGAGATTCAGGCTCGAGTTTACATGTTTTGTAAATTCTTTTTATTTCTCAAACCACAGAGTAAACTCTACACAAAAATTTAGACTAGAGTTTAGAAATTTAGGCTCGAGTTTGACACTATTCATGTCAAAACAAAAATTAAGCATTTTAGCAAGAACTTGAGGTTTAAATATAAACTCTAGAGTAAACTCTGGAGTTTGGTGCAAACTTTGGAGTTTAATGTAAACTCTGGAGTTTGTTAATTATGGCAGCTTCTGCGAAGAGCAAACTCTGGAGTAAAATTGTACACTCTAGAGTTTGTTATTTTTAAACGTCAGGTTAAGCTTCGGCAAGAGCAAACTCTAGAGTTTAAATGTAAACTCTGGAGTTTGTTAAATTTTTTTTTTTCAAAGGGGCGAACTCGAGTTCATGCAAAACAGGCTCGAGTTCGTATCACTGTAGAGCATTTATCGCGAAAGCCATCTGAAATCAAACTTCACAAAATTGGCAAACTCGAGTCCATTAGTGAGCAGGCTCGAGTTTGACACTATTCATGCCAAAACAAATTAGTTGTTTAAAAACGTGAACTGGAGCATAAACACAAACTCTGGAGTTTGTAAAATAATTTTTCTCATTTTCAAAGACTAGGCTCGAGTTCAGAAATTTAGGGTCGAGTTTTAGTTTTTGAACAGTGACAAACCGGAGGTTTAAAATGAAACTCTAGAGTTTTCAAAAATATAAAAACTTGGAAGCTCTCTGCCAAGGGCAAACTCTACACAAAACTCTGGAGTTTAAACAAACTCTACACAAAACTTTGAAGTTTAAAGAAATGGTTTTCAATTGGGAAACTTTCCCGCCAGAGGCAAACTCGAGCTTGCATCTGCAGGCTCGAGTTTACATACTTGTAAACTCTTTAAACTCATTTTCTTGGAGGATTCAAATTGGATTTTGCATTTCTAAACTGAAGTTTGGCTTTGACAGAAAAATTCTGATTGAAATTGAATAAATTCCAAATCCTTTTAACTTAACCAAAGACAAACCAAAAATGAATTTAAATATAATCATAGTAAGAGGCAAGAATTACATATCACCGTAATTCCTCTTGTCCTCATAGAAGCTTGCTTGGTTGGGATGGATTGATGTAGATAACTCCTTTTCCAATGTTCACCATCAACATCCAGCATAGCTTGTTTAGCTTTCTCAAGACTTAGATCATTTCTCTATGTTGCATCTTTGAGAAGCTTTCTTTGATCCTACAAAGTTGTATAAATCCTTTTCTTTCTTGGTATCCAACCTTTCTTGGATCCAATCTTTGTTAGCTTGTAGAAATCAAAAATTCACATGCTCTTATGAATATAATCAATTCAACATAGTTGAGCACAATGAATTAATCATGACTTTATGCATAAAAGAGATACTTTCTTTTCAAATCATCATGTATGCATACAGAATTAAGTTATTAACATTGCAATCCCTTTGAAGAATAAATCAGCATGTTAAAGCCCAATTTGAAAGATAGTTTGCAATGTTAATTCCTAAGGTTACGAATGTAAAACCTCAATGAATATTTCAAATGATAGGAAAGGAGGTCTTACAATTGTATACCTTTACCTTAGGTACTTGGAGTGTTGGCTTTGCTTACCCATTTGTTCTTCATATGACTTTCCATGGGTATCGCAAAGTTCTCTCGAAAAATGTAGACTTCAAGAGTCTTCTATTTGATACTTGAGAGGTTCTCCTTTTCTTGTTCTCCTCAAGATAGTTGAATGGTACTCTATGGTAGTTTGTTCTTGAGGTGGAAGATACTCTTCTTGCTTGTATCCATTGCTTCTTATTATTTGACCTTGTAGTTCCAGCAATGGCTTTTCCACAAGTTCTCCTAAGCGATATGAGTTTCCTTGTAAGTTCATGAGAAACTATTGGATTCTTCTTCATCTTCTCAGTACCCTTATGTCCATTGATTTTTAAATGGTCCTGCATACATAAAGTACTAGATGGACATTTTGGTACCCATTTATACTTGGGTCCTTGACTGTTAGTAGTGGACCTTACTTGTCATTTAGGAACCCAAACAAATTTATTTCTCACATTATAATTTCTCCTAATATAGCAAGTATGAGAAATATGTACAGATTTACCACAATAATTGCAAACAATAGAATGATGCTTGTTATAAACAGTTTTGCAAGAATTGTATTGGTCAAGTGGATGCAATGTCAAATAATCCATATTTGTATATTCTTTCTTCCCACATGATTTTCCAGCATGATTTTCGAAAACATGTTTGTTTTTCAAAATAGAATTAGTAAATGGTTGCAGAACAGTTTTATGCAAATGTTCAAAATCATTTTTCTTAACTACACAAGAAGAATTGGAATTGTTTACCACATGTGCATCTTGAACTCTAGATAATGATTGATCATAATCTTCCATGAGTTCTTCCTGGGAATCCTCTTCCTCTTGTTCTTTTATGTTGTCTGGACCATGGAAGTGTTTGCTGGATTCAATGATTTCTCCTTCTTCATTCTCCAGTTGTTCATCAGTCATAGATGTACAGCATATAGTCTTAGATGAACTGTCAACACAATTGTTAGAAGTATAAATAGAATCAAGAGTATCCCAAATTTCTTTAGCACTAGAGCAACATTTGATTTTCTCAAAATCTTTTTCTGTTAAAGACCTGTATAATATGTTCATTGCTCTAATGTTCAATGAAAACATTTTCATATCTATTTCTGTCCAATCCTTTCTTGGAGTGAAGTCAAAAACGTTTGTAAAAACTTTCCACATATCAAAATCAGTTGCTTTGATAAAACTAGTCATTCTAGCTTTCCAAAACCAAAAATCAATATCTTTGAAAAGTGGTGGAATGGTAAAGTCAAAACCTTTCAAAAACGAGCAGCACCCAAAATTAGCCATTTGATAAGTCTTGAGACTGTTAAGTCCTTTAAACAAGAGCCTAGCTCTAATACCAAATGTAAGACTTGGCTATCACCCAAGAGGGGGGGTGAATTGGGTGTTTGATTAAAAACTTAGAACTTAAAGAACTTTCTGCAACTTATTGAACGTTGTTTGAATGACAATGATAAGTTATAAAGTGATAAACAATCATTCAAACATATATGTTGTAATGTAAGAGATAATGGAAGAGAATATGCAAACGGTGATTTATACTGATTCGGCACAATCCTTGACCTACGTCCAGTCCCCAAGCTCTACTTGAGAATTTCAATCCACTATCTTCTTTCAACTTGATTACACGTTCCGTACCTGAAGTAAACCCCTCACTAGGATTGACTCCCCCTTACAAACGTAATCAATACACTGTTTGATTACACACTCGCACTCAAGTAATCCTCTCACTAGGATTCACTCCCTTACAAGTTGTAATCAACACAATGTGTTTCCCACTCAAGATCACCCAATCTTGAGTAACTCACGAATATAAAGATAGGATGTTTACAATGATTCTTCTCTCTCGAAGTGTATGGATAAACAACGAAGTACAATACAAAACATTTCACTCTCTATGATATATAGACATTGAAAATCAGAGAGTAAATGATAAGCATATCAGAGTAATAGCATGTTGAAGAGGTAGGCTTGTTTCTCTGCTTGTTGTTGTTTTTTTTCTTTCGTTGCTCTTTCTCTATTTATAGACAACTGACTTCAATTCGTTTGGAGCATTTGTCTGTTGAAGAATATTACCGTTATGAACATGAACCGTTGCATATCCATTCGATTTGAATCCATTCGAAATTCTAGCCGTTGAGAACATTTATGTTGGATATATTTGTTGGGAATAATTCGATTCGAATCCATTCGAAATTCTAGCTGTTGGGAACATTTATGCATAATTCCCATTTCGCATAATCTTTATTAGTTGGAGACTTTTCGTTGGAGCGTCCTGAATATTTGCCCATGATGCGGTGTTTCCTAAAATAGATTTAACAAATCATGTCTCGTTGCTTTCTGACCGTTTGAGGATAATTATCCTCCTTTCCAGCGTGTTGCCTTTTTTGCTTCGTTTTTGAATGTTTGAATCCATTGGTGAAGCATTACAATTGAGTAGACAGCTTCGTTTCTTCAAGTTTCTAATTGGATTCAGTCCTCTTTCGTGTTTCTGAAAATCTGCAGCAAGTTCATCTTCTACATCTTGATTTCTGTCAAGATTGATGTTCTCTCAAGCTTTAATAATCTGAAACATGTACACAAATGATATAAATAATGTTAAGAATAAGTATAAGTCATTTGAGTAATCATGTGGATGTTCTTTGATGAGAAACGAGACTTTCGAACTGCTGTTTTTCTGAATCAGGGTCATGAACTCGAGCTTGGATAAGTAGGCTCGAGTTTGCAAGGGTCAGGTTCAGCACGCAAGGTGCAAACCGGAGGTTCGAGCAAACTCTAGAGTTTGTAACATTTTTCAGCATCTAGGCTCGAGTCTATAATTATAGGCTCGAGTTTGGGTCTCTTCAAAATCATCTTTTGCTTTCTGTCTTGTCTAGGCTCGAGTTTGTCACTTATAGGCTCGAGTTTGGATGATTTTCGCGACCTGGTAGCTCTCTGTAACCCGCGAACTCGAGCTTGCCAACTAATAGGCTCGAGTTTGCTTCACTTGATAGCAAACTTCCAACATCCTGAAAATACAGTCTACTTTCAAGGGCCATATCACCCTGGTCTGAACTCCGTTTTGGTTGGTTCAACTATCGATTGGAAAGCCCTTTGTGTCTACTTTCCAATTCCACCGATTTCAGCTCAATTGGATTCTCCGTTTGTGAGATACACTCAAAACATTGAAGGTTGGTCATTTGTGTGACGTGGATTTCACTGTCAACTTCATAAATTCATAGCTCATTCATATTAACTCCTTTTGGCTTGAATTATATATCAAAATGACGCCTTGGGAGTATAGTTTCATGTGCCACTGGTTTCACCTCAATATGATCTCTGGTTTAGGATATATCATCGAATTACTAGACGTCGCCCAAGTGAAACGCTGAACAGAGTAGCTGAAATGCTGAAGACCGCTGTAGGCTCGAGTTTGAACTTATAGGCTCGAGTTTGGAGTTCCAAACCTGAGGTTTAAGTTCTAAGCTTGAGTTTGCCTTGTCCAGAGGCGCCAGAGTTGCTGAGGACATTACAGGCTCGAGTTTGCTAGTTATGGGCTCGAGTTTGCTGATCCTGGAACTGATTTTTGATGGTTTTAACTCTGAATTGATCCGTTCCAACTTCCATATTATCTTGGAGACTTCTAGCATCAATATAAGAACTTGAGTAAAGATATTCCACTGCATTGCATGTTCTTCCTTCTTCAATTTCTTCTCTTCTTCTAGATTATCCCCCAAAATCATTTGATAACTTCTTGCTTCCTTGATATTATAATATTCTCATTATATTGAGCAAGAACTTATTTCTTCAATCAACATTCTCCTTCATAAAACTTTGCATCTACATTAAATATAATAATCAGTCAAAATAAAAGATAAATATAGTATGCAACCTTTTTGCTATTAAGAATGACATCTATATAAGACATCATCAAAACTAATCAAAACTAACACTTAGGACATAGCTACATGACATTTTTACCAACCGATTAACACCGTACAAGTGTCTTTGTGCCTTCTGCACTGTCACTTTACTTCTATAGCCTTGAGCTCTTGGTCAAAATACTCATAAGATATCAATTTTTTATTTCCAATTTAATATCACACTGCCTGAACAGGGTCTAGTTGTATGCATGATACAGGCTTATTCCCAAGTCTCTAGGCTCAAAATTCAGGATATTACACATCGGATGAGAAATATGAAACAGAAATTAACCACACGCTAGCAAGGTAATCAGCAGCAATTGAGATATTATCATTTCAGAAGGAGAAAAGGTGTGAAGGAGAAAATTTCAATATTTTATTTATATATATATGAAGAGGATGCTTTGATTTACAAAAATAGCCACTCTTTTTCTCAGTTTTAAATATTCTCCCCTACCTTCTAATAATTGGAAGATGGAAACTAAACCCTCTTATGGGCTAAAAAATCAGCATATGCAATGCTAATGTCAATATAACATAATATAAAACTTACAAAACTAAAGAAAGGACAGATTGATGTTCAGAAAAATGACAACAGCAGAAAGAAGCTAGCAGACTAGCCACTATGCAAATTTTATGCAGAAAAGTTGAAAACAAGAATCTACATTCCAATTTTGTAATAATTGATCCAAGTTAAAATGATATCCATGTGGGCATTTGTTATTCATCAGTAACATTTCTGGCAAATTTTATTCCTCAGTTGACTGAAACAAGTAGATATTCCTTTTCCATATTACTCTTTTAGGGAACAAAAATACTTTTGCCCATTTTAGTAAACAGAGTAATAGGAAGAGCAAAAGGAAAGGAAAAGAGGATGTCTAGACTCTTCCAAGGCAAACGACAACATAAGTTCGAGAAGAAAGAAAAAGAAAAATACAAAATTTGTCTCATTCTACTTCCTTTCCGATTTTCTGGTTTATTTCCCTTGAATTGGGTTAGTGGTTAAACAGCTCGATCAAAAAAAGAGTTCACTAGTAGACAACTAGAACTAGAAGTGCTGATTTTATCAATTTATTTGTCACCAGTATGATGCATATCAGTTATAAGGAAGCAACAAGATCCATTAGCTTATACAAATTTAGAATGTAGGAGGAACAAGAGAATCACAGATTTAGAGCAGAACAGTTCATACTGATTAAAACAGTTAACGATTTCGAGGTCAAATTCCTAAGAGAATCAGTAATGCAATTTCCAAAATAAATTAAACACATGAATAACCAAATACCTTCACTTTGTGTAGCTTGAGATAAAACAGATTTAGATGCTTCGACAACACCATCTGAAAAGGGGTCTCGGAGAATTTGGCGGATTTGAAGCAATTGGAACGGTGACCTTTTTTTCATTTATTAATTTAAAAAAAAAAGCTTCAAAGTTTGTGACCGCACGTGCGGTCACCTGTGCAGGTTTGCGTCCGCCACTGAGGCTAACGGAAAACCTAAAGGAAAAATAGTTTCTATATTGGTGAGAGATTACAGAAACAAAATATTCAAGGAAAAATATATTACAGCTAACATCGGCAACAAAAAAATGGTTGCCAGTTTGCGATAGACTGAGCGAGAGTCGAGAGGATTTGGGTTGCGAGTTGCGATAGACTGAACAGTGAACAAGAGCCTCAGCCGAGAGGAATAGCGAGCGATAGATAGCCTGTACGAGGGAGAGGAATAGGCCGAATAGCAATCTTTTTTTTCCTCAAAAAGAGGATTAGCAATCGACTGATAAAGAATGGATCTGGATGCTCTCTGAAGCGGCTCTCTCAGTATAAGGATCCGGATGCTCTCAGAAGCGGCTCTCTCAGTATCCCTCAGTATATGGAAAATATGAGTATAAAAAAATATAAATTAAATATTTTGTATTTATATATATGATAAAAATAAAATAATTTTAAAACAGGCTAGGCCTATAAGGCTTACAGGCTAGGCCTTAACAAAATAGGTCTGACTTATTTATACATTTAAAATTTTAAATAGTTCTTGGCCTGACCTTTTTAATAAATAGGCCAGGCTTGACCAGGCCCTAAGTAGGTCAGGCCGTAGGCCACCTGATAGGGGTCTGACCTATTTCCATCCCTAAGTTTAACCAAATCTCACCAATCAAAAAATAGAAACTAACATTTAATATGTTTTAAATTGATCATTCCTTTTAAATTTACCCTAATTTAGTAATGAGTGCTGAAAAAAGTGTTAGTAGCAGTGTATCACCCAAGAGGGGGGTAAATTGCTTGAGTTATAAAAATTAGGGTTAAGTAGCAATCCACCCTAGAAGTATACTGTAACATCCCAAATTTTGGATTTTTGGGAATTAAAATATGATATGGGATTAAGTATGGAAAATTTGGTCTTAATTATTATAAAGTTAATATTTGGAATTAAAGGCATATTTTCCTTAAATTAAGGACATATAGTTGGGAATCATTTTTGGCAAATATTTTGGAGATAATATTTTATGGCCAAAATAAATTAATTGAGGAAAGAATAAATTTAAGGAATATTTATAAGGGATGAATTATGGCCCAATATTGGAAAGAAAATGAGAATATGGAATTAGTGTAGTATGTGTTGAATTATACATATTCCTTATTTCCCATTATTTCCATGCAACATGTGCAAATCACATGATTTTATATAATTCTCATTCATTTCCTTCCTTATTCTTCTTCCTGCCACGTACTCCCATACATGTTGGGTTGATTTCAATTGCCATTCCTTGCATTGCTGATTGATTCATTTTGAATAAACCAATTGGCCAGCAAATTACACCTATCGACTCTCATGCACATTGACACCTATATACTTCACAAATTTTTTTTTTTTTCTCTCCCTCCTCTCCACGGATATATCACACACACACACTCTCCTCTTGACACCTATACACACACTTGTCACTTAATTAAACACATACACACACTTCTCTTTTAACCTCTCCTCTAATCCACGGAAATCACAACACACACACAAATCAATCTCCAAATTCCTCTCCCCTCATTCACCGTGCACACATCACACACTTACCACATTAACACAAAACAAATATACTCCCTCCTCCTTCCCTTTTCACGGCATATTTCCCCCTCCCTTCCCATACACAATAACTCTCACACTTTCCCTTTCAACCGTACCCCTCCCTCCTTCTCTCAAGCACAAACAACTTCAACTTCAACCAACCCTCCTCTCCTCTCCTCATCCATCTCCACAATCATCACCATCATCATCAACCTCATGGTTTAAAAGAAGCTTCATGGTTTGAAGCAAGAAGAAGGTAAATTGCTAAAACATTATTGCATGTTAAATTTGGTGAGTTAAACTCACATGCAAGGGTTGGTTTTGGATTCTAGGCCGAAGGAAGAAGAGGAAAATTGAAGTAAGAGAACCCACAAGAGCTACAACAATACTTATGGTAAGATTTTAAACACTTTTATGAAATTTTGGAGATTTTAGTATTAAACCCAGATTTTGTAGTCTGTGGTAAACTCAAAGAAATAAGTGGAATTTGAGAAATTTGAGACCACCAGCGTGTTCCTCATGGAAAATGGAGTGGGGATATGTTGGTGAATGAATTTTTAAAGAGATTTTCGTACATAAAATAATAAGCTCATTAAGAAAGTCAAAACTGCCAGTTTTGGAAATCCTGAGGTCTTTCGCTTGTCTGTGTGTTTGGACTGGGTTAAAGTTCTTTAAAAATTCTTAAAATATTCCATAAGACAGAGGACATTCATATATTTAAAATAGCGGGTATTTTGTATTTTTCTAAGCTCTAGTCAGAGAGAAATAAATTGTACATAATGACCCTGAGGTTTGGAAACAAATCTGGATAGTCTGGACGTTTTTGGGATTTGGGAATGGATGGCGTGTGATTAAATTCTGGAATGAATTTTCAAAAAAATGATATTTAACAAGGAGTTCATAGGTTTTTGAACCACCTAAATTGGACATCTAGAACTCCAGATATGATTTTTTTTTTTAAAGATAAGCAATGAATTATGGAAGCTTATCAGGACAATCAATGGAAACGTAAAACCTGGGAATTATTTGACACGTCCTGACCTTTGAAAGTATTTTTATATGAAATTGTAATTTCCTAGGAACGTGTGAGAGTTGACTTCACTTTAAAAGGAGTTTTTGGGAATTAATTAAAAATAGTTGAAGTTGCTGGACTTTTAAGGACAGTCAAAGATAAAGGCTGAAAGTAACAAGTTTAAGTTACTTAATTAAACCCTAATGAAATAAGGGTTAAAAAGGAAACTAAACATTCATTTTCATTGGTTCTAAAGGTATGGTTATGTCCTTAGGGCCAGAAGGAGAAGGAAAGAACTTCAAACAACCCTAACGGTTGACGAAAGAGGAACCCGTCTAAGGACAGTAGTCCTTTAAAAGGTAGTGGGCTTACCTTACTTGCGTGTATTTGATATTATTGCTTGTATGTATATGTTTGATTGCTATACTTTCTTGCTATGTTTAACATACTTTAATGATTAAAGCTCTGTTTATGATTATGCCACATGAGTATGACGCATAAAGCATTGAACATGCAGATATGTCATTATGTTAACATGAGCTTGTGCAAGGCAAGTATATCATACACTAGCATTTATCTTGCATGCATTGTATTGGTATTTTCTGCTACTGGGATTCCTCAGAATCTCACCCTCCACTACTAACCAATAGACAGGTGAGCACAGGAAGAGAAGTGTTGCACAAGGTTCAAAGAGGGAGCGTTGCTTGAAGGCGGCCCAATGGGGGGACATCTTGAAGAACCGAGGGGCGACAATGACGATGTTTAGTTGGTTTTAATTTTTCACTGTCTTTAAATGAATGTAAAGGGGCATAAACCCTAGGAATACCCCTGTTGCGTAATCAAATTCAAATTCCGTTGTATCAGTATAAATAACTATTTCTGATTTTGCCACACTACTACGTATGAATATGGCTAAGTATGCCAGCACCCTGGCGGGTGTTACATATACACCTATGAGTAATGTTGCCCTGGAAGTTTTTTTAAGGTTCAATGTCACCTCGAAAGTCTAAAAACATAGCAATGTTGCATTTTTCCGTTAAAAAATTGACGTTGACTGTTAAAAAATTGATTTTGACCTTTAACTTTTTAACGGAAAAGGCAACATTGTTACTGTTACGGACCTAGTCTAGGCCCATTATCTCACTGGCTAGTACAGGGGGCAACCCACTATCCGTGGGACCCAGCCATGACCTTGGACATGCACCCACGATCCTGGACATGCACACACGATCCCGGACACGCACAGGACACGTACGGTGTGGCAGCCAAGGGACTAACTAACCAGGTATACTCTATATATACAGAGGAAGGAGACGGGCGCCAGGTACATTCATTCTAAGCCCAGACTTATCTACATTCGGTCACACGGCACACACGGCACCCTTTAGGCGAAACGCTTGCTTGTGTACCGTGATCATACCCTCTCCTGAACGCTTGTCCCATAAGCATACAGGAAGGGCACACAGATCCCATATCAAATCACCGGACCTTCAATAGGCCGGACATCAGAGTTCTACACCAGAACAGTGGCGCCGACCGTGGGGATCAATAAATTTCAATTCCCGTGACCATGAGGATAAGCACTCGTGCTTCAGGCCAAAGACAATCGGAGGCGGATCAAGCGGGGGACAACCGTCAACCACCGCGTCAACCACCCCGTAACGAGAAGCCGATTAACCAGTACGATGGAGACCATCAGGAAGGAGAAGATCGGCTTTCTCAGCCAGAAGACCCATTGATTCCCAACAATGAAAGACATCAAGAGGACAACCTGTCCGACACGGAGTCCTCGGCTCCACGAAACCAAGACCGTGGACCACAGAATTCCAATTCTGGAGGAGGCCGGGACATCCCACATGCCGAGCCAGACTTTCGATCTCTTCAAGCCGGGATGCTTGCGATGATGAGACGGGTGGACAACATAGACAAGCGGCATACCCTTCACTATCGGCGGCGGAAGAGCGGGAGAAAAGACGGACCCACACCCTTTCCAGCGAGGACCGGGAAGATAAAACTTGGAGAGAGGACGACGATGACGAGCTCGGCTCATCGCACCGACGAGCGAAGGCGGAAGCCGTCAACGGCAGGAGGGCCAATAGGAGGAACCTAAACCGAGATGAAGAAGGTCGACCTCAGGCGAGGAACCATCGAGGTGACAGGACGATTCCTCCAAGTGGTTTCCAGCGATGGAGATATGTCAGCCAAATGCACAATAGCTTCTTCTCAAAGGAAATCCAGAACGCCCGATTCCCTGAGAAGCTGAATTTGGGCGAGTTGACAAAGTACGACGGCACACAAGACCCGACGACTCATTTAGAAGACTTTGACGTTCACATGTCGGTTAGAGGTCTCAAGGAACCAATCATGCCGCGGATCTTCGCCGCGACGTTAAAATGGCCGGCGTTGAAGTGGCTCCACACTCTTCCTTTCGGGTCGATCCACAATTTTGAAGACCTGGCCGAGGCCTTTGAGTTGCACTTCGCGACTAGCAAACGGCAACCAAAATCCCAGTATTCTCTCTCCAAAATCGAGGCGGCGGCGGAGAGCTACTCCAAAGTTACCTTGACCGCTTCAATCATGCGGTACTACAGTGCGCGGACTTAACGAGGACGTACATGTTCTTTTTTAAAGGAGCGGGCAAAGAATCTCAACGACTTCATAACCCGTTCAAAGAAGTACTTGGACGTCGAGCAGATGCGAATGGCAAAC
Organism: Acacia pycnantha; assembly: GCA_025563575.1. Lineage (NCBI taxonomy): Eukaryota > Viridiplantae > Streptophyta > Magnoliopsida > Fabales > Fabaceae > Acacia > Acacia pycnantha. The sequence continues at coordinate 1,397,030 of JAMWYP010000006.1, forward strand.
AATCCCAATTCGAGGCGGGACCAAGATAGAACCTCCCCTCCCAGGGGTCGAGACTTCTCTGACAACAGGAATAGGGATTCCCGGAGAAGGGGGAATGAAAACAAGAGCCGGGGTGGCAAGTTTGATCAGCGGGGCAAGTACGAGAAGTATTCAGCCCTGACGGTGCCTCGTTCTCAAGTATGGAAGGAGGTGTCAACAACCGAGATGAAGAAGGTCGACCGACCTCGTTTGTCCTACCGAAGATCCGGGATAGACCAATCTAAATATTGCTCATTCCATGATGGTCGAGGTCATACAACAGATGAATGTTACGAGCTCCGTGATGCAATCGAACGATTTGTTCGTGAAGGCAAACTTCAACAGTATGTCATAGAGCATCAAGGAAAAAGTGGTAAACGAAAGACCAAGAACCGCAGCAGGACTCCCGAAAGTTCAAAAAGGGAAGATAAACGAAAGGCCCCGAAATCGATGACGAATTTCCGAAGCTGGTCGACTGTAATGTAATCAGCGGAGCAATGGGCGGAGGCGGAGATACTATGAGCCAGCGAAGGAAATACCTTCGAGAAGTCCTATCCGTCAGAGACCGACCAAAATTCAAGGAACATCACACTGAGGTAGCACGACCGCCTTTGTTTTTCACAAGCGACGACCTCAGGGACGTTGTCCCCGGCCATCAAGATGGGCTAGTGATAACCGGGACAGTCGTCAACTGCCGAGTCAAGCGGATATTTGTGGATGCCGGTAGTTCGGCCGACATACTAAGCTGGGAGGCGTTCAAAAGAATGAGCCTGGACCGGGACGACTTAAAGCCTTGCAAGACAACCCTCATCGGGTTTAATGGTGAACAATCGCGTCCGAGGGGTTTATCGACCTCCGGTTCACCCTTGGAGTCAAAAACGCCTTCAAGTCCGAAAGAGTGCGGTTCATAGTGGCTGACTTCGTTTCACCCTACAACATAATATTGGGAAGGCCAACCATTCACAAGTGGGACATGCTGGTATCTACAAAGCATCAAAAACTCAAGGTGATAGGCAACCAAGAAACCGTGGTCACGGTAACGGGGGATCAAAAAGAGTCTCGACAGTGCTATTTTGAAACCGTCAGAATTGGGGAGGGCGGATCTTCATCACAGCCCCAAAGAAGAAGCTATCCGGAGCGTTCGGACCGAGATTCTTACGACGACGAAGTCAATACCGTAGAATTAGACATCCGCGATGAGGAGGTACGCCCGAGCCGGCAGGAGACTGGAAGATCTGGTGATAGGAGACCCTTTCCAGACCACTAAGATTGGAAAACACCTATCTCCCGAGCTTAGAAGTAGTTTGAAGGAGTTCCGAAGGAAAACGGGGATGTCTTCGCACGGGATTCATCTCAGTACTGGAATAGACCCAAGTTTTGTTGTCACAAGGTAGAAGTCTATCAGGGCTCAATCCGTGTCTCGAGAGAAAGAGGAACCACGGACGAGAAAAAGGAAAGCATTGGAGATTCACATCAAGAATTCTTTGAAGCCGGTTTTATTCGGAAATTCAGTATACAACCTGGTTATCAAATGTGGTGATGGTAAAAAAGCCAAACGGGAAGTGGAGAGTTTGTACAGATTACAAGAACTTGAATAAGGTGTGACCGAAGGACTCCTACCCAATGCCAAACATCGACCAACTGGTGGACAACGCCTCAGGATTCCAGCTCTTATCCTTTATGGACGCATACTCCGGATATAATCAGATAGCGATGTACCCAGAGGATCAGGAAAAACGGCCTTCGTTCGAAAGAGCTAATTATTGCTACAATGTCATGCCTTTCGGATTGAAGAATCTTTGGAGCTACATATCAAAGGATGATGAATAAGGTCTTTGCAGACCAGATCGGTCGCAATGTAGAAGTGTATATAGATGACATGATCGTCAAAACCTTGGACCAAAGCAACGTCATATACAAGACTGGAGTAGACATTCGCCAAACTAAGAACCTACGAGAATCCGATCGAACCCGGCCAAGTGTGCCTTTGGCGTCCCATTGGAAAGTTCTGGGTTTCATCTCGACTAACCGAGGCATTGAGGCCAACCCGGACAAATGTAGGGCGGTGATGGAGATGAAGGCTCCGAGTAATAAGAAAGAAGTCCAGCAGTTAACCGGAAGAAGGCTCTTAAAGAAGGAGGCATCGGTGGAGTGGAATTCAAAGTGCGATGACGCATTTGAAGAGATAAAGCAATGTCTGGCAAATCCTCCAGTCCTCTCAAAACCTCAACCTGGCGAGACTCTTTTCCTTTACTTGTCCATCGGCGAGGAGGCCGTCAGCGCAGCCTTAGTAAGAGAGGCGGAACTAGGACAAATTCCTGTTTATTTTGTCAGCAGAACCCTGCAGAATGCCGAGATCCGATACCAAAAGCTGGAGAAAGTGGCATTCGCTCTGCTTATTGCGGCCCGTCGATTAAGACCTTATTTCCAGGGTCACCGTATTGTTGTTAGAACAAGCCAGCCAATTCGACAAGTCTTACATAATCCCTTTGCAACGTGTAGAGAATGATTGTCCAAAAGGATGCAAGCTTTTTGGACATTGCATTTAATGTACTGATGTCACTTTTTGCTTTAAGCTAAATCTCCATTAAATACTCCTCAAATCAGCTGAAACTCACTAACAAACTGATTAAACATAGTTAAGAATAGTAATGAGTGATGATAAGAAGTATCTAGATCAAACACAAAGATTTCACAAATTCGAGTAGTTTGATTTTCAAACTCTGCGACACAAAATCGAGTTTGTAATTCATCCAAACTGGAATTTGCAATTTCCTTCAGAAGTCTAAACTTGAGTTTACAAATCAAAACTCGAGTTTTCTTCGTCCAGAGAAGAATGTCGTGATTTGATATTTGAAGCTAGTTTTGAGTAAGAGCGAAACTCGAGTCATTAAGTGACAAACTCGAGTTTTGGACTTTTATGATGAAAAACAAGTTTAAGTTCAAATGCTCAAAACTGAAGTTTCCAAAAAGTTCAAATAGAGCAAAGCTCTCTGCTTGGCACAAACTCGAGTTTGCAAAGTGAAACTCGAGTTTCCAAAAATCTTAGGAAAAATAGAAAACTCTCTGTATGGTCCAAATTGGAGTTTGTAATTGAAAACTGGAGTTTTCAAATCCTTAGAAATATTGAGTTTTTCTCTGTAAGTTCCAAATTCGAGTTTCCAAACCAAACTCGAGTTGCCTCAAAATAGGGAAAACTTTGAAAAACATTATGCCAGATGCAAATTGGAGTTTTAAAAGTGAAACTAGAGTTTTCTCAAGTTCAGAGTAGAGCATAATTCTCTGTATGTTACAAACTCGAGTTTCCAGATACAAACTCGAGTTTCCAACAAAGCTTGGAAACTTAGAGAACTCTCTGTCTAGCACAAACTGAAGTTTCCAAATGGAAACTGGAGTTTTGCTAAGTTCAAAATGTTGATAGCTCTCTGTCTTGTCAAAACTCGAGTTCATTAAAACTAAACTCGAGTTTGCTTTGTCTTTGAAAAACTTAGGAGCTCTTTGTATGATCTAAACTCCAGTTTCAAACCTAAACTCGAGTTTGTCTAAATTTGTAAGAACTTGAGCTACTCTCTGTTAAGTCCAAACTTGAGTTTTCAAACCAAAACTCGAGTTTGTCTTTGACAGTAAGTTTTTCAACTTTAACAAAGATAAACTTCAACTTGGATTTACAATTGTCAGTTATCATCAAAACACATAGAGAACTAACAACAAAGACCTGTCATTAATTATGAAGAGACATATTCTCTTGTTGTGATGCAATCACTTGAAGATATTTAATTAGTCCGACAGTGAACAGAAACCTTGATATGCATCTAATGGATGTTGTTACAGCCTATATATAATGCCTTAGGTACTGAAATTTATATGAAAATCCCTGAAGAATTTAAATTGCTAGAAAGATGTAAGAATTCTCGAGAAAATTGTGAAATATGTTTGCATAAATCCTTATATGGATTGAAACAATATGGAAGAATATGGTATAATCGTCTCATTGAATATTTGTTAAAGGTTATAAAAATGATCCAATTTGCTCATGTGTTTTCATAAAAGGAAATAGATAAGAGTTTTTGATAATTGTTGCATATGTGGATGATTTGAATATAACTGGAACTCTTGAAGAGCTTCAAAAAATTGTTGATTGTTTAAAGGGAGACTATGTGTAATATTAAAAAAAAAAAAGGCCAAAAAAACTTATGTAAGTGCCCTTGGAGGGAATTTAAATTTAATTTTAGATTTAAAAATATAGGATTTATATCCTATAGGATATATCTACCGATTAAATGAGGCTTAAGACATTTATTTGGATTACTAGAGGTATTATTGTGGGTTTAATTGATTTAGTTTCGCTAAATCTTGAACTATATGAAATTATGAGTTGGGATTTAGGATTTATATTAGAGTTTGATATGATTTTGATTATGTGGGGGTTTGGAGATTTGTTTAATAAATTGGGTTATGCTTATATAAGTTAACATTAGATTGGAAAATTGAGTTTTGTAGGTCTCTTATATTCAAATTTATAATTCATTTTTAATTTATTGGAGGTTATATTGAGGATTAGATGGATTGGATTTTGAGTTTCATAAATGAATGTAAATATTTGAAATTTTTTGGTGAAGATTTTATGCAAGGAAATTGGGTATTTTTGGTTAAATTGAGGATATGGTAATAATTTGATGATCATAATAAGTGAGAAATAATTTGTGAAAGAAGGAGATGAGATTGTAATGATGATTTTAGGAATACATAAATTATCCTTTTATCTATGGAAACTAAAGTGAGACAATTATAGTTTAATTAATTAATTGTTATTGTATTAGTTGGTATTTTTGTTAATTCTATTAATGTATAATTATATATTTATTTTTATAGTGGACTTGATTTCTCTCAAATTTAGTTCATGTGTCAAGAACTTGAGGTAACCACTTTCCGCTTGTTATGTGTGTTAATATGTTGTTTGTGAGTATTTTGTGAAATGATTATTAGAATGAAAATATATGGATATTGATTTAATATATCAATGAATACCTTGAAATAATATTGTTATCACTACAAAAAAAACGACATTTTGTAGCGGTTAAAATCACCTATTTGTAGCGGTTTTTGGCGTGACTAATGACATTTGTCGCGGTTCCAAAAACCGCTACAAAATCCACTGTGGCAAGCTGATTTGTCACGGTTAATAAAAACCGATACTCCATACATATAAACCGCTACTATATCTGTTGCGGTTAATAATAACCGCTACTAAATGAGCTTGTCTGACGTCTCTTCTGAGAGCTTAGTCACGGTTACTAACCGCTACAATATTTACTTGTAGCGGTTACTTAACAGCTACAAATTAATGTTTTGAAAATTTTGCCGCCATTAAATTTATTATTTTGAATATTTGTCGCGGTTCTTAACCGCTACAAATTTTCCCGCCATATTTTCGCAAGGAAAAAAATTGCCGCCATGTGAATATATGTAGCGGTTTGTAACCGTTACAAATTTTCCCGCCATTTTTTTAAATATTTGTAGCGGTTTGAAACCGCTACTCTGACCGCTACAACATATCCCGCCATTTTCTCCCGCAAATATTTGAAACGTAGTAGCGGTTCATGAAACCGCTACAAATTTCATGACTTTTAAAAAAAAAAAATTTATCAACGTAATTAACTGATTATTATTTATTAATAGTTTATCTTTTTAATAAAAATAAAAAGTATTAAAATACAAAATTTAAATATATAAGGTGCTTGTTGTATAGATGCAAAATAATAAAAATATGGAAGATATAATAAGAGCTAATAAAGAGGTAATTAAAATAATACTAAATGTTTAAAAAATATGTGTACAAGTTATTGAATAATGTATTTGGAAGAAAAAGAAAAGTTGATTAAAATATCCCGTTCAACTGCAAAATAACAAACATTAATTAGTATATATGAGAAACATTAGAATTGAGAAACATTAAAATTGATCCGGTTACATGGCACTTACCCCCTTCAGACAGTTAACCCCTATGTTCCAAAACGTAAAAATATTTGAGAAGACGGAGAGAAAACGTGGGTAGAAAAGAAATTGATGTATATTAAATGAGGTTGGGTGGGGTATTTATGGTGGTTTCTGCGCAGCATTTTGTAGCGGTTGGGATCACACTTTTTGTAGCGGTTATTATTATTAGTATCGGTTTGTTTGCGTGTTTGTAGCGGTTCATGTAACGATTCATTTTTGTCACGGTTTTTGTAGCGGTTACTATATTAGAATCGGTTTGTTTTCGTTTTTGTAGCGGTTCATGTAGCGGTGTATTTTTGTCGCGGTTTTTTAAGGATTTGCAGCGGCTAAGTAATCGCTACAACATGTGTTCTTGAATTTTTTTTTTTTTTTTTAAAGATTGCATATTACAACATATGCATTAAGTTTTTCTCTCAATCTTCTTCGACATCCCTACAAAGAAAGTTTGCATAAAATGTTACGCGTGAGGTGAATACGTTTAAACACAATTAAAACTTTAGTTAAATGTTTCAATTTCATAAAGCCACAATTAAAAAACGTACCGAACTATAGGTAAATTGTCATCGTAAATGCAGGATGAAGTCTTCGAAGCTTGCGGGCTGCAATGGCTCACAATCGTAGGCAACGTTATCACCATCGCCCATATCGTAAACGTCCCGAGGCTTTAAGTGAACCACCATATTCCAATCCTTGTGCCTCTCATCGACGACATAATAAACCTGATGGGCCTCTGAGGCAAGAATATACGGCTCGTCATCTTCAAACTGACCACTGTGAATAGGCGGGAGAAATTCACTGATGTGATGCCTAAGTCGTCAGTCGTGAGTCCCCTGGACGTGGTGGTATTCGCCCACAGACACTTGAACAACGTCACGGTGAAAAGGCCTGTGTAACTTATCCTGACCACATCAAGCAGCTTTCCATAATACGGGACGTCACGATCTTGCCATTAATGCAAGCGTGAGAGAAGGCGAAATCTAAGAAAGTGTTCAATCCCGCTAAATATGCAGGAGAACTACGCGGCAGCTTGATCCATGACTTATCCATATGTAACAAACAAATCTAGGACAGAACATAAATGTGGATACAATGTTTAATTACATTCAACGCAGAACTTGGGATCTTTAAAAATGCATCGAATGGTTTGTAGCGGTTTCAAAACCGCTACAACAACCGTTGCAAATATCAGGAACAGTTTTGTAACGGTTTCCAAACGTCTTGTTCTTTGTATCCTTCGTCACATGCTTCCAATCCTTGAAAAAAATCGGGAACCATGCCCAATTGCCGCCAAATTCAGACAAGAATCGGTTCATCAGGTGACCACCGGTGCCGATCGCCTGGTCTGTGTGCTCGTTCCACGGGACTACGACCCGATACCCAGCCACCTCCCAGTCGTACTGAGTAAGAGTGGAAACATCCAGCGTCCAACTGCTGATGTTCCCATGTGTATCTACAATATTACAAAAAATTGAATTAAACCTACCGAATTTAAATTAATTTCTCCCAAAAAAACTAATTAGATATACCTTCGACATCCACAGTATATCCGGTGGAACGCGAAGACGCCGGTCGGGGGTTCCCGTGGTCCCACAGGTTTTCCTGGTCGATGAACTGCTCCACGTCCGCTAAGGGAATGTCGAGATGGATGTCCCCATTCTCGTCGTCTAAGTCGTTGAACGACAAACTTGCTTCTTGATCTCCCCCTACGGTCGCCACGTTTGGAATTTCTTCATCGGTGAAGAGATCGGAAAACTCATTCAGCCCCTGAGATGGCGGAGGTATATATCGGGCCCCACGCCCTCTCGTCTGGCCCCCTCTACTACTACTCCCCCGTAAACCCTTTCTCTCTGGGACACCCATTTTTCCCTTTCCCTTATCTCCTCCAGAAACCATGATGTTGAAATGTAGAAGTTTAAAATTAAAAGTTTAAAGATGGGTTGAAAGGTGAAAACTCAAACCGTTGGAAGTGTGACTTTGAAAATGAGGAGCGATTGTTTAAAAAACCGTACATTTTGTAGCGGTTATCCATAGAAACTGTTACAAAATTTGAATTTTTGTAATGGTTGCCATATCACCGCCACATAAACCGCCACAAAATAGCGGACTGTTGATATTCTGTAGCGGTTACGATGTAACTGAAAACGAAAGGAAATCACCAAGAGGGGGGTGAATTGGGGATTTTAAAAACTTTTAAAATAACCTTGCACCCAAGCTGAAGCTAAACGTAAAGAGATAGGGAAGAAGAGCTTGACACAGAAGGTTTATCCTGGTTCGGTCCAAACTCTTGACCTACGTCCAGTCCCAGTCTCTCTGGGTTTTCTACTATCACTCAATTCAGATACACACTCTGTACTCAAGGATTATCCTCTCTCTAGGATACACTCCCCCTACAAGTTGTAATCTGAAATCCCAATCTCCAAGTCCCCTTGACTTGAGATTATTACAATGAATGAATAATTTGTATAACAGCTCTCTCACAGAGTAGATATTGATAAACACTGAGGCTCTTTGTATATCAAATACAATACAGAAAGAAAACTGAATGTATATGTAACTCTTGAGCTTGCTTTTCGTTTCTGCTTGAATTCTCCTCTTTCGAAGTTTGTAATCTTGTTCTATATATAGTGGTCAATTGCTATGTGACCGTTACTTCTCAATTCTGCATGTTCTTCATTTGAAATTCAGGTTGATGAGGATTATAGCCGTTGGGTTCTGATTTTCAGCTGATTTAATTCCAGACGCGTGAAATCCTTCTTCATTCTGATTTGTCGCGTGAATTCAATGTCTTGATTGATCCAACTAATACCTGAAACATTCTTAATTTAGAGTGGTTAAATATACATATGAATTCTCTAAATGAATGTAATAAATTCGCATAGAAATGGTAATTTTGTTGTTCAAACTAATCAGGATGAAAACAGTAACGATCATATTTGCTGTCGTCTTAAACTCGAGTTCGCCAAGTTAGGCTCGAGTTCGTAAGGCACTTTGAGTATCAGGTTCATCTTCTGTGAGGAGAAAACTCTGGAGTTTTATGTAGACTCTGGAGTTTGTAAATTGTCTCATCATGTAAACTCGAGTTCACAAAGGTAGGCTCGAGTTCGAATCATCGCTGAGCATTTTGTCGGGCGAGCACCTGAAATAATATTTCACAAACCAGGCGAGCTCGAGTCCATTAGTGATTAGGCTCGAGTTTAACACTATTCATGCCTAAGAGATTTGATCATTCGAAAGAGTGGTGGAGCACAAATATGAACTCGGAGTTGGTGCATTTGCTTTACTCTTTTTCAATGAAGGGCTCGAGTTCATAATGACAGGCTCGAGTTTGACTTTATTTATTTCAGGGCTTATCGGAGTGAACTGGAGGTTTGAACTTAAACTCTGGAGTTTGTGAATGAAGGAAACCTTGGGAGCTCTCTGCCAGGGGAAAACTCAAGCTTGCAATAACAGGCTCGAGTTTACCTATTTTGTAAACTCTTCTTCGTTTGTCAAACCATAGAGTAAACTCTACACAAAAGTATTAGGCTCGAGTCCATATACTTAGGCTCGAGTTTTCATCAATTCTGACCATAGAAATAAGCAAACTCTACACAAAATATAAACTCGAAGTTTAAAGAGATGATTTTCAATTTGATATGCTCTCTGTTTGCAGCAAACTCGAGCTTGCCTAGTTAGGCTCGAGTTTTGCGATGACAAAATGTTTTTGACTCTTTTGTCTTATTAAAACATTCATACATGTTTACAATTGTTATTAATCATCAAAACACATAGAGAACTAACATTCTCCTCCTTTTTGATGATGACAACACTTGTAAACAATTAACTCCTTTTAAAAACATTGTTTGATCATTTGAAATCAATGAAGCATAAATCTTCAGTGTAAATGCATCAGAATTGGAAATTAACATTAGAAATCGATTCTGATGATCAGAGTTAGCAAGATCATAAACATGAATCAAATAAGCATTGTTCATAACTGATATGAGGAGCATAATACATATTGTCATATTGCATAAACTAGAGTATTCAATAGATTACAAGATGACATTAGAGTTTCAAAGATATAAGAAATGATCAAAAACATTTAAATTGACTGCTTCTTCACTTCAACTCTTCTCCCCCTTTGTCATCGGCAAACAAGGGAGGATCAGATGGGGTAGAGGTTGGGTGAAGAGCAGGATCATGTGTAGATGGTTCGGGGCTATGGAGGTGGTTGGTTGGATTGGGATTGTGATAGAAGGTGCAGAAGTAGGTGGAGGATCCGAGGAGCTAGGGCCGGTGAAGTGATGGACTCGATGTTGTAAGACTTTGTCCATTTTGTCATGGAGGCTAGCCATAGACACCAGAAGGGTGGAGATGCTCACTGAATGATCTCCAATTTGTTCACTGAGACCTTGCACTTTGTCTTTGATAATCTCATGCTCAAGAATTAGATCTTCTTGGGCATCGGTCAACTCCTCATATCCTTTCTTCACTTTCTTGAATTCTGATTCCATCTTGGAAGAAAGATCAGAAACAACTTGGGCAATGTAAGCCTTGATTCTTTCATCCAAATCAGAGGAAATGATGGTGGTGGAGGTGGTGCACTCGAGCTTCTTGAACTCTAGGGCGAGTGGCTCTGGATCTAGCGGGTCTTGATGGAGCTCGGAATGATCACTACCTTGATCAAAACTTATCCTCATAAGGTTCGGGATATGTTGAACAAACTTTGCGGTTTTTCGGGTTTCTCATTGGCGGTAGGTACCATACTCTCTCATGGAACATGATTGCGAGATAAGGCTAGCAAAGGGTATCTGAGATGTTTTCCTTCCATGAAAAAGAAATTTGAACATTTCTTTGAAGATCCAATCTCCTATATTGTGAGGAATTTGATCAATGATAGAGGCAAAGATAGGAAAGTCCTTCTTTGCAAAATGGGTGAAGTTTCCTCCTTTTTGAACGAGATTCCTAGTATATATGTACCAGGAAGCTCTTTGCTTAGGGGGCATTGATACTGGAGTGAAATTTAGAATCTTTAAACCATCGGGGACAGGCTCATCGGGTTTGAGGAGTGAGTATATCTGCCTATCGGTATAGTTTGGGGATGCAACAGGAGGAGGATTTTGTATTTGAAGGAGGGAATTAAGGTATTCAGCAGTGATGGTAATATGTTTTCCTCTAATGGTGGTGGTAATCCTTTCCTCAATTAGATTTCTATCATTATCCAATAGATTGTCACTTTTCATGCAATAATAGAAAGCTTTGACAAAGGATGGACTATATGAGGCTCGAATGGATATGAGAGGTTCAAATTGTCTAAACCAATGAGTAAGATCAAGACTACATTCCTCTTTTAATGTATCTAAATTGACATAAACTGAGGGACAAAAACTCTTAGACTCATAATTCTCCCGGAATTGAATGGCATCCTCACCTTTAGTTAGAGTTACGGACTCACTAGAGAATCCCCTAGGAATTGAAGAGTGATTGTATATTTCAAATAATGCCGGGGTGTCTCTAGATACCTGAGGGACAGAATGTTCTTGATGATGGGAGGATGATTGAGCTTGAGAGCTAGCCTGACCGGTTGCAAGAGGACTCGTTGTGGTTTTTCTCGATTTATAGACCTTCTCTTTGCCCCTTCTAGGTAGTGTTTCAGCAGTTGGAGGTTTCTTAGGGGTGGCCATCTTGACTGTGGTTATTGGGGTAGCCTGGGTCGAAGGAATACCAGGAATTTGCTTGTAAATTCCGTGCTTGAATCGTTTGGGAAACGATTTCGCTCTGGGAGGACGCTGAGGAACGTTTGGTGGATTTGATTGGGGTTCTTGATGATCAGAGGATTGGGAATCTTGAGTTGCAGATCGTTTAGAAGCCATGCACTCTGGTTTTTCGTCGAGAAGATTGAGAGAAATTTGGGAGGAACTTAGGTTTAAGCTCGAGGGTGAGATAAAGTGAAGACGAGCAATCAGGTTTTTTTAAAAAATTTTAGTGTCGCAAACTCGAGTTCACAACTGTAAGCTCGAGTTTTGTGTAATGGTACTAACCTGGAATTCAAGGGTGTATGTGTGAACCCTTGAAATTTCTTGCTAGGCTCGAGTCTAGCAACTTGCAGGCTCGAGTCTGTCAGGTTCTCTGAGCTAAGTTGCTCTCTGTCTCCCGTGAACTCGAGTCCTTTAACTAATAGGCTCGAGTCTGTCAGGTTTTCTGAGTTGAGTTGCTCTCTGTCTCCCGCGAACTCGAGTCCTTCAACTAATAGGCTCAAGTTTGGCGACCTGAGATAATTGTATTTCTCTCTAGTTCTCTCGAGCTCGAGTCTAGCTTAGGTAGGCTCGAGTTTGGATATCTTGACAGCAAACTTGCAGTCGATGGTTTGGAATATTATTCTCATTAAGCATCCTGCATAAAACATATCTACATACTCCGATGCTTAAGTCAGTAAATGATAATCATCAAAAACATAACTGACATTAAATTGGGTAGAGATTACTTACAACTCATTGGGATTTATCATTCCCAATTCTCTTCTTATGAACACAAATTGTTCTTTTGCTAATGGTTTGGTGAAGATATCAGCAAGTTGCAAGTGGGTTGGGATGAACATGACTTTGACATCTCTCTTTTGAACATGGTCTCTTATGAAGTGATGTCTAACATCAATATGCTTGGTTCTAGTATGTTGAACAGGATTCTTTGCCAAGCTTTTTGTGCTTGTGTTGTCACAAAGAATTGAGATTTCTTTGAGATGAACTCCCAAATCACACAATTGTTGTTTGAGCCAAAGAACTTGAGCACAACAACTTGAGGCAGCAACATACTCAGCTTCAGTGGATGACACAGCTACGTGGTGCGCTTTCTTTGAACCAAGATACTAATGATCCTCCAAAGAATTCACATTGGCCACTGGTGCTTTTACGTCGGTCTTGTAGCTGCATGATCCGAATCGGTATAAGCTACCAAGTGTTCATGTTGATCTTTGGGAAACCACAATCCAAGAGTCTTTGTATCGGCAAGATATCTAAAAATCCTTTTAACATGTTCGGCATGAGACTCCTTGGGGCAGATTGAAATCTAGCACACATTCCAACACCGAATTGAATGTCGGACGACTTGCTGTAAGATAGAGTAATGATCCAATCATTCCTCTATATTTAGTAATGTTGAAGTCAGTTCCTTTTTCATCAGCATCCAAAGTTGCAGTTGAGCTCATTGGTGTGTCTGCTCCATTACAATCTTCTAGACCATATTTCTTCAATAGATCTTCCAAATACTTGGTATGGGAAATGAAAATTTCATCATGACGTTGCTTGATTTGAAGTCCAAGGAAGTAATTGAGTTCTCCCATCATGGACATCTCAAACTCTCCCTGCATTGTCTTAGCAAATTCTTCACACATAGTATCATTAGTAGCACCAAAAATAATGTCATCAACATAAATTTGAACTATTAAGACATCACCAAGTTTATTTTTCTTTATAAAGAGAGTTGTATCTGCTTTACCTCTAACAAATCCTTGACCAAGAAGGAAATTGCTTAATCGCTCATACAAGCTCTAGGAGCTTGCTTAAGACCATATAAGGCTTTCTTGAGGTGATAAACATGATCTGGATGATGTTCATTTTGAAATCCTGGAGGTTGTTCAACATAAACTTCCTCTGTATAAAACCATTTAAAAGGCGGATTTCACATCCATTTGAAAAAGTTTGAATCCTTTAACACGAGGCAAAGGCTAAAAGAACTCTTATAGCTTCCAATCTTGCTCTTGGAGCATAAGTTTCTTCATAATCAATTCCTTCTTCTTGATTATAGCCTTTTGCAACTAGCCTTGCCTTATTACGAATGATTATGGCGGATTCATCACGTTTGTTCTTGAATACCCATTTAGTGCCAATGACTGGATGGTCTTTAGGCCTAGGTACCAAGTCTCAAACTTGATTTCTTTCAAATTGGTGCAACTCCTCTTGCATTGCTATAACCCAATCATTATCTGAAAGGGCTTCATCAATTTTAGAGGGTTCAATTTTAGAAATGAAAGCAGAAAAGGTGACTTCATTTAGAGTGCCTCTTCTGGTTCTTACTCCTTGACTTGCATCACCTATCACTTGATCCAGAGGATGACTCCTACTGTATCTCCATGATTTAGGTTGAGTTTGAACACTGTTTTCACAAATATTTTCACAATGTTTTTCAGTTTCAGAATCCTTTTGCAAAGCTTTTTCAGTGTTTGTTAAAACAAGAGTTGGTGCTGAGTCTGAACCAGATTGATTTGAAATAAGAAAATCATCATCATCATCCAAGGGTTTGTTAGATTTGGTTTCACAGAATACAACATGCATAGATTCTTCAACAATGTGAGTGCGGGTATTATAAACTCTATATGCTTTACTTCTACTTGAATAACCCATAAATATACCTTCATCAGCTTTGGGATCAAATTTACCCAAGCTGTCCTTACCGTTATTGTGGATGAAGCACTTACATCCAAAGATGTGCAAGTGAGCTAAGTTGGGTTTTCTTCCTTTGTAAAGTTCATAGGGTGTTTTGTCCAATTTCTTCCGGAGATATGCCCTGTTTGATATGTAGCATGCAGTGCTCATAGCATCAGCCCAAAACATTTGAGATGTTTGATTTTCGTTCAACATTGCTCTTGCCATTTCAGTGAGCACTCTATTTTTCCTTTCAACAACTCCATTTTCTTTGTGGGGTTCTTGGGGCTGAGAAGTTGTGGTTGATTCCCATATTATCACGAGAATTCTCCAAAGGCATTATTTTCAAATTCTCCACCATGATGCGTACGAATACCCGCAATAGAGAATCCTTTCTCGCTCTGGACCTTCTTGGCAAACACAGCAAATTGATCAAATGTTTTATCTTTTGAAGGTAAGAGTATAGTCCAAGTGAACCTTGAGAAATCATCAACTATGACTAAGGTATAAAGATTACCACCAAGACTCTTTACTCTAGCAGGTCCAACTAAGTCCATATGGAGTAATTGAAGAGGTCTATTAGTTGATATTTCATTCTTTGACTTAAAGGAAGATTTGATTTGTTTACCTTTTTGACAAGCATCACACAGTATGTCCTTTTTAAAAGAAAGTTTAGGTAAACCAATAACCAATTCCTTTTTCTGTAACTTATCAAGTTGAATCATATTAACATGTCCTAAACGTTTATGCCATAACCAACTTTCATCCAATTTACCAACAAAACACTTTTCAGAATCAGAATTGTTTTCAAGTAGATTAAGAGTATAGCAATTACCTTCTCTTGGAGCTCTGAATAATGCTTTGGATTTAATGTTATCTAAGGAGAGAATATCCTTACTTACAATCAAGCATTCTTCGAATCAAAGATGACTAGATTTCCTTTGTGCGTGCTTTGACTCACACTAAGAAGATTGTGACATAGTCCTTCTACAAGATAAACATCTTTGATTTGTGGTCCATTGTTATTTCCAACTTCTCCTATTCTAGCAATCCTTCCAGACTGATTTCCACCAAAGGTTACCTTGCCTCCTTCCTTATGCTTGATTGAAGCAAACTTGGATTGCTCTCCTGTCATGTGTCTTGAGCATCCCTTGTCAATGTACCATTTATTTGGATTTGATGCCCTAAGACAAATCTGCATAAAGATGAGTATCATTTCTTAGGTACCCATTTTTTCTTGGGTCCTTTTGGGTTAGTTTGTGTCTTAGGAATCACATAGGATCCCTTAGGCACCCATTGATAATTTCCTACTGATTTATTTGATCTATCTTTTCTATGAAAGCATGCAGAAGTAGTATGACCTTTTCTGTTGCAATGTGCAAATGGATTTGAAATATGGACAGATTTTTGAAAATAATTCATGTATGATCTTTGGCCATGTTTCTTTTTGCCTTTTTTCTTATCACAATCAGGTTTGTAACCAATTCCTGATTTGTCATTTGTGAACCTTCTTTGTTTCAAAATGATTTCAAGCATTTCACTTCCTCTAGTGAATTTTTCAAGAGTCTTCGTAAGATATTCATTTTTCTTTTTTAGAATGAGGCATTCATCACATATGATATTTTCAGGAACCGAAAGATTTTCTACTTGCTGTTCAAGTGTTGTATTCTTCCTTTTTAAAGCAAAATATTCTTCAGCAAGTTCTTCAAATTCATTTTGAACAAGTTTATATTCATTAGACAATTCATTATAAGTTGGTTTTATATCATGATTAGGACAAGTAGAACTTTCCTTTTCACAATCGAAACAGTGTAGGAATCGTTTGAACTGTTCTTCTAATAGTTTGATTTTTCTTTTTGAAAATAAGAGCTCTTTTGCGGTTTTCTTAAATTCGGTGTAAAGAGAGTCATATGTTGAAGATAATTCATCATAAGGTAAATCGAATTACTTACCTCTTCGTTGTCGATTCCTCTTGAGCCACAAGACAGAGATTGGCACTTTGTTCCTCTTACGCCTCATCTTCATCGGATGAGTTTGTTGCCCCATATAGCCGACACATAAGCTCTTTTCTTGAACTTATTGAATTTCTTTTCTTTGTTTTTCAGTGAGGACATTCGATTTGATGTGGCCCGGTTTCTCACACTCATAGCATATAATTGGTTTCTTAGTTTCAGTGCTAGAATTTCCTTTGTGAAACTTTCTGTGAGATTGGTCCTTTTTGTAGAATTTCTTGAATCTTTGGACCATCATTCCTAGCTCACCATCTTCATCTTCATCTTCTTCATCGTCATCTGACTTTACCTCTTTGATGGTTTTAAGAGCTATTCCCTTGTTTTTGACATTGATGTCATTTAGCCCTTTCTTGAATTTGATCTTCCCCTCATACTCAGAGAGGCTGCCAAATAATGCTGCTACGGAGGCCATTGATTCGCCTTGAGATTCTTCAATTGCCGTGACATTGGCTTCCCATTCCTTGGTGAGAATATTTAGTATTTTCCTCACTTGGGCAGATTGTTCATATTCTTTTCCCAAGGCAATGAGTTGATTGATCAGATGAGTGAACCTGAGTTGAAATTCGCCAATAGACTCTCCGGGCTTCATCTGTAATAAATCATATTCGAGTCATGAGAGTATTGATACGATTTTCTTTGATTGCGGCTAGTTCCTTCATGGGCTATCTCAAGAGCATCCCACATTTGCTTAGCGAGATGGCAAAGTGCAAATTCCGAAATACTCCTTTTGCCCAAGAGCACTTTGCGGCATGTGGATTGCCTTCATGTTGAGAGTGACTAGCTTTTTATCATTGTCATCGTACTCTTCTTCTTTCTTGGGAGTTCTGACATCAGCTACAACTGAGGAAGGAACATATTTTCCTTTCTCAAAGACCTTCCATAAACCAAACTCATAGGCCATTACATAGACCCTGAACTTAGCCTTCCAGAATGAGTAGTGTTCTCCATTGAAACCTGGTGGTCTGTTGATTGAGGCTCCATCGGGTAGAATTCCTTCCATTGGATCTTTTTGTCTAGGATGTTGATCATTCAAATAGGCAACCTTGCTCTGATACCAAATGAAAACGAAAGGAAAACACCAAGAGGGGGGTGAATTGGGGATTTTAAAAACTTTTAAAATAACCTTGCACCCAAGCTGAAGCTAAACGTAAAGAGATAGGGAAGAAGAGCTTGACACAGAAGGTTTATCCTGGTTCGGTCCAAACTCTTGACCTACGTCCAGTCCCAGTCTCTCTGGGTTTTTGAAAAGCGAATGTATATGTAACTCTTGAGCTTGCTTTTCGTTTCTGCTTGAATTCTCCTCTTTCGAAGTTTGTAATCTTGTTCTATATATAGTGGTCAATTGCTATGTGACCGTTACTTCTCAATTCTGCATGTTCTTCATTTGAAATTCAGGTTGATGAGGATTATAGCCGTTGGGTTCTGATTTTGGTGATTTAATTCCGAGACGCGTGAAATCCTTCTTCATTCGATTTGTCGCGTGAATTCAATGTCTTGATTGATCCAACTAATACCTGAAACATTCTTAATTTAGAGTGGTTAAATATACATATGAATTCTCTAAATGAATGTAATAAATTCGCATAGAAATGGTAATTTTGTTGTTCAAACTAATCAGGATGAAAACAGTAACGATCATATTTGTTGTCGTCTTAAACTCAAGTTCGCCAAGTCAGGCTCGAGTTCGTAAGGAACTTTGAGTATCAGGTTCATCTTCTGTGAGGAGCAAACTATGGAGTTTGATGTAGACTCTGGAGTTTATAAATTGTCTCATCATGTAAACTCGAGTTCACAAATGTAGGCTCGAGTTCGAATCATCGCTGAGCATTTTGTCGGGCGAGCACCTGAAATAATATTTCACAAACCAGGCAGGCTCGAGTCCATTAGTGATTAGGCTCGAGTTTAACACTATTCATGCCTAAGAGATTTGATCATTCGAAAGAGTGGGTGGAGCACAAATATGAACTCGGAGTTTGTGCATTTGCTTTACTCTTTTTCAATGAAGGGCTCGAGTTCATAATGACGGGCTCGAGTTCGACTTTATTTATTTCGGGGCTTATCGGAGTGGCTGGAGGTTTGAACTTAAACTCTGGAGTTTGTGAATGAAGGAAACCTTGGGAGCTCTCTGCCAGGAGAAAACTCGAGCTTGCAATAACAGGCTCGAGTTTACCTATTTTGTAAACTCTTCTTCGTTTGTCAAACCATAGAGTAAACTCTACACAAAAGTATTAGGCTCGAGTCCATATACTTAGGCTCGAGTTTTCATCAATTCTGACCATAGAAATAAGCAAACTCTACACAAAATATAAACTACGAAGTTTAAAGAGATGATTTTCAATTGGAAAATGTTTCCCTTGAGAGGCAAACTTGAGCTTGTCTATACGGGCTCGAGTTTACTCATTTGTAAACTCTTTAACATTATACCATGGAGAGTTTAGGTGGAGTTTATTTATTCGAGCTCGAGTTCGTCATCTTTGAAATAGCACGATATGCTCTCTGTTTGCAGCAAACTCGAGCTTGCCTAGTTAGGCTCGAGTTTTGCGATGACAGAATGTTTTTGACTCTTTTGTCTTATTAAAACATTCATACATGTTTACAATTGTTATTAATCATCAAAACACATAGAGAACTAACAGTAACCGCTACAGTAACCGATACAAAAAAGCTGACCCTTCAGATTTTGTAGCGGTTACGTAGTAACCGCTACAATATGTCCACATTCTGTAGCGGTTATTATCAAAAACCGCTACAAAATGATTTTTTCGAAAAGAAATTCCAAACTCATTAGTTAGATTCATAAAGTTTATGAATCAGACTAATTAGTTTGGTACAAATATTTAAAAACCAAACCTTCAATTCATTTAATTTTTTCTTTAATTTTTCTAAAAGGGTCCACGAAATAAATTTCACATAATGAAATAACCAAAAATAGTCCAACATATCCGTGGGGATTCGGACTCAATATAGCCGCCGATCTCCCACGAAAAACTGTCTGAGTCAATTTCATCAGAGATATTTTCGTGAGACAAAGGTGGCTATAATGGAACCCAATCTCCTGTCGTATGTTGGACTATTCTCAGAAGAGTAGAAGTATTCACGCCCCAAAGAAATGAGCAAACATTGACTTGTGCTGAACAAATTGCCTCGCAAAGATGAGAGAGGCAAATATCTGCAGCTCTTATCACCCTAGATAGGAGATCAGAGCTACTGATATATGTATTTCTTCGACGACCAAGCAAGATAGTTCATTCAGTTACTAGTTGAAGATTTAGTAATTCCTTTAATTGTTATAATTGATGAGCTTAAACCCTTATTTATATAGTGAATATTTGTAGCGGTTTTCCTAGAAACCGCTACAAAAGTTTAGCTTTGACGCGGTCAAGGTCACCCTTCACGGTATCCGTGACAAAATTGTGACTCCAATAACCGCTACAAAATGCCCGCGACAAACATTTCCGCCATTGCGCGCCAAGGTGGCGCCAAATTTGTTGCGGTTTTCATTGAGTAAACCGCGACAAATATAGCCGAAGTCATGTCGTCATTGCTTCTGTTACTATTTAGTGGCGGTTTAGGGATAAAACCGTTACAAATTGGTATTTTGTAACGGTTATTGTGAACTGCGACTAATTAACCGCGACAAAAGATGGTTTTTTTTTTTGTAGTGTATCTTAATGATTATTGAGACAATGTATTATTTTTATAAATATCATTTGGAACTTGTATATACATGTTAATATTATGATTGTTTGTCATTGATACATATGGATGGATGTGGAGCTGTGAGGAGAGTTATTGTGTATTAATACCACATGGTATGCCCCCACTTGGTGCACAATGGATGACTTTGACATTCTCAGGGCCCTTGATATCACCATTTTCCTTCAGTCGGGTTAAGCAGCTCAAGGGGCAATAATGCCTCATGATTTAATCATATATAATCCAGTAAAATGGATGAATAATTTCTTAGCTATGGCTCTAGTTAGCGGTTATAAGGGTGGTTTGGGGTAATAAGGATGGTCGATGCATAAATATTTTGCTTGGCATGTTACATATGTGATTTATGAAGGTGGAATATCACCTAGAGGGGGGGATGAATAGGTGATCTCAAAATCCTTTTCACAGATACACACAGAAGCAGTATTTAAGCTAAGACAAGAAGAAGAAATGGACACTGAGCAATTTATACTGGTTCGGTCTAATACTTTGACATATGTCCAGTCCCCAAGCACACCTTGAAATTTCTACTAACTCTTTCAAATACGATTACAACTCAAGGATGATCCTTTCTCACTCGGACTTACTTCCCCTTACAAGTTGCAAACGTACACCCACACTTAAGGTCCCACAACCTTAAGCTTTAACAACTAAACAGTAATCAAGTAAGTGTTTAAGAAAACTCCTCGCTGAGTAGATAAGTGGTAATCACTGAAGTGCTAGATATTCGAAGATATTAATGAAACAGTTGAAACAATAAATACAATAATCTCGAATTGAATGCATAGAGTGTTTTCGGTAGTTGGCAGAATTGAATGTTATGAGATTTTATAGTGTACGCCATTAATGCCATTGTGAAGCTTCAAGAAATAGCTGTTGAGACTCTTGTGCTTCTGTTAGACACAGAAGCATGATGTTTGGAAATATTCGAACGTTGCTTCATTAAATGTTCTTGATGGTGACGACCTTGTGCAGAGAGATAATCAGAGTACAAGCTGAAACAAGTATTCCTCGAAAGAATGTTTTCGTCTACTGCACTCTTTAATTCCTAATGTTGCTCTGTTTCTCTGTCTTGCATTTAATGTACTGCCACGTTGGATCGCCTTTCGCTCGAATTCAAATATAGCATGTTTAATCAATCTAAAATTCAAACAAAGAATGATTAGATATGATATAAGTGAGTTTGAAGATGATTAACAAACATTAGATAGTAACCAATGAATTTATAGAAGATTTCAAAGTTGCGTAAGTTAATTGCATATATTCCAGAAAAAGCATTCTCGAGAATTGATCTTTTCATTCTCGAGAATCAGTGAGTTAAGAAGGGCAAACCTTTAAGTGTTCTTGAGAATTGATTATACCGTTCTCGAGAATCCTATGTCCAAAGAACAATCGTGAAGATTTATGATGCCTATTCTCGAGAATAGAATTACCATTCTCGAGAATCACACGGTAATGGATTTTCGTAGATAGAAAGTATTCTCGAGTATTGATGTTGAATTCTCGAGAATCATATGTTCACACTAATTCATGAAGTCAATAATCTTCTTCCATTCTCGAGAATCAAATAGTCATTCTCGAGAATTACTTCCATTCTCGAGAATTAAATAGTTATTCTCGAGAATCACATGACAGGAAGCTATTAATCTTTATTCATTCACTGAGCATTCTCGAGAATTGATATTGTATTCTCGAGAATCACTTCCATTCTCGAGAATCAAATTGTCATTCTCGAGAATCACATAACGAGAAACTATTATTCATTTACTGAGCATTCTCGAGAATCCTTGGACTCATTCTCGAGAATTGTTTGCCCATTCTCGAGAATGACTTACTCATTCTCGAGAATTGATACGTTCAACTTGTGTGATCACTATATTCAGACTATGCTTATTCTCGAGAGCTAATTGTGAGTACTCGAGAATAAGAGAAAATATGTTAATATCAATTCTCGAGAATTCAATCACATTCTCGAGAATCATAACAACAACTTGAACTTTTTTCTTTGTTTTGCCAGACTATTCTCGAGAATCTAAGAGTGCATTCTCGAGAATCATTTGTGCATTCTCGAGAATCATAAACCCATTCTCGAGAATGATTGCTTGTGATTCACAAATATTGAATTGATTAGTTTCTTCTTACTTTCTGTTTTGAAACCTTTAAATCTTTTGTTATCATCAAAACACTTGGGATCTAAAAATTTATGGTGTGAAATTTGATATGGAAATTTTAATATAGAATTTGTGATTGGAAATTTGTGTATTATATTTATAATACTGTTATATAAATTATTCCATTTGACACCTCACGAGCACATATTAGTATTTGTAATAACTTGGATTGATGGTTACCAACATTTTTCAGATGATAGTTTTTGTATGGGGCTATCAGGGAAAACTTTAAAAGTTTAAGTTACTTCTGCTAACAGTAGTACTTCCATCTGTTTGGTATATATTACATTATTATATATTGCCACACTAGGTCTCATTTTGCATACTTTAGTATATTTTGGATATTTTGATAAATGGTGAAGCATTATTTAGTTAAAAAGGTTGGGCCTAGTGAAATCCAAAGCTTAACTATGTATGAAATTTATTGATGAATGGTTGATCAAATCATTTATTAATTATTATTTTAAGAAAATGAAGGATGTTACAATATGAGATGAAGGATCTTGGAAAAACAAAGTTTTGTCTCGGCTTACATATTGAGCATTTAGGAGATGAAATTCTCCTTCATCAATGAACTTATGTTGAAAAACTATCAAAGCAATTTTATACAATAAAGCATATCCATTACCTACTCCAATGGTTATGAGATTACTTGATAAGGAGTAGGATCCTTTCACCCTCAAGAGAAAAAAGAAGAACTTCTTGGTCCAAAAGTACCTACTCTAATGATTAAAGGGATGCTATAGGTGCATTAATGTATATTGCTAATTCAACACGACCTGATATTGCATTTTCTGTAAACTTATTGGCAAGATTTAATTCTTCTCCAACAAGAAGGCATTGGAACAAATGATATGAGATTAATTTTATTCTAAAGAATCTTGATCACAATTGATTGGTTATGCAAATGCAGAGCTTTTATCAGATCCACACAATAGTAAATACTCCCTCCGGTCCTAATTATAAGACATATTTAACCGATTTTGAGGAGATTAAGGAAAGAAGTTAAATTAGTTAATTTTACTCATTTTCCAAAAATGTCCTTATATAAATTTAAAAAGACCTATGTGAAAGTAAATCAATAGCTCCTACCACATGCCTCTCCAACCTAATTTTTTTTTCTACATGCTATTAATTAAAATAATGGTATTACTATATATACATATATATGTGTATATATATAGATACACACACACACACACACACACACACACACACACACACACACACACACACACATATATATATATATATATATATATATATATATGTCTGTGTGTACATATATCGACAGACATATATAGGCACACACACCCCCACACACACATATAAACACACACGCACACACAAAGATATACATGTATATATGTGTGTGTATTTATATTTGTGCACACACACATATTGACAAACACACAAATATACATATATGTACACACACACACAGTGTGTGTGCGCGCGCGCGCGCACACACACATAAAATATATATGTGTAGACACACACACACACACATATTTGTGTGTACGTACAAACACACACATACACACAAAATATATGTGTGTAGACACACATATATACATACATACGTATATGTAGACACACATATATATGTGTGTGTCTGTAGTGTCTATAGATATTTGTGTGTAGACACACATATATATATACATACATGTTCTGGTGTAGAACCAAGACCCTAGCCCTAGGGGGCTAGTATGTTGATATTGGTTAGGACTTGACCTAGGAGTGATTCCTAGGGCCTAGGTACCCTGAAGAGGGATCAAAGTCCATGTAGTTCGAGGATAACTGGAGGCGTTTAGCCAAAAGGGGTGGTGTGTGTGCTCTGTGTGCAGTATATGCAAATGAGAGAGAGCGTAAAAGAAGATGTGTACCTTTAGGGTTTAACTCTTATTTATAGAGTGTACCTTAGGGTTAGATCTCCCGCATCAGGTGTGTCCATGAATCTCTGTAACCTCCCCTTTGAATAGGTCTTGCGGTTTGGATCTGTGGGTCGGTTGAGATCCTTGCGCGGACTGCCCCCTGATGGGCCAGTTATCTAATGGGCCTAGATTTAGGTCCATAACAATACATAAACACAAACACACACACACACACACACACACACACACACACACACACACACACACACACACACACACATATCTAAAAGTTTTGTTGACTGGAAGAGTAGCGTCCACATACATATATTCACAAAAAATCAAACACACTTGAGAGAATAAAATAGGGGCATTTTAGGAAAAAAATTGACAATTATTACAATGTTGTCCTATAATTAGGACCAAAACCAACTCTCAAATGTTGCCTTATAATTAGGACCGGAGGGAGTATCAAACAAGATATTTATTTACTTGTAGAGTTACGATCATATCTTACAAAAAAACTTTAGCAGCTACCTTATCAAATCATGCAGAAATAATTGCAATCATGAGGCAAGTCGAGAATGTGTTTGACTAAGTTTAATAACTCAACATATCCAATCAATATGTGTATATTTCTTGAACAAACGATTTCAACAAGGGGGAGTGTTATAAACAATATGATGTGTGAATGTTCATAACTCCAAGCATAGGATTCCATCTCATGGTAATTTACATTACATCCTATAACTCCCAAATTGAAGGGTGTTTAGTGCACATTCTCTATAACCTTCAATTTTACCATTATGTTGCTTAATTATATTTTTAATGTACTTGGAACCCTTTAGGCTAGTCTTCAATGTTTGGAGGCCTATAAATAGAGGCCATGCATAAGGCATTTGCACACCATTGAAACAAAGTGAATGAAATAGGTCATTTTCTTTTTTCCCATTCTCTTGTCTTGATATTTCTTCTCTTTTCCTACTTTAATGTTTTTATTTTTCTCTAATTTTACAATAAGTAACAAATAATTACCATTACCAATTCTAACGAATTTCCTTTAGCCGCCCAGTTACTTAATTTAGTTTGTTTTCAGTTACACATGATTAATTATCTAGGAAAAATTGCACTCAAGTCCCAAGAACCAAAAAAAATAGCAAAAGGGTCCCATAGTAGATTCCCCAGTTAAAAAGTCCCCTAGGACTGCAAATATATAAATTTCGAGTGTGAAATTATATTTTTTCCCCTATTGATTAAAAAAGGAAAATAGAAGCAATAATATATGATTAGGTATAGGAACTTGTCCATCGCCACTCCATTACTTGTCAAAATAGGCACATCCACTTGTTAATCATAATTGCCGAATGCAACAGATTCCAATTATGTATTTTGACCGATTTATGTGCCTATAATAACAAGTTATATATTGGCAAGTGTCATACCCCTTGTAATTATGACATTTATCCGAGTAATACAGTCAACAACACAGGTATAGTATAGTATATTGATAATTAGAATCATTCTTGGTTATGAACAGGAATAAACTACAGAGTTCTTAATACATTGATCCATTAACATCAGTGTCAAAATATTACAACTCCAAAATAAAATTTAACTAAACATATCTATAATCCTACAACTTTATCTAATATCCAAGCATCAATCATCAATATTCTATGTTCACAACCTTTCCTTTGGAACTTTGTCTGTCACCTTGACCATATGCAGATCCTGACCCCTTGGGAACATCTGAGATTCATTTAAATCCCAAAGTAACAATTAATCTCATATTGAATGTATGGACAATATATGATAGTTAACCACATTCATAAACAATGATAACAACTCAGTATTCACTAACCATTCATCAAAGAACACTCCCAACAACTAATACGATTACAAGATTACATACAATGTTGACAGTGTACGCTGGACTCAACATGTCCCTGATAGTATTAACTATGAAAGCGAATCGCAGGACTCTGCATGTCCTATGCATGGTTACATGCAATGTTTACAATGTTAGTTTTCTGTATGTTTTGATGATAACTGACAATTGGAAATCAAAAAGATTGATTAACTTAAGCAAATCTGTTGTAAAAAATTGAAAACCAAATTGATGTTAATTTGACTCGAGTCATATTGTTTTGACTCTAGTCATTTATCTCTTGGACTTAAGTAAAACACATTCTGATATAAAATGACTCCAGTCAAGAATGCATAACTCCAGTCATAACGTTTGAAAACCAATTTGAAAAAAGTCCCATGACTCGAGTTAGTTATTAAGTAACTCGAGTCATGCTATGTGTTTTAGTTTTCCAAAATGAGTCCTTCGATATCAGTTTCTGATAACTGATATGACTCGAGTCATCAAGTACTTGACTTGAGTCATGAGGTCATAGAGAGCCTCTACTGATAAACTATACTTGACTTGACTTGAGTCAGTTTAGATTAACTCGAGTCATAAAATTACCAATTCCTCTCTGTCTGATATTAACTCGAGTCAAGAAGGAATGACTCTAGTCAAGACATGTAAAACTCTTTTCTGATTGAATTATGTAATCGAATGACTCGAGTCAAAGGAAAATGACTCCAGTCATTATACTTGATATTACTCTCTGTTCATACTTAACTCCATTCATAGAAGGATGACTCGAGTCATGTTTACACATGAGCCTTTCTGGAATTAAGAATATGACTCGAGTTAGTCATAGATGACTTGAGTCATGTCGCTCAGCATTCGAAAACAACATTCTCGTAATCTGCAATTCACTGATTTAAGGCCTGGGTAATTCATATTATTGTTGATTATTGATCCTAACCAAGTTTAATCAGTTTGTTTATGAGTTTAAGATGAATCTAACATGGTTTAAACTCCAAATCACTCAAAAGCACTTTATGTCAGAAGTGCATTAAATGCAAAGCAGGAATGAAGCACCCTTTGAGTAAATCATACTCTGAGCATACAAAAAGCATTACAACCATTTCCATTCAACATTCCAACTGAGTCTCAACGGACAAAACAAATGTAGAATGTCAACGAAGAATATTCAAACGAAAACGAAGAGACGAAGCAAAACGCAATGCAACGGATATATTCCAACGACTCATTCAATCTCTGCAACGGTCATTAAATGTCTTCAACTATAAATAGCAGAAGTATTGAATTCTCCAACTACTGAACAATTGAACATTCAATTAGCGATTAAGTGCATTTACTATTCATACTCGTACAAACTATATCTTTGGATATATCAATCTTCAATGTTTATATATCTGCTCTTTTAGAGAGTTTATCATTGATTATCAATCATTGTAAGAATCTCAAAGTATTGGGACTTTGAGATTGGGATACTTGATTACAACTTGTAAGGGGGAGTAAGTTCTAGTGAGAGAAATACTTCGAGAGTACAGAGTGTGTAATCATTTGAGTTAGTGAAATCCCAGAGAGTCTGGGGACTGGACGTAGGTCAAGGATTTAGACCGAACCAGTATAAATCTCTTGTGTTCAATCTTTCTCTTCCTTACTCTACTCATCTCTGTTTTCATTCATGTTTCACAGAGTGTATTAGCAGAAAATTTTATATCCCCAATTCACCCCCTCTTGGTGATATTCTGTCTTTCAGACAATATATGCAAGACTTAACATATCCCGGGCAATGTTAACTGTGAAAGCAAATTGCAGGACTCCGCATGTCCTAGGCCTCAGTGCTAGAAAACCTACTGGGTAAAAACCTATAACAACTAAATACATTTCAGGCTTTGAGACCTAAGGACCAGTGGTCCACAAGATCCTATAGTCTAACGCATGTTCATGACACATATCACAATTATGGTATAAACATGCATATGCAATCATACAAAGTATGTGATATTAGAGTTACTGCCTGATTGCTTTTTAATTATCTGGGTTGATCACAAGAACTTTGCTTGCTCCAAACAATTATGAGCTCTTATGAGAAGACATTATGGATAATGGTCATTACTTACTCTAACTCTTTACATTTCAAATGTCATTTTGTATATCATACTTAAATGTGAAAATAATAGGCCTAATCTATAATCAAGATTCCAATTCATACTTAGATACCAAATTGATCTTCATGTTTCTTTGGTTACATCATTT
Organism: Acacia pycnantha; assembly: GCA_025563575.1. Taxonomy (NCBI): domain Eukaryota; kingdom Viridiplantae; phylum Streptophyta; class Magnoliopsida; order Fabales; family Fabaceae; genus Acacia; species Acacia pycnantha. The sequence goes on from JAMWYP010000006.1 coordinate 1,425,341, forward strand.
TCTCACCTTTGACCAGATTTTCTAGAATTTTTACCATAACTTTGAAAAATCATATCTCTTAGAAAACGTGTTCGAATGAGGTGATTTCAAATCCTATGGACTCATTATTAAGTCCAATTGCAATGGAAAATTCTTTCAGTAGCTAGTCATATGCATACCGATCTAGGTTCAATCAAACAATGACTATTGCCCAGTTTTCATTCTAGAATCGTAGGTCATTTTCCAAAATTCATATCTCAATGTACATAGATCCAAATTCAACAAATGACCTATCAAATTAAATATGATTATGTCTAATTTAATCCTAAAAAATTTCATAGGCATTGGAAATCATTAACTATCCTAAACTTGTGTTGCAATTTCAATGCTACACAAGAACTTTCTAAGGCAGTTTTAGGGTTTTGGCTAATTCAATCCCAAAACTTCCAAAATCACTACCCAACCTCTATCGTACATAATTTTTAGTTTAAAAAACATTGGAACCATCAAATTGACCAATTTCTTGCTCCCCTAGCCTGGTTTGGTTATGGCCGAAACTAGGGCTCAATGGGCCAAAATTGTTTTTGCAATTTCACTTCAAAAACACCTTATTCTTGGTTTATAACCACTTCTTATCTTGTTATGTAGACCATATACACACTTTATATCATTTTGGTCAATTGGAAAAGACCTCCCCATTAGGGTCTTTGGCACCAAATTTCCAAGAAAACACACGAAACCAGCCATCAAGTTTCAATACACATCAAGTATGCTTAGAATCACTCACATTGATCTTTGTTCGGTATTTCTTGCAAAGTCTCTTTCTCCTTGGCTCTCTGTGGGTTTTTGCCAGGATACCAATCCACCATACAAAGGATGTTTCATGAGATTAGGAAGTAAGAGGAAGGAAGAACCAGAGAAAACAAGACTCTAACACAAGATCTCACCTTGATGTCACAAGTCTTCTTCTTCTTCTTCTTCTTCTTCTTCTTCTTCTTCGCCTTGTGTTTCGACTTTCTTGGGTGTATGAGCTTGGAATATGATGGAAATGGCAGATTAGAGAAGGTGTTTTCAAATCAATAAATGTCCAAAGTCAGTTTAGCGGGGTAAAGGACCTTTTTGCCCTTCAACTTTTTCATAATTCCTTCTATCCTTAGGTAAACTTTTAGTTGCAATCTAATTGTTCTTGGACCAAATCCAACCAATTTTGAAGATTAAAGGGGATGATTCTTGTTTTCTTGATTCTAATTGAAGATCACTCATGTGGGTCCCACAAAATTCCCTTAAAACCAAAATTCTTTCCTTCTTTTTGTTTTTTTTAAATTTTTCCATGACTTGCTGCAATCATTAGTTCATGTTCTTGCTCTTCTACTTGGCCACTTGGATGAAATTTTTTACCATGTTTGGGAGGATATTTGATCCATTTTTATGATTTGTAGCCTATACTCATGTGTTCATAAATTTTATAAAAATATGAGAATGTGGCACAATCTCATACAAGATGAAATTTTAACTATTCTTTAATTTTTCTTACGATTTGTAATAAAATTCATGCAGTCTTCTTCTCATTCCCTTTGGTAGAATTTAATGAGCTAAAATGGAACAAAGAAGTGTTAATTCCATATGTTTCATTTGGGCTAACATATGTCCAAAAATTTTCAGTTTCGGGAAAATCGGGTATTTCGGGTGAAATTAAACATTTAGTCAAAATTTGCTATTTCATTCCACCAAGTACACATGCATAATACAATGAATTTTTCAGAGAAAATTTAAAGATATTATATTTTTCCCTTCGTTCAATAAATTTCTTACTCGAAATTTGTTACACATTCTGACTCATAAACTCCAGATAACGCTTCTTTCTCTTAATTGCCCTACCAATTCTTGTATCTGGAAATACTTTCAAAATCAGATGATCTCTGACTTTAGCACTCTAGAGGTCTTTTTTTCGTCAGTATAACTTTTCTATCTACTTTGTACTACTAGGAGTTTCTTCTTGATGAGAATAACTAACATGAAAGTCGGAATATCACCAAGAAGGGGGGTGAATTGGGTGATTTAAAAATTTCTCGCACTACTGTGATTCACACTTGTAAAATAGGGATAAAAAGAGGATAAGAGAGAAAGATTGGACACAGGAAATTTATACTGGTTCGGTCCAAATCCTCCAGTCCCCAGACACTCTGGGATTTTCACTATCTCAGAACATGATTACACACTTTGTAACTCTCGAGTAATTCTCTCACTAGAACTTACTCCCCCTTATAAGTTGTAATCAAATAACCCCAATCTCAAAGGTTCCACAACCTTGAGATTCTTACAAGAATGGATAACTTTAAAACTCTTTAAAAGAGCAAATAGATGAACACTGCAGATTATAAATATCTGAGGATATTATCTGAATGGGTAGAAACAATAAATGTTTATATCGCTAATTGAATGCGCAGAGTTTCGGTAGTTGAAGAATTGAATGCTTTTGGCTTTTATAGTTTCTTGCAATAAAGGCCATTGGAAACTATTCAATGAGCTGTTGAGTGAAATTAATATATTCGTTGAAGTGATCATTGCTCAGACTCTTCGTATTCTTCCGATGTTAGCCTTTATTCATCATTGACATTCTTCATTGTATTTGTCCATTGAGACTCAGTTAGAATGTTGGATGGAAATGGCCAGAATGCTTTATGGTTGCTTAGAATATCAATTTCCCTCTTCGTGCTTCGTCTCTTCTAAGAATTTAATGCACTTCTGACACAAATTTGCTTTAGAGTAAATTGGTGTTTAAACTAAGTTAAAATCATCTAAAACTCATTAGCAAACTGATTAAACTTTGTTAGGAATAGCAATAAGCAATAATATCAAGTACCCAGATTATAATCAATGATTTACAGATTACGAGAACGTGAATTTCAAAAGCTGTGAATACTGACTCGGGTCATCTATTATCTGACTCGAGTCACTGATTCATTTTCAAAACAGAGAAGAGTTTTAGCAATTCATTGACTCGAGTCATACAGACTTTAACTTGAGTCACTGACTTCAAATTTCAATTTGGAGCTCTATGTAACACGCTTGACTCGAGCCATATCTAGTATGACTCGAGTCACATCAGTTTCTCAAAAAGCTGCTATCGGGTTTGGATTTGGAGAGAATTTGAAATCAGGCCATGACTCGAGTCATCTTTGTAACACGCTTGACTCGAGCCATATCTAGTGTGACTCGAGTCACTTCAGTTTCTCAAAAAGCTGTTATCGGGTTTGGACTTGGAGAGACTTTGAAATCAGGCCATGACTCGAGTCATCTTTGAACAATGGATATTATTTGAAAAAGATGAGTTGAAGAACAGATCTGACTCGAGTCACACATGCTTGACTCAAGTCAAAAGCTTTTCAAAGATTGATTTTGCAAAACTATAAATCGAGTCATATGACTCTGACTCAAGTCTCTTCGTTTAAAGATCATTTTGCTTTTGACACAGAGAGGTATGACTCGAGTTATAAGACTCTAACTCGAGTCATATCAGCACAGAGAGATACATTGTTATTGAACCAAGTTATCTTTCAAAATAAAGCACTTTGGCTTGAATCAATAACAATCTTTTGGATTTACAATTGTCAGTTATCATCAAAACACATAGAGAACTAACATAACACTGTTGGGAATGAAGTGTGTCGACTTAGTAAGAGGGTTGACAATTACCCAGATCACATCATAATTCTTGATCTTGGGAAATTCCACCACAAAATTCATGGCAACACTTCCCCATTTCCATTCAAGAATTTCTAGACATTGCAGTAATCTTGGGGTCATCCATGTTCAATTTTACTTTTAACAAGTAAGACATCGAGCACCGTATTCAATCACATCACTTTCAATCCTGGCTACCAAAATTCAGATTCCAAATTTCGATGCATTTAATTTCTCCTGGATGAGTAGTATACTTACTTTTATGCTCCTTATCCAATATCTTCCGCCTCAAAGTGGTATTCGGCAGTTATAAATATATATGATAAGTCATATTTCTGCCATATATTTCCTATGTGTTATCACTTTTTTGTATGGTAAAAATGAGCTTGAATGCGGTTGATCTGATGAAATATGTTAGAAATCATGCACAAATGGAAATAGGGGATAACTGAAGTAAGTTGTTGCATTTTAAACACTATCCCGCATATAGGCAGAAGAAAAGATTGCATTTTAACGCATTCTGAAATTGCATAACAAAGCTGATATATTGCTACAACATCGTGGATCTTTACTCTGAACTAGTACCACAATGTTATAGCATCATAAGTGATGGAATTGTTATGTGTTGTGTTACGCTGATGTTTTCTTGATAATATTTCAAGAAATAAATACAGGTAATTGAGCTGGACGTTAAGACGGCGGTTGACTTGAAAGAGAAGGAAATAGAAAACATGGAGAATCAAATGGAAGATCTGTAAAATCCCGTGGAATTAAAGAAAGGATCAATCAATCGAATCTAGCAAGTTGAGCCTAACAAAATTGGAAAGCCCATCTCACTATACGTACGACATGAAGGACCTGATTGTAAAAGGAAAATATTGCTAAACCTAAAAAGGAGTTGAGACTCAAGAGAACCGAGAAGAGTCGAGAATCATCAATCAGAAAATAATACGATGTGACTCAATCGGAATCACTGAGAAGTATTGGAACTCTACCGAGAGCAGCAGAGAGACCAATTCCTGACAGAAGTTAGATGGAATTGAAGAAGATGTTGTAGCGTTGTGTGACAGACATCTCCTACGTTATCGAACACTTTGGTGATACCAATGATACCAATGATTTATGAAAACTGTTGTGTACTAAATTAGAAAATATGATTGGTTTGAGATTTTTGGTGGTTATAACTAATAAGGAAGAAAGAAAACAATTGATCGTAGTCGTAAGAAGATATCAGTTTAAAAGATAAGTTGAGCATCGGGTTTCATCCTAAGTATATCATTCCCTCAGTTTGTCTTAACGCATTACTATAGCAATTACACTGTGAAGGTGGAACATCACCTAGAGGGGGGTGAATAGGTGATCTCAAATTCTTTTTGCAAATCACACGAGCACAAATAAAACAGAGACAGGAAGAGCAAACAGACACAGAGCAATTTATACTGGTTCGGTCTAATACTTCGACCTACGTCCAGTCCCCAGAACACCTGGGATTTTCACTATCTTTCAAAGACAATTACATTGTACTCGGATGATCCTCTTACTAGGAGTCACTCCCCCTTACAAGTTGTAATTGTATACCCACTTAAGGTTCCACTACCTTAAGATTTTACATCACAATAATCAAATAAGGGTTTTGAAACTCCTCACGAGTAGATAAAGATAAACACTGAGGTACACGATATTCGAAGATATCAATGGAACATATACAACAGTAGAATACAACAATTAGAATAGAATGCACAACATTTTTTCGGTGGTTCTGGTGAATTCAAAACTTCAGGTATATATAGTTGATCTCATGACCGTTGAGAAGCTTGAAGAAATATCCGTTGAGACTCTTTAAAATGACCATTAGAGATAAAGCAGAAGGGTCGGAATAATCGCCATCACTATTCCTGCGATTGTGATTATGACTGTTGAGACCCAACAAAGGAAATGAAATATTCTTGCCCAGTTGCAGAGGTATGTCTGTTGGTTGAATTTCACGAAATAGGTAAGTTTAATAAATGCCAGATTGCTTTAGTCAACATCCTGTGTTGATCTTCATTCTAATCATCTGTAACTCATTAACAAATTGATTAAATGCAATTAAAAATAGTAATGAGTAATGATTCGAAGAAACAAAATCATAATCAGTTGATTTTGATTTTCCGGAGATGGTGATTTGATAATTAAAAAGATATGACTCTAGTTAAACATAATATGCCTAGAGGCATATTGACTTGAGGCAAGGTCGATTTGAGCAAGGTAACATGTTGGTCAAGTTTGTCTTTGATGCCTTGAGTCACGGCTTGAGGATATATATTTAAACTGGAGGTGTAAAAAGAATACCTGAATCAAGTTGCCTTGAGGCAAATAATAAATGACTTGAGGCATTCACATAGTCTTGATTGGAGGTATAAATGGCTTGAGTCAAGTTGCCTTGAGGCAATAAATAAATGACTTGAGGCAATTCACATAAAAGACGTTAGTTTGGAAAGATAGAAGAACATTTGCCTTGAGTCATATAATTTTGCCTTGAGGCAATAAATAAGTGACTAGAGGCATATAATGATTTTCGCAAGAATAACGAGATTGCCATTGATGCTGGAGGTAAAAACGAGAATACCCACATGCCTTGAGGCATTTACTAAGTGACTTGAGGCAAAACATGGATTTTAGCATAATTACAATTTCGCCATTAAAAGTGGATTTCAAAACATATCCTGGAGTAAAAGGAAATGCCTTGAGGCAAGTCATAATTGACTAGAGGCAAAAAGTAGATTTCGACATAATTATGATTTTGCCATTAAAAGTAGATTTTCAGCGTAATTACGATTTTGCCATTTTGCAATTTCAAGCCATTTCGAAAGTCACACGCGGGAGGAAAAAGGAATGACTTGAAGTAAATCACTAATTGCCTTGAGTCAAAAAGTAACTTTCAGCATATTTACGATTTTGCCATTAAGAGTTGTTTTTTAACATAATTACAATTTTGCCATTTTGCCAAGGCTATTTTGAAAGTCATATGCTGGAGTGAAAACAAATACCTTGAAGCACTTATCAAGTGACTTGAGGTATCTCAAGGCGTGAGAATGAATTTTCAAATATTCAAGCAAGACAACTCGAGGCACATATAATTTTGACTAGAGGCAAATTAAACCTTCAAATTTTCATCAAAATTTAAGGTTCAATTACATTATAATTGTTATCATCAAAACATCAAAAACATGAGAACTAACACACTGCAGAGCTTCTGCAATGCTACAACATAGCCTCCTTTTACAATGTTATTCAGTTCTTTCGCCAATTCCCTTCGAATAAAATTGAATTGTTCTTTCGCCAAGGGTTTAGTGAAAATGTCAGCAAGTTGCAAGTGGGTAGGTATGAACATCACTTTAACATCTTTCTTTTGCACATGATCTCTGATAAAGTGATGCCTCACATCAATGTTCTTGGTCCTTGTATGTTGAACTGGATTTTTCGCCAAGTTGATTGTGCTTGTGTTATCACAAATGATTGGTACTTCTTTCAGATGAACTCCCAAATCAGATAATTGTTGTTTTAACCATAGAACTTGAGCACAACAACTTGAGACAGCAACATATTCGGCTTCAGTGGAGGACACAGCCACGGTGGTTTCCTTCTTGCTGAACCATGATACAAGTGAACCTCCAAGAAATTCACATTGTCCACTAGTGCTTTTTCTATCTGTTTTGTATCCAGCGTGATCTGGGTCTGAGTATGCTACCAATAATTCTTGTTGTCCTTTTGGGAACCAAAGTCCAAGCTCCTTTGTGTCAGAGAGATACCGATAGATTCTTTTTACAAGCTCCGCATGTGATGCTTTTGGAGCAGCTTGGAATCTTGTGACATACCCACACTAAATTGGATATCTGGTCTACTTGCAGTTAAATATAGTAGAGATCCAATCATCCCTCTATATTTGGTAATGCTGAAGTCCTTGCCTTTTTCTTCATCGGCATCTAGAGAGGCAGTTGAACTCATTGGGGGTGTCAGTACCATTGCAATGCTCCATTCCAAACTTCTTGAGCAAATCACAGAGATACTTCGTTTGTGAGATAAATATCTCATCCTTTCGTTGTTTGATTTGCAAGCCGAGAAAGTAGTTGAGCTTTCCCATCATAGACATTTCATATTCACTCTACATTGTCTTAGAGAATTCCTCACACATAGATTCGTTAGAGGCACCAAAGATAATATCATCAACATATATTTGCACAATTAAAATTTCATTAAGCTTATTGTTCTTAATGAAGAGTGTCATGTCTGCTTTTCCTCTAACAAAGCCTTGATCTAACAAGAATTTGCTTAACCGCTCATACCAAGCTCTAGGAGCTTGTTTGAGACCATATAAGGCTTTCTTGAGATGGAACACGTGATCTAGATGATGATCATTAACAAAACCAAGAGGTTGTTCAACATAAACCTCTTCCTGAATAAATCCATTTAGAAAAGCACTCTTAACGTCCATTTGATAGATTTTAAATCCTTTGATACACGCAAAGGCTAAGAGTACTCATATTGCTTCCAATCTAGCCACTGGAGCATATGTTTCCTCATAATCAATACCTTCTTCCTGATTATAGCCTTTGGCAACCAATCTATCCTTGTTACGGACTATGATTGCGCATCACATTTGTTCTTAAATACCCATTTATTTCCAATGATCGGGTGGTCTTTAGGCCTAGGTACCTAGTCCCAAACTTGATTTCTATCAAATTGATGCAATTCCTCTTGCATTGCTATCACCCAATCATTGTCTAAGAGGGCTTCGTCAATCTTAGAGGGTTCAATCTCAGATATGAAGGTAGAAAATGTAACCTCATTCAAGGTGTTTTTTCTAGTTCTTACACCTTGATTTATATCCCCTATCACTTGATCCAAGGGATGATTCCTAATGAATTTCCAAGCTTTAGGTTGAGATTGATCAGAGTTTTCACAAGAGTTTTGAGAATTGTTTTCAAAAACATTTTTTGGATTTTCAAGAGATGCAGGAGTAGTTTTTGAAAAGAATTGGTTTTTGTAAGAAGTTTCCTCATCATCATCCTGGGGCTCATCAAATTTCGATTCACAGAATACAACATGAATTGACTCTTCGACTACACGAGTACGCTTATCGAAAATTCTATATGCTTTACTCCTATTAGAATAGCCAAGAAATATACCTTCATCGGATTTGGGATCAAACTTTCCCAAATTATCCTTACCACTGTTGTGAACGAAGCATTTGCAGCCAAAGATGTAAAGGTGAGCTAAGTTTGGTTTCCTTCCTTTGTAAAGCTCATATGGAGTTTTACTAAGCTTCTTTCGAAGAGAGGCTCGGTTTGAGATATAACTGGCCGTGCTCATTGCATCTACCCAAAAGACTTATGAAGTCTAGTTTTCGTTCAACATTGCCCGAGCCATTTCAGTGAGCACACGATTCTTTCTTTCAACCACACCATTCTGTTGTGGTGTCTTTGGAGCCGAGAAATTGTGATCAATGCCGTGGGCATCACAAATTTTTTTGAAAGCTTGATTCTCGAATTCTCCTCCATGATATGTTCGAATGGCTGAAATGCAAATACCTTTCTCGTTTTGCACCTTCTTGGAAAATACAACAAACAGATCAAATGTTTCATCCTTAGAGGTTAAAAAAATAGTCCAAGTGAAACGAGAGAAATCATCGACAATGACTAGAGTATATAGATTACCGCCAAGACTCTTGACTCTTGCCGGTCCAACTAAATCCATATGAAGTAGTTGAAGAGGTCGATTGGTCAAGATTTCAAACTTGTTTTTAAAGGATGATTTAGTTTGTTTACCTCTTTCACAGGAATCACAGATCATGTGATTTTTAAAATGAAGTTTAGGTAAGCCAAGAACTAAATCTTTTCTCAACAGCTTATCCAGTGAGAACATGTTGACATAAGCCAGACGCTTATGCCAACACCAACTCTCGTCTAAGTTGCTAACAAAACATTTCTCAGAGTTAATTTTAGGCAAATCTAAAGTGTAACAATTTCCTTCACGAGAGGCTTTGAATAATACCTTAAGTTTACCTTTGTCGATTGGGAGATCATCTTTGTTGACAATGAGACATTCTTCTGAATAAAAGATGATCCAATTGTTCTTGTCAGCACTTTGACTTACACTTAGGAGGTTGTGACAAAGACCTTTTAAAAGATATACGTCTTTGATTTGAGGTCCATCCTTTGCACCAATCTCACCAATCCCAATGATTTTCCCGGATTGATTACCTCCGAAAGTGACTTTACCACCATCTTTTGATCTCATTGCAACAAATTTGTCTCGATCCCCCGTCATGTGTCTAGAGCATCCACTGTCAATATACCATTTGTTGATTCTTGATGCTCTCAGACAAAACTTCAATTCAGACAAGATTAAGTTTTAGGTACCCACCTTTTCTTGGGTCCTTTGGGGTTAGTTCGGGCCTTAGAAACATAGGTTCCCTTCAGTACCCATTGATAGTTTCCAACAGGTCTATCTCTTCTTTCTTTCTTATGAAAACAAGATGAAGTATTGTGTCCTTTTCGGTTGCAGTAATTACAATGAGCAAAAGGGTTTGAAGTGTGAACCGATTTTTGAAAATAGTTCAAGTAAGATTTTCCTCTGGTTTTCTTTTTTCCTTTCTTTTTGTCAAGGATGAGATTGTAACCAATGTCCGATCGATCATTTGTAAATCTTTAAGCTTTTAAAATTACATTTAGCATCTCACTACCTTTAGTGAACTTCTCAAGCGTTTTTGTGAGATACACATTCTTTTTCTCTAAAACAAGACATTCTTCAAAAACAATGTTTTTGGAAGAGAAATTATCAATTTGTTGTTCAAGAGTTATATTTTTCTTTTTCAAAGCAATATATTTTTCAACAACTTTTTCAAATTCAGATTGTAACTCATTGTACTAATCAAATAGTTCATCATATGTAGGTTGTGAGTTATATACCTCATTGTCATTTTCAGGTTGCTCTTCTTCTGCAACTAGGCAAATGTTTGCAGTATCTTTTTCTTCCTTACTTTCTTTATCTGAGGAACCATCTCCCCATATGGCAGATACGTATGTTTTCTTTTTAAAGTGATTGAATTTCTTCTTCTTCTCCTTTTCATTATCTTTCAGCTGAGGGCATTCTGATTTGTAATGACCTGGATTTTCACATTCCTAACAGACAACTTGATCTTTATTTTTGAATTCGCGTTTGTTACTTAAGCTTCCTTTCTTGAATCTATTTTTGAAGCCTTGGTCCCTTTTGTAGAACTTCTTGAATCTTCGCATGAACATGCCCATCTGATCATCGTCCTCATCATCTTCGTCTTTACCTTTGTTTTCCTTCATAGCGTTAAGAGCGATGCCTTTGCTCCTACTAGTGTTGGCTTCATCCAAGTCCTTCCTGAATTTCAGTTTGCTCTCATATTCAGATAGGCTTCCGAATAGAGCAGCAACTGAGCCCATTGATTCTCCACAGGCCTCTTCTATTGCTGTTACTTTGGCTTCCCAATCTTTTTTCAGAACATTGAGAATCTTTCTAACCTGAGGACCTTGTTCATATGTTTTCCCCAAAGCCGATAATTGATTAGTCAGATGTGTGTAGCGAAGTTGAAATTTGGCAATAGTTTCTCCAGACTTCATTCGAAGTAAATCGAACTCAGTGGTCAGAGTATTGATGCGATTCTCCTTAATGCCGGAAGTTCCTTCATATGCTATTTCCAAAGCCTTCCACATCTCCTTCGCGGTTGACAAGTTGCATATCCGAAAGTATTCTTTTTGACTGAGAGCACTTTGCAGCATTAAGATAGCTTTGTTTTTTAGAGTGATGTTTTTCTTGTCATTTTCATCGAACTCAGCTTCTGTTTTTGGAACTGTGATTCCGCCTTCAATCTTTGTAGGAGCGTAGTCTCCAGTTTCTATCACTCTCCAAAGACCATACACGGAAGCTAGCACAAACACTTTGAATTTTGCTTTCCAAAATGAATAGTGCTCGCCATTGAATCCAGGAGGTCGATTGATTGAGGCACCGTCAGACAATATTCCTTCCATGATCTATCTCGGGATGTTAAGCCCAACAGAGAGAACCAGGCTGTAATACCAAATGAAGGTGGAATATCACCTAGAGGGGGGTGAATAGGTGATCTCAAATTCTTTTTGTTAATCACACGAGCAAAAATAAAACAGAGACAGGAAGAGCAAACAAACACAGAGCAATTTATACTGGTTCGGTCTAATACTTCGACCAACGTCCAGTCCCCAGAACACCTGGGATTTTCTTTATCTTTCAAGGAAAATTACACTGTACTCAGATGATCCTCTCACTAGGACTCACTCCCCCTAACAAGCTGAAATTGTATACCTACTTAAGGTTCCACAACCTTAAGATTTTACAACACAATAATCAAATAAGTGTTTTGAAACTCCTTACAAGTAGATAAAGATAAACACTGACGTACACGATATCCGAAGATATCAATGGAACAGATACAACAGTAGAATACAATAAGAATAGAATGCACAACGTTTTTCCGGTGGTTCTGGTGAATTCAAAACTTTAGGTATATATAGTTGATCTTCATTCTAATCATCTGTAACTCATTAACAAATTGATTAAATGCAATTAAAAATAGTAATGAGTAATGATTTGAAGAAACAAAATCATAATCAGTTGATTTTGATTTTCCGGAGACGGTGATTTGATAGTTAAAAAGATATGACTCTAGTTAAACATAATATGCCTAGAGACATATTGACTTGAGGCAAGGTCGATTTGAGCAAGGTCACATGTTGGTCGAGTTTGTCTTTGATGCCTTGAGTCACGGCTTGAGGATATATATTTAAACTGGAGGTGTAAAAAGAATACTTGAATCAAGTTGCCTTGAGGCAAATAATAAATGACTTGAGGCATTCACATAGTCTTGACTGGAGGTATAAATGGCTTGAGTCAAGTTGCCTTGAGGCAATAAATAAATGACTTGAGGCAATTCACATAAAAGACGTTAGTTTGGAAAGATAGAAGAACATTTGCCTTGAGTCATATAATTATGCCTTGAGGCAATAAATAAGTGACTAGAGGCATATAATGATTTTCGCAAGAACAACGAGATTGCCATTGATGCTGGAGGTAAAAACGAGAATACCCATATGCCTTGAGGCATTTACTAAGTGACTTGAGGCAAAACATGGATTTTAGCATAATTACAATTTCGCCATTGAAAGTGGATTTCGAAACATATCCTGGAGCAAAAGGAAATGCCTTGAGGCAAGTCATAATTGACTAGAGGCAAAAGGTAGATTTCAACATAATTACGATTTTGCCATTAAAAGTAGATTTTCAGCGTAATTACGATTTTGCCATTTTGCAATTACAAGCCATTTCGAAAGTCACACGCGGGAGGAAAAAGGAATGACTTGAGGCAAGCCATTTTGCGTCCTATATGTACAATCTTAACTATACTTCTCCCATATGCCTATGGCGATTTTCTAATTAGATTATCTATTCAATTCAAGGTGTAATGGTTAGGAGCGGTAGACCTATTCCTGAAGTCTACAATGATAGGTCAAGCCTTGCACCGACTTGCCTAGCAAACAGTGCCTATCAGATGTCTAACCCTGACTCCCTTCCAGTAAGCCAAGGCCACTGATCTAGCCCGTAGCTTTCGTTAATCAGCAAGAGATTAAAATATTGATAAACAAACTAAATATGTTAAATTAAGAACAGAAAAATTGGGTTCATGGTACACTTAAGAATCCATATAAATCTCACATGACGTAGGTTAAGAGTTTGGACTTTGTGCAACACTTTTCTCCTGTGCTCACATGTCTATTGGTTGGGGGTGGAAGGTGAGATTCTGAGGAATCCCAATAGCAGACAATACCATATAATGCATGCAAAATAAATGCTAATGTATGATATACTTCCCTTGTACAAGCTCATGTTAACATAACAACATATCTACATGCTCAATGGTTCATGCATGATACTCATGGCCATAGCATAATCATAAACAGAGCTTCAATCATGTAAGTATGTTAAACATAGTAAGCAAGTATAGCAATCAAACATATACACATAAGCAATAATATCAAATACACACAAGTAAGGTAGGCACACTACCTTTAAGGACTACTGTCCTTACTCGGGTTCCTCTTTCGACAACTGTTAGGGTTGCTTGAAGTTTCTTCCTTCTACTTATGGCCCTAAGGATATAACTATAGTTTTAGAACCAGGGAAAATGAATGTTTACCAAAGTTGTATTAACCTTAAAACTTTTACCCCTTAATTTCCTTACGTTTGGACTTAACCTTAAATTCCCAGAATTTTAATTAAACTTTGAAAATTTAATACTAATAATGAATTCATTGAAGCTTCTCAATGGTCATTAATTGCAACCACCAATATAAGGTGAAACATTCAATACAGACTACCTACAGAAACATTTTATGATCAAACGAATTTATTGTCAATTACTGTTTCATTCAATACTATTAATATCTTCGAATATTTTGTACTTCAATGATTCAATATCTACTCTTTGAGAGAGTTCATTTCTTGATCAATATATCTGTAAAAATCTCAAGGTAGAGGGACCTTGAGTGTTGGTGTATTGATTACAACTTATAAGGGGGAGTGAATCTTAGAGAGAAAGGATTAGTTTGAAACAGAGTCTGTAATCGTGTGATAGTGAAAACCTCAGAGAGTATGGGTACTAGACGTAGGTTAAGAGTTTGGACCAAACCAATATAAATCTTTTGTGTCCATTATTCCTCTATTTTTTGCTCTGTCATTTTAGTTCTTTGCCTTAATCACAAGAGTTTTTGAAATCACCCAATTCACTCCCCTTCTTGGATGATATTTCGTCTTTAAGATCCTCAAGTGAACACATGTTCTATTCTTAAGATCTTTATCTTTAAATACATATTAACCTTAAAATAAAAGCGAGATATAAATATGATAAGATAAAATATGCCCAAATATATTAATCATGCAGGGTAAGGGTGCAAAAATGCACATGTGTTTTACTCTCAGGAGCATCCAATACCAAGTGTTTTTTTAGGTGCAAAAGTATATATGAACTTTGAAAATTGGAGCAAAAGTCACAACACCGTTAAATCTTGCTTGATGGTGTTAGTTTTTGTGGTAGGACCCACATTATTATTCTGAAAAATACAATAATGCCCCTAGCTTTAAAAAAATCAAAGTAATTCACAATTTTTCCAACAAAGAAGGCGAGGTTGCTTCGTTCAAAACAGAGCTATGATGCTAAGATGGATTCTACACGAGACCACATTGAGCGGAATAAGTAATGTAGTTCTGTGATCCAATAATTATAGCAAATGACTCAAAAAGAAACACCAAAACAAAAATTTTAAAACTGCAAGCTTAAAAAATAGAAGCAGATAATAGGAATTAAACTAAAGTACCTTAAGCAATGACAAATGTTTCATGTATGTGTAAAGGAAAATTACCAAAATGCTTGTTGCTCATAATCACATGATTCAGCCGCATCCTTCAGCACTTGATCCTTGCATTAATGCACTGAAATTTGAAGCTTTCCATCATCTTCTTCTTCATCAGAGTGTTTTGCTTGTTACAGCACTCCAAAAGGATATAATTGCTAAATCGGACCCAAAATGCTTCAGCCCTATTGAATCAACTCAGATTAGCATAAAGCCTAAAAAAACTAAGCAACGACACATAAGTTTCATGTATGTGTAAAGTAAAATCACCATTTTCAGTGCTGAGCAACTTGGAAAGGCTTCAGGAGCAGAATCAGAAGCCACAGAAAACAAGCTTGGAAGCAGGAACAACAAGCATTGAGAAGCAAACAAGACAAATGATTAGTAATTCTTATAACACCAACTCAATGGCTTCCAATAGATCTCCACGCTCGAGCTCTTCATCTTCTTTCTGCCATTCTGATTTAGCTCCTGAACGCACCTCGTCACTCCTCGACCCGCTTCCCTCTCTCTCTTCACCTTCCTCCACATTCTCCAATATGCATTCACCTTCACCTGAACCAAAACTACAAACATCGCCGACGTCGCTGCCGATATCACCGATGTCATCTTGCTCACCAAGAAAACTCTCAGACAGAAAATGAGATAGGAAAACGAATTGGAAAAGCGCAAATTGGAGGTATAATTGCCAGAATTTTTATCAGCGGAAAATAATCAGAAATTAAAACACAAACGCTTCACACGCCTGGATCAATGAATCAAAAATGGAAAAGGAAAATGCAAAGAAACTTGACCAAGAAAAAAATTAATACAAACCACAAACCCTGCTATAGTCAGAAATTCTCATCAAAACAACATGATTGTAGCTGATGCACGACTCACTAATTCACAGCTCCAACACGAAGGAGCTACAAATCAGAGCAAAATGGAAACTGATGAAGTATAAAGCTAAAATCGGGGGACTCCAGATCGGGAAGTAGATTTGGAGGTGTAGATCATCGGAAAGAAGAAAAAAGTTAGCGTTTGATGGGGTAGAATCCAAGCGGTGCAGACCTATGCCAAAGCTCCAAGTTTAAGCTTATCGGTGGAGCTGGTGGGTTGCATAGGCTTGAATGGAGTGATGCTCGTTTTCTTCGTTGGGTAAATTGTGAATTACTTTTGATTTTTTTAAAGTGTGGGTCCACAACAAAAACTAACATGGCAGGATTTAACGGTACTGTGACTTTTGCTTCAATTTTTAAAGTTCATGTGTATTTTTGCACCTATAAAAAGTATTTGGTATTAGGCGCTCCTGAGGATAAAGCACATGTGCATTTTTACACCTTTACCCTAATCATGAAATACTAAATAGTAAATGGTGTTCATCTGATTAAACAGATTGTCTCTATGACATCTATATACTAATATTTAGTACTTATTTTCCATGTTTACAGTATTGAAAATAGGATTAAGGGTCTATATTTCCTTGGAAGTTATCACGGTTAAGCAATTTTGCCATGAAAGTTTTTCAGGGTGCAATGTCACCCCGAAAATTTGCAAATCGTAGCAATTTTAAGTTTGATCCTTAGTTAACCAAATATGCTAAGCTAGCATGTGTCATTCATGTCATCTTTGTTAAGGTGTAAATTTGCTCTGGAAGTTTTCACTTAGGAGCAATTATGGCGTGAAAGTTTTCAAATTGTAACAATATCGCCTTGACAGTTGTCAAGGTTATGTTTAATGGTTAATTAATCGAATATATTGAGCTAATAACATAAACAACATTGAAGAAGAAGTTACATATAGGGAGGAGTTCAAATTCGCCCGAGAGTAATTAAGAAAAAGTTTCAATATATCACTAGATGCATAACAAACTAATGATTATTATCGAGAACAATGACATTGAAAACTCTCTGACGACATAGACACCAAGATAAGCAAGTACTTCTTTGATTTTCTTAGCACACAAGATGTTTTCACCTCTTTGATTTTCTCTTCATCATACAAGATGTTTTCACCTCTTCGATTGTCTCTAATCCTTCCGACGGGATGCATTTTGTTTATAATTTTTTTACTTAGTTTTAAATCTAATTTTGAAAAAAATGTAGATGACATGTGGACCTATCAAATACGCATATTTGGTCAACTTACGAGTAAACTTAATCTGAATAACAGTCATGGTGAAATTGCTATGATTTGGAAATTTTTAAGACAACATTGCTCTTGAGTGAAAACTTTTCAGGGCAAATTTGCATCTAAACTAAAAATAAAATGACGTAAATGAAACGTGGACTGCTAGCTTAATATATTTGGTTAACTAACAATCAAACTTAACTGGGATTGTGGCCAAAAAAACTGGGATTGTGGTCAAGACAAAATTGCTACAATTTAGAAACTTTTGTGCTACATTGCACTCTCAAAAACTTTTATGACAAAATTGTTCTTTTGATGGGGGAAAATAGACCCTTAACCCTTAAAAATAATTAAAGATTATGGTTGGAAATATGATAACTCTAGAAAATATCTCAGATTACTACTAAAAAATTGAAAAACAAACTACCAATGGGGATTAGATCTAACAAAAGGAACTAATCTCTCACAATGTGGTGAACTATGGTTCAAATCACCGTTAAGAGTGGTGCTCACATTTTGTGACCCACAATGTGTTTGGAATAGAATTATATTCAATAAGAGGATACCTGTACTTAAAAAAAAAAATTGAAAAAAACCGATTATGGGATAATGTTAGAGTGTAGTATTAAAAATATGTAATATAATTACTAAAATTATGAAAAGGGAATGATGAAAAACAATTAACTTTATGATATTGAGAAAATACTTTAAAAAATTATTTTAACGGTATGAGTCGAGGCTCCGTAATTGTCCATCCATTGATTGCATCGCAGTAGATAAGGGAGATTCCGTCTCCCGCCACATCAAGTTGCGAAGAATATGTAGGTTTTATGTCGTAGTGCCACGTGTCCGTCTTCCCCCTACCCGTCTCTCCAAAATTGGACAATGCAGAATTCGCCGTTACCCTTCCCTCTCTCTCCCGAAAACATTAAATTCTTAATTGTTTTTTAGTTTATTAAAAAAAAAATTTATTTAGTGGTTTTAATATATCTTCTCTTGCCCCTTCCTTTCTCACTCGTTGTCTCTCGGTTTCCGTCGTGAGCTCTCTGTCGCAGGCTTTTCTCTCTTCGGATCGAATTCCCCACCACTGAGGGAACCCCCAACAAGCCCAACAATTTATTTTTAAAAAAAGGGAAATTCGTTTGCCTTCCGTTGCTTATTCTCACCCCAATCTAAATTAATAAGGGAATCCAATCTTGTTATTAGGATTCGATACCGGGAGATTTTGCTTTCGCTCCTCGATTGTGTCTGCATCGGGGAAATTTAGGGTTGTCTCGTTCTTTTGTCATCTTCATCATCTCGATTTGTTTAGGTTTGATTTTTCTCTGCCTATACACTATTATTCTTTCTGCTATATTCCGTTTTTATCTTCTTTTGATCTGTATATTGTGTTATTAGATTTTTTCTGGCCTCGTTCTTCTATTATTGTCAAACCCAAGTGCTTATGGGGTTGGACCCGAAAAAACAAGAGCAATTTGATTTGCTATTTGGATTCTTCTGATTGATTATTGGCTATTTTATTTTTTCCCCTCAAGTTCTTCTCAGGAAACTCGGTGAAAATTTTGGTGCGTTGTTTTAGTTTGCCATCCGAATTCGAGGGTTTTCTTCTTAGATCGTCCAGAACCTTCTCTTTAGTTCTCCTTTTGTTTTCCGCTCTATATCTCCCACTCATTGTTCACCTTCTCAGAGAAAAAACACATAAAAAAGTTAGGGTTTGCGGATTTTCTTTTAGTTGGGGTGTACATAGCTAGATGAGATGGCCTTGAATTTCTCGCATCGACCCATCTTTGCGGCTCACGATGTTGACAATTGCTTTGATTATGGAAGGGATAGATGTGATAGGCCTGGCTCACAGGAGTCTGTCTCGAAGGACATTCTTGACCTTTTGCCATCAGATCCCTTTGGCATGGATATCAGTTCTACCGTCACGGCCATCACAGGATGGCTAGAGGATTTGGAAGCTGATTACGTTGGATATAGAGGGAAGGACGTTGGGGCAAGTGATGGTAATTATCAGCTCGTTGCTGGTTTGAATTTAATTTGGAACAATGCCATGAGGCTCCATGCGTTTCCTGGCAGCTTGTGCGTTGAGAACAAGCCTCACATAGCAAGTGGTTTTGGTGATTGTTTTCAGAAAGAAGCTGGAGTTTCTTCGAGCAATGATGACTTTGGATCTTCTTGTAACACGGGTGACATCCTGGGCTTTGGTTATAAAGATTCTGGGATTGATTGTTGGTCCCCTGACACGTGCATGAATGATGGGAATCACCCAGAAGATGAACTAGCTCATCCTCCTGCCTTAGGTTATGCTCTCGCTCATCTGGGTGTGCGTGATCTTCTTGCTGTTGAGAGAGTATGCAAGTCTCTGAATTATGTGGTCCGAGAAGATCCTCTTCTGTGGAAGGGTATCCACATAGACCAACCTATCAATGAGAAGATTACTGATGACCTTCTTTTGCAACTAACTAAAAGGGCACAAGGTAATCTTCAGAGCCTAAGCCTGGTGGAGTGTACAAGGATAACAGATGATGGTCTGAAGCAGGTTCTTGAAAGCAATCCCAATTTAACCAAGGTGAGCAACTGAGCATGAATTAGCGTAAAATGCTTTAAATTTTAAATTGGATATTATATAAGTTGGCTGTTCATATACATCATTTTTGTCCTATTTGGCCTGAACCTATAGCATGTTTATTTGGATTTTATGCGCTTAGTTTGAATATTGTTGCCATCATTGTTAACATCTAATGTTAACACTAAGTATCTCAAGCCTCTTGAGCTGTTACCTTTGTATGTATATAATTTGTTGCATGAATCTTTCTCTCTCTCTCTCTCTCTCTCTCTCGTCCTTCATCTGTTTCCAAATTTTTAAAAAATTGCTATTCTGGAATATGGCTTCAGGAATGCACTTGAACATTTATTATTGACTGGACTTTATGGACGGGATGGCAATCGACGTAAGAAAAGCATGAATTTTCTACTTAGGCTTTAGACAACATATGGGTGGCTACCGCTGTATATTTCGCGCTTAAAAATCTCCTGACCAAATGTTGTCGCATGCAATGTGTTTTCACATGTGTACTTTTGGTAGAAAATGTGGTATTTTCCTTTCTAGTTTGGACGCAACCAAACTTTGATGGTGTGATTAAATTCAGTTGATGACAGTCCCATCTGAAATTAGATAATTGTTCAACTGTCTATTTTGATGTATGCAAGTTTAGTTTTTAGATGCATATAAGTTAATGGTTCATACCTTTCACAGCTCTGGGCACCTTGAAGTAGCATAGGTGGTATTTGTGAAAGCTTCTTTCTTGTGATTTCATATGGATCTGTTTGCTGACTCCTGCCTTTTCTTAACTCTTATTGTATCTACTCTGAATGTTGAATACTTTCGGTTTAGACAAGATTCATAAATTGACAAGCTGCTAAATTGTTTTCCTTGCTTCACAGTTGAGTGTTCCAGGATGTACAAGACTCAATGTTGAGTGTATTGTGAATATCCTTAAGGATTTCAAGTCTACTGGTACCCATGGAGTGAAGCACTTGCGCATAGGTGGCCTTTATGGTGTCACAGAAGAGCATTTTGAAGAATTGATGCTTTTGTTGGGCACTGATAGCCAGATGTTGCAGCGGTCTCGCAAACCACATTTTTATCATAGGGGAAACCTGTATTTGTCTGATGATGACGACTGTGCCATAGATATCGAGATGTGTCCAAGATGTCAGAATTTCAAGCTGGTTTATGATTGTCCAGTGGAGGGTTGCCAAGGGATGGGGCATGCTGCTCAGGTGTGCCGGGCATGCACTCTTTGCATAGCCCGCTGTAGTCAGTGTGGGCAGTGCATTAATGACAACGAATATGAAGAAACATTTTGCCTGGAACTACTTTGCGCTGATTGTGCAGATTGTCCAGCGCCAGTTGAGGAAACCAGATAGGGAAGTCTTCTATTTTTTCTCAAACAGGGTTATGTCTTTTATGATGGTAGGGGCTGAAGGTAAATTACATGTGTGAGTGTGATAAGTTTATTTTTCTGATGGGGAAGAGAATTACTCATGATTCAAAAATCAAGCCAAAATCTAGGATCATCTAAAATAAGCCTTATGTTAGGAACCTCTGAGTTATTGTCACAGGGTTCGCCTGTTTGAGAACTTCTGTTGTCATGGCCTGCTATTTTCTATCATCACACTCTATGTTTGTCTTGCTGAAGAAAAAATACAAAAAGAGGTTGAAGAAAAAAAGAAAAAAAGAAGAAGAAGAGAATCTACGGATGTATTGTAACTCTTAAAAAGGGGGGAAATATTTTGAAGAGATGGCTGCTTACTCCTCAGAAACAGATTATTTACGGAGGTCCTTAACAAGAATAAATTCTCACGAAGACATGAGAAATGTTGGGTTGTGTTGGGACTCAAGTGCCATTCTTTTTATCCTTCCTGGACCTGGAGGTTTGTTGCTTTCACTGTGGCAGAGTTTCCATATTGTGGAGAAGCGGAATTGGTTTCAGTTTTAACATTCTGCACGTATGGAGAAGCTATATAGTATCAGTAGTAACCTGGAGGCCATTGGTTTCATTGTGCTATGGTTATCGATTACCTCACCATTGTTGTAATGAATGAACATTTTTCTGGTTACCTGGCAGTCAAGGCTACGGATGCTGTGATTTTAGGGTCTTTTTTGGCTGCCATTCGACCTTCATGATTAGCTGTTTTCACACAATTCGCTGTGTTCTGGTTTATGTATTTTGTTGATTCTCTTCTTCCTTGTATACAGAGGAGGGGACAAAATAATAATGAAGGGGGTATCAAGTGAAACAGGCTTTGTGGTGTTCTATGATCTATGTAACTGACGCCACTTAGTGAGATAATGTTTTGTTGTATCTAGTGAAACAGGCTTTTTATTTTATACCCCTTTCAACTTGTCTTTAGCTACGTGTGCCAGGTGAAATAAAATAACATGATACTGTAGAATCTGTTATATGTATGTTTGCTGAAGAATTTCGATTGACAATAATGTGCTCTACTTAATTATCTTCATTGTGCCTATGTTATGTACTTTAGGTTGAATAGGCTTTTTTGTTTTGCCAGACTTCTTTTATTAGAATGTATCACTGGCTAGTCATGTATTTTTTTTAGAGTTTTCCCCGTATTTACCCCGTTTCTTGTTCATAGGTTATGTAAACCATATTTCGGGTCCTCGATAGGATGGGACAGTCTGGACTATGGAAAGCTTGTCTTTTGGTTCAGAGGAGATAAAAATACTATTTCCTCCATATTTGGCACTATCAGTACTTCTTTGTTTGAAACTTTGTCGCTAGCTTTTTAAATTGAATCTAAATATAAGAAAATATAGGTATTCTTGATGTTTTTAACAAAGCATGAGGTAGTTTTAAGGAATATTAAATGTTTTTGTCTTAATAGAAATTAATGTTGAAAATAATTTAAATTTTATTGTTTTTACCTATCAATTGGTTGGGACTGATTTATATTCAAGAGCAGATTAATATATATGGATAAGAATCAAGCCACAAGTAACTAAAGATAGGAGATAATAGTGTCTCCTAGTTACAAATAAAAGATAACAAGTTTTTGTATTTTCTTGTCTATAGGACTGAGGCATGTTATCTATAATTAATACTACCTTCTTTTCAGAATATAGGAGTTAAACAAGAGGTTTGTTTGAATTCTAAATGTAAGAATGTGAATTACTTTGCCTTCCAACTTTATATTTTTTTGGATTATAATGCAAAAATATACATGTGGTTTTTTTAAAAGTACGTCCAAAATTAAGTACTTTTTTGAGGTGTAAAAGTGACTATATAGTTACAAAAGTGGAGTAAAAGTCATATTTTGTCAAAGTGATTGTGAGTCCCACTAACATAAAGTAATGGAATATGTGAGTTACTTCATTTTTGTTATAGTCACTTTTAAACATAAAAAAACACTTGGTGTTAGACGCATTTTTAGAAAAACACATGTATATTTTTGCACTTTAACCCTATATTTTTTCTTTTCTAGAGTGTCATGTTCATTGCACCTATTGATTGCATATATTTAGGGGGTTTTCAGTGCTAGTTGCAATAAACATGGTTAAAATATTATTTTAAGAAAACTAATACAAATTTATTACAAAATAACTCACTTAACCAATTTTTTTAGTATGTATGAATTAATTATCTAACTTTTATATTAAAGAATATAATATCAGGACTTGATATTTGGAAATAGCGGGAGACATTGATTCTAAACGTGCTTTGCCGCCTGAGACCATGATGTTAAAACTGCATTTTTAATGAACAAACAGAGCAAGTTTTTCAGCATTGATGATGTTACTATCGTCAATTAGGATGTGTTTCATTTGATGTTACATCGAAGGGCTGCAACTACTGTTGTTAAACTCGCGAGTTGACTCTCCGAGTTTACCGTTTTTACGTTCTTACCTTACTAAATCGAGTTAAGTCTCTAATAAAATCGTGTCAGCTGTAAAATCAGATAAACTCACGAGTTTACACACCGAATTTACTGTTTTTACGTTTGTGGCTTACAAAATTGTGTTATTATTTTTTTTTTTTTCAATTTTGTCATCCTCAACGGCTTTATATATGACTTTTATAGAAATTTCTTTATTAAATATAATAAATTATGAATGTTGATATATTTAATTACAATTGTTTAGATTTAAAATATATTTAAATCAAATTATTGTCATTTTATATTTAAATTATTTAATTTTACACTGTTAATACATATTTAATGATAAAAGTAAACTCTTATGAGTTTACCGATTTGAGTTTACAATACGAGTTTATGTCACTGTCACGAATTTGCTTAGACTCGTGAGTTTGACAACCTTGGCTGCAACAAACTAAAATATTCCCCTTATAAGGAATGTTCTCTCCCATAAAGGTGATCTTTAATATAAGGAAAAAATTCATCTTATTCAAAATTTTAAACTAGTCTTTTCAGTTTTACCCCCATTAAATACATGTCTCTCATAATCTCTCTCCAATAATTTTTCAGTCTTTATTTCTCATGTACCCCTTTTATAATTAAGGGTATAATTGGAAAGGAAAGTATATATATTACACATTTATTATTTTAACTAACATTTTAAACGGCGTGATTTTGTTAATTATTCCTTGTGATAAGAATCAGAGAAAGTTTTGACAAAAAAAAAAAAAAAAAAAAAAGAAGAATCAGAGAAAGTATTTCTTGGTCGTATTCAAGTGGTATAAATGAGGATGGCTGAAGTTACCAAGTTGTTTTTGCTCACAAGAAAAAACTCAAAGCTCACTTACAACACATGCAAAACTTGCTTTCAAAGCTATAAATGCAGCTTCCTTGTGCCAAAGGAAGCGGAAAAGTTTATCCACAGATAAAAAAAAGGTTTTGTACGTTTCTTTACGTTTCGGTTCCCCAAAGTTATGTTTCTATGTTCTTCCACTAAGGCAAATAAAGCATATGTATGATTCTGGCGTAAGACAGTTAAACGGTTAAAGAACCAACCACCAAAAGCTCAATAAAAGCATCTTTTATTTGTTCTAGTCCTAAATATAATACTGTAGCTAGTTAGGGAAATTTCTTTCATTAGGCTTCAATACACTTTGTCTTCTAAATGAATAGCTGTTTGGGATGACTTTTGCCCCATCAAAACTGACTTTTTAATTCCAACAGTCAATTTAAGTCCAAAATAATGTTAGGCATGGTTTGGGAGGGTAATAGATGTTTTGCTTAAAGGTCATATTAAAGTTAAAGCAACTTTTTTTTCCCCCGACTTTTCTTTAGATTTGAATTTTCTGAAACCGACTTTTCAATATATCATCCAAACAAGTTTTTATCATATTGTTTTTTTTTTTTTATAAAAGCTTATTTAAACATAAATCACATTATTGCACTAATTGAAATTTTTGTATACAATACATCAATTGACTTTGACCCAAACTTTAGTTAGCAAAATACAATTAGGTGACTTTACCAAATGTTAATATAAACAAACCCATTAATTAAGTTTTTCTTTGAACTATTCTTATTAATTACACATATTAAAGAGGTTTCCAACGATATGGTAGCTTCCACTTTCCAAAGCTAATGATTGAATGACGGTATTTTAGAGAAATCAACACACGTACCTTGCAAATAACTAATTTAATCAATTTTCTTTATACACACACAAATATGCAAATTAGTTACCATATAACTTCTATATTTCAGAGAGAGAGAGAGAGAGAGAGAGAGAGAGAGAGAGAGAGAGAGAGAGAGAGAGAGAGAGAGAGAGAGAGAGAGAGAGAGAGAGAGAGAGAGAGAGAGAGAGAGAGAGAGAGAGAGAGAGAGAGAGAGAGAGAGAGAGAGAGAGAGAGAGAGAGCTTGCAAATAACTAATTTAATCAATTTTCTTTATACACACACAAATATGCAAATTAGTTACCATATAACTTCTATATTTCAGAGAGAGAGAGAGAGAGAGAGAGAGAGAGAGAGAGAGAGAGAGAGAGAGAGAGAGAGATGATATTACATTAATCAAGCAAAGACCTTGTTTGTTGTATTTAACTAATTGAACAATAAATAACACATTGTTTCTGGGCAAGAGCAAAACAATACCCTGTAAAAAAAACACACACAAAATATTCAAATCTTCTCAAGTTGAATAATGAATAGTATAACTCACAAAAGCCTCATACCTAAACAAGATACATATATTTTTATCTATTCATATATTAATATTTGAGAAGACCTATTTTTTTTTTCTATGATATAAATGTTGGTGATGATTATTTCTGAGATTTCTTGTTGCCCAGGTCTTTCATCCACTTGAGGCTGAGGATGCTCTTGAGCTTAGCAGATGCAACATTCTTCTTCTTGTCTTCTTTATCAGAGGGTGGTGGATCAGGGTGGTTATCCCATTGATCTGCCCAGGACAACCCTGAATCCATTTTTTCTTCTTTTGATTCTTCCTCTGAATTATGAAGATGAAGATGATGATGATGATGATCACTAATAATTTTTTGTTTTCGTTTTTAACTCTCACCGTTGCTTCATAGTTATGTTTTTTTTTTTTTTTTACTTATTTTAAACTCTGTTCTTAATTAGCCTTTCAATGTAAGCCACTGTTAATTTTAGTAAAAAAAGAAAAAAGAAAAGTGATGGTCAATTTGGTTTCATCCCAAAAGTATTTTGACTCTTTGATCTATCCTTATCCATAATTTGAGGGGAATTTCTATTTACCCTCTTAGGATTCCGTGGTTTTACCTTAATGAATTCCCTCCTTGACTTGGTCTATTTGCCACAGGGATTTATCATATTTATAATAATAAATAAATACATAAATAATATCGTAACTTAATCCTCTCATTTTTTCATATAAAATTCAATTCGCTACAAATCATTATATTTTTCATTAATTATTTACTAATTATTATGTAGAGGAATATATAACTTAAAAGATGGGAAAAGTTTAACCTAGAATACAATGTCACTTTGTATAAACAGCAACGCAGTAAGACCAAAAAAATAAATAAACATTCTGGCAAAAACAATTGAGCAAAACGGTATTTAACCTAACAATTTTCATTAATTTTTGTTTTTGAATGAATGTGTATTTTTTTATCCGTTATTAAAATACTTGTTTTGCAAGGGCTCATCTCTGCTAACTTCTCTCCACTAGTGGAAAAAAGGCTTTTAAGACCGGACAAAAAAGGTACATTAGGACCGGACCCGCGAGCAGTCTTGTTCCAAGCGGTATTAAAAGTCGACCTTTAAGATCGGACTTTTACACGGTCTTAAAGATTTTCTTTAAGACCGGACATTTTAAACCTTCGGTCTTAAAAGTCGTACTAAATAAATCTGAAATATTTTTGGTTCGGTCCTAAAACTCAAACTTTAAGACCGGACAAAAAGTCGACCGCTCTTAAAAGATCCAAATATTAAGACCGGACAAATATCAATCCGGTCCTAAAGATAGCGGACTCTAAGACCGGAGGAATAATTACCCGGTCTTAAAAGACTGACTTTCAAGACCGGATTGTTTCAATGGACCGGTCTTAAAAGACCAACTTTTAAGACCGGCTTAACACCTTTAAGAGCGGTGTTATATATACATCCGGTCTTAATATTTGAACATTTAAGACCGTATTTTTATTTGCGGTCTAAATTTTCCCGTATTTTTTCCTGTTTTGTTCTTCCCGATCAATATATATACACAAATCCACCATACAAAACAAACACATAAAAGTCGATATACTTTAAGCTACAAGCTATGAACATGAATAAATTGAATTGGGAAAAAGAATACAAATATTATCCACCATGAGTTATGTGGCCTCTTAATTAAGTCTAAAACAACTAAAGTAATTTATAAAATAAGCTAACATATAACTAATTACAAAGGCAATGAGTTACAATACATGCAAGACGTAATTCAACATACAAATGTAGTCCAATATATTATTCACCATGCCTTCATTTGATTCCCACCCAACAACGTAACATGCATCCTCTTTATAACATGCCCCTTTGAAACGGATCCCGCATACAAAAACAAAACAAGAACAAATTCATATTCAATGATGACATTGTTTAATTAAGAACATAGACAAAGATATAATAATTGTTAAAACCTTAAAGTTTTCTAAGAATACCGCATATGAATATTAATTACCTTATGAATTGACACTTTTATAAAGTGATATCCTCCCATATCCCTTCTTGATGACCATTTCTTATGCCGGGTTCATTATCCGCTTCATCTTCTTCGTTCATGTCCTAGTAGACCCCTTGTAAAAGGAGTACTCTCGGGAAGATCACCATAATTTGAATGACTTTCCTCATCAATATCAATGACCCTCTTTTCTGGAGAGCTACAGACCACATTTTATTTTCTTGATCGGTGATATAGAACACTTGTTTTGCATGTTCTGCCATAATAAAAGGTTCATATCCAAAACTTCTACTATTGACATCGACTAAAGTGAATCCTAGTCGATCGATCTGAACACCATTATTGACATTAACCCACTTGCATTTGAAGATGGGAAATCTAACTTTGACATAGTCCACCTCCCAAATCTCTTCAATAACCCCATAATATGGCATGACCGCCAATTTAGGCCTCTTGTCTTTCGAACTGGAGAAGTGCATAGATTCACCTCTAACATAACACCACTGCATTCGATCGTGCTCCTATCATCTAGGGACTTCGTGTAAAATGTATAACCATTGATCACATACGAATTCCAACTTATGACATCAAACTCGGGACCACGTGCTAACCATTTCATTGTCTCGAAACACATTCAGATCCCAAGACCTTTGTTTGAACCAGTTTGCAAAAGTTACATTACACCCACGTATAGCGGTGTCTCGCATCACTGCACATATTACCATATGCATGTGATCGCTCAAAAGCCTCTTCTCCTACATCACGGATAATGTCCTCTATGCGATCATCCATATCCGTGTCATTATCATCAAAGGCCACTCCCCATGTTGTTTCCCACTTGATGGCACTTGTTCACCATGCCATACCCATACTGTATAAGTCTTACAAAATCCGTGACAAATTAAATGTGTGCGTATAACTTCAGGACATAGTCGACACTCATTCAAACATTTTACACAAGGGCAATAATACTTCCCCCACTGAGTCGTCTTACTTCTCCGCTCACGAACGTTGATGTTGTAGACAAGACAACAAGAGTAACCTAAAAACACTTGTTGGTCAGTTGGGTAGGTCTAAAGTGCAAATATAATCTTCAAAAAACAATATTCGTTAACAACAGAGAATACCCATAACAACATTACACCGATTTCGTTAAACCCATGAAAAACCAAGAACGATAAGCTGGAAAGTAATAAAGTTTTAACCGAAACATCTCTTACAGCTTCGTCTATAGACGTTTAGCTAAGGAACCAGAGAGTGATTGTCGAGAAAGGTACGCGAAGCAGCGACGAAGCTGAGAGGGAAGTTCGAGTCGGAACACGAGTATTCACTTTCGGCGCGACAAGAGTTCGAGAGGGAAATTTAATTTTTCCGCGCGACAAAGATACCTTATTTAGCTTTTTGGATTTTATTAATACCGGTTATTAATTAAATGTCCGGTCCTAAAGATACAACTAACATTTTAAGACCGGAGTTTTAAAATTATCCGGTCCTAAAATTTTATTAGATTTTTAAGTTTTAAGACCGGAGGTTTATAAAACATCCGGTCCTAAAATTCAAATTATCTTTAGATCCGTTACTTATAAAATAAAATGTCCGGTCTTAATGGCCTTCGTGATTGGTATATTAAATCAATAAAATAAATGATATTTTTTGGACAAAAAATAAAGCAAAATTGGAGAATAAGTTTCTTTAATGAATTAATGGGAGAAGAGCCAAAAAATTCATACAGTGTTCTTAATGTTTCTTACATTACTTCAGAATATATACACAACAACAAAAACACAAATGAAAAACAAGCTGAATATTATCATCCACAAGAATCGATTGAACAACCTCGGCGATTTCGGCGTGAAGAGCATTAATTTCCAGCCGGAGATCAGCAAGTTGTTGTCTTATTCTCTCCACCCGCAATATGAATGGATCATTACAGGAGAGCGGAGAGGGGTCAGAGGTAGGCGCGCTGGGCCAACAGGTTGGAGAGGGGATTACGAACATCCGCATGGCCGGCTTCAAGATGACGGTTGAACTCAGCAAGAAAAGGATCGGCAGAAGGATCGAGGGGGGGTGTGGCATGAGCAATCTCTTCATCATCCGAAGAAATAACAATGGGTCCAACGACCCGAGAGTCTTCGGAAACAATACGACGCTTGCACCGCTGGAGGAGGCGCACCATATAATGATCTAGCCATGGCACGAGAGTGAGGCGTGTATGCACCCCTACGAGCGGCTTGCTTGTATCTAACCATGGTTTGAGGATTTTGAGAAGTTGGGGCGAGAGCTAGGAAGTGAGGAGTTAACAAGGACAAAGAGGAGGTAGTGTGTGGAGTATATAAAGACGGATGGCGGGAGAGATAAACGTCG
Organism: Acacia pycnantha; assembly: GCA_025563575.1. NCBI lineage: Eukaryota > Viridiplantae > Streptophyta > Magnoliopsida > Fabales > Fabaceae > Acacia > Acacia pycnantha. The sequence goes on from JAMWYP010000006.1 coordinate 1,455,574, forward strand.
ATGATGAATTCGTCAATTTACTTTTATACAAACTTTTAAGACCGGACTTTTATCTTATATCCGGTCCTAATTTTAATTCAATTACTTTTAAGACCGTCCTTTTATCAAATATCCGGTCCTAAAACTCATTTAAGACCGATATATTACTTGGTATCCGGTCCTAAAACTAATTTTTAATTCAATTACTTTTAAGACCGTCCTTTTATCAAATATCCGGTCCTAAAACTCATTGTTGAAATGAAAGTTCATTCTTTTCAAGAGTCCCTTCCCCATTGTTGAAATGAATTCGAGTCTCTTCGGCTTCCACATAAACTTCCCAACTAGGCGTCTCCTCGTATTCGAGCAAATATGCGTCTCCTCGTTAATGTTTCCAGGCGTTTCACATTCTTCGGGATGTGTTCTCTATTTAAACCCGTTGTTACTTTCTTAACATTCATCTCCATCTCCTCCTAGAACCTCCACCGTAATGGCTTCTCCACCACGACGAGGTCCTCCTTCAGGCGAAATCCCGAGGCACCTCCATATCCTCCTCCGTTGCCTCCGAAACCGAACTTCCGGCGGATCTTTGGAGCACTGATAGCCGCGTCGATCATATAGACCGAAGCTTGGGCAAACTGTTTCAGTCTATCACGCCGTCAACAACAAGGAAAGCGGTACTCGACGCCAATGACGTTGAGTACCATACCTCGATGACGACGTCTCCGACCATTCCCTCCCCTCCGACAACGATGGGGAGGATTAGAATTTTAAGTTTTTTTGTATCTGCGCCTTACGAGGCAAAAAAAAAAAAAATTATTAAATAAAATTTTTATTTCCCAATCGCCTTCCTAGTTTGTCTTTAACTTTATGTTCTTTTTCTCCGACAACAAGAACAAACAAAACATTGTCCTATTCGTGGTGATCAATCTTAAAAATTTGCGAAAAAAGTTAACAATTGCGACCATACAAAACAAAACAAAAACATTATTTACCTTTTTCGAATAAAAACAAACAGAGTGACGACTATTCTCAAGTTTGGACCATCGTTGTCTTCCCTCAACTTTTCCGAGATGTGATGAAAATTTTCGGTGTCGTTTTCGTTATCTTCTTTCTTTTTCCAACTAAAAGAAAAGGGACACCGATGACGTTCTTCACATCCGAAAAGTTGAAACGAGAACAACGAAGCACAAAACTTGAGAAGAACGCCTAAACATGGTTGCCTTGAACCCTAACGATATGTCTAAAAATCGAGTCACCAACTCTATTAAAATGAAGAATATTAGGACCGGACGTTTAATAAATCCTCGGTCCTAAAAATTAAGCCTTATTTTAAAATTTAAAGTTAGGAGCGGACAACTAACAAATATACGGTCCTAAAGGTTTCGGCAATCTATTAAATAAAATGAAGACTTTTAAGACCTGACTACTAACAAATAAACGGTCCTAATAATTTAGCCGTATATTTTCTATACTTTTAGGATCGTACTTTTAACAAATATACGGTCCTAAAAGTCTCTACCCAAATTTTTAGAATTAGACGAAGACTTTTAGGACCGGATATTTGTTAAATATACGGTCTTAAAATGGACGAAGACCTTTAGGACCGTACTTTTAACAAATATACGGTCCTAAAAGTCTCTACCCAATTTTTTAGAATTAGACGAAGACTTTTAGGACCGGATATTTGTTAAATATACGGTCTTAAAATGGACGAAGACCTTTAGGACCGCACTTTTAAAAATATACGGTCCTAAAAGTCGCGAATACTTTTCGAGCCTCATCTCGGCTCATTTTCAACATCCGCTTTGTACCTCAAATTTCAAGCACTAAATAGCTTTATCCACCATCCCATTCATTCAGAAACCCAAAATGGACACACACAAATTGTTCGAAAAAATAAACAAATTTATTATTGAATTACATTGCTATATTTACAAATGAATTAATTAGCTAGTCGAAAAAATAAACATATGTACGAAGGCTATTGTTGCTAAAGATCATATATTATTTACAAATGAATTAATTTAGGACATTAATTATTGTCTTGACTTGGATTTTCTAAGACTAGTTTATACAGATATTCACAAAAACCTCGCGTATGTGCTCGATTTCATCATCATCAAATGGCTCTTCACAGGCAAACCTCTGTAACATCAAAGACAGAAATAGAATTAACATATTATGTGCATATTTCATATGTAACATTAAGCCATCGATGATCGAATTCAGCCATAACATCTTACCCTTAAAGTGACTTTAGTGTTTCCCTCCGTCACAATATCATATAAGTGTTTCATGACGTACGGCCACATAAGTTCGATCGTTCCGGTTGCCGACGGGTCTAAAAATAACAATAAATATATATAAGAGCATATATAGCTTATTGACCAACTTCGAAGGCAATTATGTCATGTCCAATTATGTACTAACCTTAATTTTGTGCCATTTAGGATCTCGTGAGCCGAGCACCACGCTTTTTTTTACATCAACACGGAAGGTCTTCATGGCACTATCATCAAAATCGAAATTTATCGTAATGTTCTTTGAAAATTCACAACAGAGATTTCGACAAGACGATCAAAATGACATTCTTACTTGGTGATCATCGGCTTCAACGTAGTCGATGGATCGCCGTGAGTGGAGCATAAGAAGATAACATAATGCAACTCCATGTTCATGACGACCAACCGCCGGTGGTTGCTGAAAATTCACAAAGCAGTAAAGTACTCAGTGATATATATATATGTAGCATAATTATATTAAGTGAATTGCGACAAGTATATATGTATACCCGAGCGAGTGTGGAAACAAGTACACCTTTCTTTGCACTTTACACAACCTATTTGATATGTACTCTGTCTCAATTCCAGAGGTAGTGTTGTGCTTGCATACACCGGGCACAAGAATCCAAAATCCGAAATTCCGCCCTCTTGAACCGGTTTCTCGTGCATGCACCTACAAGAATGACATCGATGAGGGAATTAGTATATATGTATATATGTGTGTCTAAACGGTGCATTTCAATTATGTAATCAAGGAAGAAGATACTTACTTCATAAATAGTTGAACACATGCACTAGTAACCTCAGCTCCAGGATTGCTCGACTCATCGTCCAACAATGCAGCTCCCTCTAGTGCTCTCGCTGCGCATAGGTTCACCAAGGTGTCAAGGGATCCACACTGGTCTCGGCCGAGAGCTCGGGAGGAACTTCATTTTCTCCATCTCCTCCTTCATCTTGCTCTTCTCGATTGAAACATCCTCAATGTAGCATCTTTCGCCGCTGATTCCTCACTTAATTTGGCGGCGTCGATCCATCTCCTCCGGGTAACCATACTTTGTCGTGGCGTTTGGATTTACCAAAGTATTGCTTTAGGCCTACCCGTCCTCCAATCCCCTTACACGCCCGCGTGATCTGGTTTTCCGGTCGCGGCGGTCGAACATCATTCCTCCCGTCCGACGCAAAAGATCCCTCTGCCTCTTTCTTTTTAAGATCTTCCGTAAGATACGATAACGAGAAGCTTAGTGATGAAACATGTTTAGTAAGTAAAAATAACAATATCGATACTTACAATTCGTTCGGCAACTACACGAGTTTTTCACTCGTGTAGGCGCCGCTTGGCTTTGCCGAATATACAACCAGAGCTCCTCGCGACGTATTGGAGATGGCGGCTGGTCAACTACCGTAGAAGGATTGGATTCAGCTTCATCTTCTAATCTCTTCCATTTGGCTGCCATCAAATCTTTTCGGCCTTTTCATATCCGCCGCGAGAAGCCCTGTGTGGGCAATCATTCTTTCTCCCAATCTCCCGATATTTTTCCCTTATTTTCTCGTGAATCGAGATTGAAAACAACTATATATCAATTATGAATTCCAGCCATGTCACTAACAGAAATTAGAGAACTTCGCTTGATATGAACGTCAAACATTAGTCAAATTCACTTCATCAAGTTTCAACATTTTACTTAAGGAAGATGTAGCATTGTAGAAGAAATTGGGAAAACCAAAGGAAAGGGAGTTGCGAAATGCTGCCAACTCGGTCAATTCATTCATTCATCATAAATGGTTCCTACACATATTAGAATAACTAACTAACTAACAAACAACGTCTAACCATGGCCATTACACAGTTTACATATCAAACTTGCATGGAACTAGGACATGCTCCTCTCATGCGGGACAAAGGCAGCAAATGTATACTTCTATTCACACACCAAACCATTTAACTAACAGATTAGATGTACACAATAACATTCACATATCCTCACAAAGTTAATAAGCAAACAAAAGTGCAAACAAAACTAAATATAACTCACCGAGCTTCAGAGTGGTCCGCTTCGAACAAATTGTTGCCAAGTTTGTTCATCAATAAATTTTTACTTGTCCCGTGGTTGATGGTCGAGGCTTCTCCTCGGCAAAAATATAAGTGTTAGCCGAAAGGTCTTAAACTTCCGAACCGCTCAAAGACAATAAGACAATGTTGAGTCTTTGAACTTCTCGGACTCGGGGACGGTGAATGTAAGCCGGATAGTGTCCCACATAGGATCCTTTATTGTTTTTGGTCCACATTTTTCCACTCATCACCAAAATGCCAACCTTGCTGCGTACTAGAGCGCCGACAAAACTAGTATATGTGCTTTTATTAGGACCGAAAGGTTGCAAATTTTCATCAAAATGAATCTCGAGCTTCGTCCCAAGTATTCCGACTAAGGGATACTTCCATCATTCGTGTGCCGCTTCTACCACGGCGTGCACGCGCGAGGAGGCTCAATGTGAGATGAAGAGGGTTCGTTTGTCCGACCCTCCCGGTCAAACCAAGATCTCGGAGTTTCAAGAACACGAGTGGAATCGTTTTCACCGTTCATTTTCAAGACAAGAAGAGAGGAATGCCCGAGAAAATGAGGGAGTAACGAGAGGCTAACGATGACGCGGGCGAGGAAGAGAGGTAATGGAACAAGAAGGGTTTCGCAACGTGAACGGGGTTCTTCGGTGAGAGTGTGAGAGTGACAAAAGCGTCCGCGCTGAAGTTAACGTTTGGCGCTTCATTTTTAAGACCGACAAATACACATATACGGTCTTAAAAGATAACCTTTAAGACCGATCTCTATATATGTCCGGTCTTAAAATTAATTAATTTTTATTCAAACTTTAGTACCGGCCAAATTTTTGTCCGGTCTTAAAAGTCTTACTTTTAAGACCGGTCATTCTCGTAACAATGGTCTTAACATTTATTACTTTTTTATTTAAACTTTAGTACCGGACAAATTTTAAGTTCGGTCTTAAAAATCAAAGTTTTAAGACCGGCTTTTATATATGTTCGGTCTTAAAACTTTAATACCTTTATATTTATATTTTTCCGTATTATTTTGGAGTGTAGAAAATATAAGTCTGCCTTGATGAGATTTCTACATAAAAGTATTTGATATTTCAATTTTTTTATTAACATTTTTAAGGCCGGTTGTTATTTTAACAGGTCTGGATAAGATCTATGAAAAATTGATCAGAATAAGAAGTTCTTTATATTTACAAATATGCCACCGGTCACATATTTAGGACCGGTCGATAATTAGTCCGGTCTTAATGAGGCGTCCTTCATTGTGTAAGAAGTTCTTTTTATTTACAAAACTGCCACCGGTCACACCATTAAGACCGGTGCTTCGATTATCCGCTCTAAATGAGGCGGTCTTATAGCCCTTCATTGTTTAAGAAGTTCTTTTTATTTACAAAACTGCCACCGGTCACACCTTTAAGACCGGTGCGTCGATTATCCGCTCCAAATGAGGCAGTCTTAAAGCCCTTTTTTGCACTAGTGCTCTCTACTTCCATCCTTAATATAATAACCTTTGGGTCATGTTTTAATTTAATGCTAAGTAATAATGTTATAATTGTAGATTTTATTATATATAATAAAATAATAATATTTTTTACACAACATTAAATTTCACACATTAAAACATGATCCAATGGTTGAGATATTATTCAAAAAAAAAATGGTTGAGATGTTGAGGGGAGAGCAAGTGAAAAAATAAGTTAGTCGAGACACTTCTCTCCCGCTGAGGATTGGTTTAGACGGTAAGCATCACAAAAGATAAAAGCGTTAAATTATAGAGTTATGCTTTTTCTTTCTTTTTCCATTTTGCTTTCTTTGTTCTTATTTCTTATTTTAGCCATGAGAGATTAACACCTTCCAGTAGACACAATTCTTATTGGTAACTCTCAATTCCCTCTAGTTTTCCAGATCTTCAAGGTAGTGGGTAGTTCTTTGTAACTATAGAATGGCCCCTTAAGTGTGCGTTTCACTAGTTCTTGGACTTGGACTGGGTTGTTGTTATTGTTGTTGTTTTGTTTTGGTACAAAGGAGGCTTAATGCCTAAATCAGAGATAGAGATAGTTTAGTGAGGTAAAACACAACTTATTAAAAAGAAACTTATAATAATATAAGGTATTTTCAATCCCTGACATCGACACCAAAAACCTGTTGGTTGAATTCCTTGTGGCAAGTGAACCAATCGAACAAGTAATAAAGAGTAACTAGAGTTATCCCATAGAGACTGTTGATACCTAGTATAAAATCGGTTTCCCAGTGAAAGTTGTGTGATGAGAGTAAATTGGTTTGTTTGTTTATCTATTACTAATAACAAATAAAGTAAATGAGTGATCAGAAGTCAATTGAAAGATATCAGTTTAAAAATAGGTTGAGTTCGGATTTCATCCTAAGTCGCATCAATCCCCCGATTTGCATGTGAATCATTGTTATTGCATTTTTCTGCATAGCTTCCGCAATGCTACAACAAAATGCATTTCACAACGTTATTCAGCTAACCCACCACTAACCTATACAGAAGCATCCGCATCCTGTAAGTACACTCCTCACTCTACTTCTCTCATATTCCTATTATGATTTTCCAATTTAGAATGTCAGTTTAACCTAGGTGTATTGGCTATGTGAGGTAGACTCATTCCTATAGCCTACAATTTAGGTTGAGCCTTGCACAAACTTGCCTAGCAAATACTGTCTAATAGAGGTCTAACCTCAACTCCCTTCCAATAAGCCAAGGCCATTCATCTAGCCCCTTAACGACCACTAATAGGCAAGACGTTAAATCACAATTAAACAAATTGAATATATTGAATTAAAAAATTAGCAAACTGGGTTCATTCTCAACTTAGAAATCCATCCTCACTCAGCCAATGGAAATTTAGTTCATGACTGATGAGGGAAACACAAAACAGATTACAGCAGAACAACCTATGGAAAGGTTAAAGAAGAAAATAAGAAAAACAGAGAAGCTCGTCGGAGTGATCGACAGTGTAGAGAGCATCCTGTCACGCGATGTCTCTACGTCTTTTACAGTCCTTCCAACTTCGAGGACAAATCGGGTCTCTTCTGCAGCTCTCTCTCTAACTTTCACGACTTCGACGACACCTTTAGGTTTAGCTGCGCTTTCCTCTTATGGTCAGGTTCTTTGCACCGTATGTCCAATGAGTTGGGCCTTCAAAATCTGTTAGGCCCGACTTTCTAGATTCAGTTGATTGATCCTCTTTTAATTCTGCGGGATTCTTCAAATCTTCTCTTCGATTCTCTGCATCGTTTATTCCAGTCTTCGTCAAATCAACTACCGTCTAAACGTCCATCTTGATGACGTGTATTTAATTCCTGAAAAACCCTCTAGGAAAGATCAGCGTAAAGTAGCGCATAACTCCGTATCACTTACGATGCTACAACATAGTAGTCGCATTGTATTGCTAGCACAAAAATAAGGATACCATATGTTGTAGCATTATATCAGCTTTGTTACACATTTTCACAGTAGATCATAAAGTAGCTCTTTTCTTATGCACATGTAAGGATAATAAGGTGAATGCAATAATGTAAATGGAGCAAATCACCAAGAGGGGGGGGGGGTGAATTGGGGATTTTAAAATTCTTTTCGAAATACTCTGTTTTATAGAGCTAAAACATAGGTGAACAGAGGAGAGTAATAAGGGACTTGACACAAAGGAATTTATACTGGTTCAATCCAAATCCTTGACCTACGTCCAGTCCCCAGACACTCTAGGATTTTCACTAACTCACAATATCAGTTACACACTCTGCACTCGAAAGTTATCCTCTCACTAAGATGCACTCCCCCTTACAAGTTGTAATCTGATATACCTAATCTCTAAGTCCCCTTGACTTGAGATTCTTACAATAAATGATTTCAATAAATGAAACTATCTCTAAGAGTGGATAATGATAAACACTGAAGTACAAAATGTATCAAAAGATACTTTACAGTAGAAAACTGAAAGAGTAGTTGGAAACTTGAATGATTTTTGTTTTCTATAGATTGGTTGTTGAGAAGACTTGAATGCAACTCCTTATATGTGAAGAGAGCATTAAATGACCATTGGATTGATCAATGTAGTCGTTGGACACATTGCTGTGTTGATTAGGAATACTTTGGTCTCTTCTCTCTCTACTCTTTAGTTAATCCAGGTGCACAGAGATTTAGGGTTGACTTCCCTTGAATTTAATCTGTTGGAGGTGCAGCTTCTGGTTAGGGAAAGGAAACATTAATCCCTTAGCAACGTGCAAAGAATGATTGTCCAAAAGGATGCAAGCTTTCCGGACATTGCATTTAATGTGCTAACGTCACTTTTTGCTTTAAGTTAAATCTGAAAGGCAGGAATATCATTTAGAGGGAGGGTGAATAGGTGATCTCAAAAACTTTGTGTAAGAACACACAGACTTAACTTAAGCATTACAGAACAAAGAAGGGAAATTGACACAGGCAATTTATACCGGTTTGGTCTAACACTTCGACCTACGTCCAGTCTCCAAATCCTTTGGGTATTTCACTAATCACAAATGGTTACAATTACACACTCTGTACTCGAGATGATCCTAACTCACTAGGACTCACTCCCCCTTACAAGTTGTAATTGTACACCCACACTTAAGGTTCCTCAACCTTAAGATTTAAACCGAAAATGAAATGGAATAAGTGTTTTAAATAACTCCTCACGAGTGGATAATAAATGAACACTGAAGAACAATACAATGAATATCCGGAGATATTAATGAAACAGTAAATTGCAATAAGTTCGATTTGAATGCGCAGTATTTCGGTAGGCAGAGAATTCAATGCTTCTAGTATTTATAGATGATGGCATTTATGACCGTTGAGAAGCTTGAAAAAATATCCGTTGTGATTTTCGTATATAGCCGTTAGAGCGGGAAGAAGCATAATCATCAATGTGTTCCAATATTCTTTCATTCTTTTATTCCTTCGATTGTGACCGTTGGAAGCAAAGCAAAGAACTCTCGTCTATTTGTCTATTTGTGTATACTTTGAAAACCATGTTTACCCGAGATTGTAAATACAAATCCTTTTATTTGAACCATCTCCTTCTTCCACCCCTGCTAGCCCTAGTTTCAGCATACCAAAATCTTAGCCTTTTCCTTCTTCACCTATCTTCACCTTCACCACTCCCATCACTTCCACTCCAGTTGTTGATCCTACTCCAACAACTGTCCCTGTACCTCCCTCTCACACCTTTGGTTGATCTTCAACCTGAGGCTCCTATCTCAACTCCACCACCTACTACTACCTCTAATCCACCCTCTTTTGGTGATGACAAAGGGGGCGAAGTGAAGTAAAAGGCATATGTCAATTAGCATATTAGTTAGCATATTAGTTAGCATATTAGTTATTTTAGCTATATTTTTGTTTTCATTCACATTACCATGTACTTTCTTGCTTCGTGCATATTAATGTGATGTACTTAGCTTTTGTTGAAATGAAATGACATATCAACTTCTTTTATATGAAATGGCATTTGACTATATCTGCTCTAGTTCATGTGTATGCTTAGCTGAGTTTCATTCTCAACTATTTTTCACTTCAAACATTTTTTTTTTTGAAAATCTTGACTTATAGTTTACAAGTGTTGTTATCATCAAAAAAGGGGAGAATATTAGTTCTCTATGTGTTTTGATGATAACTAACAATTGTAAACTTGAATGAAGTTTGTTTTGGTTAAGTTAAAAATGTTTGAAACTTGTTCAAACTTAACCAGAAACTTACTGTCAAGGACAAACTCTAGTTTAGAGTTGTCAAACTCGAGTTTGCACTTGACAGAGAGCAAGTCAAGTTATTTGGACTTAGCTTGACTCGAGCTTGGACATAGAAACTTGAGTTTGAGTTTGAGTTTGGCCGAGAGTTTTTCAAAGAATCATATTCTTAAACAAACTTGAGCCTGCTATTGTTAAACTTGCATTTATCCTTGGCCGAGAGTTCTCAAAGGTTTTCACTTTTAAGTAAACTCAAGCTTGTATTAGTAAACTCGAGTTTGTGCCAGACTGAGAGCTGTCAAGGAATTTTGATCTTAATGTGACTCGAGCCTATTTCTTAAAACTCTTGTTTGAACTTGTGGACTTAAACTTATTTTCAAATTCAAAAAGTTCCAAACTCAAGTTCATCACTTAATGACTCGAGTTTCCACGATCTTAAAATGTTTTCCAAATGCTATCACGATGCTCATTTCGGAATAAGATCTAAACTCAAGTTTAGGTATTTAAACTCGAGTCAAACACTTGAGTAACATTTTCTAAACTTCAGTTTCAGTCTTATAGAGACATCTTCATTTAAACTTCAAATCTACTCTCAAAAAGATGTTCATAAGACTCAAGTTTGGTAAGTTAAACTCCAGTTATGAACTCCAATTTGTTTGAACAAACTCGAGTTTAAACCGTCTCTGTTTTGAAATCATCTTTCTTGAATTTGTGAAATCTTCATGTATGATCTAAATATTTTATATCATCTCTCATTACTATTCCTAACTATGTCTAATCAATTTGTTAGTGAATTTCAGATGATCAAACGTGCATTCAACAGAAGATTAAGCTTAAAGCAAAAAATGAAACATCAAATGCTGGCCCAGAAAACTTAACATCCTTTTGGTAAATTATTCTCTGGACATTCCAAAGGTTTAAATGCTTTCTTTCCTCTTCTGGAAGCCAGATCATCCAATGGATTTATTTCAAGGAAAGTCAACAAGAATATCTGAGCATCTGGATTAAATCAAAGCATGAGTGAGAATGAACCTAGTTGCAACCTAACAACCACATTAATGTCTCCAACGGTATTTTAATGCTTCCATCATATATAAGCTGAAGCATTTAATTCTCAACAACCACCAGAATACAAAAAAAAAAAAAAAAAACGCTCAAAGTCTTATTTGCATTTACTACTCTTCTGTAAAGTATCTTCTGATACATTGAACTTTTGATTATTCATCTGCTTTTTTAAGAGAGTTTATTATTGATTATCATTCATTGTAAAATCTCAAAGTTGTGGGACTTTAAGATTGGGTTATCAATTTACAACTTGTAAGGGGGAGTGTATCCTAGTGAGAGGATAACTTCGAGTACAGAGTGTGTAACTGATTGAGAAGATAGTGAAAAATCCCAAAGTGTCTGGGGACTATAAGTAGGTCAAGAGTTGAGACCGAACCAGTATAAATCTTATGTGTTAAGCTTGAAGGTGGAATATCACCTAGAGGGGGCTGAATAGGTGATCTTATCAAATTTTTCTGGGATACGTTTGGATGACAAATTACGAGAGTAGGGAAGGAGAAGTGAACACAGAGAAATTTATACTGGTTCGGTCTTAATACTTTGACCTACGTCCAGTCCTCAAGTACACCTTGAGATTTTCACTATCTCTCGTAAAACAGTACAATTACTCACTCTGTAACTTAGGATGATCCTTTCACACTCGGGCTCACTCCCCCTTACAAGTTGCAATTGTACGCCCTTGCTTAAGGTTCCACAACCTTAAGCTTGAATAAAAATAGCAAAAGTATTTTTCAAACAACTCCTCACGAGTATATCAAATATAAGCACTGAAGCACTATGTGTGTTTGGGATACTCAAGATAATCACAAGAATGAGAAGGATGAATGTAGTAGATGTTCTTGAGTGCCTTCTCTAGTTAGATCAGTCTGTCTCTTTATAAGGTTCATGATTCGAGTCGATCACTGTTCTCGAGAAAGTAGTCGTTGGGACATTTCGTTGTTTGGACTTTCAATGATTGCTCGCTTTGATGATTCTGACCGTTGATTCATTTATTGTCTTTCCTCTATTTGGTCAGGGAATAAAATCAGAGTAAGTGCTATATGATTTGTTTCCAGATAAAGAGCTTTATATTTTTGAACTTCCTTCTGTTGACGCGTGAAGAATAAATGCTCAGATTTCCATTCGTCAATCTGTTGGTTGATTCCTGAAACTCACTTAAGTAGAAAGATTAAAGATGGAAATAAATGAGTTTGAATATGATTAGTAATAATGGTGATTCAATAATAATCAAAGGTAATCAATCAGAGATAATCAGAGATATAGCGATCGAGAATCTGTTTGAATCGTTGATGCTCGAGCATGATGTATTTCGCTGCTCGGGCAAGCTCCTAAAGAGGCTGGGATTCACGCTGATGCTCGGGCAAGGCATATGGTATCGCTCGAGCAAACTCCTAAGGAAGTCGAGATTTACGATGATGCTCGGGCGAGCTCCAATGGTGTGCTCGGGCAAGCCTTGGACAGAGGCGAACAACAAAGGTCTTTTGATGTTGCTCGAGCAAGCAATTATATGTTGCTCGGGCATGGTGCTCGAGCAAGGGTGAAAGATCTGCTCGGGCACATGACATATGGGGGTGATTTAGTAATGCTGCTCGGGCAAGGATTTGTCTTTGCTCGGGCATGTTGCTCGAGTATAGCGGAATGCATGCTCGGGCAAGCAGCATAAAATGGTGAGTTTTGGGAGGTTGCTCGGGCAACCTTTTTCCCGCTGCTCGAGCATGCTGCTCGGGCAGGCTTTCTCTGGTGCTCGAGCAAGGCTTTCCTTTCGCTCTAGTTTTGCTTCTGACTCGACTTTGCTCGGGCAAGGGATTACCCCTGCTCGAGCATGATTTCCCTACCTTGCGACAGAAGAGTATTTGACAGATGCTGCTCGGGCAAGGGTAATGGATCTGCTCGGGCAAGACTAACTTAGATTAGTTTTTAGGCAATGTAACTCGATGATGCTCGGGCATAAGCTTGGGGCTGCTCGGGCAAGGTCTACTCGTTAAGCTTTTCAAGTTTGAAACCCGATGTTGCTCGGTCAACATCTGAGACCTGCTCGGGCAAACTTAGATTCTCATGTTTCACAATCAATTAAATAACTTGGACATTGTGATCATCAAAACACCGAGAACTAACATTCTCCCCCTTTTTGATGATGACAATCTTTAAGAATTTGTGTTTTGGAAGGAGATTTGTAAGTTGATTGAATTGAGAGAAATATGAGGAATCGATTGTTTTAAGTGTAGAGAAGCAAAAGAACCTTCTTCATTAATCATTGCAATTAAGTACAGGTTCATAATTGAAAACATACAAGCTTAAATTAGGAATGACATAAAACAACATACAAGCCTATAAAACCAAAAATGCAATGCCTAGATCCTGTCCATTCTCCCCCTTTGTCATCAGGAAAAAGAGGGGACTGATCAGAAGGAGGGACTTGAGCAGAAGGAGAGGGAAAGTCAGAAGAAGAGGTAGATGGTAGAGGAACAGTAGATGGATCGATGGGCGGCCTCTGAAGGATGTAGGAGCCAGAGGGTATGAAGTGTTGGACAAAGGAATCTAAGGTGGCATCTAATCCAGAAATCTGCCTCTGCTGACGTTCGGCTGTCTGCTGGACTTGTCGCTTGAGTTCCTGTTGCTCTTCACAAAGAACGGCATAGCTGGACTCTAAATCATTTTTTAGTTCAGCCAAATCCATGTCAAAAGTGAGATCGATATGCTGGTGTAGGTTCTTCATTTCGGCGGACATGGCAGAGATCATCCCAGAGATAAGCTTCCAAAAGACATCCAGAGACTGTAGTACCGGAGCATTAGCTGCACGAACCGCGGAGTCTACGGATGCCTGGATAGCGGCCTGAGTAGCTGCCTGGGAGAATGAAGGAACAGATGTGGAAGGACCAGCCTTAGAGGATTCGGCCTCATCTGGTGGGGTAGTGGGAAGAATAGAGGGTCCTGCGGAGGGGACTGAAGGCTTGGAGAGGGAAATTGGTTCTTTGCCCTTGCGCTTCTTCTTGGAGGAGGCTTCGGTGAAAGATACCCGAAGGCGAATGAGATGTTCTGGCCGAAAGCGGGGAGGATATTCTTCCTTGTCGTCTGATAGGTACCAGACATTGTTGACCTCTAAAATCCGGGAGACTAGAGTAGGATATGGAATTGTTGCTCGAAGTCGACCTTGGCCTCGGATATGAAGGTGATCATTTCATCCATAATCCACTTCCCTAGGTTCCTTGGTTCCTTGGCGATTAGGGAGGAGAATCTTTCAAAGTCCTTTAGTACGAAATGAGTGAAGCTCTGACCCTTCTGGACTAAGCTCCGGCTGTATATGTACCAGAGGACCCTGTGCGCATCGCTCATCGAGGCAGGTGTCAGGTTGAGCTTCTGCTTCCCATCGGTTTGGATGTGAGGAAATAGTATCTGATGGCATTGAGCAGCAGATAGTCTCGGGGGATCTTCCGGAGGATCAACTATTCCCAGTAATACATTAAGGTCATAAGCCGTGAGCTTAATGATCTTACCTCTGAGGATAGTGACTAATGTATCTTCATCATCTTCCTGAGCCTTTTCTAGAACATACATATTATGGTAGAAAATAAGGACTACCTCAGGCGAGAATGGTTTGCTGATCCCTAGTAGAGGCATGAATTGATACAACCATTCAGTCATATCAAGATTGCACTCCTTCTTGAAGTACTCCAGATCAACATAGACGATTGGACAGAAGGGTCTCGTCTCATAGTACCTTGCATATAGTTGATGATCATCGACAGCGACAAGGCCTCAAGCATACCAGAAGTGGGTTCGGGTAACTGACCATCCGGGGGTCGGCTAGTAGAAACGTGTTCGTATTTGCTGCCAGATTCTTGAGACTTGAAGGAGAAGGAGACTCGCTTGCTTCCCGAAGCCTGCGATTTTTGACTCATGGCGGATTTAGAAATCTGAGGATGATCTGACTGGGCTTTTGAGTTAGGCGCTTCGATTGTCCGTTCAGAATCGTCGGTTGAGTGAGCTGGAGAGGACGATCTGGCGCGTTTCCCTTTCCCAGAGGATAGGGAGCCAGTCTGGAGACGCGTGGTATGTTTGGGAGAACCCTGAGTTCCCTTCGAGCGAACGACGGTCGGTTTGGGGGTCTTCGACGTCTCTGATGTTTTGACCTTCGGCCGATAATAACAGGATTTTTTGCTTGGGATGGACTTAGAAGGGGTTTTCTCATTGGATCCGGCCATTGGAATGAGTAGATTGGAATGAGGATTAGGGATGTGAAGGGGAAGGTGTCGACGAGGATGAGTTTTTATTTCGAAAATTAAAAGCAAATCTGACCTTTGGTCAAGTATGTACCGTGAATACTTGACTTATAGTTGATATAGCAAGATTTTAATGATCTGAAACGAGCCTGTCTTGCTTGGATTTGATCTTGATATATTTTCGTGCTCGAGCAGGATGACCAAGTTCTTCGAGCAGCTGTACCTTATGTGTCTAGCTATTCCGTTCTTGCTCGAGCAAGCTCAGGTGTGATGCTCGAGAGGGTGCTCTTTTAGTAGCGAGACGCTCGTTATTGCTCGAGCAGGAATATGCGGTTGCTCGAGCATCCTTTTTGGTTCATGTGAAATTCCCGTTGTTGCTTGAGCAGAACATGTTACTTGCCCGGGCAGGCTTCAGGATTGCTTTATTTTGATCTAAGAACTTACGCTGTTGCTCGAGCAAGGCTGGAGGTCTTGCTCGAGCATCCTGGTCTCTGTTCGTCTCTGTTCTTTTGTCAGTAAACCAGAGCATCCTGCAAAAACAAATTCTAGAGACTCGATGCTAAAGTTAGTAACTTTCTTATTGAAGCAAATCATTTAGGAAAGAAATACTTACATTCGTTGGGATTAGCCATACCCAATTCTCTTCGTATGAATGTGAATTGTTCTTTGGCTAATGGTTTCGTGAATATATCGGCCAATTGGAGATGTGTAGGTATGAACATTACTTTGACATCTTTTCTTTGGACATGGTCACGAATAAAGTGATGGCGTACATCAATATGCTTGGTTCTTGTGTGTTGAACCGGATTTTTGGCCAAGCTTATTGTACTCGTGTTATCACATAGGATTGGGATCTCCTTTAAGTGAATTCCCAAGTCTTGAAGTTGTTGTTTAAGCCACAGGACTTGAGCACAACAACTTGAAGCAGCCACATATTCAGCTTCGGTGGAGGATACTGCTACAGTTGTTTGTTTTTTTGCTGAACCAGGAGACCAACGATCCACCGAGAAACTCACATTGTCCACTAGTACTTTTTCTATCAGTTTTGTAACCAACATGATCTGAATCGAGTATGCGACTAAATGCTCTTGTTGATTTTTGGAAACCAGAGCCCCAATTCCCTTGTATCCGATAGGTACCAAAAATTCTTTTGACATGTTCTGCATGAGACTCTTTGGGAGCTGATTGGAATCTTGCGCACATTCCTACACTAAATTGAATATCCGGCCGACTAGCTGTTAAGTATAGCAAGGATCCGATCATTCCCTGATATTTGGTAATGTTAAAATCTTTCCCTTTTTCGTCATCGGCATCTAGAGTGGCCGTTGAGCTCATTGGTGTGTCAGCACCATTACAGTGTTCCATTCCAAATTTTTTTAGAAGATCACGAAGATATTTTGCTTGTGAAATGAAAATGCCATCCTTTCGTTGTTTGATTTGCAAACCGAGAAAATAGTTGAGTTCTCCCATCATAGACATTTCAAATTCACTTTGCATTGCTTTAGAGAATTCTTCACACAAAACATCGTTAGAACCACCGAAAATAATGTCATCAACGTATATTTGCACAATCAAAGTTTCATTAACTTTGTTGGTTTTAATAAATAATGTTGTGTCTGATTTTCCTCTAATGAATCCTTGATCTAATGAAATTTGCTTAACCTTTCATACCAAGCTCTAGGAGCTTGTTTAAGACCATATAGAGCCTTTTTTAGGTGAAAAACGTGATCTGGATGATGGACATTTTCAAAACCAGGGGGTTGTTCAACGTAGACCTCTTCCTGAATGAAACCATTTAGAAAAGTACTTTTAACATCCATCTGATAGAGTTTGAATCCTTTGATACACGCAAAGGCTAAGAGTACTCGTATGGCTTCCAATCTAGCTACTGGGGCATATGTTTCCTCATAATCAATTCCTTCTTCCTGATTACAGCCTTTGGCAACCAATCTAGCCTTGTTTTTGACTATTATTGTGGATTCATCACGTTTGTTCTTGAATACCCATTTGGTGCCAATGGCCGGATGATCTTTAGGCCTAGGTACCAAGTCCCAAACTTGATTTCTATCAAATTGATGTAGTTCCTCTTGCATTGCTATTACCCAATCATTGTCTGAGAGGGCTTCGTCAATCTTAGAGGGTTCGATTTTAGATATGAATGCCGAAAAGGTAACTTCATTCAACGTGCTTTTTCTAGTTCTTACACCTTGGTTTATATCTCCTATAACTTGATCCAAGGGATGATTTCTTATAAATTTCCATGGTTTGGGTTGAGTTTGATCAGGGGTTTCACAAGAGTTTTCAGAATTGCTTTCAAAAACGTCAGCTTGATTTTCTAGTGATGCAGGGGTAGTTTTTGAGAAGAATTGGTTTTTGTAGGAAGTTTCCTCATCATCATTTATAGGTTTGTCAATTTTAGATTCACAGAATGCAACATGAATTGACTCTTCTACTAATCGGGTGCGTTGATTGAAAATTCTATATGCTCTACTTCTAGTTGAGTAGCCAAGAAAAATAACTTCGTCTGACTTTGGATCAAACTTACCCAGGGAGCTTTTTCTGTTATTGTGAACGAAGCATTTGCATCCAAATATGTGAAGGTGTCCCAAGTTTGGTTTTCTTCCTTTGTACAACTCTTATGGAGTTTTGTCAAGTTTCTTTCGGAGATAAGCTCTGTTTGAAATGTAGCTAGCTGTGCTTATGGCATCTTCCCAGAAGACTTGTGAAGTTTGGTTTTCATTTAACATGGCACGAGCC
Source organism: Acacia pycnantha (assembly GCA_025563575.1). Lineage (NCBI taxonomy): Eukaryota > Viridiplantae > Streptophyta > Magnoliopsida > Fabales > Fabaceae > Acacia > Acacia pycnantha. The sequence goes on from JAMWYP010000006.1 coordinate 1,473,654, forward strand.
ATTTCAGTGAGCACTCGATTCTTTCTTTCCACCACCCCATTTTGTTGAGGAGTTCTTGGGGCTGAGAAGTTATGATCTATTCCATGAGTGTCACAGAATTCTTCGAATGCTTGATTTTCAAATTCACCTCCGTGATCCGTTCGAATTCCTGAAATGCAAATACCTTTCTCGTTTTGCACCTTTTTGGCAAACACAACAAATAGATCAAATGTTTCATCTTTTGAAGATAAGAAAATAGTCCATGTAAATCTTGAAAATCATCTACAATGACTAAGGTATATAAGTTTCCACCAAGACTCTTGACTCTTGCGGGTCCAACTAGATCCATATGGAGTAGTTGAAGAGGTCGATTGGTTGATATTTCAGATTTATTCTTAAAAGAGGATTTAGTCTGTTTACCTTTTTGACAGGAGTCACAAAGCATGTCACTTTTAAAATGAAGTTTAGGTAAACCAAGAACTAAGTCTTTTCTTAGCAACTTGTCTAATTGGACCATATTGACATGAGCTAGGCGCTTATGCCATAGCCAGCTTTCATCTAAGTTGCTAACAAAGCACTTTTCAGAACATATTTTTGGTAAATCTAATGTGTAGCAATTTTCACGAGGTGCTTTGAACAGTACCTTAAGTTTACATTTGTCAATTGGTAGGTCATCTTTGTTTACAATGAGGCATTTTTCTGAGTCAAAGATGATCCAATTGTTTTTGTCAGCACTTTGGCTTACGCTTAGGAGATTGTGACACAGACCTTCTACAAGATAGACGTCTTTGATATGTGGACCTTCTTTTGTTAGTTCTCTATGTGTTTTGATGATTAATAACAATTGTAAACAAGTATGAATGTTTTAATAAGACAAAAGAGTCAAAAACATTCTGTCATAGCAAAACTCGAGCCTAACTAGGCAAGCTCGAGTTTGCTGCAAACAGAGAGCACATCAAAGCTATTTCAAAGATGACAAAACTCGAGTCTGGATAAATAAACTCGAGCCTAAACTCCCATGGTATAGTAATAAATAGTTTACAAATAAGTAAACTTGAGCCTGTATAGACAAGCTCGAGTTTGCCTCAAGGGAACATTTTCCAATTGAAAACCATCTCTTTAAACTTCGTAGTTTATATTTTTGTGTAGAGTTTGGTTATTCCTATGGTCAGAATTGATGAACACTCTGAGTCCAAATATATGGACTCGAGCCTAATACTTTTGTAGAGTTTACTCTATGGTTTGACAAACGAAGAAGAGTTTACAAAACAAGTAAACTCGAGCAAGGTTATTACAAGTTCGAGTTTTCCTCGCAGAGAGTTCCAAGGTTTCCTTCATTCACAAACTCCCAGAGTTTAAGTTCAAACCTCCAGTTCACTCCGATAAGCCCTGAAATAAATAAAGTCGAACTCGAGCCTGAGATTATGAACTCGAGCCCTTCATTGAAAGAGAGTAAAGCAAATACACAAACTCCAAAGTTCCTATTTGAGCTCCAGCCCACTCTTTCGAATGACCAAATCTCTTAGGCATGAATAGTGTTAAACTCGAGCCTAAACACTAATGGACTCGAGCCTGCCTGGTTTGTGAAATATTATCTCAGTGCTCGCACGATAAAAAGCTCAGTGATGATTCGAACTCGAGCCTACCTTTGTGAACTCGAGTTTAAATGTTGAGACAACTTACAAACTCCAGAGTTTACATCAAAACTCCAAAGTTTACTCCTCACAGAAGATAAACCAGATACTCAAAGTTCCTTACGAACTCGAGCCTGACTTGGCGAACTCGAGTTTAAAGCGACAGCAAATATGATCGTTACTGGTTTCATCCTGATTAGTTTGAACTACAAACTTACCAATTTTATGCGAGTTAATTACATTCATTTAGAGAATTCATATGTATATTTAACCACTCTAAATTCAGAATGTTTCAGGTATTAATTGGATCAAACAATGCATTGAATACACGCAACGAATCAGAAAAGATTTCACGCGTCTGGAATTCAATCAGCAAATTCGAACCCAACGGCTATAATTATCATCAAGCTGAATTTCAAATGAAGAACATACCGAATTGAGAAGTAACGGTCACATAGCAATTCACCACTATATAAGGAGCAGATTACAAACTTCGGAAGAAACAACAAATTAAGCAGAAACGAAAAGCAAGCTCAAGAGTTACATATACATTCAGTTTTCTTTTCGTATTGTATTTGATATACAAAGAGCCTCGGTGTTTATCAATATCTTCTCGTGAGAGAGCTGTTATACAAACTATTCATCCATTGTAATAATCTCAAGTCAAGGGGACTTGAGATTGGGATTTCAGATTACAACTTGTAAGGGGGAGTGTATCCTAGAGAGAGGATAATCCTTGAGTACAAAGTGTGTATCTGATTTGAGTGATAGTAGAAAAACCCGGAGAATCTGGGACCGGACGTAGGTCAAGAGTTTGGACCGAACTGGGATAAACTTTCTGTGTCAAGCTATTCTTCCCAATCTTTTTACGTTCAGCTTCAACTTAGGTGCAAAGTTATTTTAAAAGGTTTTAAAATCCCCAATTCACCCCCCTCTTGGTGATTTCCTTCTGTTTTCATCTTTTGCACCAATTTCGCCAATACCGGTGATTTTTCTGGTTTGGTTTCCTCCAAAAGTGACTCTGCCACCATCTTTTGATTTCATTGCAACAAATTTCTCTGCATCTCCCGTCATGTGTCTGGAGCATCCATTGTCTATATACCACTTATTAATTCTTGATGCTCTCAAACATACCTGTAACTCGAAGGATTAAGTTTTAGGTACCCATTTTTTATGGGTCCTTTTGGGTTAGTTTGAGTTCTAGGAATCTCATAGGATCCCTTTGGTACCCACTTGTAATTTCCAATAGGTTTGGTTTTTCTTTCCTTTTTATGAAAACATGATGAAGTTGTGTGGCCTTTGCGGTTACAATAATTGCAGTGAGCAAAAGGGTTTGAAAAATGTACTGCCTTTTGAAAATGTTCCAAATAATTCTTTTCTCCAGTTTTTTTCTTTCCTTTCTTTTTGTCACTTTCGGGTTTGTAACTAATTCCTGACTTATCATTTGTGAACCGTTGTTGCTTTAGGATTACATTGAGCATATCACTACCTTTTGTAAACTTTTCAAGGGTTTTTGTGAGATATACGTTCCTTTTATCCAAATCAATGCATTCATCACAAACAAGGTTTTTGCAAGTATAGTTTTCAACTTGTTGTTCAAGAGTTGTGTTCTTTCATTTTAAAACAAAATACCTTTCAGCAAGTTTTTCAAATTCTGATTGCAATTCAGTGTATTCATCATAAGAAGGGTGTAAGTTCTTTACCTCATGGTCATCTTCTTCTTCTGCGACTAGGCAAATGTTGGCGATATCTTTTTCTTCTTCACTTTCTTCATCAGATGAGCCATCTCCCCATATGGCAGAGACATAAGCCTTCTTTCTGAATTAACTGAATTTCTTCTTCTTTTCTCTTTCATTCTCTTTCAGTTGAGGGCATTCTGATTTGTAATGACCGGGTTTCTCACACTCATAGCAAACGATTTGATCTTTGTCTTTGAATTCTCGTCGATTACTTGAAGTTCCTTTTTGAAACCTGTTTCTGGATCCTTGATATTTTCTGTAGAATTTTCTGAATCTTCTTACCAGCATGCCCATCTCTTCATCGTTCGCATCATCTTCATTTTGATTTTCTTTTATGGTATTAAGAGCAATACTTTTTCTCTTACTAGTGTTGACTTCACCGAGACTTTTTTTGAATTTCAGTTTGCTTTCGTATTCGGATAGACTTCCAAATAGAGCGGCTACTGAAGTCATTGATTCTCCACGGGATTCTTCTATTGCTGTGACCTTGGCTTACCATTCTTTTGTTAGAACATTGAGAATTTTTCTAACTTGAGGACGTTGTTCATACGTTATGCCAAGTGATGCCAATTGATTGGTCAAGTGAGTGTAGCGGAGTTGAAATTCAGCAATAGTTTCTCCGGTCTTCATTTGAAGTAAATCATACTCGGTGGTTAGAGTATTGATACAGTTTTCTTTAATACCAGAGGTTCCTTCATATGCGATTTCCAATGCTTCCCACATTCCTTTTGCAGTAGGCAGATTACATATCCAGAAGTACTCTTTTTGGCTAAGAGTACTCTGAAGCATTAAGATAGCTTTGCTGTTAAGTGTAATTTTTTTTTTTGTCGTTCTCATCAAATTCTTCCACTGTTTTAGGAACAATACTTGCGCCTTCATTCTTTGTAGGAATATAATCTCCATTCTCTATGACTTGCCAAAGACCATACTCAGTTGCAAGATACGAACACTCGAATTTTACCTTCCAAAAGAGTAGTGGTCACCGTTGAACCCAGGTGGTCGATTGATTGAGGCACCATCAGGTAATATTCCTTCCATGATCTAACTCAGGATGTTAAGCCCTTAATAGAGTAACCTTGCTCTGATACCAAATGAAGGTGGAATATCACCTAGAGGGGGTGAATAGGTGATCTTATCAAATTTTTCTGGGATACGTTTGGATGACAAATTACGAGAGTAGGGAAGGAGAGTGAAAACAGAGAAATTTATACTAGTTCGGTCTTAATACTTTGACCTACGTCCAATCCTCAATTACACCTTGAGATTTTCACCATCTCTCAGAAATAGTACAATTACTCACTCTGTAACTTAGGAGGATCCTTTCACACTCGGACTCACTCCCCCTTACAAGTTGCAATTGTACACCCTTGCTTAAGGTTCCACAACCTTAAGCTTGAATAAAAATAGCAAAAGTATTTTTCAAACAACTCCTCACGAGTATATCAAATATAAGCACTGAAGCACTATGTGTGTTTGGGATACTCAAGAAAATCATAGTAATACAGAAGGATGAATGTAGTAGATGTTCTTGAGTGCCTTCTCTAGTTAGATCAGCTGTCTCTTTATAAGGTTCATGATTCGAGTCGATCAGCTGTTCCTGAGAAAGTAGCCGTTGGGACATTTCGTTGTTTGGACTTCCAATGATTGCTCTGCTTTGATGATTCGACCGTTGATTCATTTATTGTCTTTCCTCTATTTGGTCGGGAATAAAATCGAGTAAGTGCTATATGATTTGTTTCCGGATAAAGAGCTTTATATTTTTGAACTTCCTTCGTTGACGCGTGAAGAATAAATGCTCGATTTCCATTCGTCGATCCGTTGGTTGATTCACGAAACTCACTTAAGTAGAAAGATTAAAGATGGAAATAAATGAGTTTGAATATGATTAGTAATAATGGTGATTCAATAATAATCAAAGGTAATCAATCAGAGATAATCAGAGATATAGCGTATCGAGAATTTGTTTGAATCGTTGATGCTCGAGCATGATGTATTTCGCTGCTCGGGCAAGCTCCTAAAGAGGCTGGGATTCACGCTGATGCTCGGGCAAGGCATATGGTATCGCTCGAGCAAACTCCTAAGGAAGTCGAGATTTACGATGATGCTCGGGCGAGCTCCAATGGTGTGCTCGGGCAAGCATTGGACAGAGGCGAACAGCACTGCTCGGGCAGGCTTTCTCTGGTGCTCGAGCAAGGCTTTCCTTTCTCTCTAGTTTTGCTTCTGACTCGACTTTGCTCGGGCAAGGGATTACCCCTGCTCGAGCATGATTTCCCTACCTTGCGATAGAAGAGTATTTGACAGATGCTGCTCGGGCAAGGGTAATGGATCTGCTCGGGCAAGACTAACTTAGATTAGTTTTTAGGTAATGTAACCCGATGATGCTCGGGCATAAGCTTGGGGCTACTCGGGCAAGGTCTACTCAGTTAAGCTTTTCAAGTTTGAAACCCGATGTTGCTCGGGCAACATCTGAGACCTGCTCGGGCAAACTTAGATTCTCATGTTTCACAATCAATTAAATAACTTGGACATTGTGATCATCAAAACACCGAGAACTAACAAATCTCTCTCTCTATCTCTATTATACCTTGTTCTTTGTCTATTGTTTAGGTGATCCGAAAAGACTTTTTAAAATCCCCAATTCACCCCCCACTCTTGGTGATATTCTTCCATTTACACATTCAATACAAAACCACTAACCAACAAACAATCAAATTTATTACTATAAATTCTCAGTGAAATATATTTTGATAGTCAATTCTTTAGTGTTCATATATCTACTAAGTGAGAGAGTTATGTTAGTTCTTTATGTGTTTTAATGATAATTAACAATTGTAAACTTGAAATGAAGTTTGTTTTTGTTAAGTTAAAAAACTTACTGTCAAAGGCAAACTCAAGTTTGGTGGTGTCAAACTCGAGTTTGGACTGTGGTTTCCCAAGGGTCAACCTGAACATCTGGTAGCATATTTAGACTCAGATCGTGTCGGATACAAGATGGATAAAAAGAGTACAAGTGGCCAATGTCAATTGCTTAGTGGCTCACTTGTCCCCTAGTTCAGCAAGAAGCAAACAATTGTCTATGCGTCATCGACTGAAGCTGAATACATTGTTGCATCGAGTTTCTATGCTCAAGTCCTATGGCTCGAGCAACAACTTCTGGATTTGGGTTTTCACCTCAAAGAAATTCCAATTCTGTGTGATAATACTAGCACAATAAGCTTGGCTAAGAATCCAATGCAACATACTCGGACCAAGCATATTGATGTTAGACATCACTTCATAAGAGACCATGTTCAGAAGAAAGATGTCAAGGTTCTGTTCATCCCAACTCATCTTCAACTTGCTAATATCTTCACCAAACCATTGCCCAAGGAACAATTCAATTTCATTTGAAGAGAATTAGGAATGGTAAATCTCAATGAGTTGTAAGTAACCTTACTCAATGTTAGTTATGGTTTAGATGATTATTTACTAACTTAGGCATCAGAGTGTCTAGATGTGGTTTATGCAGGATGCCTGGTCTATCTATCAATTTGCTGAAGTTTCTTATCAAAAGAGGCAAACTCGAGTTTATCGAAGGAAGAGAGCAAACTCTGGTGTTGGGAGAAAACCAAACTAGAGTCATTAAGTGGGAAACTCGAGTTTCCATCAGACAGAGAGCAGTGAACGACAGAGCATCTTTCAAACTTGAGTTTGTGAGGCCAAACTCGAGTTCGCGAGTTATTTCAAGTGTTCACTGAAACACACTTGAAGTCCAAGTAAGTGTGATTTTTATGCAAACTCAAATTTTTCGCGCTTTAATGATGTTAGTTCTCTATTGATTTTGATGATAACAGACAATTGTAAACACAGTTAAAGTTTGTCTTTGTAAGTTGAAAAACTTACTGTCTAAGGCAAACTCGAGTTTTGGCCTGACAGAGAAATGCTCAAATTTTTACAAAGAAAGGAAAACTCGAGTTAGGGTTTTCAAACTCGAGTTTTGACAAGACAGAGAGCAATCAAGTTTTTTCAAAGAAACCAAAACTCCAGTTTCCATAGGAAACTCAAGTTTAGACTTTATTGAGAGTTCTCTAAGATTTTCAAAGTTCATGAAAACTCGAGTTCACCATAGAAAACTCGAGTTTCCATCACCTGAGAACAATGCTCATCTCTGACCTTGTAACACTCCTGTGTTCAAATCGACCAAGCTTTTCAATGTTTTCTCATAAAAGAGAAAACTCGAGTTTTGTTTTTGAAACTCGAGTTTCGGCCTTACAGAGAAGTTTCCAAAGTTTTCAACGAATGAGAAAACTCGAGTTAAGTTATGGAAACTCGAGTTTTGACCAGGCAGAGAGCTCTGCTAAATTTGAACATTTGAAAACTCGAGTTATGATTTGGAAACTCCAGTTTTGAGATTTTTGACTAAAACATAATTTCTTATTAAAATTCCAAAACTCGAGTTAGTCACTTAATGACTCGAGTTTTGCACTGTTCACTAAGCTTGTCCAAAATGCCAAATCGCGATGTTTGTCTCTGAAAGGAGAAAACTCGAGTTTGGAATGAAAACTCGAGTTTCGCTCTTTTACTGAAAGAACACTGAAGCATGAAAACTTGAGTTTGGATGAACTAACTCGAGTTTCCATCGCGAAATTTGAATTTCAAATAGAACGATTTTACGAAATGCTTATGTTTGATCTGAATACTTTGTATCATCACTCATTACTATTCTTAACTATGTTTAATCAGTTTGTTAGTGAGTTTCAGATGATTTAGACAGGATTAAATGGAGATTGAGCAAAATGCATAAAGCATGTCAGCACATTAAATGAAGAGTGCAGAAACCTTGCAAGCTTTTGGACAAACATTCTGCACACGTTTTGTAGGAGTTAATGTTTGCCTTCTACATCCAGCAAACTGCTTCCTCAACAGATTAATAGTTAGAGAGTCAACTCTGAATTTCTGAAAAGCTGGATCAACTAAAGAGTAGAGAGAGAAGAAGACCAAAACTTCATTAATCATCATCTAATCTCTCCAACGGTTATATGAGGATTTATAACGGTCATTTAATGATCTCTACCTATAAATAGATATGCATTCAAGTCTTCTTAACAACCAATCTGTGCAAGAACGAAAATCATTAAAGTTTCATCTACTCTTTGAGTTTTCTTTTGTAAAGTATCTTTGATACATTCATTCTTCAGTGTTTATCATATCCACTCTTAGAGAGAGTCTTTCTTGATTGTAAATCATTTATTGTAAGTTATCTCAAGTCAAGGGGACTTGGAGATTGGGGTTATTGACTACAACTTGTAAGGGGGAGTAAGTTCTAGAGAGAGAGAATTACTCTTGAGTGCAGAGTGTGTAATCAATCTTGATAGTGAGAAATCCCAGAGAGTCTGGGGACTGGACGTAGGTCAATTGGTTGGACCGAACCAGTATAAATCCTTGTGTCTTGCTTCTCTTCTCTATACTCTGTTTTACTTCTACTTCTTATCCGAAAAATAGAGCATCTCGAGAAGAATTTGAGAATCCCCAATTCACCCCCCTCTTGGTGATTCAAGCTCCACTTTCATTTGGTATCAGAGCACAGGTCTTCTCATAAGAGCTTAACATCTCGAGAAGGATCACCATGAACGTAGTTCTACTTGATGGAGCTTCGATCAATAGACCACCTGGTTTCAATGGAGAACATTACTCCTTTTGGAAGGCCAAATTTAAAGTCTTCGTTATGGCTAGTGAATATGGTCTTTGGAGGGTGTTTGAAAGAGGTGACTATGAACCAGCTACAATCAAAGATGGTGTCCGAACTCTAAAGCTCGAAGAAGAGTATGATGAGAATGACCGAAGAAATGTCACTCTCAACAGTAAAGCCATCCTCATGCTGTAAAGTGCTCTAAGTCAACAAGAGTACTTTCGTATTTGTACTCTACCATCAGCAAAAGCAATGTGGGATGCTTTGGAGATAGCCCACGAAGGAACAACCAGAGTCAAAGAAAATAGAGTCAATACTCTAAGACCGAATATGATCTTCTTCGAATGAAGACCGGTGAATCCATCATTGACTTACAGTTGAGATTCACCCATCTCATCAACCAGCTTGCTGCATTGGGCAAGACAAACGAGCAACCCGTTCAAGTAAGAAAGATTCTGAATATTCTTAGCAAAGAATGGGAAGCTAAGGTTATTGCCATTGAGGAATCCCGTGGTGAATCAATGAGCTCGGTAGCAGCTTTATTCGGCAGCTTGTCTGAATATGAAGGGAAGATCAAGTTCAGAAAAGGACTTGATGAGATAAATGTCAAGAATAAAGGCATTGCTCTCAAGGTGGACAAAGAAGTCAAGGAATCTAATGATGATGAAGAAGATAAAGAAGAAGAGCTAGGCATGATGGTTCGAAGATTCAAAAAGTTCTTTCAGAAGGACCATAGGCATAAAAGATTCAACATGGGTAGCACCAGCACTGAGGTAAAAAAGCCTATTATCTGCTATGAATGTGAAAAGCCTGGCCACATCAAGTTGGAGTGCCCCCAACTAAAGAACAAGGACAAAGAAAAGAAGAAGTTCAATAGATCCAAGAAGAAAGCCTATGTCTCAGGAATTTGGGGAGACAGCTCATCCGATGAAGATGAAGCTGATGAGAAAGAAACGAAAAATATATGTCTAGTTTCTCAAGAAGAGCAATATGAGAATGATAAAGAGGTGTGTCTAAGAGCATCAAAATCCGACAAATGGTATATTGATAGTGGATGCTCAAGACATATGACGGGAGATCAATCCAAATTTTCCTCAATCAAGCACAAGGATGGTGGCAAAGTAATCTTTGATGGAAATCAATCTGGAAGGATTGCTGGAATCGGTGAAGTTGGGAACAATGATGGACCTCAAATCAAAGACGTCTACCTTGTGGAAGGACTTTGCCACAACCTCCTCAGTGTAAGCCAAAGTACTGATAAAGGTAACTTAGTTATCTTTGACTCTGAGGAATGCTTGATTGTGAGTAAGAATATTCTTTCGTTAGATAATATAAAATCAGATTACTTAAAAAGGATTTAGTGATTGGTGTTCCAAAATTACGCTTTAAAAATGATATGATTTGTGATGCATGCCAAAAAGGAAAACAAATTAAATCCTCTTTTAAATTGAAAAATGAGATTTCAACTTCTAGACCTCTTCAACTACTTCATATGGATTTAGTTGGACCAGCAAAAGTTAGAAGTCTTGGTGGAAATCTTTATACTTTAGTTATAGTTGATGACTATTCTAGATTTGCTTGGACTATGTTTTTGTCATCTAAAGATGAAACATTTGATCAATTTGTTTATTTTGCTAAGAAGGTCCAAAACGAGAAAGGTTTTTCAATTTCAGGAATTCGGACCGATCATGGTGGAGAATTCGAAAATCAAGCATTTAGTGAGTTTTGTGACAATTTGGGCATTGATCACAACTTCTCAAGTTTCGGCCTTACAGAGAAGTTTCCAAAGTTTTCAACGAATGAGAAAACTTGAGTTAAGTTTTGGAAACTCGAGTTTTGACCTGGCAGAGAGCTCTGCTAAATTTGAACATTTGAAAACTCGAGTTATGATTTAGAAACTCCAGTTTTGAGATTTTGGACTAAAACATAATTTCTCATTAAAATTCCAAAACTCGAGTTAGTCACTTAATGACTCGAGTTTTGCACTGTTCACTAAGCTTGTCCAAAATGCCAAATCGCGATGTTTGTCGCTGAAAGGAGAAAACTCGAGTTTGGATTGAAAAATCGAGTTTCGCTCTTTTACTGAAAGAACACTGAAGCATGAAAACTCGAGTTTGGATGAACTAACTCGAGTTTCCATCGCGAAATTTGAATTTCAAATAGAACGATTTTACGAAATGCTTATGTTTGATCTCAATACTTTGTATCATCACTCATTACTATTCTTAACTATGTTTAATCAGTTTGTTAGTGAGTTTCGGATGATTTAGACAGATTAAATGGAGATTGAGCAAAAAGCATAAAGCATGTCAGCACATTAAATGAAGAGTGCAGAAACCTTGCATGCTTTTGGACAAACATTCTCCACACGTTTTGTAGGGGTTAATGTTTTCCTTCTACATCCTGCAAACTGCTTCCTCAATGGATTAATAGTCAGAGAGTCAACTCTGAATTTTTGAAAAGCTGGATCAACCAAAGAGTAGAGAGAGAAGAAGACCAAAACCTTCATTAATCATCCTCTAATCTCTCCAACGGTTATATGAGGATTTATAACGGTCATTTAATGATCTCTACCTATAAATAGAGATGCATTCAAGCCTTCTTAACAACCAATCTGTGCAAAAACGAAAATCATTAAAGTTTCATCTACTCTTTGAGTTTTCTTTTGTAAAGTATCTTTGATACATTCATTCTTTAGTGTTTATCATATCCACTCTTAGAGAGAGTCTTTCTTGATTGTAAATCATTTATTGTAAGTTATCTCAAGTCAAGGGGACTTGGAGATTGGGGTTATTAACTACAACTTGTAAGGGGGAGTAAGTTCTAGAGAGAGAGAATTACTCTTGAGTGCAGAGTGTGTAATCAATCTTGATAGTGAGAAATCCTAGAGAGTCTGGGGACTGGACGTAGGTCAATTGGTTGGACCGAACCAGTATAAATCCTTGTGTCTTGATTCTCTTCTCTATACTCTGTTTAACTTCCACTTCTTATCCGAAAAACAGAGCATCTCGAGAAGAATTTGAGAATCCCCAATTCACCCCCCCTCTTGGTGATTCAAGCTCCACTTTCAAAGTAGAATGCCATTCGCTTCAAGGAAACATTTCTTAAAAAGGATTTCTATCCTGTTGTTTCTTTAGATCTTGCTAAGCTTAAGGAAGAATGAAATCTTGACCTCTCTCCTTGGCTTAAGCCTTTTGAATTACTTCTTTCGATTTCTACCTCTTATAGTCCAAAGATTTTCAAAATGTTTTATTTCAATATGGCTTATGATAATCTTTTGGATTTTGAGGGAAATATCATTGAGGAGAGAATTGCTACTCATGTTAGGGGTGTTAAAATTGTTTTGACTCCCTCCTTCATAAATAATGTTTTGGAAATTGCTAATCCTCCTCCTGTTCCTACTTTGAATTATAGCAACAAGCGAATTTTTAAAATTATGAGGCCAAATGAACCTATTCCTGAGGATCAACTGGACTCTCTATCCTTTCCTCCGGTTGCTATACCCCCTATCTATAGAGCTATATGGTATATGTACTCTAGGAATATAATATGATGCAAAAGGGTGGCAACTTTACTCATTTTGCTAAAAAGGGCGATCCTATTTTTGCTGCCATTATTGAAGAGACGATCCTATTTTGAAGAAGGATTTGGCCAGTCAAGGGCCCCCTCTAGATCAAGAGCTTCTCATGCCAAAGCTTAAGAAGCTTAGTTTGCTCCTCCTCCACCTCAGCCTTCTGTGCCTTCTAATCTAGATGCAAGAATCAAGGAAATTGTGAACAAAGCCATATTTGAGTTGACTAGCAAGATTGAGGCTGAGTTTGGAAAATTGGTTGCTGAGGTGACAAAGAGAAACAATGACATGGTGGATGCCCAAGAGGAAATAAAGGAGAAAGTGGAAAATCTCACTAGTCATTTTGAAGATCAAGATGCAAGAATCTCCACTCGGTGGTGTCTAGTGTGTGCCTGAGTGACAAAATGGACAAGATTTTGAAGTTGTTGTCATCTACTGGTCCTAGTCACGATGGTTCTGGTTTTGGTACTGCCTCTTTTACCCCAGCTGGACCTAGTTTCATCTCACCTAAAACCGAACCTTCTACCTCACCTTCCTTCACCTTCACCACACCTATCATATCTACCTCACTAGTTGCTGACACCACCCCAGCCACTATCCTTGTTCCTCCCTCTCACCCCTCCACTGTCAAACTTGACTCACCTCCATCTACCCCTTTGATTGATCCTTTACCTGAAGATTCTATCTCAACTCCACCCTTGTTTGGTGATGACAAAGGGGGAGAAAAATAGTAAAGAGCCTTCTAGAGTTTCTTAGATTTTTTTTTTAAGCTTTCAACTTTTCAATTTATGTCATGTATATCAGTTGGTATATTGAAATGTTTCTGATGTACTCTTTTGAACTAAATGAATGAAAGCATACTTTTGTAGCTCAATTTGCTATTGCTTCTGATGTTTGACTCTGATGTATTTTCTTTAATGAATGCAATACAACATGTCTCTAATGGTTCATCTCTTGTTATGATCATATAATACTCAAACCTATTAAAAATCTAATTTTTGGTTTACAAGTGTTGTCATCATCAAAAAGGAGGAGAATGTTAGTTCTCTATGTGTTTTGAGGATAACTAACAATTGTAACCTTGAAATGAAGTTTGTTTTTGTTAGAGTAAATACCCTTTTTGGTCCCTGAAATAACACGCACTACCCATTTTGGTCCCTGAGTAAAAAAAATGTCATTTTTCGTCCTTAAACAGTAAAAAAAAGGTCCCTTTTAGTCATTTTAGTCATTTGTTGTGGGCATTTAAATCCCTCACAAATTCCCAAAAAATCGTTTTTAGTCCCTAAAAAGGACCAAAATGACATTTTTTTACTCAGGGACCAAAATGGGTAGCGTGTGTTATTCCAGGGACTCGAATTTGTATCATACAGAGAGCACTCTAAGTTTTTCAAGTTAAAGCAAACTCGAGTTAGTCATGGCAACCTCGAGTTTGTGTTAGACAGAGAGCTTTTAAGGTTTTATGAACTTAACTAAACTCGATTTTAGTATATCAAACTCGAGTTAGTTCTTGGCCGAGAGCTTTTAAAGTTTTTAATCCTTTAAGCAAACTTGAGTATATCATAGTAAAGTCCAGTTTGCACTTGACCGAGAGTTTTCAAAGTTTATACTCTTTTAAGGAAACTCGAGCTTGTTTTATTAAACTCCATTTTGTGGCAGGCCGAGAGCTTCTTACTATTTTGAACTTAATAAAACTCGAGTTTATATTTGGAAACTCTAGTTTGAGCTTTGTGGACTTAATCTTATTTATATTTCAAAAAGTCCAAAACTCGAGTTTGTCACTTAATGACTCGAGTTTGCTCCAATTTCAAAATGTTCTTCAAAGCTCAATAGTGACGTTTCCCTGAGAAAGAACTAAACTCGAGTTTCTATTTCTAAACTCGAGTTTGTCCTTTGAGAAAATATTGCAAACTCCAGTTTAAGACACTTTGTTTGAAAATCAGCTTTCTCAAATTTGCGAAATCTTCATGTATGATCTAGATACTTCTGATCATCACTCATTACTATTCTTAACTATGTTTAATCAGTTTGTTAGTGAGTTTCAAATGATTAAATGAGTATTAGATTGAAGATTAAAGTTAAAGCAAAAGGTGATGTCAAAACATTTATTGCTGGTCCAGAAAACTTAGCATCCTTTTGGAAAATCATTCCCTGGACTTTGCAAAAGTTTAAATGTTTTCTTTCCCTCTATGGAAGCCACATCATCCAACAGATTTATTTCAAGGAAAGTCAACAAGATTAACTGTGCATCTAGATTAACACAAGCAAGAGAAAGGATGGACCAAGTTACAACCTAACAACAACATTAATGTCTCCAACGGTTACATTAATGTTTCCAACGGTCATTTAATGCTCTCTTCATATATAGGATGCATCATTCAAGTATCTACGTCTACCAAAATACAGAAAACGAAAAGCTATCAAGTTTCATTTGCATTTAGTGTTTTCTACCTACTTGTAAAGTATCTTTTGATACATTGAACTTCAGTATTTATTTTATTTACTCTTTTAGAGAGTTTATCATTTATTATCAATCATTGTATGAATCTCAAAGTTGTGGGACTTTGAGGTTGGGTTTATCAGTTTACAACTTGTAAGGGGGAGTGTATCCTAGTGAGAGGATAACTTCAAGTACAGAGTGTGTAACTGATTTGAATGACAGTGAAAATCCCAGAGTGTCTGGGGACTAGACGTAAGTCAAGAGTTAAGACCGAACCAGTATAAATCTTGTTGTGTCAAGCTTTTCTTCTCTCCTCTGTTATACCCTGTTTTGCTGTCTATTTTGGGTGCTTTGTAAAAGAATTTTTAAAATCCCCAATTCACTTCCCTCTTGGTGATTTCCTCCATTTACAAGTTATTATCATTCAATTGATTGTTGAAAATTCTCAAGGCAGTAGGACCTTGAGATTGGTTGTCTGATTACAGTTGTAAAGGGGAGTGAGTCCTAGTGAGAATTACTCTGTAAGCTTGTGTAATCATTGAGAGATAGTGGAAATCTCAAAGATGCTCTAAGGATTGGAGGTAGGTCAATACATTAAGGCCGAACGTATATAAATCTATGTGTACACTTTGGTGATATCTTTCTAACTCTTACTCATTGATTTAATTATCAGTTAAGATTGTTTTAATTTTTATAATTCACCCTATTCAGCCCCCCTCTTGGGTGATACACTGCGACTAACAAAATATACCTCATGCCCTAATTTTGGATTCATTTACCAAGAGGTATTGGTAGAAATCGCCAGGATTATGAGGATTTGTTAGTTGATGATGGCTACCTCTTTCGAGGGTCTAAGTTGTGTGTTCCCCGTACTCCATTGCATGATTTCCTCATATAGGAATTATACACTAGGGGATTGGCTGGACATTTCGTCATCTAAAAGACCATGGCCTTAGTAGAAGATAGGTTCTATTGGCCTTCTCTTAACCATGGTGTCGCTCAGATTCTTTCTCAATGCTACACTTTTCATACAACAAAGGCTAAGAAAAGAAATACTGGGTAGTATACACCCCTTTTGATTCCTGAGGCACCCTAGAAGGATATCAGCATGTGTAATATCCTGAATTTCGGGCACAGAGACTTGAGAATAAGCCTAAAGTAGGCAGATGACTAAGCTTGGTTTGGAAAGAGTCCCAAGAATGACATGAGATAGGAAGCCTCCCAGGGATTAAGAAACTTGGCTACACAGGTCAGTGGACTTAGTATGTGTAAATCATGGAATTAAAGTGTCAATGGAAAAGGGGCACGAAAGACTTATACGGTTTGAATTCGATTGGAAAAAATGCCATCTAACTAAGTCCTAAGGTATAGGACAAGTAGTTGAGAGAAAATGTGCCAGTATAAGTAAGCATATAGCATTTTTAGGGAAGTCAGGTATGCCCTGCGTTTTTCAAGAGGAAAAGTCAGTGTAATCACTACTAGAGGACACGTGTCACTGCAGGATTAAAGAGTAAAAAGTAAGTAATCATTACAGGGGTAGAAAATTCAAATCCTTACCCCTTAAGTATTCAATTTCGTCCACATGAAGGAGGAGAGAGAAAATCAGATGATTTTATCCATACTCAAGCCCAAACACAAAATGCGGGTCCCACAGGCGATTAACTGGTAGAAAGGGGATCGATAAGGACTAGTTAGGGGCTTTATTTTGGATTAAATGACAAAAATGTGGGGCCATATATGGAAATAATATGGCACCACATATGTATGTCCATTAAGGGGAAAATATCTGAAAAGTTGAAGAAAAGTTCCAAAGAAAGTACTCTGTTAACTAGCAGGGCCCAACGTTGACTGGTAGAAAGAGATTGGACTGAATAAAGTGGAAAGGACAAAGGAAAAGTCATGGGATCAGATTTGTGGGCCCAAGATGGCGTCACCTACCCCCTAATCATTAAAAATGAATTGGGGAAAGAGTAAGAAAAGTCAAAGGAATTACGAGCCAAAATTGGTAATTTACATAAAGTTCGGGCCAAAACAGGTCATTCTCACAAAATGAAAAGTAAAAATCTAGATATTTTGAAGGGGGAGGCGCCACATGGCAGATCTGGAACCCTATGGAATTTCTTGAAGATAAGGTTAAAAATCCAGATCAAATTAACCAATTATTGGACAGGAATTTACTCTAGTTATTAAGTACTACTTGGCTACCTTTTAATTATTTTAAAAAGAACATAACTCTTAATTTTCCCTTCAAAAGTGACGTGCTCCAGCTGAAGAGAAAATAAAGGTTCAGCAATCTTCCATAACCAAGGTCAAGAACTCAATCACTCAGATCACCAAGCCAAAGCTCCGAATCAAGTAAACATCGAAAACCTGAACTTTTGAAGCTTAAACTTGTGATTTTCGTCCAAGGTGTTAGGGCTTGGTTTTGTGATTATATTTTGGTTTTGAGGGTCTCAAAGTGTTCAGAACTTCATTTTTTATGGGGTTAGGTCACGGTTTAAGTTTCCAAACTCAAAAACACCGAAAGACTAAAGAGCAAGCTTGCTGCCAGATTCTGGAAAATCTGGGCAGCAAAGTTTCAACCCAGTTTTAAAAATAGTAAATGGTGTCTTTTTATGATGAAATTTTATATGCATAAAATATACATCCATTTATTTACCTTGATGTATAATTTTATGTCTTTTGGATATTTCTACTAGGAGAAATAAATTAGGAAAGTTCGTCCAGAAAACAACAGGGCGAATCTGGTGAGAGAGTAACAATTGAGCTATGCGTCACAATATGAGTACTTTAGGATTCTGAAAATATTTTTACTGGAAAATAGACATCTTGAAGGTGCACATGGCGCTAATTTTGTACAAATATTAATTTTTAGAATTTATTAAAAATCAATGAATTTGGGCCAGAATCACTGGATTTTTCGGAAAATTAGTACGGCTCGGTTTTTGTGAAAAATGTAAGGGTATTTTTGGAAATACTAAAAATAAGGTATTTTGATTTTATTTAGGGTTACCACATACTTGGGAAAGCTACCAGGCATGATAAAATATTAAGGCAGAGTATACCCCACAGGTAGTAACTGCTTTACTCAAGTATTTTTATGTGTTTGATGTATGTTTGTTTTGTCATCTATGTTTGGGTGTATTTTTGCCGAATATGCATACAGTGTTGGAAATTATGCCATAGGGGCAGGTCATTGTACTTTAAATATTTATGTTATTTAAAGTATTTCTCCGTTTAGTTATCATATCATTTGCATGTTTATAGTGATAACTGTATCCTTGGATGTATCTTATAGATTATCCTAAATGTCTTTGGCTAGTCATCTACGCGGGAGTGAAGATGAAATAAGACCATTATGACTTTGATGAGCATGGAGATACGAATCAAATTCATAGGCACTTATAAGAGTACAAGGTGCTAGATTGACCCACTATGAGAAAGCTACATGGATTAAGTCATAAACTTTTCTCATGTATAACCACGTCACAATGCCCTTTGACCTGAGATCATCATGGATTCCTACATGAGAGTCGTTGATCTTTGACCTAGTCAAAAGTTACCTTTGACCGGGTGATGATAAAGGCTTTGATTGGGATCAGTGATTTTCATGCAGAGGAATATGAACGGTCAAGATGGAATTTGTCCCTCACATTTGTAGAGAGATAATACTAGGCCCCTCGATGAGTGAGTCTGTGAAATGTATGGCCATACTACGATGGAAAGGAGTTTCCATTTCAATTATTAGACTACTCAAGAATCAAGAAAGTAATGGTCAAGAACAGGAAGATGACATTATCCATGCCTCATCCTTGACCAAATTATCACGTGACAAAAGGGACGTGACATGGTTGTACGATAAGTTGTATCGTATCATCGATCCCTGAAGACGGAATATCACCTAGAGGGGGGGTGAATAGGTGATTTCAAATTTTTTTCGCAAGAGCCACACAGATAAAGATGAACACAAATAAACAGGAAAGAGACACGAGGCAATTTATACTGGTTCGGTCTAATACTTTGACCTACGTCCAGTCCCCAAGCACACCTTGGAATTTCCACTATCCTTTCAAATGAACACAATTACACACACTGTATAGGATGATCCTTTCACTCTCGGACTCGCTCCCCCTTACAAGTTGTAATTTGTACACCCACACTTAAGGTTCCACAACGTTAAGATTTCAACTAAGAAAAGTAAAATAGTGTTTAGCTCCTCACTGAGTAAATATATGATAAACACTGAAGCACAAAAATATCCGAAGATATTAAGTATAATTAATGAAATAGTAGGTAGTAGTTGAACTAATTGAATGCACAGAGTTTCGGTAGTTTGAACATTCAAGTCTTCTTCAATTTACAGATGATTGCATTTATGACCGTTGTGAAGCTTGAGTAAATGATCGTTGTGATTCTGAAATATATCCGTTGAAGATAAGAGAAGCAGAATCATCAATGTCTTCATTCTTTTATTCCCTTGATTTTGACCGTTGGAAGCATTGCAAAGGGAATGAAGCCTTTCTGTTTGTTCGTTGGTTAGGTGTCTCTAACGGGTAATTGCATTAAATGCGCTTCTGACAGGTTGGTTGCTTATGAAGATTATAGTTAATCCTCTTTCAAAAATTATCTAAAACTTGTTCATCAATCTGATTAAATGATATTAGAAGCAGTGATAAACAATGATATAGATAATCCACAAACATACTCAAAAGATTTCACAAGTTGAAAATCAATTTGAAGAAAACAGAGCATCAGTTAACTCGAGGCAAGGCTTTGGCTGACTCGAGTTAGAGCATCGAATAGCACACATCAAATTTGAAATTTTCTTCTCTGACTCGAGTCAAGCGAAATCGTGACTCGAGTCAAGGCTTTGACTTGAGGCACACAAAAGTGTAACTCGAGTTACGTCAATGGTCCACATTCAAAGAATATCTAAAAGTCCTCTTTGACTCGAGGTAGACACAAGCTTGACTAGAGTCAAGGCCTAGACTCGAGGCAACTAAGAACATGACTCGAGTTAGTGCTTTGAATAAATTAGCTTACTAACCCATTCAACTCAAGGCAGAATCTATCTTGACTCGACTTAGCCTTTAGACTCGAGGCAGAAATATTGACTCGAGTCAATTGTGAAGAACATAACTTTGCAGATTCAAAACAAAGGACTTGACTCGAGTCACCAAGTGTTGACTCGAGTTAAATGTCATTTTCAAAAGTAACGGTCAATGATCTTGGCTCGAGTTACTGTACCTGACTCGAGTCAATTTGAAGAGCTTTAACATTAATTCAAAGATTTAAAGACTTGACCCGAATCAGCAAACATGTTAACTCGAGGTAAGGGCTAGACTCGAGGCACACTTTTCTTTAACTCGAGTTAAATTGTCATTTTTGCAATAAAGCCCAGCGTATTGACCCGAGTCACAGATGTTGACTCGAGTTAATTTGACAGCAACAAATTTAACTGATATGCTTCTCAGATTCGACTTAAATTGAACTTTTTGATTTATCCTATATATCCAATGTTCTTTCTAAAGTTAATCATCATCAAAACACATATGAGAACTAACAATCCCCATATGAGTTGGGTAGTCGCAATGTCTTGCTAGAGGCCGCTTGTGACTTGTGGGCTAGTACAGTATTAGCCCGCTGCCAATCTCATGTGGGCCTACAAGAGTCGCACACAAGAATAGCCCAACACGAGCAAAAGTGTCCAGATTCATTGAATCTTAGATATGTCTAAGATTTAATGAATGCATCATTTAATCTAGGATATATATATATATATATATATATATATATATATATATATATATATATATTAAATTGGAAAATAATGATATTATTATTAGAAAATAATAATATTATTATATAATATTTAATTTGTTTGATAAATTAGATAACTTAAATAAATAGAGATATCATATGTCTGATTTAATTTGAATTGAGATATAGTATTTCAAATTTAATTAAATAGACAGATATCATATCTCAAATTTAATTTTTGAATAAGAGATATCATATATCTGATTCAATTTAAATTGAGATATAGTATCTCATATTTAATTAAATAGACAGATATCATTTCTCAGATTTAATTTATAAAGATAAATTAAATCAACAAGCTTTTAATTTGGATTAAATAAATAGATTAGATTAGATCTGTTGGACAGATTTAATTAATATATTAATCCAAATTCGATTTTCAAGATTGATTTAGATTAATTTTGAATATTTTAATACGACCCAATTAGAGTTTGAGAAACTCTATAAAATTAAGCTTTAGTCGTATTGAAATAAGAGAGACAAGCCGCAAAAGAAATCCTAGAGAAAATATGTGAGACGCAAAGCAAGAAGGCGCTAGCCCGCTGCCGTCCGTACTGGAGTGCTGTTTGGTGTGGATACTAGTAGAGGGAGTGGATTCGTAAAGTCGGCTCCTAGAGATTGATCGAGCAAGAAGACGTTAGCCCATGAGTTCACAAAGGACGCCTACAAGTTCGTATAGGTACGGTTTTTCTAATGAACCCGATTTAAACGTCGTTGATAGATCCTCTCTATTGGATTCGTAAATTTTAATGGATGAAATTCCTTCCGCTGTGTGTACGGATCCCTACATACAGAGCATGTTGGGGTTTGAGTCCCTAACTATTGTGTTCCTAGCGTTGAGGACGATCAGTCCGAGGCCGGCCTTGATTGGTAGTTGTACGGGTTGATAGGTCTGGGGCTGGCCTGGTATGGGCGGCTCTACGGGTCGTGACTCTGATAAGTCTGGGGCTTGCCTTGGTAAGGTAGCCTGACGACACGTGGTAGTCGGTTATTGTGGTATGTTTCTGAATGCATATGTGGTATATTTGGCATATTACTTGTGTTTTTCATATATAACATGGTTGCATGCATACATTTTGCACATTTGGTACGTGAGTATTGACAGTTACTCTGGGGGCCATTATTGGACTCCAGAAGCTTCTGTAGTTACAAGGAGTCGTGCCTGAAGTTTGAAGGGCCTTTTTGGAAAGGCAGGGCAGTACAGTGCAGTTGAAGAATAGATAATTCCCTATTATATTTTGTACTTATATTTTGAGGATGACTATATATTTCTTGGTATTTATTTTGGATAACAGTACCCATAACCTTTCGAGGACTTTTACTTTCTGTTTATTTTACTTTTACCAGTACAGTCGTTGTCCAAACCGATCATATACTTTGTTGCGCGTACTCTGATAGATAATCAAAATGGAGTAATAACCAAGGAAATGTAGTAGTTTAAAAGGAATCCCTCTAACCCGCCACCCGAAAGGGCGAGGCCGGTAGGGGTGTAACAACATGGACTTTGTGCTAGTATTGCTTAAGACAGTGTGTGGATAAGACTCGGCCCTAGTCATAGTTGACAGTTTTCAAAGATGGCTCTAGTTATAAAACAACTTTGGCACACGGCTAAAGTTATCATCTGCATTTCACCCATAGTTCAATGGTCAGACAGAAGTGACAACTGCGGCTTAGGTTACCTGCTTCAAAGCATAGTTGGAGATAAGCCTGATAACTAGGATCTAGTCTTGCCTGTAGTAGAATTTGCTTATAATAACTTAATTGATTGGTCCACTAGTAAGAGTCTATTCCAAATTGTCAAGGGTCACAACCCGAAAACCACTACCCTTGTCTACTCAACCTTCCAAGTCCGCTAAAACCTTTGTCTATCGCCTTCACGAACTTCATGTTGAGGTTAGGCATTAGTTAGCAATAAGTAATGACAAGTACAAGTTAGCTGTTGACACCCATCGTCGCCACAAAGAGTTCGATGTGGGTGACCACACCATGGCTCGTGTACATCCTAAGCGCATCCCAAAGAGGCCTTATAAGAAGCCGCACACTCAAGCCTCTGGCCTATTCCCTATTGTTCAAAAGTTGGGGCCCAATGCTTATAGACTTGATTTACCTCCAAATATGCCTATCAATCTAGTATTTAATGTTAAGGATCTTTTTGTTTATCGGGGCACTTTCGATCCATCCTTTTTGTGTTATGATGACTTTACAGGTAAAGCTAAGAAATCAGGCCGAGCCCATCAGGCCAATCCGTTTAAACCCTGGCCCTTCAAGGGTCAGGCTTATAAAATAGAGCCTCCATATGAAGTCATGCCTAAAAGGGCCAGCCCTATAGGGTTGAGGGCTTAAAAGGGCCAACCTTACTGGGCCAAGGGCTGACCCATTAGGCCCTTTTTTTTCATATGCATAGTTGAACATGATCTTCCTTAGTCATTTGTTGAATATAAATGGGTCAAAGAACTACTAAGAACATTGAATCCTGATGAGAGGCTTGTGACAAGAAAAACAATAACGGCTTATGTGAAGAAATTCTTACACCAACAAAGGGATATTTTGAAACAAAAATTGAAGAACAGTATTGGTAGAGTATGCTTGACATCTTATTGTTGGACTGATGTGACTTTTGAAGGATATATATGTTTGATTATGAATTAGTGACTGTGTTTGTTTGTTGCATGATGTGTGTTGTTTAGACCTTAATGTTGACAACATTTATTTGATAAATTAGAATTTTTATTGTTGTAATTTACTAATTATATTTTTTTGAAAAAAATGTAGGAAAAATAGTTACAATTTAGAAAAATAGCTTCCGGCCCTGGCCCACCTGCTCTCGGGCTTGGCCTTAAAAAAAGGATGTTTTTCTTACCCCAGGCCTAAAAGAGCCTAGCCCTTCAAGGACCGGTCCTAATTTCCAGCTCTATCTACAAATAACCAGATCTACCGTGCCCCCACTCTATCATTAACTAGTGTTGCGCCAACCATTGAAGCAATTGATGTTGTAATGGATAAGCAGACAATCTTTGAAAACGAAAGGAAATCACCAAGAGGGGGGTGAATTGGGGATTTTAAAACTTTTATAATAACTTTGCACCCAAGCTGAAGCTAAACGAAAAGAGATAGGGAAGAAGAGCTTGACACAGAAAGTTTATCCTGGTTCGGTCTAAATTCTTGACCTACGTCCAGTCCCAGACTCTCGGGTTTTTCTACTATCACTTTAACTCAGATACACACTCTGTACTCAAGGATTATCCTCTCTCTAGGATACACTCCCCCTTACAAGTTGTAATCTGAAATCCCAATCTCCAAGTCCCCTTGACTTGAGATCTTTTACAATGAATGAATAATTTGTATAAAAGCTCTCACGAGAGAAGATAATGATGAACACTGAGGCTCTTTGTATATCAAAATACAATACAGAAAGAAAACTGAATGTATAAGAACTCTTGAGCTTGCTTTTCGTTTCTGCTTTATCTTTCGTTGTCTTTCGAAGTTTGTAATCAGCTCCTTATATAGTAGTGAGTTGCTATGTGACCGTTACTTCTCAACTTAGCATGTTCTTCATTTGAAATTCAGTTTGATGAGGATTATAGCCGTTGGGTCCTGAATTTCAGCCGATTCAATTCCTGGACGCGTGAAATCATTCTCCCTTCTGATTCTTCGCGTTTATTCAATGATTCGTTTGATCTAATTTAATACCTGAAACATTCTCAATATAGAGTAGTTAAATACGTTTGAATATACTAAATAAATGCAATCAATTCGTATAAACATGGTAAGTTTTGCAGTTCAAAAGAATCAGGATGAAATCAGTAACGATCATATTTGCTTAGTCTTAAACTCGAGTTCTCTAAGTCGGGCTCGAGTTCGTAAGGCTTTTTAGAGTATCCGGTTTATCTTCGAGAGAGCAAACTCGGAGTTTGATGTAAACTCGGAGTTTGTATTTTGTTTCACCATGTGAACTCGAGTTCACGAAGGTAGGCTCGAGTTCGAATACTCTCTAAGCTTTTTGTCGAATGAACACTGGAGAAATATCTCACAAGATAAGCGAGGCTCGAGTCCATTAGTGATTAGGCTCGAGTTTAACACTATTCATGCCTAAGAGTTTTGGTTGCTCGATTAGAGTGGATGGAGCACGAGTATAAACTCGGAGTTTGTACACTTGCTTTTCTTTCTTCGGATGAAGGGCTCGAGTTCATTATTCTTAGGCTCGAGTTCAGCTTAATTTATTCCATGACTTATTGAAGTGAACTGGAGGTTTGAGCTTAAACTCGGAGTTTGAAAAGAAGGAAAAACTTGGGAGCTCTACGCAAGGGAAAACTCGAGCTTGTAATAACGAGCTCGAGTTTACCTATTTTGTAAACTCTTCTTCGTTTGTCAAACCATAGAGTAAACTCTACACAAAAGCATTAGGCTTGAGTCCATATACTTGGGCTCGAGTGTTCATTAACTTATAGCCATAGAAACAAGTGAACTCTACTCAAAAGAATAAACTCGGAGTTTAAAGAGATACAATTTAATTAGAAAACTTCCCGCCATGGGAAAACTCGAGCTTGTCTATACTGAGCTCGAGTTTACTTGTTTGTAAACTCTTTATTATTATATCATGAGGGTTTAGGCTCGAGTCTATTTACTCAGGCTCGAGTTCGTTATGCTGAAAATATCCTGAAGAGCTCTCTGTTTGCAGAAAACTCGAGTTTGCTTGTTTAGGCTCGAGTTTTGCGGTGACAGAGTGATTTTGACTTTTTTGTCATTTTAAAGGCATTCGAACTTGTTTACAATTGTTATTAATCATCAAAACACATAGAGAACTAACAATCTTAACTCTAGCAAGGCCTGCACGTCACTACCTTGTTTGTTGGAAAGGTTGCTCTGATCCTGCTGCTACATGGAAAACAGAGGACGAGTTCTGCCGTATAGACCCCACCTTTCTCGATAACTATAAACTGTCAAACTCTCAGATGCTGAGTCCATCTGACCCGGGGGAATGATGAAATAATTATTTAATTTTAATTTGTTTATTTATCATTGCAGCGATCTTGTTAGAAGTATTGGTGGTTAATTGATTAGTTAGTGAATTAGTTCGCCTATTAAGTTGGTTAGTTAGTCTATTAGTTAGAGAGTTAGTTAGGACCCTAATCTATAAATAGGGTATCTCAACTAATATGAATAGTTACCAAGTGTTGGGCATTGAGCCCTCACTATTACTCTTTGTATGAGCTTTATTGCTTTATTGATAATATACAATATCCAATTGATTCTTCATCTTGATTCTTTCTCCTTATTATCTTTTGTAATTATATATTACTTTACGTGGTATCAAAGCCAGGTTTTGCCAATTTTTTCTATTTCTCCACGTATCTGAGTGCCTCTATGTGTGGTTCATTTCCAAGAAAATGTCATATGTCCCATGCAATATTCCAGAAATTATCTCTTAACCGAGCCTAAAACCAAGAAAACCCAAGAAGCACGGTGCAAGGTTAATTTGCGGTTCGATGATTTGGGTCATAGTTCACCCATCTTGTTTCTTGAATCCACGTTTGGATTCTTGTTTCCACCGTCAGTGAAGTCACTCGATCAAGGCAATGGTTCGATTTCCGCTGCAAAGATAGAGGGCCAAGTGGAAGAGAAAGAGAGCTTTGATCTCGGCGGTAGATCGAACGAAGAAAGAGAGGTGCAAGAACGCTTTAAATCTTGTTTCTCAAGTCCTTCGAGCGTCAAATGATTTCCGTTGAGTGTCTTCTTCGTCTCTGTCCTAAGGTTTCGGGTAACAATTTGTCGCCACAATGCTTGCTCGTCGCCTCTCTCTTATAATTTCCGACACCAACTTTGGAGTTTCGCCGTCGCTCGTGGCTATTTTCTCGGTCTCCGATTCTTGTTGACAGGTTCCTGTTCTTTCTTGATCTTCATTTCCACCACTGTCTGCCGAAGATCTTGTTTCGATTTGCTTCCGCCCAAGTTTTCTCTGTCTCCAGAAAGATCCGTTATTTCCATCGTCTTCCGCGGTGAGTCACGGCTACATTTCTCTGTCATCACTATGTGATGCCATGTATTAATCCTCTCCGTCTTGGGTTTCTGGGTTCCCTACCGTCAGTTTGGAGATCCGCCGTTGATTGTGGCCTATTGCATTGTGTTTGACGCCACTATGTCTTCTTCGTGCACTTTGATTCGTTGGTGTTCAGATTTATGTTGGACATCAACAAACTTTCAGAATCTTACGTCCGGGGATCCTGACCTGGTAATTCAAAATTTGCATGGTCTTTTGATACTTTCGATTGTTTTCTCTGGTTTTAATCATGGCAGAAGAGGCTTTCAGAGTTTCTATGATTACGGTACCTCCTAAAAGGTTATTCCATCGAGGGTTTGTATTCCGGTCACATTTGGGCCTTTATATGTTATGTTGATTGTTGGTTTGTCACCTCCAAACATATCTCGTTCGTGATCTTACTTGTCTCTTGTGATTCCAGTCACATTCGGGCCTTTAAATGTTCTGTTGAGTGTTGGTTTGTCGCCTCCAGACATATCCCATTCGTGATCTTACTTGTCTCGGTGACGTTATTCCATCGAGGGCTTGTATTTTGTCTCAGTGACATTATTCCATCGAGGGCTTGTATTTTGTCTCGGTGATGTTCTTCCATCAAGGGGTTGTATTCTCGGTGACGTTATTCCATCGAGGGGTTGTATCTTGTCTCGGTGACGTTATTCCATCGAGGGTTGTATTCTTGGTGACGTTATTTCATCGAGAGGTTATTTCATTTGTCCCATTGTTTCCTAGCTTAAGTTCAAAGGGTGAAGAATATTGCAAATAGAAGAAGTTGCAGATTGGTTTGGGTCAAGGAAGTATGAGAGAGGCAAAGAATATTAATGGTCTTGTTTAGAAGAGAAACACCTTAGTAGATATGGAGAAGAATTATTTTTGAAGATATCTTTGTATTGTTTTTTGAGTAAATACCCTTTTTGGTCCCTGAAATAACACGCGCTACCCATTTTGGTCACTGAGTAAAAAAAATGTCATTTTTAGTCCTTAAACAGTAAAAAAAAGGTCCCTTTTAGTCCTTTTAGTCATTTTTTGTGAGCATTTTAATCCCTTACAAATTCCCAAAAAATCATTTTTAGTCCCTAAAAAGGACCGAAATGACATTTTTTTTACTCAGGGACCAAAATGGGTAGAGCGTGTTTTTCCAGGGACCTAAAAGGGTATTTACTCTTGTTTTTTTGTTGATTGAAAACTGGTCAATTTAATGTAGGGATCCGTACACGTAGCGGAAGGATTCTCATCCATTAAAATTTTACGAATTCCATAGAGAGGATCTATCAACGGCGTTTAAATCAAGGTTCGTTAGAAACTGTACCTATACAAACTCATGTGCGTTCTTTCCTGGACACGTGGGCTAACACCTTCTTGCTCGATCAATCTCTAGGAGCTGACTCTACGAATCCACTCCCTCTAGCAGTATCCACACCGAACAGCTCTCCAACACGTAGGCAGCGTGCTAGCGCCTTCTTACTTTACAATTGTTAGTTCATTATCTTAATACGACTAGATCATTATCTTTTATAGAGTTTCTAAAACCCTAATTGGGATGTATTAAATATTCAAGATTAATCTCAATTAATATTGAATTCAAATTTTAGATTTAAATAGCATTAATTAAATCTGTCCAACAGATCTAATCTAATCTATTTATTTAATCTGAATTAAAAGCATGCTGATTTGATTTATTTCTATAAATTAAATCTGAGATATGATATCTTTCTATTTAATTAGATTTGAGATACTATATCTCAATTTATTTAAATCTGGGATACTACATCTTTATTCGAAAATTAAATCTGAGATACAATATCTTAATTTATTATAGTTATTTAATTGATCAAATAAATTAAATACTATATTATAATATTATTATCTATAAATTATATCACTATTATTTTTTAATTTAATAATATATATATATATATATATATATATATATATATCCTAGATTAAATACAGTTTTCATTAAATCTTAGACATAAATAAGATTCAATGAATCTGGACACTTTTACTCGTGTTGGGTTATTCTTGTGTGTCACCCTGCAGGCCCACATGAGATTGACAGCGGGTCAATATTGTATCAGCCTACAAGTCGCAAGCGGCCTCTAGCAAGACATTGCGACTACCCACTTCATATGGGATCGATGATACAATACAACCTATCGTACAACCATGTCACGTCCCTTTTGTCACGCGATAACTTGGTCAAGGATGAGGCATGGATAATGTCAACTTCCTGTTCTTGACCATTACTTTCTCGATTCTTGAGTAGTCTAATAACTGAAATGGAAACTCCTTTCCATCGTAGTATGGCCATACATTTCTCAGACTCACTCATCGAGGGGCCCAGTATTATCTCTCTACAAATGTGAGGGACAAATTCCATCTTGACCGTTCACATTCCCCTACATGAAAACCACTGATCCCGATCAAAGCCTTTATCATCACTCGGTCAAAGGTGGCTTTTGACTAGGTCAAAGATCAACGACTCTCATGTAGGAATCCATGATGATCTCAAGTCCTAGGGCGTTATGATGTGGTTATACATGAGATAAGCTTATGACATAATCCACGCAGCTTTCTCATAGTGGGTCGATCCAGCACCTTGTACTCTTACAAGTGCCTATGACTTTGATTCGTATCTCCATACGTCATCAAAGTCACACTAATCTTATTTCATCTTCGTTCCCGCGTAGATGACCGACCAGGGACATTTAGGATAATTTATAAGATACATCCGATGATACAATTATCACTATAAACATGCAAATGATATGATAACTAAACAGAGAAATACTTTAGATAACATAAACGCTTAAAGTACAATGACTTGCCCCTAGGGCATAATTTCCAACATTTAATTCACCTTATCCCCTTATTTTTGTGTTGTTCAAGTTGATCACTTTTTAGATAAATAGTGTTCAACTTGAGGGGGTGTCAGAAGTATTGGTGGTTAATAGTGAATTAGTTAGCCTATTAAGTTGGTTAGTTAGTCTATTAGTTAGAGAGTTAGTTAGGACCCTAATCTATAAATAGGGGATCTTAACTAATATGAATAGTTACAAAGTGTTGGATATTGAGCCCTCACTATTACTCTTTGTATGAGCTTTATTGCTTTATTGATAATATACAATATACAATTGATTTTTCATCTTGATTCTTTCTCCTTATTATCTTCTATAATTATACATTACTTTACAGATTTCTTAGATTTTATTTGATTTATTTAATTCTTTATTATGTATGTTAAATAGTTGTTTAGGACTTCAGTTATAGAGACTCAGATGATTTGAATTTCATATTACAGTTTCCTTTCTCTAGTTTATCTCTTCTCTCTAAATCTTCTCTCCCCTTCTCCTTTCTCATCTCTTTCCTCTTTCCTTATGTGTTTCACATCTAGATCATTTGAGAACATTTTCAAACTTCACTTTGATACATGTGTTGGAATCCGTACACGCAGCGGAATAAAAACTTTTACGAATCCCTTAGGCGGATCGCTCAACGGCGTTTAAATCAAGGTTTAACGTTTCCGAATCGTACCTTTGCAGAACAATTTGAACTGGTGGGCTACCTTCTCGATCAGCAGAAGCCGACTCTTTAGAATCGCCTTCCTCTACCGGTATCCACACGAACAGCCTTCAGAAACACGAACCGAAGCGTGCTAGCGCCTCTGAATTGTGTGTCTCTCTATTTTCTATCTAGGGTTTCTCGCGGCTTTCTAATACGCTCGACAGAATGTCCCGTAGGTTTTTCTAAACCTTTGCAGGCGTATTATATTCAAAACAAATTTTGAATCTAGATTAAAAAATATATTAATTAAATCTATCTGATAGATCTAATCAAATCTATTTATTTAATCTGAATTAAAAGCCCTCTGATTTAATTTATATTTATAAATTAAATCAAGATATGATATCGTTATATATATCTCATTTTAAATTAAATCTGATATGCAATATCTTTATTCGAAAAATAAATCTGAGATACAATATCTCAATTTATTATAGTTATTTTATTTATCAAATAAATTAAATACTATATATAATAATATTATTATCAATAAATAATATCATTATTATTTTCAAATTTAATATATATTAAATCAAGATATGATATCATTACATTTAATTTTAAATGAGATCCGATATCTCAGTTCAAATTAAATCGATATGCAATATCTTTATTCGAAAATTAAATCTGAGATACAATATCTCAATTTATTATAGTTATTTAATTTATCAAATAAATTAAATACTATATATATAATAATATTATTGTCAATAAATAATATCATTATTATTTTCGAATTTAATATATTTATATATGCATATATATATATATATACACACACATCCTAGATTAAATAAATATTCATTAAATCTTAAACACATTTAAGATTCAATGGATTTGGACACTCTTGCTCGTGTTGGGCCATTCTTGTGTGCGACCCTGTAGGCCCACATGAGATTGGCAGCGGGCCAATACTGTACTAACCCACAAGTCGCAAGCGGCCTCTAGCAAGACATTGCGACTACCCAATTCATATGAGGATCGTTGATAAGTACAATGACTTGCCCCTAGGGCATAATTTCCAACAACATGCACACCTAATAATCCACGATCAAATTGAAGGGTTTGAGTTCTCTCATTTTCTTCATTATCCTTTTCTTTTTAGAACGTTCCACATTTAGATTACAAAAATTAATGATCCATTTTTAATTTTTTATTAAATTATTATTATGATCCCCTTCTCTGAACTTCCCTCCTCTTTTCTTTACGTTAAACGTTGTTGGGGCTCTTCATTTCATTTTCATACCTTTGCTCTCCACACCTCAAATTCTGTGTGTGAAGTATTCTCTTCTGCGACTGAGAATCCCTGCTATCTTTTTGCCCAAAAAGTTCTCCAGATTTCCCCATTCCATCACTTTTCCTTCTTCCCGTTTTTGATCAGAGAGGTATATTGTTCTCCTTTCTCTTTAAACGTTTTTACTTTCCTGTTGCGATTCTGCAATCTTGTTTTCGCGCTTCTCCTTTCTACTTCATTAGTGTTTTGGGGTTTCTGGGTTTTCCGGGTTTTTGGGACGAGTTGGTGTTGGGAGAGTTGGTGTTTCTAGGTAACTTTTTCTGGGTAACTGAAGACCACGTTTTCACACAGCATTCTGGTACCCGTAGGTCCTTGCTTGGGGGAATCATTCCTTTTCTTAGTTTAACTCTTTTTAGTCTCCCCCTTTTCTTATCCTACCTTTGATAACTGTATAGGTCTGAGCCTTTGATGGATAGGGGAAACGTCCATCATCTTCAAATCAACATTTAGATCCAACCGAGGATGAGGCCCTGCGAGACCGTTTTCCTTGCCGTAGTTTCTGGATATTAGGCACTCCATTGATCGAGGAGGAGAAACTAGCCTCGGTTCTCCGGGGTGGGTCCGATAGTAGGAGCACTGGGGGGACCCAGCCATCCATTCCTAGGTCCAGCCAGCCGGAGTCCAACCCCATTAGGCTTGATCCTGAGAGTTTGCCTGAGTTCGAGACCGTTTTGGCCGAGCCTATCAATTTTTATGAGGCACCTCGCCAGAAAGGGTCGGAGTCCCTTCCGGATGGGTACCTCGGTCCCTGTTGGGAGTGTATCGCCCAGAGCTCCTCGTATATTGCGAGTGGGCAGGACTCTATGGCCAACAGCGTTTTAGGCTCGTGCCGTCATAGATCGTCGTCCGAGGCTATCTCGGCTTCTAGGGGTAGCATTTTCTGGACTCCATTCGTCCTCCTTCCTCAAACAGTAGCCTATTTCCATCAGGTATCCTTCTTAGCTCTGATTATGGCTTTTTCTTTGTTTTTTTTTGTAGGTGAATGGAGTCCTTGTCTTCTCCCCGTCTTTCTGTGTCTGACGCGGAGGCCGATTTCGGCAGTCCTTCCCCGGTTCTTAAAAGCTAAGTACCCGTGGGTGACGCACGAAATGCTGATGACATGCTCATTAATGACGGCTGCGGATGTGGGCCAGCTGGGATCATCGGGCTCGCTTGGATGTTTTTTGGTTCCTCCTGAGGATGACGAGCCGATTTGCTCAACCCAGGAGCCCGGATGCACCAATTTCTTTCTCTTCTATCGGGAACACATGTCCCGGCTCGATATTCGCTTTCTGTTTACCGAGTTTCAAATGTCCGCCCTAAATTACCTTCATCTCGCCCCTTCTAAGCTTCACCCAAACGGGTAGGCTTATCTTGCGGCTTTCGAATATCTTTGCGGTTCATTGGAACTTGCCATCCGTTGCACCGCCACGTTTTTCCTTTATTTTTTCTGTCCCTTCACCCCTTGCTCAGGTAAGGAGCCGGCCGCATTGAAAGGGCTGACTTCTCTCCGGAGTGATGCCAACAAGAAACTTTTTTCTTCCTTCTCTGATTCCTTCAAGCATTTTAAAAATGCTTTCTTCAAAGTGGTTGCCGCTGTTGATGAGCAACCTTGGTTTTTGAGGGGCCCTGAAGGCCTCGACGTAGAGTGGCGTTTTCCCCTCTATTGGACTTCTGACCATCACAAGCTCACCTCCTCCAATTATCAATTCAGTGCCAATGACCTCAACGAGGAGGAGAAGGTACACGTAGCTCGGCTGACCCCTTATGTTGCGGAGCACGGGGTAAAGAGCGCGGCCTTCTATATGAAGAAGGCTGGCGTGGAGTCTGGATCGGCCTCCAGTACGACCCTGTTTGTTTTAGTCTGTCATTTATCATGTGCCACTTTCTTTATTTTCTAAGTGACTTCGGATTCTGACCTTCTCTTTAATTCTTTACAGATCCACGTCCCATGGAACCCATGCCGGACTACCTTACGTATGTGAGGCTGGAGGGCGAGGCACCAACGAAGAAGGTGCCTCAAAAGCGGTCCACTGCCGAGCCCCGGAAGAAGAAAGCCGCCGCAGCTGCAGCAGTGGCCCCTAAGGCGTCTCCGCATAAAAAGGCGAAGGTTGGGGAAAAACAAGTGGCTCCATCATCCATTCTCTCCTCTGCTCTTACTGGCGCAGCTCCTTCAGCGGCCAACCCTCCGACGTCCGACAAGGGGAAGGAGATGTTTACATCCGATTCGCCGCGTCCCCCATCACCACACCAGATCCCAACTGCCGCTCCACATCCTGGCGGTCTCAAACGGAGTTAGGCCTGGGAGGGCGGGGTCTCGGAAGAGCTAGATATGGCTTTCTTTCCGCCCCGTCAGTTCCTGAGTCCCAAGCCCTTTTCTGTCGAGGATGAGCGCGAGGTCCACAGCGTGCATGACCATCTCTGCAAGGCCCTCGGATTGTCTCAGGCCTATCTTTACCTTCATGGCTATTATGTCTAGTCTACGGGTGAAGTCTGACGCCTGAAAATGGATCTGGAACTGGCCGAAAAGAAGGCCAAGAGGCTTGAGGAGGAGAAGCAGCAAGCGGAGGAGGCTGTGGGACGATCCGAGGAGGTCGCTCGCCCACCCAAGAGGAGAGAGGCCGTGCCGAGGAGGAACTCAGTCGCTCCCAGGCCACCGTTGGTAAGGCGACCGACGAGCTTCTGCTGACCAAGGCCGCCCTGGACCAGAGTTACACCGATCTGGCTAACATACGGTCGGCTAATTCCCTTAGCATGGAGGTGGTTAAGACCTTGATGCAGCAGCGCAGTACTTTGTTCCAAGAGCTCAAGGAGGAGAAGAAAGCCCACCTGAAGGCGGCGGATACTGTGAGGGCGACTGCGAATGATTGTTTTAACATGGCTCTTGCTCAGATCTGGCATCTCAACCTGGGGTTGGAGCTAAACCTCACCGGTTATGATTACCGGTCCTTCATCAGAGGTTACGTTCTAGTCCCGCCGCCCTCATCTCCCGAGGACGAGTTGGTGTCCCTTGCCGACGATGATCAAGGAAGGTAGGTCGGCGGATGGGGCGCCTGTGGGGGAAGCGGCCCCTCCAAGCTGAGCTTTGCTTTATCTTTTTATTTTTCTTCCGGGGTTTGATACCGTTTTTTCTTGTAATAGTTTGTACTTCACATGTACCTCTACTTTTTATCAATGAAAACTCAATTAAGTATTTCATCATGTACTTCTTTATACTTATGCGTAAATTGCATGTCGGTATGGTCTTGACCGGGCCAGGGTCTTAAGTAAATAGATTCCGCTAAAACTCTTCTGGTGTAAGAGACCAGGTGTATGAGTAGGGGTTTTAAAGTTACCCACAGTACGAGGTTCTGGAGCCGATTTCTAGTCTCTTAACCGTAGTGAGGGCAAATTGTCACATGCTCAGCTGTGGTCGTTGGGACACACATTTAAACATTTCAACCTGATCAGGGTCGGTTACGACAATTTGCCTTCTTATCCAGGTGTTATATTTGATGCATCAAGAATTGGCAAGGGCTGATGACAGCGGCCTTACATAGTTTAAACGTACCCGAGCTAGTTTGCCCTGGTGTCGGATTTGTACCTATGGAGGGAGTTTTAACTGGGTCGTGCAACCCTAGTCTCGGTCTGATTCCTTATAGGTAGTAAGTATATCGTCAAGTATTCTTGAAATTGAACTTCGATTAAGGAATCGTGTATTAATTTAAGAAATGATTCGCTCTAATGAGCTAACAACTTGAAACGAAAACTTGCAGAAATGAAATAACTGAAACCAAAACTGGAATAGGAATAATTAAAGCAAAAACTAACTTGGACATGATGTGTCCATTGTGGGAGGCTTGTGGCGACTTAGTCTAGCTATAGTAGACCCTCAACTTGTCGGCGTTCCATGTCCTTTTGATTGGTTTTCTTGCTAGGGTTTCTAAAACATATGCTCCTCTGTCGAGCTTTTCCTTGACCCAGTAGGGGCCATCCCAATTTGCGGCCAATTTGCCATCTTTGGCATTTTTGTTACCGACGTCGGCTCTCCTGAGCACTAGGTCGCCCCTGTTGAAAGACCGGGCCTCACCTTTCGATTATATTTGGCTGCAATGAGTTGTTTGGCCGCCATGTCTCGGCAATATGTCGTGACCCTGACCTCGTCCACCAAATCTAGCTCAGTTGCCAGTGCCTTGCCGTTTGCCCCTTCCCCTTCCTCCAAGGTTCTCATCCTTCTCAAGGATGGTTGACCTATTTCAACTGGAATCATGGCCTCACATCTGTATGTCATGCGGAAGGGGGTTTCCTGGGTAGCCGACTGAATGGTGGTTCGGTAGCCCCATAATACGTTATAGAGTTGTTCCACCCAACTGTAGTCGGCGTCCTTTATCTTTTTTCTTAGCCCGTCCAGGATTATCTTATTGTCCGCCTCGGCTTGGCCGTATGACTGAGGATGTTCGACAGAGGCAAAGTGGTGTGTGACACCGAGTTCGACCATCATGCCCTGGAAGTTATTGTCAGTAAACTGGATGCCATTGTCAGTCACGACCTCGGCCGAGACTCCAAAGTGGGAGAAGATGTTTTGTTGGATGAAGCGCCGCACCCTTGTCGAGGTGATCGTGGTTAGTGGCTCGGCTTCGATCCACTATGTAAAGTAATCCACCGCCGCTATTAACCATCGTAGTTGCCCCCGGGGGCAGGTTTAAATGGCCCCAGAAGATCCATCCCCCACTTGTAGAATGGCCAAGGGGCCGAGATGTATTCCATGTCCGACGGAGGGGACCAGATGATTCTGGCATGCTTTTGGCAGCTGTCACACGTTTTGACAAACTCCTTGGAATCTGCCTCCATGGTCGGCCAATAGTATCCGACCCGTAGCGCCTTTCTTGCCAATGCCTTTGCTCCCATATGCTGCCCGTTAATTCCACCATGGATTTCTGCCAGAACGTATTCGCTCTCGCTCGTGTTTAAACATCTTAGCATTGGGGTATGTAGGCCTTTTTGGTAGAGGTGATCTTCGACCATGGTGTAAACCACGGCCTCGCGAATGAGTTTTTTGGCCTCGGTAGTCTCGAGGGGGAGAATTCGTCGCTCGAGGTAATCTTCGAGTGGCTTCCTCCAGTTGGTAGACGTGGATATGGCCATCACGCAGGTCGGTTCTTCTAGCTTTTGTTGGACCACGGTCATGTGGTTGGTCGTGCTTTAGTGCTGGCAAGCTTGGAGAGGATGTCGGCATGGATGTTTTCTCCTCTGGGGATATGTGTGATCATCGCTTCATCAAAGTTCGATAGTGCCTCCCTGACCTTATTTAGGTATTTTGCCATTAAGGGGCCCTTAGCTTGGTACGTCCCGTCTACCTGGGCGGCGACAAGTTAGGAGTCAGTGAAAACATAACTCTCTGGGCTCCCATTTCCTTGGTTTGTTGGAGCCCGTCCAGTAGTGCCTTGTACTCGGCCTGATTGTTTGACGTTGGAAAGTTTAACTGTAAGGAAAGCTCGTTCGCGATTCCTTCGGGGCTTTCGATGATTATTCCGGCCCCACTTCCCTTGGAGTTGGACGAGCCGTCTACGAATACTTTCCAGAGGTCGAGGTGGCCGACGTCTTTCCTAGTCGGGGTCAGTTCCCGCAGGAAGTCCACCAAGGCTTGTGACTTAATGGCGTATCGTGCTTCGTAGGTGATGTCAAACTCGGATAATTCTATTGCCCAACTGATCATTCTGCCGGCCAGGTCGGGCTTGTGCAACACTTGCTGGATCGGTTGGCTGGTCTG